>JAPVLO010000300.1:0-1200000 GCA_027257055.1 Cephalopachus bancanus | reverse complement strand
AATGACAAATTATATCTATTCAGACTTGAATATTTGGAGGACATTTGCTCAAAATCAAGAAAGTTAATCTGTCACTTCAAGCATTTCAACTGAATGGGAATGTGTTGCCAATGATAGAATTTAAACTTTAAAGTAAAATTTTAAGTTTTAAAACTTATCTCTGTCACCAGGAGCTCAATAACGTCACAGTATTCAATTATTTTTTTCTGATAAGGTTAGTGGAAATATTGAGTGTGATTTTTTGATATGGTGTAATAAAATGTATCAGAATGTGAAAGACTGCATAAAATGGTGAACAAACATTTTCCAAATGACCAATGTATCATATTACATAATACTTTAGTGGTAAAAACTCCATTCAAACCGTAAAACAGACCAATAAGTTTTAGTGTAACAGTGTTTGAAAGATTTGTTGATATGGTTTCATATTGCATACTGTAACTGATGTTTAAGAAACTACTATTTGTTAAGCTGTGATATGGTCTCATGACTATCTGCAAAAGGCATTGTAACACTTATCCTCTTTTCAATTACATATCTGTATGAGACAGATATCTATTCACACGTTTCAAGCAAAGCAGCATATCATAACAGATTAAATACAGAAACTGATATGAGAATCCAACTGTCTTCTAATTAGATTTTTTTGTTTCAGAAAAATAAATATTTTCACAAAATCTATTGGTTATGTTGACATGTAATTAGTTTATTATTTTATTATAAAATAAATTAATATATTTTGAAAAATGTAAACTTTAGCTTCAGTATGGTAAATATCCACAGATATAACCTACATACACAAAAGTTCTTAGAAGTCCTCAACAATCATTTAGCATGTAAAGGGGCCCTGAGACCAAAATATCTGAGAAGCACTGTTTTATTTTAAGAACTGGGTAGAACTCTATCTTACCACAGCTATTATCATCAACCTAAAGGGGAAAACTTATATTGAGCCGAAATTAGAGGCACTCTATTGATTGATCATGTTATATGTAACTAATTTTTTCCAGCTGGTCACTGCACTATAAATAAAGATCATTTGGGGGACAATTATTAAGGCAGAGGGAAAAAAACGTGAAATAGTTAAGACTGCACTTATTCGAAGCAGATATGTCAACATTATTTTAGGCATTTTGAAATATAAACATCCTTTAATTCTACAATGAATGACTAAACCTTTGCTGAGAAAGTAAAAATAATTGCTAATGTGATATCACAAATTTTAAAAAACGAAGGCAAGTCCTTGTCTCAACCCTCAGTCTGCATTTCTGATTATGACTTTCTTCTGCTCATACATACAGATTCTCTCCATAATCATGGAGAAAAGCAGGTCTCAGGTCCTTAGCATGCATTCAAGATCCTCTGCAATTGGTTCCAACCCTCACGGCCATATATACTGCTTTTCTTTTTCCCCTCTTCTATCTCCAATCACTCACTCTGTAACAGCTATGCTGAACGTCCTCCAAACACACCCTTCCCTCTTATGTCTTGGGACTTCTGAGTCCCCTATTTCCACTCCTGGAACGCTTTCACCCTCTTCTTTTCCATGCAACACATTCTCATTCATCCTCCAAGACCCTGGGGTAAATTTACCTCTCGTAAGAAGTCATTCTTAAATTTATTCATTCATTCGTTACTTTAATTTATTCATTGATTCATTCACTCAACAAATGGGAGAGGCTAGGCAATAGTCAGCATTGATGAATGCCTGTGTAGAAAAGATTCAGGATGCTGTGAGAAACTGTAAGATTTGTCATAACCAGGGAGGTCAAGAAAGGCTCACATGGGCAACCTAACACTTGATCTGGGCACCAAATAATGATAGAAATAAACGGAAGAGGAGAGGAAAGTGTCCAAGATGGGCAAGTCTTTGTAGCAAGAGGAAGCATATGGATAATAGGAACTG
This sequence comes from Cephalopachus bancanus, assembly GCA_027257055.1. Classification (NCBI taxonomy): domain Eukaryota; kingdom Metazoa; phylum Chordata; class Mammalia; order Primates; family Tarsiidae; genus Cephalopachus; species Cephalopachus bancanus. Next base: position 1,198,094 of record JAPVLO010000300.1, on the reverse strand, counting down.
GAAGAAGAGAGTTGTCCCTGGAGTGCAGTGAATGACTAAGAGCACAGGATACTTGGCATTTAGAGGGTATAGAACCCAAAGTAAGCAGGACCATGTAAGCATAATCATGAGGTTTTTTTTTAACCTGAGATGTATGAAAACATCAAAGCTGGAAGGGTGATAGATTTTCAGATTTGCATTTTTAAATGATCACTGTGGTTGCTGGTAGAACATTGACTAGAGAAAGACCAGAGTGAATACAGACAGATCTGTGATGAAATTAGTGTAACAGACTGACAGCATAATGGTTGCTTGGAATAGGACAAAGGAAAGACGTGGATTTAAGTGGTGATTAAGCAGTAAAATTGAAAAGATAATGCATGATGGATTGGATATGTGGAATAAGGAAGAGGTGTTGTCAGGGATGACACCTGGAATTCCAACTTGTGTAACTGATTGCATGAAGGATTCATTCACTGAGCCAGAGGGGCCTGGAAGAGGATAGACTTAGGACAGAGTGCCTGACTCCCCCAGGAAGAGATAGTGACTGCTATGACCCTAAATTCATAGCACTTTTACAGCACTCACATTCTGTATGGACATCTGTCAATTTTACATTTCAGGAGAGGGGTTGATGTCCTCCAAACAATGGAGGAATCCCTTTCTGTGTGAATCTTGGTAGGAGAAAGAGCTCCATGGCCCAGTATAGACAACAGAATGGACCAGATGCAGTTTCTGCCCAACCATGACATATAGGTCTCAGACAGGTAATTTGGGTTTTGGCAATTGTAAACTTTCAATATGACTTTGAATTGAAGCAAATAGAGAAAAAGTGAAGTGGAAATTGATTTAAATACAACAGTTTTCAGTAGTGACCATGGAAGTGACCAGCTGAGATTGGTGGTGGTGTCTGGTGTAAGCCCTGGTAGTAGTGTCAGGGGCAGTACTCTAATCTGGCTCTTTCTGCAGCGTAAACTGTGCCTCGAAGCCTGCTGCTCAGCCTCTTTTGATGCTTACCCATTTTTTGGATTTGCACCCATAGCCTTCTGATGGAGGATAAATTGTTTGATGATGATGATGATGATGGTGATGGTGACGATAGGTGACATCTACAGAATGCTTAATATGAGTCAGGTACTACTCTAGTTAGTTCACACATATTCAATTATTTAATCCTTACAAGTGATGACTACTCTTTTAGCCCTCATTTGACAAATGAGAGTCTGAAGCACAGAGTGGTTAAATAATTGGCATTATTGACAGCTAGTAACTGATAAAAACGGAGTGGAGACCTCAGAGCCTAGCTCCAGAATCAGCTTTCTGGTTAAGAATGGATTCTGTGGCTTGTAACCAAGAGCCTTGGCTGGTACATTTGGTTCTGTGGGTTATTTCCCCCATGAAGTCTTGAAATTGTTAAAGATAAACATTGGGTATCATTGTGCCTGACAGAACCTACATGTAGTTGCCATGCAGAGTACTCAGGGTCGTAGCAGGAGTGATTCTCCCATTATTAATCTCTCCCCTTTTCCCTGCAAGCACCCGTCACCCTGCTATCTGTCTTTGCTCAGCATGGGATGGGGTCCCTAGGTCTGTACTCTTGGTTAAGTTCTGTCTCGGTTCCATGGCACTGTTAACCCAGGGTTGCAGGTGCCAGAGCAGGAATGAAAGCTCCCATTGTACAACATCTATGCAAAGGATCCATGTTGAGGTTTTTGTGGGGACAGGGGAATGCTGAAAGTCAGCTGACAACACAACTGGACAGAGTGAAACTGTGTAGTTTCGATTCCCTGAGAGTGGGGGAGTCCGTTTTTTTTAGAGCAGCTGCAGCAACTTGGAAACGTGTAGTGTCCGCATTCCATGGGGCAGAAAAGCTCTGTGCACACAGAACCAGTGAAGCATCAGACCCTGAAGGTGATCCTGCCTTTCCCTGGAGACTTCCTGTTGCTCTTTTAGCCTTTCAGTGCTGAGTTGGAAAAAGATCAACAAACAAGGCTGAGGTTGGGATGAAGGCTCGTTGACTGAGACGCTCCTCAGAGGACTGAGAGCTAAGAACCACAGTCTGGGGTTACTCTGTGGCCTTCAGGTTACTGACGTGGGACATTGTGTGACATAATCTCTGTGAAGCTTCCTTTCCAGAGAATCAGTGTGTAACTGCAAAGCTTCCCTGACATTCTTGGGTAACTTGTGACCTAAAAGTCATTCAAATAGGGTTGGAGAGGCAAATTGTTCCTGGCTTCTAATCTTTGTAGATTACAGGGTCCCCTTGCTTGAGTCCAGAGACAAAAAGCAGTTCTGAACTGTCCCTGAAACTTTACTCCTCTTCCTAAGATTAAGACGGGTTCTGAGAGAGTACAAATGCATCTGTGATTGTGGGTTCCTATTGCCCACGATCACCCTCACCTCTGTTTCTAAGGGAGGTGGCAGGCCTCACTATTCTAATGTATGTGGTGCTCTCTGCTGGCAGCTACAATTCTTTTGTTCCCTGGAACAAAATGCCTCTGTAATCCCAAATCACCAAACTACAAAAACAACTGAGAGGGGATTTGACCAACTGCTAGGGTCTGGGTCCTCTCACTCCTACAAGCCTTCCTTTACCTGTTGTAGGATCAGTTGCTATTCCTATAACGATGCAATCATAATTAAAGCAAACTCTTCCTCCTCCTCCGTCTCTCAGTAGTTCACTCCCCGGGGTTGTAATGCTTTCCCAACTGGGTCAAAGTTTCAGTCCTCTTTGACAGGCAGGGGACTTGGCAGGCAAATCAGTCTTATGCCTCTCTGTTTTTTGTTTTGTTTTGTTTTTCCAAATGGGGAAGCCAAGGGCAACGGTGCCATGAGGCAGGGGTAGGGCCAAGTAATTCCTTGATAGAGAAGAGAAGGGGATGGGTATAGTGCTTCTCCCTCATAATCTCCATCAGCAAACACCCACACTCTAACAATTTATTAAAACTAGGTGAAAACAGCATGTTTTTATGCCAGTGCAGTTCTAAAATAAATTCCCTGGCCTCAGCTTCTGGCCATATCACTTCTACAATCCAACTCTTTGATACAGAGATCCTGGGTGTTGTCATAGCCTCCTGGATAAGAGGTCAAAGGCAGCTTCAAGAGATCAGAATCTACATCCTCACTCATTTTTTCATTATGACTTTGGTAATGCCTACTCATCTTATGTTGCTCCCAGTAGGGATATTCCTCCTCAATTTCTATTATGGTAATGAGAAATAATAGAACAGCAGCAGGAAACCATAGTTACCTTAAGCAGAGATACATTAGAAAGGCTGACAATGGGTCATGCCAAAAGAAAAGGTATTCATGGATTTATTTTATTTTTATTTTTTTTGAGTTGGAGTCTCACTCTGTCGCCCAGACTGGAGTGCAGTGGCCACTCCCAACCACTGCAGCCTCAACCTGCTGGGCTCTGGAGATCCTTCCACCTTAGCCTTCCAAGTAGCTGGAACTACAGGCGTGCGCTACCACACTTGGCTAATTTTTTTGATTTATTGTAGAGAAGAGGTCTCGCCAAGTTGCCCAGGTGGGTCTCAAACCCACGAGCTCAGGCAATCCACTCACCTCAGCCTCCCAAAACATGGGATTACAGGCTGAGCCACCGAGCCCGGCTGGATTTATTTTTTAATTAAAGTTTTAAGATTGAGGTGTGAGAAAAGCAAGGTGCAGAATAACTATTTGTTAAAAAAAAAAAGTGAGGAGGGGAAGGGAAAGGAATGTGTGTATGTATGTATCTTACATATGATAAAAAATATCTGGAAGGATACACAAAACTAACAATAGCAAATATTTATTGGCACCTATTTAGTGACAGATACTATTATAAGCATTTTACAAACATTAATGCAGTTAGTCCTGATGAAAACTCTACGAGGGAGGTGATTTATTATCCCCATTTTTCAGAACAGAGAACCAAGGCACAGAAAGATTAAGTATTCTGCCTGAAGCCATGTGTCTGAAGAGTACAGAGCCAGAATTAGGTCAGAGGGAAGCTGCTTGCTGCCTCTAGGAATGAGAACTGGTTTCCTCAAGGGCAGGAGTGAGGAGGGATACTTTTCCTTTTACACTTCTTTTGTACCTTTTGAATGTTGACCCATAAATTTATAATGTGCATTCAGGGCATAAATCAATATATGTTACAACTAATTGAATAATAAAATAACTTAGAGATATAAAATTTTAAATTAATATTAAAAATAAAATATATTTTTTTCTCTACTGCCTATAACCATCACAGAGAGTCAGTAATAACACACTAGTTAATCACTTAGGGGTAGACTCCCTGAGTTCAAATTCTGCTTCTGTTACTAAACTTGGGCAAATTTATGATCTCCTTGTGCCTCTGAAGATTGTTTGTTTTTTCTTTTCTTCCCCTCTTGTGAAGGTTATTTTAAGGATTAAACAAGTTAATATGCATAAAATGTTTAAAAGAGTGTTTGGCACATATTAGTTGCTAGATATATATTAGCTATCATCATCAAAAATTAACAACCTAAACTCATTTACCAAACAATAAATATTGAGCATTTACTATATATTAGTCATTAGTATACTGGCTCTGGAGATTAAGCAGTGAATAAAACAGAAGAAAAAAGAACTTTGCCTTTATGGAGTTATTAAGTTCTCAGAGACCAAAAGAAAATGTTTACCCGAGGGGAAAAAATAATGAGTCATGAAAGAGTAGAATAAGTGATTGCGAAAGAACATAGGATCAATATTATGCATTCAAATCAGCACAGTGTCATTACATAGTACATCTTAGGCAAAAAATGAGATTCATAAATTATACAGCGCAGAGTCATTTTTCATTATTCTTAGAATTTATAAAAATTCCTAATATCTAGGAAAAAGTAGCAATGATCTCTTATTTCCACACCTTATCTACTTCCAAAGGGGATTTCAAGTGGAACATAACCAGAAAATTCCTCTTTAAAAAAGAAAAAGGTAGCTGGGCTCGGTGGCTCAGCCTGTAATTCTGTGCTTTGGGAGACTGAGGTGAGTGGATTGCCTGAGCCCATGGGTCGAGACCCGCCTGGGTAACTTGGTGAGACCTCATCTCTACAATAAATCAAAAAAAATTAGCCGGGTGTGGTAGCGCGCGCCTGTAGTTCCAGTTACTTGGAAGGCTGAGGCGGAAGGATTGCCGGAGCCCAGCAGGTTGAGGTTGCAGTGGCCGGGAGTGTCCACTGTACTCCAGTCTGGGTGACAGAGTGAGACTCAAAAAAAAAAAAAAAAGAAAAAAGAAAAAGATAATTTATGTGTGTACTTTGGAACTAGAGAATAATTTTAGAAAAAATTCTGGTAGTAACTTAAATGTCCTTGTGAAAAGTGAATCTTTTCGGGCTAATTCCATTTCTATGTGACTTGATTGCCAAGAAAGCATTGTGGTATTAATTTATCTCAGATTCATATCAAGGGAATGTGTCAAGAGCTTTTCAATGGCCTAACTGATCTAATAGAAACATATATTTATTCATTCCTAAGCCAATATTTCATTGGGCATGGTTTCCAAGTGTTGGAAAATGAAAATAAACTTTAAAGAGAATTTAGAAAAATCAGATAGTAAAGGAAGAGCCTGTGGATGATGACATTCCTGATGAAGGAATCAGATAGCCTTGACCCAGGTAGACCTTTTGCTGCCTTGGGGTGTGCAACTTTCACTCAACCCCAAAAGTCTTCCCCAGACATGTTTCTTTCTCAAAATTGGCTTCACTGAATACCCAGCAGGAAAAATTGCAACTAGTTGGAGATTTCTCTGCTCTTTTCTGCACTCACATGGTATCTTCTCTGAGAGGTACTCCAGCTGAACTCTTCTGCACAGCAAGTCAAAATGATATAATGAGACCAGATATGGTAGGGGGAACTAATTTCTGATGCTGCTTTAAGAAGATTTCAAAATAGCATTTTGCTTCAATTTTTGTCATAGGAAAATAAGGTGAATTCGGTTTTTCTACAGTAACAGATAATATTCTGTCTGTGAAATTTTCAAAGAACAAGGGTTTTTGTCTCTTTTCTCCATTGTTATATCCCCAGCATTTAGGGTAGTGCCTACATGTATACAGGGGTGCTTAATAAATATTTGATGAACAAATGAATAAATAAAATAATAATAGAACCTACAAAGCAAATGACATTAAATTAACTTAAGAGTTAAGGAAACTGAGACCCAGATAGTTCATTGGACTTACCCCAGGCCATAGAACTAGAATGAATCTGCGGTCTGTGTGACTCTGAATTCTACTCTTTTCTCATAATGCCAAAGTCATACCAATACCCTCCAACTTCACCTTAGATCTAGAGGACAGAAAGTTTACCTGGGCATTCTAGGCAATGATGCTTCACTACTCTTGGGTCTAGTTTGCTTGTGCTGTCCTTTCATGGGATTGAAAATGATTAAATTAAGATCCCTATATTTTGCAATGCATGTATCTAGCTCTCTTTCTTCCCCACGCATGCTGCTCACCTACATTCAGAGAAAACACAGGTGCCGTGGAAAAGGGACAGCACCTGTGCTGCAAAGCAGTAAAGCAGGTGTTTCCAAAAGTCCATGAACTACATCAGCACTGCAAATTAAACACATAGAGAAAAAAAACACAAGCTCTGTGAAGGCAAGTGTTTCTGTTTGTTTTGGTTACTGATGAATATCAATCACCTAGAATATCATTTTGGACTTCATAAACATTTGTCAAATAAATAATGACTGAAGAGAGTGGACGAAAGAGTCAAAAGTGAAGCAAAGGAAATGTGAAATGCAAGAGAAAGGGAGAAATTGTTATGTTCAAGAAGGACATAACTCTTGGGGGTGGAGATTCTCTATTTTTCTTCTATATCCTGAAGGACATATATTACTGACAGAAAGAAAAAAATGAACTGAAAGACTAAGGACAGTTTTAATTTGGGATTATATACTTGTTTCACTGTCATATTTGAAATAGCCAGTTTGAATATTGACTTATTGTTCATATGGTGAAATGTTTTCTATGCAATGGTGAACTTCAGAAAAGCTCATGAAAACAACTCACAGGAAGGAATATGAAATCCTTTTATGTTGTTCTGATAAGTGATTTTGAAGTATTCGCACTTTATGTTATATTAGATTTCTATTGATCAGACATCAGTAGCATGATCAATAGAAATTTTGCCCAATTTTTAAATAATATTTCTTAAGTGCACTAAGTTGGGTTGCTTCTGTATCCAATCCTGCTGCATGAGCTTTATCCTTGAGGGTCACCCCCTGAACCAAAAAAATCTAATTCTGGAACTCAATGACATGCAGACTAACTGTCCTATAAACCTAGCAATCCCAAAGGAACCTCAAATATAAAGTGCTTATGCCAGAAGGTGGGGAAATTAATGGGACATAGCCAACAGATCATTTTATCTTTGAATAGAAATCATTGCCATGTCCTTTCTTTAGTCTCTGCTTGGCCAAAATCCTATCATATAACAATGGGTTGCTTTTTCCAGCAGCGATAACCAGAAAAATTTTCTCATGCTACCAAGTTAAAGAGCAGAGAGCTTAAGAAAAACAGGTCAGGTAATGACCAAAAAGTAGCCCCAAGGTGGGAAAGGGAGACACTGTGAGCTTTGGTCCCAGCTCTGATCTGGACTCCGTGTGACCCCAACCATGACTTTAATCTCTTTCCTGAAAATAAGAGTGGTTGTTGTAGAAGAGGAAGAACATGCCAGGTCCCATCTTCAAAATAACGGATATGTCATCCCTTGCTTAATTTTCTCAGTGATCAAGGCCAGTTTTACCATTTGATAAATGGATGCAGACATTTTTACTGAGGTGATAAAGAGGTAATCATTTCATAAAGTATGATGATTTACAAAGTATGGTGATGACCTAACTGCACCTAAGCAATGTTTCATTCTCATTAGAGTGATTTGAATGGAGACTGAAGGACATGTAAAAGACTGTTATATTGTTTAATCTATCACAAAGACCACAATTTACTTGGAAACAGACACTGTGTTCATGTCTTTTAATTTGAAGTTTACAATTATCTGTTGACAAAGCTACAGGTGATTTACTGAAAAGAGTCATGTTTGCTAACAACTATGTTGCTTAGAAATATGCCCTGTGCTCCCATTTCAAATATTGCATCAGTGAAAAAGAAAGAAAACATTTCATTGAAAATTCCCTTGTGTTTTCTGCTCCATCAGTACCATGATTAATTTTCTCCATGAAGAATGAGATGTCACCAAAATTTCAAAAATATTTTCCAAGTGTTTTCCATAATCCAAGGGCTGATTTTTTCTGAGGCTTTTTATCTTGAATAGTCCAAGCTAACTTCCAAATACACTTTTATGTAGTTTGGGGTTTATTTTTCTCTGCTTTTCATTGCATTTCCAATTTTTGCCAAACTGATTGTGAATTATTAGAGGAAAATCTAGCTACTACAAAATCAATTAATGACAGGCACTGTTCAACAAGCACACAGGATTTGCAGTAGCTTAGGTTATAGAATTCCTTTTTGTGTTGTGTTAATTATATGTAAACATGTCACTTGTATCAAGAACATACATTCTAAGAGGGAAGTAGTGTCATTAATCTATTTGTTTGTTATAAACTTTGGAGAATTCTCACTCTGTCCTATTCTTTTCTCATTCTCTTCCCACTGTCTGGAGGTGATTGATAATACTGTCTACCATCTGTTTTCAAAAGTTTTAGTTGTTAAAATAACAATATTGTGCTTTTTAGTTTGAGCATAAATACTTCAGTGATTGATGGTGTTTGGCAGTAGGAAAAAATAACAGTTTTGTAACTAGTACTGTCTTATTGTAGTCTATCTGAGGTAATATAGTCAGAGAGTTTGATATATTGCACAATATTTAAATGCTGTCCTCCTAATTTATACTGATCAAGAGCAAAGTTGTAGCCAATTCAAATTTTGCTTGGAGAATGCATATATATATATATATATATATATATAGATAGATACAAGGCAATTTTTAATACATCTAAATTCTTGCTTGGGGTAAAGGATTAGATTTATTTTTAGCTCAAATGACTTGAAAGTTATAACATGGAAAAAAGTGATATTATATCATATACACATTAGCTCATGGATATGTGTTTATATATGGATCAGGAGTAAAGTTTTATTTTAACTTGTCTTTCTTTGTCTTTTCTATATACTGAATAATGGAAGAATAAAGAGATAAACTGTAGTCCTAAGTGTATCTAAATTTCAACCTATTACAAATTAAAATACATTTTATTCAATATTTTTTCAAAATTTTATGACAAAGCAAGTGGCCCTAGACATTTCTGTTGATGGTGGGAAAGATAGTAAAAGAAAGGGAAGAAAACAAATATTATAAAAGAATTTTCAAGGTCACTGAAGGAAGTTTGCCTTTCCTAATCCTCACTCACTCGTTATCCTTCCAGTAATGACACCTAAAATAACAAGATGATGAGTTAGACCCAAGAGTGAGTCCAGTGAGTTCTTACCAAGAAGACCTCTTGGGCCATAAACTCCAACAGGAAGAGTCAAAGACAGTTCCATAGGACTAAAGGCTGCACTTTCCTATCAAGTTTGACTTCTTTACAAACATTGCGGTCACTGCCACTTTTCTCTGAGAAAGTATTTTATTAATTTTCAATTTGTTTTGCTGATAATAAAGGAATACTCTTAAAGTAAAAAAAAAAGGTACAGGATATGAACAGTTAATTAACTAATTAATAATGAAAGACAAGTGGCTATAGGTTTTTGAAAAGCCACTCAAGTCTGGTTTTAAACCGATAAAAAGAGATATTACACTTGATCTTAGCCAAAAATCTGAGAAACAACTAAAGTCTGGTTTTAAAATGACAGGATATCATTGAACATTTTCCTCAACTCCCAGAAATCACCCAAATGCAAAAGGCGAACAAAGCCCAGATGTACTAACTCTATTTTTGTCTTCTTAAACTAACAGACTTTAGAAGTTCAAAACTACAAAATAGGAGGAAAGACTGACCAAAGTTATAATAGGCAACAAGGAAGTGGGAAGGTGTGGAGCATTATGTAGGAGCAAATCTCCAACATAATGGCAGTTATGTATCCAGTTGGCAGAACACACTTTTACGTCCAGTGGCACACCTTGAGAGGAAGCATGGCAGATGCTCATTTGCCACTGAGGGAATGGAGTGCATGAGCTGGTAGCAGGGGCCTCCCTGGAGTTTCTTTGGTAGGAAATGTAAAAAATATGACAGTGTGTCAAAACAGAAATTTATACAGAAAAATCATTTTTCTGGAAGCACTTTATAAGTGAGACAGTGGGAGAAAAAAATAGCTTGCTGCTTTATGAGTAATTCTGCAGAGTGGTTCTCAGTTCACTGAGAGAAACGAAGTCTAAAAATATTCACTAACACACACATCACATGTCATTAAAAGAAATATATATTTTTATGGGATGGGACCATAGCCCCGTGTCACATAAATGAATAAATGGTCCAATTAGAATTTGCCTCATTTATATGCGAGTAGCGATCAAAAGGAAACCAGTATATGACATCAGAAATTTTAAGATGTGAGAATAGGCATGAGAAAGAAAGAAGAAAAAACAGACATCTCACCAAAGCAGATATGCAGAGGGCAAATAGCATATGAAAAGATGCTCAATATCATATGTCATTAGGAAATTGCAAGTTAAAACAACAATGTGAAACCACTGCAAACCTTTTAAAATAACTAAAATTTGAAACATTCACAACATCAAATGCTGATAAGATTGTGAAGCAATGGGAACTCTTATTGCTAGTGAACATGCAAAATGGCACAGTCATTTTGGAAGATGGTTTGACAGTTTACTACAAAATGAAACATAATGTTACCATATGATCCAGCAATTACAATTCTAGTATTTACTTAAGTGAGCTGAAAATTTATGTCCATTTGAAAACCTGCTCACAGAAATTTATTGTAGCTTTATTCATCGTTACCAAAACTTGGAAGCAGCCAATATGTTCTTCAGTAGGTGAGTGAATAAATAAACTGGTATATCCAGACAATGGAATATTATTCAGCACTAAAAATAAATGAGAAGTGACATTAGTAAGATGGTGTACTGTAAAGGTACAGACTTTCCTACCCTTACAGAGAAACTGAGGTATATAATAAATAAAAGTTGTACTTTGTAGCATCTGTGACATAAAATGGGGGTTAGAGCTGTAAAGAAGTAGTTTTTAATGTGTGATTAAAGTTGTTATCAGTTTAAAATAGAATGCTATAATTTTAAGATTTTTAATGAAATTTCAATGGTAACCATGAAGAAAATATCTATAGAGTATACAGAAAAGGAAATAAGAAGAGAATTAAAGCACACTATTAAAATTATCACAAAAGAAAAAGGAAGGAAGAGGGAAAAGGAGGGACAATAAAACTATAAGATAGAGAAAGCAATAAACAAAATGTCAATAATAAATCCCTCCCTATTGGTAATCACTTTAAATGTAAATGGATGAAACTCCTCAATCCTAAGATGTTACATGATAATATCTTTTATTATTATAAAAATCTAGTTTGATAGAATAAATTTTTTTAAAAAACCAGAATTCAACTACATGCTGTCCACAGAGAACTACTTCAGATCTAAAAATATATATAGGCAGGAAGTATAAGAATGGCAAAAGATATTCCACACAAATGGTAGTCAAAGAGCAGGAGTGGCCGCACTAACTTAGATAAAATATTCTTTAAGTCAAAACCTGTTGTAAAAGACAAAGATGTTACATAACAGTAAAATGGTCAATTTACCAAGAAGATATGATTATTATAAATGCATGCAGCAAATCTCAAAGCTCCTAAGTATCTGAATCAAATTTTGGCAGAATTGAAGGGAAAAATGACTGCAACACAATAATAGTAGACTGCAATACTCTATTTTCAATAATAGATACAATAACTAGACAAAAGATTCATAAGAAAAAATAGGACTTGTAAAACCTTACAGACCCATTGAACTTAATAGACACATGCGGAAAATTTCATTCAACAACAGAAGAATGTACATGTCTCTCAAATGTACATGGAACATTCTATCAAGCTATGCAAAGAAACAGACAAATCTTAGATGCATGTTACTAAGTGAAAGAAGCCAATCTGAAAAGGTTACATTCTGCATAATTTTAACTATCTGACATTCTAGAAAAGGCAAAACCATGGAGACAGTAAAAATATTAGTGTTTGCCAGTGGTTGGGGGAAGAGATGAATAAACAATGGAAAAGGAATTTTAGGGCACTGAGACCATTCTGTTTACAACAATGTGATACAAAATACATGTCATGCAGGATGCATATCATTATAAGTCTGTCAAAACCCATGGAATGCACAACAGCAAGAATAAATTCACAGAATGTACAACACTAAGAATGTAAATTATGGATTTGGGGTGATGATGATGTGCCAATGGAGGAAAATCAATTATAAAAAATGTATTCCCGCCTGGGCAGCGAGACCTCATCTCTACAATAAATCAAAAAATCAGCCGGGCGTGGTAGTGCATGCCTGTAATTCTAGCTACTTGGAAGGCTGAGGCGGAAGGATCGCCAGAGCTCAGCAGATAGAGGCTGCGGTGGCCGGAAGCGGCCACTGCACTCCAGTCTGGGCGACAGAGTGAGACTCCAACTCAAAAAAAAAAAAAAAAAGTATCACTCTGATGTGGATTGTTGATAGTGGAGGAGGCCATGTGTGGAAGAAGCAGACATGGAAACTCTCTATATTTTCTACTCTTTATGCTCAGTTTTGCTGTGATTCTAAAACTTCTCTAAATATTAAAGTCTATCATAAAATAAAACTACCCTAAATATTAAAGTCTAGTATTTCTATAACAACATGAATAGATGCCAAGGTATTTTGTAAAATATATTTAGTATTATATTATATTACATTTATACACATCATATAATCTGAAAATATAAACTCTAAGCTTTTTTATTATTAAGAAGAGATATCTAAAAATGAGTAGGAAGAGGACTTTTATTTCATATATTTCTATTCTTGATGTTTATATAATATTTATTTATCACTACTATAGTTATAAATGAATATCTGGAAAAAAATTGAGTAACTTGCTTAATGTAAACAATCGGAAAGTATAAAAACAAATAAAATTCATTATTCCCCTCTTCCACTCTGTAATAACCACGTCAAATACTCTGACATATTCTCTTCCAGTGTTTTGTCTAACATATCTGTGTGTTTTTGTGTATGTGTTTATATTGAGGAAATATTGTATACGCAGTTTTGTATGTGTTTTTTCACTTAATATTGTGAATGAATCCTCAATACTTCACTTATTCTTCAATAATAATATACTATTTCATTTTTTCAGTTTACATTTATTTACTTAACCATTCTCTTATACTTAGGTAATTGTATTACTTTGTTTTGTTTATTTGCTATTATAACTAATTATCTCTTTATGAAAAATTTCTAGTAGAGGGATACTGGGACAAATCATTTGATCATTTTTAAGGTTCTTGTTTCATATTGCCAAATTGCTTCCCAGAAAAGTCACACCAGTTTATACTTTTTTTTTTTTTTTTTGAGTTGGAGTCTCACTCTGTCACCCGGACTGGAGTGCAGTGGCCACTCCCGGCCACCGCAGCCTCAACCTGCTGGGCTCCACCGATCCTTCCGCCTCAGCCTTCTGGGTAGCCAGAATTACAAGCACGTGCTACCACGCCCGGCTAATTTTTTGATTTATTGTAGAGATAAGGTCTCGCCAAGTTGCCCAGGCGGGTCTCGAACCCTCAGGCTCAGGCAATCCACTCATCTCAGCCTTCCAAAGGCAGGGTATTACAGGCTGAGCCACCGAGCCCGGCTCCAATTTATACTTTTATGAGCATTAGTTAATTCTCATCTCAACATGTCCCTTAACAAAATCTTAAACATTTCTAAAGAATCTGACTATCACATACAGGCATGGCTGCAAATGGAAAATAGAGGAGAAAAGAGGAGGTAGTTCTTTTTTTTCCATGTGAAGGATCTTGTGGTCTCACTCCTTTAGAGTTAACATCAACACTATCCTTGCTCACAGATCCTCAAGACTTTCACCTTAAGAGATCACCTCCCATGTTCCTCATGACCACCAGTGCTACCTTGATGATGTATCTTAAATCAAAGAACACTCAGAAGCCAGATATGCCATGCTAGTGTTTTGAAGTTTTGTTTCAGTATTCTTTGGAACATCTTCACTTGCCTGTCCCCCAGTTTTATTTGATATTGTGTTAAAGCTAATACTTCTGGTTGTAGTTACTTTCCCATTAAAACATTTAAAAGGTTGTCAAATAGCAAATTTCTCATCCCTAACTTGTGAACGAAGAAAAGTAGCATTAGTTAGTGTGACATGAAATCAATGGAGTAAGAGATAGTTCATGTTGAAACACTAGGTATAGCAAGCTAGCTTTTAAGTTGTTTTAGAGTTATATTTCTCACTTCCTGGGTATACCAAAAGTAGTTCACGATGAAGTTAAGATCAGGGAACCATTTGCTACAGAGAAATGAAAGAGCCATGCAGGGTCAGCCCAGGAAAAAGTCAGGCTACATTGTTAAGAGAGGTTACAGAGTTTTATGTTAGATAAAAATCTGAGTTTAGCCACTGCTTCCAAATTGGAATAAATAAACCATTGAAATTCTCACCCCCTAAATGTAGACATGAAAATACCACTGAGTATCTGCTTGTTCATCACTATGGAGATGTTATGATGCACGTCTGATTACAGGCAAGTAGGACTTCTCATGAAGAGCTTGACCATAGCTTCAACCTTCTTCTAATCTCAATAACATTTCATGGCTGAACTTCAGAAGCTTATAAATTTTGTGTATTCTTCTCTTTATCCCACTTTTGGAAATTAAACTTTTATTTACAGAAGAGCAGATATAATCATTCATATCTGTATCATTTTTATTCTTTAATTTTTGCATGCGAAGGGAAGGGAACTTTATTGTTTATGAAAAAATGAAAGAAGTGTTGATACACTAAATGCCCAGATTACCTTGGCCTTCACTTAAAAAGTGATTCTTCATTATCCTTATTTTGAATGAATAGAAAATATCTGTCCCTTGCCAATTTATAATATATTACAGGCAAATACCAGAATCCATTTTTGTGTCTTTTAAACTATGGATCCCTTGTATTAAATTTACCTTTTGATTATTGAAAACCATTATATAAGAGTGTTCACTTACTCCCTCATTAGAGAAAAGCTTCAGTTGTCAATGTTGTAGGCACTGCTATGATAGGCAGTAACAGTGACAGTAAATACAGTTTAAAAGAAGACTATGGTGAGTGTGGTGGCTCAAGCTTGTATCCCAGCACTTTGGGAGGCAAAGGTAAGAGGATTGTCTGAGTTCAAAGGTTCGAGACTAACCTGGGCAACATGGAAAGAACTTGTCTCTACAATAAATAAAAAAAATTAGAATTAGCCGGGATGGTGGCATGAGCCTATAGTTCCAGCTACTTGGAAGACTGAGACGGAAGACAGAAGGATCGCCTGAGCCCAACAGATCAAAGCTGTGGTAGCCCTGATCTCATACCACTGCTGCATTCTAGCCTGGGTGACAGAGTAAGACTCTGACTCCAAAAAAAAAAAAACAAGGCTAAAGTCGATGAGATATATATATATGGAGAGAGAGAGAGAGAGAGAAACACTGATTTCTTGATTTCTTTGTTTCTTTGTAAATAGGAAGGTAGATACCATCCACAGCAACTATGCTGATTCAGTGGATGGATGATGGTGTCTACTTTTGTGCCTCTGTTTCTCTCTTGTTATGCAAAGACTCTGTGTCACTTTTCTCTTGGCTTCCTGCAGAATATAGCTTAGGCTGGAACACAGTTGGATACACAGAGGATCCGGGCTACAGGAAAAAAAAGATCTTGTTCTGTTGCTCTTTCTTTTTTATATAGCAAATCTGAATGTATCCTTGAATGAAGTAAATGAGCATTTTGGGTTTGAGCCTCTGGAAGCCTGAGCTTAGTTGCCAGCTGTCTAGAGCAGCAGTCCTCAACATTTTTCGTAGCAGGGATCAGTTTCATGGAAGACAATTTTCTTCACGGATGGCGTGGGGAGAGCGGGGATGTGCAATCAAATCTCATTGCTCTTGACTACCTCAGCTCTACCTCAGATCATCAGGTATTAGATTCTCATAAGAAGCGTGCAATCTTATTCACATGTGCTGTTCACAATAGGGTTTGCACTCCTATGAGAATCTAATACCACTGATCTAACAGTAAGTGAGCTGGGCTGGCCCACTGCTCAGCTCCTTTTGTGCAGTCCTGTTCCTAACAGGCTACTGTCCAAGGCCTGGAGTTGAGGACCCCTGGTTTAGAGGGGAGTTATGGGACATGCCAGTGCCCTTTATCTATACATGTTGGGGCCCTCAGATCTGTGAGAAGTTAAGTTTAGGCATAGCTCCCCTCTTGTTGGCTGGGGAATCTATGGCACCAGTTATCTGTTGTCAGTAAACTGAGAGATACCCCCAGGGTATCATCAGAGAATCCTATTTGTCTCCATGCCCATTTCTGAATTTAAAAGATTTTGTTAGCACCTATCTTCTTGTTAACCTATTCATTGGTATAATGACATACAGCAGGTAAATATAATTAATTTTTAAAAGTTAAACTCAATTAAGATTGAAGTAGAATTCTGTGCCATGTTATGTTGCTTAATGTTCAACAACTGGCTGGGGGTGGGAGGTGGAGAGTGGAAAACAACTGATTTGTGGAGTTTGCTTGGTAAATACATCATGGCCAGTTTCAAGCTGCCAAAGTAAGATCGCTGAATTGGGAAAAGACACACATAATCAATTTCTTCCAGCTGGTACCAGCCAGAACCTCACTGATTCTGTATATTAGCTGGGTCGTTTTTCAGTGCCAGATGTCATCAGCAACAGCTAGTTTATCTTTATTCACTAAAATGCAGTGATGGAGGAAAATGTGTTTCTATTTGAATTTTGATATCTTATTTTTGGTGTTCAGCTGTGGGACAATTTTTTTTTGCATTATGATCAAGACTTTTAAAAATCCTGCTTTCATAAACATTGAAAAAGGAATAATATAATTTCACTGAGAAGAAGTAAATCTGTTCTGCTAACTATGGCAAATGTCTTTAGATGTATTAGAATGGATTTATCCTATTTCAGCTGCACTCTTCATTTAAACAGTGATGTTTAGGCCAAAACTTTTAGCTCTTATTAAATGACAGTATGTCTTTGAGTATTTTCCAAACTAACTCTTTTCTTTTTTCACTTATAATCATGTGAGTTCTACCAAGGAGATTATGTATAAAACTATGAGAAGATGGATATCAATACAATGCCTAAATTGAGGGTGACCTCCTCGAAGTATCTATATAAATCTTACCTAAAATCAGAAAGTCTCCAAGGAGAAATATTACATAATTTGTCTTGTTTGTGGATTTAGCAACTGCTGGCCAATTGGACACCAGTGAGTCTTTGGGGAGTGAAGCTGAGCCAGGGAGACTCCAGCTATGGCCTAATAACCCCGATGCTTGGTCTCAGGCACCAGCTGATCTCTGAGAAAGAGAGTTTGGCATTTTGTTTTAGTGTTGGCTCCAGGTCAGCTCACATTGGTCAGTCTTTTCAGGGCTGTCTCTGTTCTTGACTGGCCTCGTCCCAATTTTTTTCTTATTTGGGGAATTTCCCTTTTCCCCTTCATCTCCTAATAGGGAAACCTCCCTTTATCCTTATTCAACCTTCACTGACTTTCTTCAGATAGTTTTACTGGTCTTCCTTGTCTTTTCTCATTGAAATATCTTCTCTCTGAATGATTATGTGCACACAGAGCTGATAAATGACTCTGTTGTTTGATTTCAAATGTTGTAAATTATCCATTCCTTTACTAATGCATTAGTGGATCTGATTCCTCAGACTATAATCCACTTAGTCTAGACCAGGGCATCGCTAGGGCTTATAAGGAATCAGCCGATGAAAGTTGCCAGGCAAAAACATACCATATTTTCCAGAGAACATCTAAGGTCCTACGTGGTCTCCGCATACAGGAGGATCCTCTTTCAACTTGAACATAGCCTGAAAGCTCAAGGTTGGGAAAGCCAGGGAGGACTAAAAGAGTGAATTGCTGTTTTATTTATTTATTGGTATTTTACCAGCTGCTGATACTTTTCATCTTAATTTTTGGTCTGATTTTTTTCATATAATGACTCCCAGGCCTGACCCATGCCCTTCAGCTGTACTGAGTTGAGATTACTCACTGCATTTGTCTGTATTTGTAGGATGTCAAGATCTTGTGCCTCAGACTCAAGGTCCCTGGAGGCCTATGAGCTGGCTGCAGAACCACAGAAAGTTAATGAAATACAAAATTATATGGAAACAAGTCCTTAGACATGCCTATTGCCCCACCCTGAGAAGGACTTACTTCACTTCTAGTCAGTGATCCCATGTAGGAAAGAGAAAAGAGGCAAAAATAAAAAACTCAAAATCCTTTCTAGTACTAACAAGTCTTGATAGTTCTTCTCTGAAAGTTGGTTTCTTGAAAGAGTGGCTTTGGGCTGACCCCTTTCCCTGCTGATGTTGTCTTTACTTAAGAGTTTAGAAGGAATTTATGGCAAAATAATCTTGCAAAATCAAACATTTTGTCCAATCTATAGGATAATTGAGTGAACTATTCAAATGAGATATTCATGTTCTAAACCTGAGAGTCAGTCAGTCATGGTTTAGTTGAACACTTTGACTTATGTCTCCCCAAAAGGGCAATTAAAACCTATCTCTGATCTATAACCTGAGGCACTGTTTGTTGCTTTCTATTTATTTAACAGTTGAAGGCCCTGCACCTGAGTTCTTGGTCTTTCTGAACTTGAATAGTTCAGCCAAGGGACATTGTTTTATCCAATATGGAAGAGAGAACATCTCAACAAACCTTTCCAATCTATAATGACAGAAAAAATAAATGAAAATTCAGACAGTTTTAATGATCCAGGACCCCAGACAACCTTAGACAGGATGCACTTTCTGCAGCAATTACTCCCCCTCCCCCTTCCATTTGAGTCTTTCTGGAATCTTCCTTTTCCTATTTTACTTAGAGTTTACATGTGAGAATTCCCCCTCCAATATAAATTGAGACACAGATCATTTTTCTAGAACAAGGTTGCTTGCATAAGGTTTCAGGAGCATTATGAATTTAGGTGTTAACTCTTTGCAATGTCTTAAAACAAGAATAGGAGGTTATCTTACTAGAGTAAGATGTGCCGATCTCTTTCACAAACACCAGCTGCATATGCTACCCTGGACTACAAAGAAGGCATGGAAAGGTGCTTCTCAGATCCTTTTGGGAACAAAGAAGGGTATAAATAAATAAAACGTTTCTAAGGATCATCACTCCCCACCCCCCCCAGGAAAAGAATGTTGCATATGTGCATAATTTCTTTCCTAATTATACTCATTTGAGGTAGAAATTTTGGACTGGAGTTACTTATAGAAATGCAGTTGCTTTTTTATGGTGGACATTTACTTGGAGTGTAACCCTAATGGCACATGTTGTAATGGAATACTGTGAAATAAAACCACTTCAAGAAAGGAGTTGAAAAGTGAAGTAGTGAAAGGGTGACTTGGATCATAAAAGGAAAGGGGTATGCAGCACTGAGGAAGTTGACCTTGTCAAGAAGAGAATGGTTAGAAGTCAGGGAGGGAAGTTTTCACCTAAGGGATCAGTGGCTAAAAGAAAGTAGCAGTGACTTGAGATGAAACTAAGAGGAACATCATTTTAAACTTGCAGGACTGGACTCTGAGCACCCTGTGGTGTAACTGTCCCCTGAACGTGGTTCATGGCTTGTGTCCTGTAGTAAAGGGGCCCTGGGATGAGAGAAAGCCCTCAGAATGCCTGGAGCTCAGGAGAGTCCTCACAGAAGACTCTTACTAAACAGAGTTAATAAAAAGACCACTTCTAAGGGCAATCTAAAGAAGGAATTCTTGTTATTCCTTGTTTGATAGCAGTAGAACTGACCAGAACCTATGTAATCATGTTCAAAATTTTTCCAGAGACCACCTCCAAACTTTTTGCCAGATACTGTAGGTGAGTGCTACAGCTTCTTCTATCTGACATGACTGTTCTTTATAACCAGTGTTAGCTGTGCTAAATGAGTTTCACCCTTCTAAGTGGTAAAAAGTTTACATTGTCATTGTTTGTCATTTCTCTTTTGGGAGAGGGGTGCTTTAACAATTAAATCTTTATTGTTAAGCTTCTATATACTTTCATTTGTATTTAGAAAATATGCTCTTGATTTCTTAATTTTGTAGGCATGGGGATTCAGAAGTTTTAGTAATACCATATTCCAAGATGATAATGTGTTGCTGAATTTATAGATGCTTCAAGTTTATGCCTTGTAACATGTCTGGCAGAAACAAAACACAGAGTTAATACCAAGAGGAACAAAGGGCTGAGGCAATCAGTGATGGCCTTGTCTCATCCCAAATAAGCCATTCCTCTTCCTCTGTTTTCCACTGTTTTCATGATGTGAGGAGATTAGTTCTTGTCTCTTCTATAATATTTCTAGAGGTTATGAAAAATAAAAAGGATAGCAGAGAAGCACACATCTTAAATTGTATATATTTTTTCAATTGGCCTTTGTCTTCCTCATGTATATTTGTTTTGACACCTAAATTAGAACAATTGTCATCTCTAATCATTGAATTGTCTACATACAGTATAATTAAGTACCACCTTAGTGGAAGCTGAGTAAATATTATGGACTTACAAAATGAGAAAACATGTAATCTTGGGTGCAATTGTGGATGATAAATATTGTTTACGCTAATATTTGCAAAGTGATTTACAATTTGGGAAGCACTTGTATATCCTTGTTTACATTATATTTTCAGATTTCCAGAAGAGTACTCGTTTTCATTTAATGCAGTGTTCCTTGGGGAAGCTTGAGGAAAATCTCTTGCCACTGATGGGATCCAATCACCCTTCCCTTTCCTCATTGCTCCCCTCCAACTGTGACCACGTTCAGAAAACAGCTAGATTTTTATATTAATCAGGAGAGACTAGGCTAGTTGCAATGTAGCAGACCCTCAAAGGTCAGTGATTATTAATTACAAAGGCTTATTCCTTACTCATGCTTTATGACTATCACAGGTCAACTGGGGACCCTTCTCCGCATCCTAATACTTAGGAGCACAGGTGCATGGAGGCTCCACTGCATGGGCATTGTCAGTTACTGTGGCAGTGTCTGGAAAGGTAGCAAATCATACAGGCTCTCCAAGGTATCCACATGGATGTGGCACATGCCTCTTCACTCATGTTGTTCCTCTGCCTGTCTCAATGCCAGAAAGGTTCGTTGGTCAAACTTGTTATTTGGCCAAATCTAACTTCAAGGACTGGGCAATAGCAATCTTACTGTGTAACAGAAAGAAAGAGAATTGAAATTATCAGTGAACAACCCTAGTGATTATACTAAGTTTGATTGGCAATAGGTCTGGACTTTGGCAAAATAGTAAAGAAAGAACATTTTCAGTACCCAAACTCTCAGCATCATTTCTCTTCTCTGTTCCCTACTCCTTTCTTTGGTCACCTCAGTCACTTGGGGTTCTTTTTTGCACAATCAAAACTAGTGACTACTTGATAATTGCACCTAGTTTGTCTATTTTAAAGTCAACATTATATCAAATATTTGTTACATTTTTATATATCTGATAATGGAATTTAAACCTTTCCCCCAATAATTGTTGGGAGAGTTTCTTTTCCTGTGGAGTAATTAGGAGTTGAAGAAGGCAGAGGTAAGAGATCTGAATTCACACCCTGTAGATAGAAGCATGCAATTCAGTTATGAGATGATGCTTCCTTTTCTCAAAGAGCTTATGTTATAGTAGTGAAACATACACATACATACATACCCACACAAAGAAACACAAAGATACATCTATAAGCCAAAATGACTCCCTCATAAAGCCTTTTTGTTGTGTGATAGAGTAATCCCCCTAAATATGTTTATGTACTAATCCCCAAAACCTGTGAATATGTTATTTTACATGACAAAAGGAATTTGTGATTGTGCCAGTGTGATTAAATGAGATCTTGAGATAAGAAGATTATCCTGGATTATTCATCCCAAAGAAATGCTGAGGGTCTCCATAAGAGCAAGCCCCGAGGATTAGAGATAGAGAAGAAGATGTTGCAACCAAAGCAGAAGTTGGAGTGATGAGACCATGAGCCAAGGAATGTGAGTGGCTTCAAGAAAACAGGAAAGACAAAGAACAAATTCTCCCCTAGACCCTCCAGAAAGGACATGTTCTGTCAACACCTTGATTTCAGTTCCATAATACTCATTTCAGATTTCTGACCTCCCCAACTGCAAGATAGCGTATTTGTGCTGTTTTAAGCTACTAATTTTGTGGTTATTTGTCACAGAAGACATGGGAAATTAATGTACAGAGACTTATTTTAAAAAGTGGCTCAGGGCATGAGCTTCAACAAAAGACAGAGATGAATATGAATATTAGGTGAGCCAATCCCTCACTGGGTCAATATATTCCTCAGATTCCTCATTGGTAAAAGCAGGGCAGAATGAACAGCTATCTATAAAAGCAACTGTGAGATTAACTCAGATATAATTTGTTTGGTCCACAATGTGGCTTCAGTGCATTTTAAATACAAACTTAGGCTCATAAGCATGACTGCCTAGGATTTGGCAACAATGATAATAATAATGCTTTATATCTGCATAGAAATTTATATCGTCGGAGCATTTTACTTATATAACCATTAATTAAACCTCATGAGAGATGTCAGAGCTAGCAAGTGGCCAAATGGAGACAGGTATGACTTGAATGACTAATGTAGACAGCTTCATTGACCTCAAGTGACACCGGAGCAGAGTTTTGATGGATGATTTTTTTTTTTTAGTTGAAAAATATCTGTTGAACACAAAACATGTACCTACTATGTGGCCCCACTGAGTCAGACCTTGGAATGAAGGTTATAAGTGTCTACAAAGGGAAACAAAGTGTTGATGGGCAAGAGAATAGCATTTGATTGACTGACATATTGTGCTGTCCATCACTCATTAATGAGCATCACTTCTAGTAGTCAATACCTTAAACGTTTAAAATGCTGTCTTCTACAAAGTGGTGGATTTGCAATTTCAGCAAAAATTTTATCATTGTGTTTCCCCCAATTTAAGTGGATTATAGCTACAGAGAGTTAAGGACAGCTCACATGAAATTAAAAGGCATGGATTTTGAAAGTTTACACATATGGTAAATTGTATGGCTTTGCAAAGCAAAGTCCAAGTTCCAGCTACTCTATCACTGTGTGTGATCCCCCACAAAGTTGTTTAACCTCAGTTCTCTTGTGAAATAGTACCAATAATAGCACCTACTCCCTACATCTGTTTTGACAATTATAGTAAGCACTCAAATTTTATCCATTATAATAATTATTATAAGCCAGAACTTTATTTTTAAAAATTCAGTTTAATATAATCACTAAAATAGCATATATTAAGATAAAAGTTCTTGAAAATAACTTATTCCTTCACCCCGTTTTTTAAAAACATTCTCCAAACACTTTTTCTCTCCCATATATTGCTCTAATATCTACATTTATTCTTTTTTGGGGGAAAAAAATCAAGAAATCCTTTGATTTCAGGAATAAAATTTTAAAATAACAGCAACAAAGTCACAGGGTCTTGAAAAGTTTGTTGTTGTTTTGTTATGCTTTGCTTTAATTGACTTTTATTGGGAATAACCTTAAAATCTCTTTTTGAAACAATCCCACAACATTTTAAAAAACTTTTAATTGTTCAGTCTCCAGATTGGAAATATTTTATATCTATCTCTTAATTGGGACTATAAAACTTCCCACTCCTAGTTCCCAGACACTTGCTAAACTTTTAATTGCTAAGATCTCTCTTCAAATTTGAGGACATCTGTGGATATGGATTTATTTGGCTTTCTTCCCCCCCACTTTTGCTACATTTTATGTAAACATTTTCAAGCTGCCTCACAGAGTTTCCTGTATGGTTCCCCCTAGAAACTTGTTTTGAGCCTGAATACTTTCCATTTATGACTACCCCATGTTTCCTACCCCTTGGCCAATTTAGACCCAATGCCCTAGTGTTCTCTCCATTCCATGAACTGAGTGACAGCTGACAGAATGTGAGTAACGGATGGGCAGTTCATTTCAAACCTTACCTTGGTTTGCAGTATTGAGAGTGATGACTTTGCAAAAAATAAAAAATAAAAGAAAGGAAGAAAACAAGAGTGTTCCCTCTTATGGGGTCTTTCTTATTTCCCTAGACCTTTTTCTGGGCAATGGAAACTCTCCATGGGGCCCAAGTCAGCTAACACAGTGACTTCTTTATATGCTGTTTTCTAAGCTAAGTTTCTTCTGCCTGTTTCTCCCCCTCCTACCCAGCTTTATTGAAGTATAATAGACAAATAAAAATTGTATATATTTAAGGTGTACAATGTGATCATTTGATATATGTGCATATTATGAAATGGCTACCACAATCAAGTTAATTAACATATCTATTACCTCACATAATTAATTTTTGTGGTGAGAAAAATTAAGATCTACTCTCTCAGAAAATTTAACATATGCAATACAGTATTATTATTATTTTTTTAAGAAAGAAAAGTTTATTATTTATTTATTTTTTTGAATTGGAGTCTCACTCTGTTGCCCAGACTATGGCACGCTCCCAGTCACCACAGCCTCGACCTGCTGGGCTCCGGCGATCCTTCCGCCTCAGCCTTCCAAGTAGTTGGACCTACAGGCATGCCTCAAACCCGCAGGCTCAGGCAATCCACTCACCTCAGCCTCCCAAAGTGCGGGATTACAGGCTGAGCCAACGAGCCTGGCTGAAAAGTTTTTAAAAGTAAATTAGAGAGAGAAAGAGAAGGAAGAGAGAAGAGTCACCTCCCCAAGGTGGGGGAGGGGACCAAAGCTCGGAAGCATGGTGACAACCATAACTCAAAGAGCACATGGCACACCAGAGTCTAGCAAGGCAATGGCCCAATATAGTATTATTAACTACAGTCACCATGGTGTATGTTAGATTCCCAGAACTTGTTCATTTTATAATTGAAAGTGTGTACTTTTTGACTAACATTTCCTTTTTTTTTCTCACAAAACTTAAACCCCTGACAACACTGTTCAACTCTCTGTCTCTGGGTTTGAAATGTTTAGATTACACACATAAGTGAGAACATGCAGCATTTGTCTTTTTGTAGTTGGCTTATTGCACTTATAATGAAATAATTACAATCATAATGTCCTCCAGATTCATCCATGTTGCCACAGATAGCTGGATTTCTTTCTAAAAAGGTCGAATGGTATTCCACTGTAATTATATGCCACATTTAAAAAAATCTCTTCACCCAACAATGGGCATTTAGGTTGTTTCCATATCTTGCCTATTATGAATAATGCTGCAATAAACAGGGCAGTGCAGATATCTCTTTGAAATACTCACTTTAATTCTTTTGGAGAAAGAATTTCCAGAAGTGGAATTGCTGGGTCATATAATAGTTCTTCTTTTTTTTTTTTTTAATAAAAGGACCCTCCTGCTGTTTTCATAATGTCTGTAAGTCTTTTTCTAATAAAATGTCTTTCAGAGACCACTTTTCACTCCTCTACCAGGCTCTTTGTGAGTGTAAATGTGCAAGTGTGTGTGTGTGCATGTGTGTGTGAGCAGGTGTGTGTGTGTGTGAGAGAGGGATTTTTAAAGGATTAAAAAAAAAAGAGCCAAAACAAAGATGGAAACTGGATAAAACTTGGTTTGAGGATGTATAGAGGCATCAGAAATGCTTCATTTTCTGGTTCTAATGCTTTGTAAATTTGCTTTTGAACAATTTCCTCCACAAAGCATTTCACAGGAGTTTTGTAGATGATGATATGTATTTATGGTTGTACTGAGCCTGTGCTCCACGCTTCAGTAAAACATTCCTCCTCAGTCCTGTGTGATTGGAACCAAAACTCGTCTAATCCTCCCAGAGGGCAAACTGCTTGAGAAGTCTCACTTTAGAATTACCCATGGGAAAATATAAAGGAGTCGACAGTTTTATAACAAAAAATTAAATTAGCTACATTTCAGTGAGTCAGGCTATGTTATGGTTTTAACTGGCTAACTTTTGAAATTAATACCAGCTCCAGTAAAATACAAGCAATTGTCTCATCTAAGTTATATAGTCTTTGTAGTTTAGAAAATTCTAAAGAATTCCATGTTTCCCAAATAAAACTATTTGGGGTGTGAGTTCTTTGCTGAATGCATTGTTGAATAAATTCTTGAGGAAATATTAGGAGTGGAGATAAGCTTGACTGATGCATCCTGTAGAGAATATGAGATTTATTCAGAAATGAGGCAGAATGAGAAACTTTGTGGCATTCCGGTTACCTCTCCTTGCCCACCCCTCATTCAGTTCTAACAAAACTGCACACATTGTGAGACTGTCCTTCTCCACACAGTGTACCAGTGGGTCAGTGAGGTCCCCTGCACTTCCCCAAGATGAGAATGGAGTGTCCAGCTAAAAGGTCAACATCATTGTCTCCACAGCAACTGTGAGTAGTTTGTTCTAAAGTGTCTGTGTCAGTCTTTCCCAGGCTATTCTATGCCCTTCATTTCTAGAAACTGGATCCCAGTGGCTCTTGGATTCTATTTTGCTTTCTTCCATTTCTCAACTTTATCTTGATTGGGAGGAGAGAATCTGGCATCACTGAAAATGGAACAAAAATATAGCATACTCATGCTTCAAGCCTTAAATTGGGCATCATGTCTCCCAGGAGATCCACTTGGAATTTCCAAATTTAGTTCAGCATCTCTTAAGAAATTCTTCCATTATATCACTCAGCGTAGTATAGTAGAATAAACTATCAGTCTGTGTGTCCATCACACCTAGACTGTATGATCTTTGAAAGCTGGTAAGATTGTATTGTTAATGAGGTCAAGTTTGAGTCTAAGTTGTGCTCTCTTTAGGAATCAGGCCTGCCTAGAGACCAATGGCATGATCTCCTCAGCTGTCTATTTGCATAAGTGGCCAAGAACACCCTTTGGAAAGAGCTTGCCCTGTGAGAAGACAAAGCTTAGATATACCCAGTTCATGCCAAGAACAGTGGATACTACTGAACATTGTAACCATACAACAGATTCTCAATTTCTTTAGGCTTTTGCTTGAGACAGGATAAATTTAATTTAAAAAATAAGAACAAGCTAAAACCCAAAACAGTTATTTCCTTACATGTCTTAAGGATATTGAGAGTTTCCGATTTTGGTGACATGAGTGGCAGAATCTGGGGGTGCCTTCTCCAGCACTGAACACTAGCAGACTCTGTTGAGGCCTTGGACATAGATGAAGATAGAGAACCCTAGCTCTGTGGCTGGGATCTGAAGAGGAGGAGAATAGACATCACTTAGCAGCCCAGAAACTCACTGCAGAAAGAGCATGCTAGTCACCCTTTAAGATCTCCTAGAATGATCTGGACGAATTTGAGATAGGTTTGAAGTTCTCACAAAACTATTATGGGCAGAACCATGGAAATACTAGTTCGTGATTATTTCCCTGTTTTTATTTCTCAGCTAGGATGAAGTAGCCTGGAAAACACACACACACACACACACACACACACACACACACACACACACACACACTTAATATATAATAGTTATATTACATATTCTATAATTATTAATTAACTATACAATTAGTATGTTAATATAATTAATATGTTATTATATAGTATATTGTTCATATATATTTGAGTGGGCTTTTTTGGTGTTAAGGATGCATCTTATGCATAAAAGTTTAGAGTCTTTAATTGATTAACTGTTGGCAATAGGCATTATTATACAAAGCTTTTGCTATTAATTTTCATTTTGAATAAACACAGATTATATAAATCCAGAACAATTTCTTCTGAGCTCTAGGCAAAGAGACCCAGAATTGGTCTTTTTGCATTTGGATGAATATATATTATATGTACACTGGGAAAAATTTTTTGGAGTCAAGACAGCATGATGACTGTATCAGATACCCCATTTTCAGAAAGTACATTAAGATATTTAATAAGCCTCATTGGCTTTTAAAAAACAAAATTCTTGTGCACAATGTTGGCAAACAAAATTATTGTTTTCTGTACACTATCTCTTTTAAAACACAAAAATGTCTGTTCTTGGAACAATCTTAAGTTACTTTCTAAGGCTAAACTTATGCAGAGTGAGTTCTCTTACTTTCTTAAGGACTTTGGGTTCTGAGGTTTTTTTGTGGTTGTTAATAGCCTGAAGACATGATATCCTTTTATATTTTAACCCAAACTTGACTGAAAAGAATAGAGGAAAAAATGTTATTATTATAAGACAAGTGGTGGAATTTTATGATAGGCTGTGGCTTCCCAGAGCTGGCAAACTCTCAGATTCTGCTAAAGTTTACTATGCAAAAGGTCAGATGATTCATATCTTCTCCTATAGGGGAACAGTCATTGCAGGGCACTGTCATTAACAGAGTTATTTAATAACAACCCCTTAGATTTAAATAATGCTTCATACTTACAAATTTTTCTCACATACTTACTCTCAATGCTTATGACTAACCTTACTCTTGCTGTCTTGGCCTCCATGCATCTGGGCTGGGATTCATTAGTTTTCCATGGGCAGACACTTCAGAGTTGAATAATGTTTTCTAGGTAATAGAAAATAGGGTCTTTAATAGGGTCTTCTATTAAATTTACCTAATTGGTTTAAGCACACAAGTTATAAATGCTATACATTGTGCACTCATATTTATCGTTATATAGCAGATACTTAGTTTGAAAATATTTGATGCTGGGCTCGGTGGCTCAGCCTGTAATCCCGCGCCTTTGGGAGGCTGAGGTGAGTGGATTGCCTGAGCCCGTGGGTTCGAGACCCGCCTGGGCAGCGAGATCTCATCTCTACAATAAATCAAAAAAATCAGCCGGGTGTGGTAGCACATGCCTGTAATTCCAGCTACTCGGAAGGCTGAGGCGGAAGGATCGCCGGAGCCCAGCAGGTCGAGGCTGTGGTGGCCGGGAGCGACCACTGCACTCCAGTCTGGGCGACAGAGTGAGACTCCAACTCAAAAAAAAAGAAAGAAAATATTTGATGCATGAGGGTTATCTCTCCCGCTAGGCTACAGTCACACTGAGTGACGTTATCACATATTACTCTCCCCTGGATTCACATATACCTGTACCTGTGAAGATCAATAAATTGAGTAGATTTTTTATATTCTCATCTTTAGACATGGGGCAATTCCTACAGACAAATAGAATAGAATAGACCCAGACAATCAGTTTCCCTCAGTGCTTTAAGACATTTGCCACTGGAGATGATAAGTTTCTCCAAGATTAAGTTCTTAGAAAGACCAAGTTCCCCCAAATGAAGAAACATGCTCAAGTATTATAATTGTTGCTGAAGTGAAAGTTTCGATTAGAGATTTCCTTACATTGTTATTCTAAAAATGAATCTGTTCATTTGCTACCTTTTGGGTGTCAATTTCAAATTTTTTCAATTATTTTCCAATTTAATCTCCCCTGCTTCCCAGAAAGACTAATCAAAAGGACAAGGGAATCAGAACTATGTAATTTATAACCACCTGGTCTTGAGTCATCATTTATCTCACTAAAGAGGCCCAGGAGGATATATTAAACCCATTGAAGGTAAAGCAACATCAGGGGTAATAATAAACGTAATTTCTAAATCATGCCTGTAATATTCTTCCTAAGAAAAGTTCAAATTCCTAAATGTAAGAGGTAGAAGTGCTAATGGAATGTTACATCTATTCATTCAAAGATACCTCTGGGTATACAGAAAAATCCAGTTTAAAGCTTAGCCAAGATTCTTTCCTTTCTCACACAAAGGGAAGATTTGGAAGCAGACACTTTTTTTCTGAGACAAAGCTTGGCTATAAGAAAAAAAGAAACATTTTCAGTCTTCTTCCCAGCAAGAAATGCTTTGTAAATGGAAAATATGATCAAATCACTCTTGATTTTTCAGTCTTCACTGGTTCCCTGTTGCCGGCAAGATAAGATTGAAACTCTCTGGTATGGCACATAAGATCCTTTATGATCTGTGCCAAGAATTGTACAAGGCCCATTACTGGTTCTTCACATATCATTTCTTACCAAATCCTTACAAAATAGTATCACTTTCCTCAGTTTAGAGTTTAGGAAATAGACTCAGAAAGGTTGCCCAAAACACCACATAGCAGTTGGGTGGGCATAGCTAGAATATCTGACATCCAATATTATCTAATCATACTTCACTAGCTTCTTAACGTTCTTGCAGAAATTACATTAAAAATGTCTGAAAAAAGACGTACACACACACACACACACACACACACACACACACACACACACACACGAGGCGGGAGAGGAATTATTTTCCATTTTAAATGGAAATTTAAAGGAAAAAATGGCTTGAGATATAAGGGTGAAGATGATGAAGATGGGTTAACTCACTGATCTTTGTTGTTTCAACCCCATGATCCAGAGCACAGGAATCCCAAGAGAAAATTTTTAATCCCTAGAGAAAACTTTATTCCTTTTTAGCTCAGAGCATCTCTTGTGATTAACAATCATTCTTCTTAGAGTAGTAGACGTCATTAAAACAAAAAACAAAAGAATTCATAAACTCTGGGGAGCAGTAACCTAAAGGAATGTGCTACTGATCCCAGGAAAGAGCTGAAAATCTAGGCCTGTGCCATCTAATACAATAGCCATGTGACACATGCTGTGTTACGTTTCTGTGGCTATCTTTAATTGAGATGTGCTGTAAAGTAAAACACACTCTGGATTTCAAAGACTTAATGTGAAAAAAAGGTAAAATATTTTATTAATAGTGTTATATTGATTACATGTAGAAATGATTATATTTTAGATGCATTAGGTTAAATAGAATACTAAAATTAATTTTGCCTATTCTTTTTTTTTACTAGTATAAAATTTAAGATTATGTATGTGGTTCATTTTACATTTCTTCTGGAAATCTCTAGTCTAGGCAGAAGTGTTCTTTTCGGATTTCCTTCCCAGGAGATCTCAACTTGAGGAAAGTGTTGGAAGAGAGAAGCATCTTATAAAAATGCTGAACAAATTTGCATTGTTTTAAACCTGAGGCTTACTGGGGACAACATCTCTTTAATACATGTGGCCCGAAAACACAGTTGAGCACAGAGCTGCCAAGAGAACTGGCAATGGCCTCCAAGAGCTGTGATTTCTTAAGGAGAGCAAGCTGTGTGTCCTAGAGGAGTTTGATCATGCTTTTCTTCCCGTTTCTAGGTGTTCAAATCAAGGCAATATCCATAGAGTACAAGAATATAAAGAGCAGTAATAAGTGCTCCAAAGCTCTAAGTAGTAATTTCCTGTGATGAATCCCAAACGAGGCAAGATCACTCATCTAGATGAGACTAGAAGTCTATAAAAACACATAGGTATATCATTGCTGGTCTTCTTTCTGTACAAGTCTAATTTCTAGTACTCACATCATACTTGTAAGCTTAATTTCTATATGTAATGTCTGATATAAAACACATACATGTAGAAATGGCTCAAACTTGATAGAAGTTATTTTTTCACTCAAGTAAAATACAAAACAAGGGTTTTTAATTGATGGGAGGCTCTTTTTCAAGTGGTAGTTTGAGACCTTGTCTCTCCCCATCTTTAACATGTGACCTCAAACTGTCAAGCTGAAAGGGAAATTGCATGAAGATCACAATTCCATTAGTTCAAATTAGTTTTGCAGTCTACCTCTGGGCTCTTATAAAAGAAGACCATTTTGGTAGACACAAAGTGATCTCTAACACAGTCTACTCTTCTTGTGTTCTAAACACTAACTTTTCCCATACATAAAACACACTCATTCTTTCCCCAAGGGAGACAACACAAAACTCCATCCTGCCACTGCATGAAGTTCAAGGATGTTCAGTAATATACAACCATCTCTTTTTTTTATATTTTGTGCTTTAGTCTCAGAAATTCACCCCAAAGTGCACACACACTCACACACACACACACACATGCGCTGACACACACACATAGAAACTTAATCATGGAGTTGTTTTTGATGCCAAAACTACATCTTTTGGTAGGTTGGGTTTATAACAATTTGAGTCAGTTGCTTGACATCATATGGACAAATTATAATTGTGTTTGGTTGTTTTTCCATTGATGGAGTTGGGATTTTGCTAATGATATCTTCAATGCAATGTTCGTATACCATTTGCTATCGGAGCATAGAGAGTCACTCACCCACCCTTTCCTTCATATTCCAGTCTCAGTGTCACACCACACATCCCAATTCCAACTCCAGGTCATGGCTATTTCTAGAAGTCATGGCTAAGTATGGACAAAAACCTTGTCTCAACAAATTTTGTTTTTTGTTTTGCTTGTTTTTAAACAGTGCTTTGCTCTTCAGGACATGCATGTCCAGGAAGCAGGAACAAAAATGAGCAATTCTTGCCTGGGAAGTACAGTATTAGTTCTGCCCAGAGTCTCCACAAC
This sequence comes from Cephalopachus bancanus, assembly GCA_027257055.1. Lineage (NCBI taxonomy): Eukaryota > Metazoa > Chordata > Mammalia > Primates > Tarsiidae > Cephalopachus > Cephalopachus bancanus. Next base: position 1,165,627 of record JAPVLO010000300.1, on the reverse strand, counting down.
ATCTCAACTCTTCAACAGCCTTTCAGACTGCTACTGAAGTCAGTTACTCAATACTAAGGACCAGCATTTCTCTTCTCTCATCATCTCCTGCCTACAACAAATATGACGGAACAAGAATATTCAAAATGAAAACAAATGTATTCACATGATTGCTTCTAGCACCAGTGGACGCAAATTCTCTACTTTTTATATACAAAGCTAGTTAATTATTAAACTCCTTGAACTTCATCTGCAAAATAATGATCATTTTCTTTTCAGAGGTTTGTTGTAAAAAGTGAACAAGAAATACTTGAATTGTGAAGCCCAGTGCCTGATCCCTAATAAGTATTCAATTCATGATAATTTGTAACTTTTCTTACTTCACATTCCTTCCAATTCCAACACCTCTGCACACGTCCCCACTCACTCTCACCTTGACTGTGGCTCTCAGTGTTGGCTCAGGTTGCTGACCTTAGTCAGGCTTTTCCACTCTCTCCCATGCCTCAACACTTCTTCAGCTCCTGTTGAAGAGACTTTAGAGCCATTCCCCTCAGTGTCCTGCCTACTAACCCCACGCCTGTCAAGTTCCATCTAGCCCCAGCTCACTTTTGTATTATGACTGTGGCTATTGGTAGCAAAACAAACCATCAGTAGCTACACTAGCTGAAATTTAAAGGCCGGCTCAGCCCAGCTCGGTGGCTCAGCCTATAATCCCGCGCCTTTGGGAGGCTGAGGTGAGTGGATTGCCTGAGCCCAAGGGTTCGAGACCTGCCTGGGCAACAAGACCTCATCTCTACAATAAATCAAAAAAATCAGCCGGGCGTGGTAGCGCATGCCTGTAATTCCAGTTACTTGGAAGGCTGAGGTGGAAGGATCGCTGGAGCCCAGCAGGTCGAGGCTGTGGTGGCCGGGAGCGGCCACTGCACTCCAGTCTGGGCAACAGAGTGAGACTCCAACTCAAAAAAAAATAAAAAAAAAAATAAAGGCCAGCTCAAGGAATCAAAAGTTGACTGAGATCTGGTGAATATATGTGTGTATGAGAGAGAGAGTGCAAGAGAGCAAGAGAAGTTAAATGAGAGAATGTGTGCAAGACAATGTGACTGAAAATATCATTAAAAATTTTAATAAGAAATTTTGCTGAAGAAATACATATGCTGGAGGGTACTTGGAAACAGAGCACAAGTATGAGTGATACACAAGGAGGGAAAGGGAGACAAAGACAAGCCAGTGAGTTGTGTCATTGAATTAAGTCAAAAGAAGGAAAAAATGTTAGGAATGTAGTGGGGAAGAAAAAAATAGGATTAAAGCATGTAGATATATACATACATATATACATATATGAACATATGTGAATGTGCATATGTGTGTATATATGTGTAAATTTTATAAAATTGAATGATGAGTGAGAAATCACTTATTTCAAAGCTTAATAAATTAGGGGTTGATTCAGGAAGACAAAAAAACTCTCAATGCTCCGTAGGCGAGTCTCTTTCCTAGGGGATAAACGTAGTCCCAGTTAAACAATCTATATATAGAAAAGGTTGGGGCCCTTAGGAGACGAAGGCTTAATTCATGAGTAATGATGGCCTGTGTCCATTCCAGGAAGCTCTGCATCTGCCCTGAGCCACAGTCTCTGAAGGCTGGATGCTATGGCCAAATATGGACCTCTATAGAGGAGGAAGGACATATCTTTCTGGTGTCCCCACTATTGCTATAAGTGGGATCCAGCCTATCTTCAATTCAGAGGAAATGCCTTTGCTTTGATAGGGACCATGTAGGCCAGAGAGAAGGAAGCCTTGCTGAAGGAACATTACGTGGTTTCTTTTTCCTGTAGAAAGGAGCCAGTGTCCTCTGGTGGTCTGCCTTCTGGGTCTCAGAAGGGACTGTTTTTCCCCCTGATACTAACTCTGTTATCATCCTGTTTGCACTTGGTGACTCACAGTAACTGTGCTGGCTTTCCTGCAGCTGTGCCTTTATCACTGTGGGGAGAGCAGAGCAGCTGCCACATTGGCCTGATGATCCTCCTGGAGTTTCTCCTGTGCCAGCCAGGCAGAGGGGGTTCGTTAGTATATTACTGCTCACAGATACATTTACAGGTAGTTTATCTAAATAACAAATCTTTTGACCAGGATTCCTAAAATGACCATTTTGGAGACCCTGGAAAGCCTTCGGTATAATAACAACATTAATGACAACTACTATGTGCACAATATGATAATATTGTTATTTCTCCACAGGGAAGTAGAACCAATGTCACCACGAATGAAGGATGCTTCTGAAATTTTAGCATCCAATTTGGAAGCGTATTTCTTATTCATTGACAAAAGAGAAAGGAAAACTTCAATAATATCGCTGAAGCCTTATAAAGAATGAATGCAAAAATAGGTTTGAATGTTCTGCTATCCCATTTTCCTCATGGTATACAACAATGCAACTGAGCCAACCACAGAGGAGAGGATGTAGAAAGTAGCTCCAAACTGAGCTCCAACCAAAGGCCATTTTGTCACATCTTTCCCTCTGTATCACTTGGGTTTGGGGCAAATTTTCAAGTTGCATATCTAAAAGATATCCTGAAGGGTTAACAGTACAATTAGCAATTGTACTAACTCCAAGGCATTTTGAAGTCATTGATAAAGAGATTGATGATTTTATATTAAAGTTTTTATTTTGAGATAATTGTAGATTTATACGCAGTTATAGGAAAGAAAACTAAGAATTCCTATATACCCTTTAACTAGTTTCCCCCAGTGGTAGCACCTTTTACAAAAGTTATCTGTGCAAAACTATAGTTAAATATAAACCAGGATAGTGATACTGACACTGATCTTATTCAGATTTCCCTGACTTGCCTACACTCACTTGTGTATGTACTTAGTACTATGTAATTCTACACATGTTTAGGTTTGGTTATCTACCACCACAGTGAAGATACAGAACAGTTCCATCACCACAAAGATCTCTTTTATACTGCTCAAATCAAAAGAACATTTCTCATTGAATGGTACAAGGGAATATTTGTAATTGAAAAATTATAAAAAGACTGAGAAAAAAAAAAGCCACAGCCTGACCTTATACAGTGATTATTATGCTTTCATAGGAAGTTTAATTAAACAATTCTTTTCCCTTTCCTTTAACTCACTTGGCAACTTTTCGAGGGAATTGTGCTAGACACTAAAAAGTAACTCTTAAGACACATGGTCCTTCAAAGAAAGCGATATGAACAACCAATGATATTTCGATAAATGCTGTAATAGAAGAATATACAAAGAGCCAGTAGTAAAAATATTCAGTCAACTAACATGTTTGTAGCCTCGGTCAATGTGCCAAGCACTAGAGAAACACAAATGTGCTGAAATAAATCTATCCCAAGTTTCTCTGGCAGAGACAATGTTCCTTATCTACTCAATTCTTATCAAAATTGAACGAGACCATAAACAGAAGAATGTAGAAAGCTGGAAAAGTGTCAAGGATGTATTCCAGAGCCACATTTGGATTATAGTGATTTTCTAAGGTCAAAGAACCATACAGTTGTTCAGTAAGCGTTCCACCAATAAATCTGACACATTTAGGGAGTGTTTTGTATTTTTACCTCTAGGGCTTCTATAAGACCACCAAGTTAGTCAGAACATACATGATCAGATCATGTAATTAAACGAGTGAACCCTGCTTTTGCCTTGTCATGTGGCACTTTTCAATAGTTACACTAAAAATAAAATTAATGAGACCCAGATTATTTGGTATATATCTGAAAAATCTGATGTTCATATTCCAGAGATAATAGTGTTTATGTGTGTTTGTTTTTTCCTTCAAAACTTATACTAATAAAGTGATGAACTTTTTAGCTGCATAAGAGAAATGTAAACATAGTTCTTTTTTTTTTTTTTTTTTGAGTTGGAGTCTCACTCTGTTGGCCAGACTGGAGTGCAGTGGCCGCTCCCGGCCACCGCAGCCTCGACCTGCTGGGCTCCGGCGATCCTTCCGCCTCAGCCTTCCGAGTAGCCAGAATTACAGACATGCGCTACCACGCCCGGCTGATTTTTTGATTTACTGTAGAGATGAGGTCTCGCTGCCCAGGCAGGTCTCGAACCCGCGGGCTCAGGCAATCCACTCACCTCAGCCTCCCAAATGCACGGGATTACAGGCTGAGCCACCGAGCCCAGCAAAACATAGTTCTTTACACTCTAAGGAAAGCAGGGGTATTCATACAAGTGAATCAGCTAAATAACAGTAAATGCAGTACGAAATGGAAAGAAAGAGAAATGTCCATATCTTACAAAAATGGATGACAGTTATTTGGAGAAGGTAGGACTTGAATCAGGCCCAGGAGTTGGATAATTAGAGAGCAGGGAGAAAGTGTGTCCCTTAAAGGAACAATAACATTAGCAGGTGAGATAATGAGTCCACAATGTATTAAAGAACAGTGAGAACTCAGGTCAATTTACAATGTGGAATTTAAAGCAGGAATCTTGAGAGCAGGGTAAGGGGCTCTGAGGTCAGATCACATCGAATCAAGTCTCAAATTCCCCACTTACCTAGATGTATACATTGGAAAGTTAAATAACCTTTCTCTGTCTCAGCACTGCTACATATAAAATGGGGGTAATAATTGTGCTCATCTCATAGTATTATTTTAAGCATTAAGTAATTTGTAAAAATCACTTCTCAGAGTGCCTTGCATAGAAGTACTTACTCTATTATGGATTATGACTATCATTTTTACTGTGCTAATTATGAGACAGTATTTTGGTAAGACAAATGTTATCTTAAAAGCAAAATGATAATAATAATACCCAAAGAAATAAACAAAAAATTAGATTTTAACTTGCAGGCAATAGTATGACCATATTAAAAAGAGCAGTAAATAATAAGATGTAAGGGGGTTTCCAGGTAGACAACATTAAAAGAGGGTATAAATTGTGACCCCTTTTCCTTAGGGAGAAGAAAAATCAACTCAGTCTAAGAAGAGGAGAGCCTGGTTTGAAACAGAAGAAACATTAAAGGAAAACTATGTTTTTAGGGGTTGCTGGATTCTACAAATGGGAAGAAAAAAGTGTCTTTCTGCTTTTTTTAAATTTAGGAAAAGAGTATATTATGAATTGGATTAAAAAGGGAATTAGTTTTGGTATAGAATGAGGGAAAGGATAATGAGTTTAATTCTGGATAGTTTAATTGAAAATAAGATTGGAACATTCTATATCAGTCAGGATGTAACCAGAGGAGCTGAACCAAGATGTGTTCTATCTATCTGTTTGTCTGTTGGTCCATCCGTTCATCTGTTCATCTGTTGATATATCACATCTCTCTATATTAATGCATATGTGTACTTATATATACACATATATGACTATTATATATACCTATATATGGACCTGCGTATTATATGAGATTAGCTCACACAAATTGTGAGGTCTGGCTAGAGAAGTCTGAAGTCCACACAACAGGCATCAGGAAGGGAAGACCACAAGCAGGTGAGAGCCTCATGAGGTCCAGCTGACACTTGTAGTTCACAAGAGAGAGAGAAGGTCCAGGGGCAAGGGAGACCACACAGGCCTGCCTGGTGTCTCTGATCTTCATGGAAGCCCTAGTCCCTCTCTACATGGCTTCCTCCTCATTAAGTGAGGCATCCCAGGATAATCTCTCTTTTGATGAATCCAATTAACTGATTTGGGGCTTTAGTTGCATTTATAAAATTCCTTTGCAATAGAAGTTAGACTATAGCTTGATCAAGTAACTGGTGAAAGATGCATGTGTGTGCCACTGCCTCTTTCCTGCTCTCCAGCTTTCAAAAGAGAATTTTCCTCGTAGCCTAGAAAAGAAAGTCTGGGGAATGTGGTCCGGCCTAGCTGAGTTGACACTTACAAAGCCGTTACACATTCCAACGGTGATGATCTATATGTTAAAAGGAAAATAGACTAAAAATGAGTTAAAAAAAAGTAGACAGGTGATAAAGACTTGACTTATTAATAGAGAGTTAAGAAGTGGATTAGGAAACAAGAATTATTCATCAAGAAAGAAGAGAGAGAGAAAGAAGTAAGAGTCAACTTTGGGCATTGCCCACAATTAGGCTACACTGGGAAGAACGTGAGTAGAAAAGGAGCAATGTAGCCAGTATGGTAGAAAAGAGACATGATGGTTAGGACCACAGAAGTCAAGACACATACGTTGTCAGCCACTCTCCTACTTAACATACCAAATGAATTCCCATTCTCTGTAGAATATAATCTTTATACCAAAAACTGGAATTCACTCAATAACTTTATCTAGTTTTCTATCTTCACTTTCAACCACTCTTCCATACTTATGACCCCTCTGCTCTAACCACATTGAACTACTAGATACTTTCCTGCCACAGCTTTCATGCTTGACATCTTCTCTTGGAGTGCCCTTCTTCTTTACCTAGCAATCAATTATTTTGTTACGTACAGTCCAACTTAAATACTACCTTCTCTGTTTTATCTTTCCCAATCCTCATCCTCCATACTATTCAGAAATAAAAGTTTTGTATATTTTCTGTTATAGCACTTATACTATGAATGTTAGGTTACATGACTTCTTTACTCACTTTAAAATTTCTCAAGGATACAATTGTATGATATTTACCTATGATCCTCAGCCAGCAGCACAATGCTGACAAATAGCAAATATTATTGCATATGAATGAATAAGCAATGATTGAATTAATACATTAAATGATTAACAGTGGCCTGCTGGAAACAATGTGCCTCCTCCCATTGTTTTCTAACTCAGAAACTTGAGGGATTGAATTCTTAGCTAGGTATCAGAAAATCATAAAGGTATTTGAGATAAGGTCTGACTTCACATTGTCCTTAAGTTGTCAACTTAACAGTTGAGAAAGACTACTTTTTACATGAACATAAAATCTCCAAACTGCTGTTCGATTTTCTGTAATAGGTGACTGAATCTAAAATGTGAGGAAAGTGTGAACCACATTCAGGTAATCTGAGAGCACAGACCTACACCTATCTATACACAAGGTCTTGTTGCCTCTGGGTTTTGAAGCAGAGCACACGGGACATGTATAGCAAGCTCCAGAAATGTCCAGAGAAAATTCTGATTTTATAACCTCTTTTCAGTTGTATGACTGAAATTAGGGAGCATGAACAAGGTTTGTGCTGATGGGCCACATTTTCAAAAGGACCTCTGAAAGATTACCACATTCAAAAGAAAACTTTCCTAAGTTGACAATTATTCTGTGGGACCTGTCTCTTCCTGTGGCACTTTCTTATGCCCTGTAGTAGTTTGTTCTAACTGCTACTAAACTCCTCATAATTCCATATATTTTTTAGCAATAAACTGCAAGACCTTGGTCACCATGCCCCTGTGCTGTCCTTGTCCAAATACTGGCAGTATTGCAAAGGAGACCCAAGACCATCCAGGTGCCGAATGTATTCTTCCTTGACTCCACTGTGGTAGAGTAGCTTCACCTCCTCTTTATGATCAGGTTCATTTACTCTTCTAGGGTAGTAATTCCTTTCCTTGCCTGTTGGTCCCTTGGCCAAGGAACCTGAAGTGACTGGGTGGGAACTATAGCTTATGGTTTCATAAAACTCTTGATGCATCCCTCCCCTGGTAAAAGTGTTTCCCCTCCAGAGAGATCTGGGTTCAAATCCTGGCTCTCTCACCTACTCTCAGTGTGAGATTGAACTTGACTTAGTTCACCCATCATACAGAGTCACAACTATTTAACAGGATGTTTATGAGGACAAAGTTAGAGGGTTGCATGGAAGAACCTATACTACGAAGACGTTCAGTTCAACAATGCCAAGTCCTTCCATTTTGCTTTCTAAGATGACTCAGGAGTTTCTCAGCAGGATAAATGCCATTATATTTCATCTATGTTTCCCTCTCACTCTTCTCCCTTAATTACAATCCAGAGTGACCTCTGGAAAAGATAACCTAGGAAACCACAAAACAAATATATGAGTGTTTAAATTTTCTCAGCAACAAAAATAGCCAGAGTGACTGGTCTTTCTCAAGACTCCCTGATGCATGACTAAGTGAATTTTGAAATGCCTTTTAAGTTTTCCCCACCAGCCCACTTCTTTCATCCAAAGCTTTGTGCCATTTCTCAGAGATTTTTTTGCAAACATTCCCTATTCAACTATGTTTGGAAATGAACTAATCTCTTTAGGGTGCTGAAACATGATATGCATGAATTTTAGGGTTCCTTGATAATAATGATGAGAGACCCCTGGATCATCTTAGGAAGCAAGATGGAAGGGCCTGGAATTGTTGAACATAAATGTATGGATATGCATTTAAAAAAGAGGTTATGTGTTGAAAGGAAAAGTGAAGGTGAGAATAAGTGAGTGAGAGAGAAAAAAACCGAGAGAGTGAGAGAGAAAGAGAGACAGAGAGAGGGAGAGAGAGAGGAGAGAGGGAAGAAGGGAGGGAGAAGACGGCAAGGTTTCCTATTGTGAAGGATTTTCTATATTGAGGGAACTCGGTGGTATAAGCGAGAGGTAGGGGTGAAGCTGTCTAGCAGTTAAGAACTTTGGCCTTGAGTTTATACCTTAGATTTGTTTTTCACTGTATGCCCTTGTAATACCTCAGAAACTTTCTAAGCCTTGATTTTCTCATCTATGAAATATAAATAATGTTACTACTACTAGCTTCATGGAGTTATTAAGAAGGGTAAATGAGATTATAAATGTTCAGTGCTTTGTATGGTGCCAGGTATAAAGTAAGCACTCATTACATGGAATGTATTGTTATTTGTTAATGAGACTTTCTTTTGTCTTCCCAAAAAGTCATTTTAATACTGAGCTAGGATCTTGCAAAACACAGGAAAGACCTCCATTTGAGTTTCTTACTGTTGACACAATAATGTTTATTGCATTTAACACCCATGTCTACCCTTTCTTTCACCCATTTGTATCTGGAAGACTAAAAACGACATTTCACAGACTAATATGCACATAGGTTCCAGATATGATGTAATTCTACGAATGAAATGGACATTCTACCTATGAAGTAAAGACAGCCCAAGAGAGCTCAGTATCCTGCTGCCATGGGGGTTAACAGAGAAGGTCAGGAGAGGAAGAGTATTATTGGAGGCTGGGATCCACGTTTCATGGTTAGGTGGTTAACCCATAGGTGTCACTGTTAGGGCTGTGGGAACAGTGGAAGCAGCAACCGCAGTTCTTTCCGGGTCTCGGCACAGCAGCTCCCGTGATGCTAACTTGGAGCAAGGTGACTTCTCCTCCTCCAGTCCTTCCAAAGAGGGTGCAAGCACTTGTTATTCTATATGAAATCTCTTCCTAAATATCTGGAGCCATTTCCAGTCTGAACCCTGAGCGATATAGCACCTATCTGAGTTCTTTCAGTGCTCTTTACCTCATAGCCATGGGAGTGTGAGACTTTGGATAAAATGACTCATGTACTCTCTATTGACTACTAGGTGTAAGCAAATAATAGGTATTGTGATAAAACAAAACAAAACAAGCAAGCAAGCAAAAAAACCCACATAAGGTGACAACTGGTCAGAGGTCTGGATAAAGAGAGGCTGTAAGTCACTTGTGTACTGGAGAAAAACCATTCCAGGCAAAGGGAACAGCAGTGCCCAAGCCCTGGGCTGGAAGAGTGCTTGGCAAGGGTAGGTCAGCAAGGAGGCAGGGAGATGGAGTAAGGGTGGAGAAGAACAGCTGGAGAGGGGGCTGAGGTTTGTGAGATCTAGGAGGAATTTTAGGTCTTAAGAGTGATGAGAAACAATAATGTAGGGTGACATTATCACTTACATTTGAGAATCAGCTAGGCTGTTGAGTGGAGTAAAGCCTTCGTATCAGATAGGAAGTAGACCTTGAGAGAGATTTGAGTGAAAGTGATTTGTTGTGAAGAATGTTTGGAAACAATGTGCAAACAGAGAGAGAAGGAGGCAGAACTGGGCAGAGGAAAAACTTGAACTGTGATTCAGTGGAAGTTTCAGATGGAGGCAAAGGGGGAGGAGGTCAGACCTTTGTAACTCCTCATCAAATAATCCTTAGATATCTGCTGCCCTTGGGAAAGGAGTATAAATTTTAGTGAGGCAGCTCCCTTGATAAAGATCAATTCTTGAAAAGGGACTCAGTTATAAGCCATCAGCCAGCAACACCTTCAGCAACTGGGGAATGAGTACTTCAGATATAAAGGGGACATTTGGGTATCTGCAACAATCCGCCCCTTATGCCATCTGAACCCACCTGCTTCCTATTTCTTCTTCCCATCTGCATACAGTTTCTCCATCTCTTTTTCAGGGAAAAAAAGACTGTTTTCATGGCTACCACTGAAACTGACCTTCTTTACTACCCATTCTAGATCATCCACATTTGACTAGCTTCTCTTCTGGTCTCAGTAACTTATGTGATGGGGTGACACAGACCCTTATTCCTAAGGGATTTGAGTTTTGGTCACCATGATTTCTGTTGCCCTTGTCCATTTGCTATCAGATTGGGTTGGAGGAGAACCAAGATATTCCTTGTGGACCACTAGGCACCAGCTGTATCCTTCGCTGACTCCAACGTGATAAGCCCCCCTACTTCCTTCTAACAATCAGGCCCATTTACTACTACAATGGCAGTGATTCCTTTCCTTGCCTGCTGGCCCAAAGTCACTGCATAGTAGTTGTACCTTAAGGTTGGATAAAATTCTTGTTCCTTGATGTAAATGTTCCTATTCTGGGAAATACAGACCCACAAAACCTAGATTGGCGGTGATGAAAAGCACAAATTCCCCAAGTAGGTCACTAGAAGTGTAGGAAAGCAGACTTATTCTAACTTTTATTACGCAGTTACTGGATCCATGTGTTCTTGTTGCTAGTAATGCAGTACCATAAAATGGTCATTAATTTAAGGTATATACTTCATCATCAAGTTGGCACCAGAGTTGTACCTTCGCAAGGACAGTCCACAGCTCTATTAGGCCAGCCATGTCTGGGTTCTGCAGCATGTGATTAGCTCCAGGGGATCCCATGGTTCCTGCTGAATCTCTGATGCGGCAAAGTGGATTCTACAATCTGATGATGTGTTATGTTGGATTTCATGTTGATGGATCAAACTCTCTCTGAGCCTTTGAATAATAGTACCAGCTGAGGTCATACAGGCAGGAAATGTAAAGCTAGAGTATGAGTTTATTACAACCAAGGGAATCATACTGCTTTCAGGTTGAAAGACATTCGATGTAGTTATCATGCTAACATGTGGGTGACTTGTCTTGCTGAGGAGTGCTGCCGTATTAGGGATTCCAGTTTGGTCTTTACTGCTGGAATACTAAAAATTCAGTGGCAGTAATGGGTAAATCAGCCTTGAGGAATAAAGTCTCATATTGCTGGGCACAAGCATAGCCTCCATTCTTATGATTATGGCTATGCCATTAACACACCAAATTTGCCATTTCTAGGGTGGACAATGACAAGATGGTGGGTGTCCTCTGGCCAGTACTTCTGTTGAAGTTGTGTGAAACATGTCTTTGGGTCCTAAGGGGAGCTGTCAGAGTAGTGCAGAACAGCATCAACTATATTAGGTGAGAGATAAGAAGGGCTTTATGGAATGCACAGTGGGTATGAGAGAAAGAGAGAAGTCAGGTTGACTCATAGGTTTTTCCACCTAGTCATCTTGGTGAACAATGGAACCACTTGTGAGATGAAAAGACTGGGGAAGTACAGTTTTGGAAATGGGTAAAAGGACAGAATCTCAAGAATTTGGTTTAGTGCGCATTAAGTCTGAAATGCCTATTAGCCATCCAGAGGAAGAGGTTGAGTCAGCAGTTGGATAATTTAGTTTGGATTTCAAGGAGGATGTTGGGGTTGGAAGTATAAAAGGGGTCTGATTTTATCCACGTAAGGTCTAAAATTCAACAATAATGAGGGTTTCATCTTGCAATTTCTTTTTTCCAAAATAATCCATTGTTATTATTTTCAAGAGTAAAGCACAAACCTTCAAGGTGACAAGGCAAAATACTAACTAATTTTGCTAACAGTGGTTTAATGGAGTAAGATACATCAGAGATCTTCAAGGAACATTTACAAAGTCAGTTTCTGCCATTTTCTTTTTTCCGTGACTTTCAGATTGGAACAACCTTACGTGAGCCTTAGTTGCTTTTGAAAAATACCACACCAAAAATAACATCTGTCTAGTGAGTATTTACTACATATCAGGTCTATGCTAAGCAGTTTACATAAATCTCTTTTAATTTTGACTTAATCCTGTGAAGGTTTGGTTATACTTATTTTACTTGTGAGGAAATTGATACTTAGAAAAGTCATAAGCTAAGTAGGTAAAAGTGCAGAAGTTTAATCCAGTTCAGTCAACACTAAAGCACTTTTTACAGTCATTTTGCCACTTTTCTTGAGGAGATAGCATCTTAATGACCAATGTCTTCATGGACATTTCACCTCTCCCAGACTGGAAGTATTGAGATTGGTTTAGTATATGGTAAGACTTTGCACAGCTCTTTGTGGGGGTCACATAGCACAGCAATAATAAAAAGAAGGCATCACCAAGTTGTTTGGCCTTTGCAAGATTTACATTGGTCTAACTTGATCCAAACAGCAAACTGCTTTTTACCAGAAATTCCATAACTTGCTCACTTGGCATGGGAAGACCTCCTAGAGCCCAAGGCTAATTTAAATTACTTCCACCACAGGAGCGGGAAGGGAAAGCTCGTTTTCCTCTGTGGTGAGTTGGCCCACTGGGGCTGAGATTCAGCACACAAAGGTTACCTACTGCATTTACTGAGTGACTCATCAGAGCAAGAATGTGGACAAAGGTCCTCTCAAAGGGTGATATTCTGCAGTTGTCTCTACAGCTGAAGAGGGAAGGTGGCTTTTACTGGTCTGAAATGGGGGCCAACATCATCCATAGTCTCTGTCTGTTTACGCAGGCTGTGGCACATGACTTTATATGACTGAAGTGTACTTTTCCTTAGCCTAATTGTTTTCTGGAATTGTTCTCTCTATACGAAATAAACTTCCTCCTGGCTTGAGGATTTTTAATATAATATTTGCTTTCCTAGGAGTTTTGGTAATTCCCAGAACTTATGGCTTATCTATTATAAATGATTAAGGACAATGTAATAATAATGTTCTCTGGGTTCTAATGCAGGAATTGCTGATTCAGTAAGCCTGGGGGAAAAAAAAGTTAAGGTAGACTTTTTAAACAAGTATAACACAGAGAATCACATGTGTAAGTTCTAATATTTGTCACAAAATATACATACTCACTTAATGCTTTTTGTTTTGCATTTTGGAAATATATGTGTATCTCAAGGTTATATTTTCTTCAGAATCCATATATTTTTTAAAGACTCCATGATTCAGATGCATTACCAGGTTTAAGAAATTCCACTTTTGAGAGCCTGAAATCTATTAAATAATGTTGCATACCAGAAGAAGTGTCTCAAGTTTGAGTTAATAATAGTGAGGTTTGATTCAGTGTCAAGAATGTCTTCCCTAAAGCACTGAGTGAAAGGGGAAGAAAATTAAAAACCAAGGTCTGATATCAAGGTCTGTTAAAGATGGATGGGATAGGTACAGAGTAAATGAAGAGTAAGCAAGGTCAAATTGCCTGGTCAAGAGCAAAATCTGAGGAAGTAGAACAGATCAGCTTTCTAGTTTCAGCTTCACAGGCTAAAATGAAATGGGGTTAGTAGAGCAGAACCCCAGGTAGAAAAGAGACTTGTGCCTTAGGGCCTAGCCCGTGTCTGGGAGCATCCTCCCTTTATTGTGGTTCATTAAGATTAGCCCCTCTGTAGCTTCCCTGCCTGCTTTGAGAAAGTGATTTTATACCCACTAATAAACTGCATTCTTACTACATAGTTTTATTTCTCTTTTATTTTTCTTATGCCATATTTTCTTCTGACTTTTTTTGTCTAATTTTTATTTTAGAGTTGTGGAGTACATGTGATGATTTGCTACATAAGTAAATTGTGTGCAGGTGAAGTTTGGGCTTCTAATGAGTCTCTCTCCCCCAGTAGTGGACCTGATACCCAATTCATGGGTGGCTGTGTGCCTCTTTTTTCCCTCCCTCCCTCCCTCCTTTAGCAGTACCCAGTGTTTGTTGTTCCCACCTTTGTGCTCATATACCCAAAGTTTAGGACCCATCTATCAGTGAGAACATGTTCACCACATTTTAGGAATTCATTCTATTCTTCTTCTATGAGAGAGATATTTGGCTAGATTTCAGTGGGCTAGGCTAGTAAAATATGTTCTAGCTTGGGAATGAAAACAACCTTTCCATCCCAGCTTGACCACTTATATTTTTCAATAAATTCCTAATTTGATCTTTTTTAAAACAAGTGGTATTACCTTTGGAGCTAGTAAGACCTCAGCTCTGGAGACTTATATGGTTCAAATTCTTGCCTGTGATCTTGGGTAAATTACTTAATTCCTCTGTACTTTAGTTCATTTGTTAGAGATAATAATCATATTTACTTCTTAGGATTGCTATGAGAATTAAATGAGTTAATATATGTAAAGTTGCTTGAAGCTCCTAGCACATAGTAAGGACTCAATAAATCTTTGATACTATAATGCTACACCATCTGATTTAATAACATCTACAATATATTTTGAGTTTCTCATAACTAAAAAGTATATAAATGCATGATTAGATATTACATTTCAAGGCAGCATAGGTCATAAAATCAAAATTTCTCAAGTATTATCCACTTACATATTTGGAATAATTTAACCTCCACCCTTACTCATTGTTTGCCTGAGAAAAAAGAAGTATCATCCAGTGATTATTACCAAAGACTTACAGGTCTGAAAGACGGTAGGCAGAGTCTAACAGAAATTGTTACCAGGGAAAATTATTTGTAATTTACAGATGACACCGAGATATTTCATATTAGCATAAAAGAGCAGGAGTGGCATACTTGTCCTTCCTCAGGTAACAAGTAAATGATGTCCACATTTTGGCAAATTAGGACATTAAGTTGTAGAAAACGCCTCTAAATTCTGATTTTTGCAGACACTGGGAAGGCCTACCACACAAAACCACAACTACGCCCCCTGATGGCTGGTGCCTAGAATGCCACCCATAGACCTTAGAACATTTTATTAGGTTAAAACTATTTTCCTAAGAACATTAATAATGTGTCAGTCCTTAACACTCTCCTATATTTTGTGAAAGCACTTTTGCTAAGGGATAGAGAAGACTTCGGATAGAATAGCAAAATAAAAGTTGAAGGGATGCTACAGAACTGGAAGAAACATCCAGGATGGGAGACACACTGAAGACAACTTTGCTAATTAAATAATTTCATGTGAATCTAACAACACTGGTTACCTATATACATTGACAATAAGCATATGTTCACTCTAGTGGCTAAAATGAAATAAAGATCATTTTGGGGGACTGGAAAAGCCATTATTTGTCAAACTGAAGAATGTTTGATCATCCTTCATGACCCGTCACACCATCTGGTGAGCAATAATGAGCTCATTCCACTTCATTGATTCCAACATTTGGTATTTAAAGCCTTCATTCTCTTTAGCTAACTTGGATCTGACTGCAAGCCATATGCAAGATTCCAGTTTTCAAAGGGAAATTCTTTTAGGAGAATGCTAGGCAAATGGCTGCCCAAGTTGAGAGAATGAACTGCAGTCAGTGAAATATTATTTTTGTGATGGAGGCCACAGCAAAACCCTTCACAGTTCTTAGAAGTCATCATAGAGCTTGTTCCTGGCAAGCCAGAAACATTCTCTGCTTCAGAGAATTACTTTCTAATTATTAAAAACATAATATGGAAGGAACAAATGTTGTTGGCTCCAACCAAGTGTGTAATTGATGGAAAAGTTCAGTCTCAGTGTAATTGCAAAGAAGTAAGTCTACAAGACTGTTGCTGGGAACACATGAGAAGATGGGTGCCAGGTTTTCTTCTCTTTGTGGGATTTGGGAGTTAGATTACAGGCCTTGTTTTTGGAAATTAAGAACTGTTGATATTCAAAATTAATAAAGGAAAGGCATTTCCAGGAATGGAAGGGTATGTAGGCTAATTGTATCAATATGACCCACTGCCCTGAGGACTTTGGCTGCTGCAGTCATATGATATGACTACAATGTTAAAATAGCAGATGAACGTTTATTGGATGAAAAGTGTTTATCCTGATGGTCTATTCTACTCGCTACTCTACTGATTGGAAAAAAAATGTGGCTTTCTTTCACTGGAGCATTCACAAGATAGAAAACAAAACAGGCTCTGTAAAGTGGGTGGGAGGGTAAGGAGGAAAAAACAGTCAAACCAAGGCAGCCAAAGTAGGAAAGGGTCATGTGAGGAAGTGGAAGGTTGAGAGCCCTTGAAAAGATGGATGGAAGAATTTTTCTCAGCTATTTCATGGTTGAATTGGAGACACTGCTTTTGGAAAAGCAGTCAGACAGAAGCATTCGGGATCGCCGAATTGTTGTACCATGGAGTGCCAATTCTCAGGGTGTTACCCAGTCACTCTTGGGGTTTGTTTATACATGGCAAGAGTTCCTGGGAAACATTCGAGGCCACATGTCTTAGTCATTTGAACTGAAAATCCCAAATAATTTTTTAGCCATTACAGTAGCATATGTATTTGCAAAGCAAAGACGAATCACCAAATCAGAGGATGGCTGTTGCTCACAGTGTCATCATGAAACATGAGCAGCTCTTCTCTTAGTTATGAGAATTGTGGAGCCCTGGTTCTTGTTCCTGCTTTCTGTTGCCCTGCCATCTCCTCAATAGCATCACAAAGCTAAATGGTCCAGGCGAAGTGGGGACCAAAGTGAGGCCCAAACTTTGCCTGTACAATGACCATTTGTATATTTAATCCTGGATTGTACCCTACATCTTAAAATAAAAACACACACACACACACACCAAAAAAAAAAAACAACAACAAAAAACAACCACTGCCCCTGGACTTCTTTCCTGGATGTAATCTGGGGCTTGCCCTGGGGATGGAGGCAGAGTTCTGCTCATTCCCAGCAATAGTTCTGTTTCTGCTGTTCCAATTTCTGTGATAAGCTCAATGCTTCTCTTCCTACCTCTCCCAAGCTCATTTCCTTTTGACAAGTAACCATTGACTAACTAGCAGGTGCCTGACCCTAGGAACATCAGGACCATCTGTAGTAGCTTTTAGCCTAGTCAATCTCGAGTTTCTTGACTACTCACTACATTGACCTCTTCTTCAGACTTCATTAGTTTTGCTCCTGTCTCTGCCACTTGATAGCTGTGTGACATCTGACAAGTTAGCTAACCTTCCTTTGCCTCACTTTCTTCATCTTGCAATTGTTATAAGGATTAAATGAGTTAATACATGAAAGGGCTTAAATATTTCCTATTAGGTAGTAAGTGCTCAATAAATATTATCTACTATTGTAGTTATTACCTTACTGTTTCACTGACCAGTAAGAAGACCCTGTTTTATATTAATTATCCCTTTTATTGCCTGGCTTACACTTTATTTACCACATGCATTTTATTGTATGTTGCTTTTCTTCTTTATTGTTACAGGTGTGATATTTTAAAACAGAAACAAGGTTTCATGAACTTTGGGGAAAAGAATCACATCATTTACTTTATATACTACACACTACCTAACAGTGCTAGATACACAAAGAGTAAACTTGTTAATTAAATAAAGTACAAGTAAAAAGAAAGATCTCTTTTTAGTTTTCACTCACATTTAAATTGAATGGCTCCCATACCTTATAGCTGCTTCCATGTCTTTCCCTAATCTCAGTTTTTCTTTCCTAAATATTCCTTGAGTGTCTTTTCCCATTAGATGGGATTGGGATCAAGAAACAAGCTTTACATTTGATACTGATTGGTGTCTTCCTGAGCAGCGGCCTGTTTAAAGTCAAAAACCTGCCTTTCTAAACTTAGACAGAGATTTTCTTTCATGGGATAATTGATTCTAATCTGACTATCCATGTAGTCACCATTTGTCTTCCCAAGAACATATTCCCACATGTTACTGTCCCGGCTCACACACTTTGGAAGGTCCTACTAATCATAACTAATGTACAGGTACATTTCAAGCACTTACTTGGAGCTATAAAAGTATTATAGGCAGATAGAAAATGACCTTAGAGTTTTAGAAATTTGACCAGAATCACAGAGTGAGTAAGGGGTAAACCTAGGACTCACTCAGTCTTAGAACATGCTCCTTTTCATTCTGTTTCTTGCTGTTTCTCACGCAATTGAAAAATGGAGATTGTAATATGTAAGAATAGGGTAGAATCATGGGTCTGCAAAATGAAACTAAGCTCCACTTACTTGTCTCTCTCTCTCTCCCTCTCTCTTTCTCTCTCTCTTTTTGTTGAGAAAGCAGGATTTATTGAGAGGACAGCAAATCTCTCACCGTGGGAGGGAACCCAAAGGGGTTGCCCTACTTATCTCTTAAAAATGAGCCCTACCTAGCATACAATTTTTCTGCAAGCTTGACCAGTCTCAGGAAAAAAATTGTTCAGTCTTACAAAGCACCTTCTCAAACAGTTATCAGAAAGTATAATTTCTGAAACAAGACTGAGATGAGGTCTTTGCCTTTTCTAGGGACTGGAGGCAGGAGAACTATTCTTGTGAAGGAGATTCTTTCATCAGAGGCAGCAGGATAGATATGGATGACCTGTTATACCTCTGGTCGGGCATATCTGGGCATCTGTGTCTTAGGAAAGAGACTAATTTCTCTGCCGTAAACATCTATGACTGCTGCACACAAAGGTCAGAGTGGATCTAATCAAAGCCCCATCCATGCTCATGGATGGCACCATGGGTCCAGAGTAGGATACTATGCTGAAAACAATTAATGTGCCCCTTGCCTCCCTATCCCTATCTGTGCGATCACCTACTCTGTGCTGTTTCTATAGCTGCGGATCTAGGTTTTCACTGCCACCCCCATTGTGCTACATAGTGAGATGCCTCATGTGTGAGACAGGCTGGCAGAGAGACACTGCTACTGTACCTGACCCAACTCCTCTTGTGGGCTTTGACTTTCTTGACCACTTCCTAAAGAATGCAAAGATGCCACTTGAAAGTGTCCAGAGTCTTTGAAGCAAACCAAGGTCCTCTGGGGATGGAATGAACTCTTTTCTCTTTTGTCTCCTGGGCAGTCTGTTTGCAGAAGTTCTCTCTGCAGGAATTCTTTAAATTTCAGCAATCAGGGATGATTGTTACTAAACAATGGCAAGCTTGCACATGCATACCCACACTTTTTCTCCTCTTTCTTCTGTGTTACACTCCCCACTGTCACCACACTTCTCACTAAAATGGCAGCATGTGAGTTTTTTGCTTTAGGCTCTGTAGTTAGGAATATCAGCTAGGGTAAGCACGAAGGCATGCAACAAGTTCAGACACTGAAATGAAACTGTTCAATTTCATTCACTCCAACCCAGTCTGGCTGCCACCACTACCATACCACCAATGGTCTTCATGTCACAAAATACTCATCTTATTTGATTTTTGAACAGGCAACATGAAGTGCTTAAACATAAACAGGTATCTCTTGGCCTTTTAACGTGATGCTACCCACTGACTTCTGAAACACCAAGTCCACTACCTTCTTCTTCTCCTTCCGATCCTTCCTTCTCAGGCCTCCTCATCAATTCCTTCATTTCTCTGCTCTAAAAGGCAGGTGTCATGGGGCTCAATCCCTCTACATGCTCTTCCTATGTGAATTTATCCACTTACTTGGCTGTAAGCACCCTCTTAATGTTGATGACTTCTGAATTTTTCTCTTTGTTTTTTCTTTGAGTTCTAGCCTGTTCGCCACTCCGACTTGCATATCTTAAAATGAATGCATCTTAAATGGAACATTTATTCTTCCCCAGGCTGCTCACTTGCCCAGCTTTTTCCCATTTTAGTAAGTAGTGTTTTTATTGACCCAGTTGCTCATGAAGAAGCCCAGGAACCATCACTTTGACCCCCCGCACAAGCCATCAATAGATAGTATCACATCTGTTCTAAAGTAGATTTTGAATGTGCACTTTCCTCACCATCCTAGTCTAAGCTACCATCATGTCTCCTGTAGATTTCTGCAATAACTATCTAACTGAATTTCTTGCATATACTTGTCCTCTATCCAATAATTTCTCCACTCAGTTATCAGAGGGATTCTTAAAAATATATATTAAATCATGCCACTCTTCAGTAAAACCCTTCAATGGCTTACTATTGCTTTTAAAATAGAAATGTAAAACCTTAACATGGCCTACATGACCTACATGATCTGGCCTTCACTCATTTTCCCAACTTCATGCTATGGTGACCCTTTATTTCAGTGCTTTAGCCTTACGGGGCTTGCTACTTCTTAAACATCTAAGCTATTTTTAATATATTGTTCTTGTTCCCTAAAATAGCCTTCCCATAGACTTTGCCTACAGAACTTCTAATCATTCTTCAAGTCTCAACTGAAAATTTCTTTCCTCAGAAATATATTACTAACTCCTCTCCCAAGTAAGTTAGATTGATATTTGTGTACATTATGTGTGTGTTTAATACCTGCATAGCTTCCTAACTACACGTTACACTCTTCACTGTATAATATATCTCATAGGTGACATGGTGCTCAGCAGATAGCAAGCACTCGGTACATCTAATAAATTCATTGTCTAGTATTTAGAAACTATAGAGCCTGCACAGAAGACTGATTCAAGTTACAGACAGCAGCTATGAACTCCTTCTCTTCTTTCTTTCATTTTTACTTCAAATATTCTCAGCTGCCAGGTATCGTGTGTCTTCATAGTCCCTCTGGACTACAACAGCTCTTGTGAGATTCTTGCAGACATACCATAGAATTTCAGGGTAGTTGAAGCCCTTTGGATTATCTAGTCAAGTCCTTATCTAATATGTATATTTCATCTCCAAAATATTCAGTGTGTAATTATGTTTTCTCTGTATGAAAACTGTATCTACAGGGACATAGAATGCTTTATCTTCTTAGACATATGTGAACATCTCTAATTGTTGTAAGGTGTTGTTTTCAAATTTTCATTTCAAGTCAAAATTTATCTTCAATCCCACTAGTCAAGAAAATTCTGCTCCATTTTACCACATTTAGAGATTGATCTTTGAGCCCTAAGCCCAGGAGAAGATGTGTATAAAAATAGCAGATGTAAAGGGGCCGTCTCACTCAGCATGAGATGCTTTCTTGATGAGGAGGCAGAGGGTCTGTTTTGTATTTAACTGCCTCTTTCTATTAGAGCATATTTGAAATAAAACTACATTGACAACCAATGTAGAGGCAACATATCTCCTAATCAGGGAGACTTGTCAGTCTGGGGTTTTGCATCTGAACAAAGGTCTTGTTGCAACTGGTAAAAGAGGTAAGGACCCTTTGACTGAATTTGATAGCATATAGAGCCACAAATATGGGGCGAAAGAGACATATTAGAAATCCCTAATCCATAGTTTATTTTTTGACAATCTTACAATAAATGTCTTCTAAATTTCCTGGAAGAAGTGAAATTCCATGATTCCCATTGGTGTTCTTAGGACCATTGCCAATAGTATAGAAGTGTGGACTGGTTTGACAAGATAATCATCTCTCTTCCCAACATTCCTTGCACTGGGATGAAGACCTCATTCTGGCATTCAGTCAGCTATTTCATCTCCATACTGTTCTGTTAGAAAAATCTTGGTGTGAAGGCAAAATTTTTTTATCTGGAGCTCACAATATGTGTTCAGAAAAGGTCACCAGGCATCAGGTCAAGTCTGACCCTGACTTTACAAGTCTACCTGTCAACTATTTGCACATATTTATCATATCCCATAGGCCATGTAGTAGTTAACTGTTTTATTTTGGAACCAGACTACTTGGATTTGAATCTTAGCTCTGTCATTTACTAGTGCTGGGACATAGTTACCTAAACTCTGTCTGTCGAGTACTCTCTCTATAGGATCCTTAAAGTATATAGGATCCTTAAAGTATTAAATGTGGTGACATGCATGAAAACACATGGAACACTGCCTAGGACTTGGCAAATACTCAATAAGAATTAATTATTATTTTTTTCATATTCCTAATTTTATTGACTCTTGTTCATAATATGACACACAACACTCACTACAATGGTTTTAATTATCTATACATTCAAAGTTTTGTTCTTGTCTATATAGTGAATTTAGGTGTCAGTATTCTTTGAGATAAGATGAACTCATACTGAGACATCTGATCACACCTACCCAGAACTTCTAACTGTTCCCAGAGCTACAGAGAGAAGTTTGGAGATGGGTCTTGAGTCTCCAAACACTGTAAGAGACTATAAGCTCTTGTTATCTGACTCCATTGGCTGCCAGTCACTGGTGACAGGCACACTCTGATATACCAAGAAAATTCAAATCTTCAGTAAAGTTATTAAACTCATGAAAGGCTAGGTAAGGGAGATTTTTGGCAAAAAACAAAACAAAAAACAGAGAAGAGTCTAACCTTTGTGCCTGAAATGATGCAGGGAAGAAATTAAGCACCAGGCAAGGAAAGTAGTTTATGAAGTAGAAAGAAGCAAAAGGAACAAGCCCCGGCAAGGAACAGAAATCAGGAGAAGAGTCGTGGGCAGTCGAAGTTTGGTTCAAATCCACCATGCAAGAAATTCTCACCTGCTATTCCTACCTCCAATGTACGGCCTGATCCAATGTATTTTGTCACAGTTCTTCCTTGTTCTCTCATATCAACATGGCAATTGTGACATATTTATCCACTAGGTAACTTGGATCTACTCTTCACTTGCTTGCTCTAAGCTAATCCCTCCTTCTCAGGATCGCCTTCTCTTCCTTTTTCCTATCTCTTTTGTCTTTACTTCTTCTTCCCAAAGAAAATCATACCTGAGGGATCAGTGATGAAATGCTACTTCATGAACAAATAGCCTAAGGCTTTTATGGAAGTTCCAAGGTATGTTGAATTCAACAGAAAAACATCGAAGTTCACTTCATTGAAAGACTCCTCTGGTCGTTCTGTCTTGCTTTGCTCAAACATTCTCAAAAACCAAGAGTTGAAGACTTTGGCTGAAATGATTCACCATTCTGCTACTGGGCAATTTAGGTAGTTAAACAGATATTTCTTATTATCAGTAGAAATCAGCTTCCTACTACTTCTAATTATTGGGATTAATTCTTCCACTTGGAGCTACACAAAGTATTCTGTTTCTCTTTCCATCTAGCAGAGAAAATAAGTGAAGATAGTCCTTCAACAGTAGTCCCCCTTCCTGTCATCTCTTCCACCCTTTTCTACCTTCTCTTCTTACCCCTCCCCCACACGCACACGCATGCACATGGGCACACTCAATTATCTATTGTTTTCTCCAGGCAAAATCAGCCCAGTTATTTAATATATTCTTCATATAACTTGATGAGTCATGGATATATCATCATTCTGACTGCTTACTACAGAAATGCCTGAGCCAACATCATTCCTACAGTCAATTTAGCAAAGAGGGTGATAGTGAGAGAGAAGAGTTAAGTGACTCATGCTTATGGAATACTTGCCAGATTCTTCAGATATCTGGTTCCGTTTAAGTTTCAGTGGGCCTCTTCACCCTTGGCCTGATCCACCCAGAAATCACAATCACACCCAGGTGCACAAAAGCTTTCCTGCTTCATCCTGACTTGCCATTAGGTTAGACACTCGTGGCTCCACTTACCATGGTTTTACTCTCCACTTTAATTTTTCAAGACTTGACAGTCATTATTCCTCCTTAAGACAGTTGGGTTCAGTTTCCTTTTTTCCTACGGATATTGTGAAGATCTGAAGTACAAATTTCCTTCTCCAGCACCAAAACTGCAGATTGGAATTCATTTCCTGGACGTTGAGCTGTCAAAGAGCTGGCAAATCCACCATGAGAAAATATTTGGTGGTAAAGGGCAGTAAAGGGGAGAATGTAGGTAAAGAAGGAAAAATTTATCTGTGCTGGCTTTGTACAGGTCTTGGAGATAGGCAAATAAAATATAGTCTCTGCCCTCTTATAGAGATTTAGTTCAGAAAATGTTGGGCCACTGATTCCCATGCAATTCTTCCATGAGAAAAATAATGTGATGTCATGAAAAGTGCTGAATAGGAAAGTAGAAAACTATTAATGAAATCTCTAGTAAGTTGTCTTGCCTCTCATGGCTTCCTCTTCCTCATGTGCAGATAAGGAAGAAGGCACAGATTGAAAGTTCGGTAAAGACATTATATCCTAATGTTTTGTGATTCTAAGGTTTTAACTCATAGGGATTGTAAGATAATAAGGTAAATTGGAAGAAAACTCCAGGACTGAAGTAGTTAAGTAGTAATTCCACATTAAAAGCATTTGTTGAATATTTAACATTAAGTAGGTATTAGCTGTTAATCTTTAGCCAGGCTGGTTTCAATATTTGACACTTAAATTAAATAATCGCACCACATTTAATAATAAAGTCACTGTATGTTAAACAAATACTACTGGGTTATTGAAACCATATGTTACTCTAACCACACTGTGAGAGATTCGCATGCTTTCAATAACCATCTGATCTTTATTTCATAGAAAGCACAATGCACGTACTGTACCATGAAAGGTAGAGAGGTTATTTATGTCAGCCTCGAATGATTATTTTGAAATAAATATATTGAGTTTGGCTTTCCTACTGATCCACCACCTAACTATCTATCTTCTCATTGTTGAGGTGTCATTAGTGAAGTTTACTCATAACAGCCTGTTTTCCTGAGTTATTATTGTATTGTACCTGGATTACACAAGTTGAACAGTGAGTACTACAGATGCCAATCAACCCTTCACTTTGTCCACCTGATGCCAACCTATTTATTGAAGTGATTGGCAGAAATGCAAACATTTTTATTTTTAATGTCTCTCTGGGATAAAAGGCATGCCTTAAATAGAGTGTTCCTATTTCCACTCTTCTCTCGCTCCAACAAACTGGCTGTCACCAAATAGGAGAATGTTAATGCATTCTTATTATCTAATTATACCCCATTTCCTCAAGTACAGACAGTTTGTGTTTTTAGTATGATTGTATTGACAATGTCTTTATAGCCCTCTGTTATACCAGTGACACAGTAGTTATGCCTACAGCCTCTGGGGTAAAGGAAGAAAGAGAAAGGAACAGGAATGGATCAGAGGAACAACACACCTTTCTTTAGATATTTTAGTGTGTTTTCTAGTCTAGTTTTGTGGTAGATCTTTTGGGGGAAGACTGCGTGTTTGCTAGAATCAGTTAACTTGCTGAAGTCCTATGCAAAGCCATATAATTTAATCAGCCAGCCATTAAAATTCTATGAAATGCATGAGATCAATGGATGGATATGCATTTATGTTGTGTTTAGTATTAGAAATAGTAGGCACTAGAAAAAAAAATCTGTGGAAGGGGCTTTAGAGATTATCTAATCCATACTTGTATTTTAAAAATGATCAACAATCTAGAACTTTTAAAGGTTTGCCCCAAATCACATAGCTCATTAGTAGTAGAGTTTGCAGTCAAATCCAGGGCACATAATCAATTCCTTTCACCACATTATAGGGCTGTCAAATTCTGCTTGTCTTTTCTTTTTATTTATTTGTCTATCTATTTATTTAGAGTCGAAGTCTCACTCTTGCCCAGACGGGAGTGCAGTGGTACGCCCACGGCCACTGCAGTCTCGACCTGCTGGACTCAGGCGATTCTTCCACCTCAGCCTTTCCAGTAACTGGGACTACAGACATGCACTACCATGCCTGGCTAATTTAATTTTTTAAAATTTATTGTAGAGATGAGGTCTCGTCAAGTTACCCAGGCTAGTCTCGAATCCGTGGGTTCAGGCAATTCTGTCATCTTGGCCTCCCAAAGTGCTGGGATTATGGGCCTGAGCCACTGCGTCCAGCCTTCTGCTTGTCTTTTAAAATCAGATTCCTATCCTTTATTTTTTCTTTATACATGATGGATTATTATGCAGTCATAAAGAAGGACAAAATTATGAACTTCACAGCAACTTGAATGGATTTAGAGTCTATCATATTCAGTGAGTTATCACAGAAACAAAGAACTGAGTACCACATGTTCTCACTTATACGTGGACACTGAATATCTAGCATAATACTGCAAGAAAGGGATTGGTAGCAGTGGAATACTGCCAGAGGAGGAAGAGAGTGGGGAACACACAACATCAATAAGGGTGCCTGATCCTAAACCAGGTGAAGTGAGGTCCAATGGGAGGCCCAAACTTCACCTGTACGTAAACTACTTATGTACACAATCCTGACTTGTATCCCACACCTTTATAATAAAAATTTTTAAAAATCTGCAGGGTGAAAGTAGTTATAGTCCTGGTCCTTTTATCCTGCTCCCACATGAGCTGTGAGCACTTTTTTCTGCCTATTGTTGTCTTCTATGCTGTTCTATCCTTGAAATCAGCTATCTGATCATGAGAACTTAGACAAAGAACAAGGCTTGTGTCTTACTGAATCTCCTATCTTTTTTTAAGGCACCATACTCTCTACTCCTTGGTGTTCCATTGTGGACTGAATTTGTCATGACTGTGCTCTCACTCAAGGATTCTCTGGATATGCAACACATGAGTTATCCTGAAACCTAAGATCAACCCTAAAACTTAGGCTGAGTCTATAAAATCAGTAGTAGACTACTTCTAGAACTATTGCTGCTGCAGATTTGGACCAAACTAGTCATTAACAGTGTCAGCTTAGGATTCTATGGATGCTGCTGCTAGGCAGAAGAAAGCTAAGGTCAGCTGAGCGTTTAAACCAATTCATATTAAGACACAGTGGCAACCAGGACTTTATAGAACTTTCTCAGAGTTTTGAGTGGGAAAAGAGTGGTATAAAGAATAATGCTTAAATTGAATGTGGGGTATCAAGGAATCTTTTCTGTCAAAAATACAATCTGGATTTGTTCAAGATTCTGAATCTAACATCAGTTTACAGGGCAAAAAAGGAGGTCAAAGGAATGTGTTGAATAACTCCACAGGCAAAATCCTAAATGTGGGAAACACATTAGCTCAAACAAAGAAGTTTCTTCAATAAGTAAATTGCAAGAAAGAAATAAAAATTATTGATTAAAAGATACTTAATCAATTACAGTACATGGGCTTTGACAAGGTATTCACTTAAATAAATGATCTAAACCCAAAACCTAACCCAAGAAACTATGAGATGATTGGGGGAATTTGAACTCTGACCAGATGTTCAATGCTACTAAAGAACTGTTGTTAAACTTCAATCAAGCATGTGGTAAGCTGAAAAATGGCAACACCAAAGATGCTTATGCCCTAGTCTTTGGTACATGTAAATGTATATATGGATAAAAAAGACATTGCAGATGTAATAAGTTAAAGATTATCCTGGATTATCCAAATAGGACTTAACTGTAATCACACGAGTCCTTAGAAAAGGGAGGGAGGAAGGTAAATGAAGAAAAGGCAATGTAACCGCAGCAGAGGTTGGACTGATAAAGTTGTCACTCCATGACCAATGAAAAGGAAACAGCCCAGCTGACATCTTGATTTTAGCCCCTTAAGACTCATTTTCAATTTCTGACTTCCAGAACTATAAAAGAATAAGTTGTTACTTTTATAAGTCAGTAAGTTTTTGGTAATTTGGTAATAGAAAGCCAATATAATGCAAAAAGTCTACTGTGGTTCTGTTTTAAAAGTTCTTATGTTCTGCAGGTTTATAGTATAATATTTACATAAGAGTAAAACAGTGTCTTAGATTTGCTGCGAAATAATTCACTGTATGTGGGGAAAAGTGTGTGACAGAAAGTACTGATAAAACAAGATTGGAGATGTTGATAATTTTGGAGGTGAATAATGGGTACATGGGTATTATAAATGTTTTCCAATCACTCTATGAATGAAGCACAAGAGATTTAATTATATTTAACACAGACTTTTCATTTAGGGAGGAAAGACTACAGTTACCTTTTCTATGCCAAAAACTGATGGGAATGTCTGCAATGTGGTGTTGACTCACCAGAGCTGGATGGACACCTTGGGAGTGAGTGAAGGACAGGGAGATACTGCATGACCATATCTTGGGCCATTACTTTTGATAGAGGAAAATAACAGAGTATAACATTCTGTTATCATTAACTGTAAGGCTGTTCCATGGTTATTAGTCAGAATGTGTGGTGACCAGCTTTGATAAATATAGCAATATGTTCTTTCCACATGTATTAAGGGAGGATTTATTCATTGGGAGAAGATTCATATCCATTGCCATGCATAAAAATTTGTTCACAATTACTAAAGCAAAAATCAAGAATATAGAAGTACCTGAAGACTGGTCTCTTATTTTGGGCTAATCTTGAAAGTTTGATAGTTGAAAAGAATCACAACTCTCATTATATAATAATACTAGAGTTTAGGTAATATGTAATCAGTTTTTGGTGTTTGAAGGCAACACCATTCATTGCAGTCAATTTTAAAAAAATTTAATACATCACGTTTTTGCTACATGTACTCACACTTAATAGTAATTCCAACCACACAGCCCTTAATCTCTATAATTTCAATTATAGTATAGTCAAAATTCCTTGACTAATCACCACGTGTCAGGCAGAGTGCCAAACAACTGAAATTTATTATCTTCCTGAATCCTCACTATAACCCTATCAAGCAGGTTCTGTTATTAAAAGTCTTGGTGAAGCTAAGCAATTTAACTGTTATATCATTATACTCAGGTGTGCTTGACTCTGAAACCCATGCTTGCCATCCTGACATTTGACTGCTTAATTATGTAACAAGAAAGTCATTGTCACATTAGAGTGGATCATATGAGCCTTGGATGCTTAAGAGTACGGAAGTGGCTCACAGCTAACTATTCTTGAGGAGAAGAACTCCATGAATCTAAGCATGAAATTGCTGGCATACAAAGCAGAAGGCAGGCTGCAGTAAAAGGCCCTGAGTTTCAGAAACATCCGAGCCATACCACATCCATTCTATTGTGAAACGTAAGTGACTTCACTGTGAAACCCATGACCCACCCTTCTCCTAAAGGAGTTGGAGTTGGTGAAAGCACCTACCGTTTTGGAAAGACGAGGCTAGGCTTATGCTATGACTTTGTGGCATTACTTGAGGTAAGTACCGAGTGGCCCGCTAGGTTCCTTCTAACCCAGTATTGCCTATTTCAGTGTTATCTGAACTGAGCAGTAACTAAGTGCCAAGAAATTTGCTGGGCATTGTAAGCTACATTCCCCATTTAATGCTGTCGACAACTCTTGTCCCTACTTTAAAACAGAGGAAATTGAGACCCTGAGTAGTAAAATGACTTAACCATGATCAGAACTAGTGAAGGGCTGAGATGAGATATGAATTCCAAGTCTAGTGCTCGTCTCAGTTCCCCACACTTCCCAGGACACAGGTCCACACTTATATATTTCTCTGAAACTTAATCTGAACACTACTCATTCTCATTGCTCTGAAGTTTATTGACCTCTCTGGGTATCTGATATTTTGCTCATTTTCTTGAACTTGTTTTTAATAGTCAAAAGAAAAATTTCTGTTCCAGTACTTCTCCAGAGCAACATTTTCTGAATTTCCAGTGTCCCTAGGCCTTAAATGTGGAAGAAACCTTTTGAAGTTTTACGGTGGTTGTATGTTGAGAGCAGGAATTCTGTCTACTACTTGCTTCATGGTAGTGACTGGGCCCTGGGTCCCACCTTCAGGGATTTATGGTCTTTGTTACTACTTTCTATAGGATGTCCCATAGAATTGCTTTAAGTCTCTGGTCTGCTTCATGCTTTGCATATTTGTGAATCAGTGGGCTTTGTTTCTGTTAAACTGCACAACCACAGGAGGGATGGGGGATGGCAAATTCACCTTCCCTTTACTGGTCTGACCAGTTTAAATTGAATAGAAGCCCAGAGAGATTTCTCACTTTCCACTTCCCGTTATCAAAGTAGGCAGTGGATCCAGGGGTGTGTTTGGAAACGGCCGCTGTCTGGTGCCTCCAGGGCAGCTGAGTAGGAACAGTGAAAGGAAATCAGGTCTGGAGAGACCCACAGGTGTCCCATTTCATCCTGAATCCGGGTATGCCCGTTCAAGGTCATGCACAAAAGCTGAACCAGTGACCCACAATTTGATTCCTTCAGTTTAGATATTCAGACTTTAAAAGACTTCGCATTCTCTGCTCTCTGCTTCTCCCTGAACTTACCCAGGCCTCTCCACTCTCATTTATTCACACAACACCTAATTCTTTGAGCTATAAGAATAGCTTCAGTTTCAGGAGCCTCAGGGTGCCCAGGTGAGCACATCTTCCTTGGGGATTATTGTTCCCTTTCTGATTAACATCTCCAGACAGTTAAAACCATTTCTTATCACTAGAAATATCTGTAATCATTCCCAGCTTGATTCTTAAATGGCAGCTGTAGAGTTTGCTTTAAAAAAAATGATATTAATGAGATGAATAAGCTGGGCAAGAGAGAGTTTTCTGGAAATAATCACTAACAATAAAAATATTTTCTTCTTTATGAAAGTGTTGCTGGCTCCAAGAACACAGACAAGAAAAAAGAAAAGCAATAACAGAGTGTAAGCAGAGGAAAATCGACTGTGAGCTCACCTTACCCTGAATAACTTCAGAAGGCAATGCAGAAAGCTCAAAGCAAACACAAACACTAACTCTGATCCGTGACTTCTCTGCTATGTATTATATCCCGCTTCACCAGTCTAGCACAATCTTCACTTTTTAATCTAAATTACTTTTTTAAGACCTGGCATTATATGTAACATTCTGTTAATTGTTTTAAATTCTTTTTGGAATAGGTTGGACTAGAAATGAAAATATATATCTCATATATGTGTAAATTATAAATATAAATTATATACATTTATGTAATATAAAATAGATGAACAGATTAATGACAAAGCATTTTAACTACCAATAGTGGACCTTTCTGTTTCTGAGTTATATTAATGCAGTTGTTTGCTACCTGCCTTTTATTCAGAGCATCTAAAGACATTGCAAATATACAGCTCTGCAGCTTAGACTTACTAAATTAAAAAAAAAAGTATGTTTAATGTCCACAGGGGTAGAGATGCTGGTGACTCATTATTAACAATGATTAGAGAAAAATCATTTATTCTTGCTCATTTATTCACTCTTATCATTTATCCATTAAATCACACGTGAATTCATGCATTCAAGGATCTAGAGACAAAGTTAACACATTTCTTCTTCTTGAAGAACTCATTACTTTATGATTCTGCTGATTCTTGGGAAAATCTAGTTAAAGCAACGCCAGTTGGTCCTGTAAGAAAAATTCCCAGACTCATATCCTTGAAGGAATTCTTCTATAGTTAATGAACATAGTGGACAATACTCTAGTGACTAATCTGCACTTTGGATTTGAATGGTTCAAGTTATGTGACTTCATTTACAGTGTGAGCAATCCACTTGAATTAGCCCCATATTTCCCATTAAATAACAAAATATTAATTCCCATCAAATAAACAAATAAAAGGTATAAAAAACAGACTATAGTCTTGTCTCCTAAGTCTTCTTCTAAGTATAGGAAATAGTCTATTTAAGTGTTGCTATTAGTGCATATATACTCTTTCATGAGAAAATAAAAATCTTTCTGCTAATTTTTGAAAAAATTATGGATCTTCCCCATGTTTGTAGCTTTGCATTTCATTGAGGGTCATAAGTGTGAGTGGCAGCAACTCAGATGAGGATGCACTTAAATATCTGAACTAAATGCAGATCCATTGCCAGAAACGCAGGAAAGTTATAATGACAATGCAAGGAATGAGACCATTGAAATGGTTTGGCGTGAATTTTACTAGTTCTTCCTCTGGAATGGTTTTTCATATTCAGTGCAAATTCTCATTCCCATCTGCCCAAGGAAGAAATTAATACAAAGGAAGAGAACTTAGAGGGGCTATTTTTAATAGTCTGGCATATGTTGTGGTCTTTCCTGACAGTTTTTATTATAAAACCCACTTTAAATACCATGGAAAACTGTCTGGCACATGCTGTTTTATAAATGCTGTAGAACTGATAACTAAGACACTGGTATTGGGATTCCACCAGGTGTTTTCACCTTATTATTGAGGGGCCATATTACTTAGTCCTCTCCAAGACTCAATTTCCCCGTTTGTAAAACTGGCATAATACTAGTACCTGTCTCTAAGGTTGTAAGGATTAGGTGATTAATGCATATAAAGCAGTTAGAATTCTGCCTGGCACATCATAAATGCTCAATACATTTGCTCTCTAATACTGTGATTGTTGTTGTTGATGCTGTTGTTTTTATTATTATTACATGTGGCTTGACCAAGATAACATGCTGTGAAACTAAATGCCTCAGGAATTTTTCTATATACACCTTTTCCATACCCAATGTATATCACTGGAACAGTTATGATTTTATATTATGCAGGCTACTTGAACCATTTAAAAAGGTTCATCGAGGAGATCCTTGAGATTGTCTACATGATTTGTGATAAGCACTTTTGCCACTCAAAATACCTAAGAAGACATGTCTACTCAGTTTTTGAAATCAGGGAAATAGTCTGAGACTGCCATCCAAAAAGATGTTGGAAAAATGTCTTAAGGTGTAGACATATTTTTGTATCTTCTGTTTTCCTTGACAATCTTAATTTTTTGCCTCCACGATCTCTTGTGAAGCCAATTGATTATTTGATGTAACAAATTATAGCAGCTAATTTTTATGTTTTCTTTCCTATAAGTCAGCATATAGCTTTTATCATCACTGTTTCATTGCTTGAGCCAGCAAGAAGAGTGTTCCTTTCTGTAACAACATCCTAATTCTGTAGAAATACTTCCCTCCTTCCTTAAAGATTTGCATGCCACTTCTCCATCAGAATACTAGCTATCAGTTCTTTGGCTTGATTGTATGGTGGTGATTGGAGAATATAGATTCATCAATAACTGGGTAGTATTCTATTGTGTATATATACCACATTTTTTTTCCACTTTTGATGGGCAGCTGGGTTGGTTCCATGTTTTTTGCTGCTGTGAATAGCAAAAACCTACATGTGCAGGTGTCTTTTTGGTAGAGAGATTTATGTTCCTCTGGGTATATTTCCAGAAGTGGGATTGCTGGATTATATACAGTTCAATTTTTAGTTTTTTGAGAAATACCACTCTGCTTTCCACAAAGGTTGACCTAGCTTACATTCCTACCAACAGTGTAGAAGTATTCCCTTTTCTTTACAGCCTTGCCAGCATCTGTTGTTTTTTTGACTTTTTGAAGAAAACTATCCTTACTA
Source organism: Cephalopachus bancanus (assembly GCA_027257055.1). Classification (NCBI taxonomy): domain Eukaryota; kingdom Metazoa; phylum Chordata; class Mammalia; order Primates; family Tarsiidae; genus Cephalopachus; species Cephalopachus bancanus. The sequence goes on along the minus strand of JAPVLO010000300.1, from coordinate 1,132,491 downwards.
GTATTAAGTGGTATCACATTATAGTTTTGATTTGCATTTCTTCAATGATTAATGAGGCTGAGTGTTTTTTCATATGTTGGTTGGCTTCTTGAATGTCTTCCTTTGAAAACTGTCTGGTCACATACTTTGTCCACTTTTTAATAGGATTGTTTGCTTTTTTCTTGTCAATTCATTTGAGTTCCTTTTAGATCCTGGATTGTTGGGAGCCAGCCTTGGAGGCCCGCCTGATTGACAAAGTCCAGGTGCGCTGAGGATCCCTGGCCGCAAAGCAAGTCTGGGAAGCTGAGGCCCTTCTATCTTCCACCTTTGCTGTTTGATACCGCTGAAGAATTCTGTGCAGTTGTGGAAGAAGAAAATGGCATGTATTATGCGAAGTACTCACAGCTAACCTGAGAATGTCATGGTTCATTTTTCCATTTCCCACCATGCCATTTGGCCTTTTCTAACACATTCAAGGGTTAAACTCTGAAGCACATCAAGAATGCTTTCTTTTACTTGGTTATAAGTTACTAGATATTGCTTAAGTAATAAATGATATAAGTATATTCACTCATTTGATTTAGGATTATGCAGTTTAGTGTTTAGACATAAGGTTTTTTAGAAGCACAAGTTCATTATGAATTCATTATAAGTTCTAACACTTATCTAGGAGTTATGTAGGTGATTTATAACACTGTTTTCACTGATTTAGGATAAAGATTAATCGTTAAGGTTTTTACTTAATTCAATAGTTAAAACTCTAAGTTAACATTTATAGAGTGTATTTTCACTGAACTCATAATATACTAATCAGACACTTTGATGATAACTTAGCTAAAGACAGAAAGCAACCTTGGGGGCCTGGGAAACATTACTAAAAGCTTCTTTTGAGTTTTTTTTAGAAACAAGCACTGCAGGATAAGAGAAAAGTAACGAAGACACCGGACAAGAAAGGCGATTACAGAACTCTGAAGGCCATAAAGCCCCAGAAGGAAAACTACTGCTACATGAAGAACTTTACACTTGGAAACTTTCTGGAGACAGTTCAAGGACTGTAATTCGGGACTTTGGACTAAAACTATCATCTTTGGCCTTATGAATAAGACTCATTGTCTGAATGTTTGTAGGGTTCTTGGCTGGTTTGTTGCTAAGACCACTAGATGGTGGTAACTTTTAGAGGATATGTACGTGAAGGAATTTTCTTTGTCTTGCCCCTTTGCAAATGGTATAAAAGCTTTTCCTTAGCTAACATTAAACGTCATCTGTTCAGGAAGCAGGTGTCCGAGTATAATATTTTCATCCTTCGCCTATCCATCTCTCCTTCAGGAAATCTCACGACCCTTGCAGGGTTGGACCCCCACACTGGATGTTAGGCCTTTGTCAGATACATAGCTTGTAAATATTTTTTTTCCATTCTGTGCGTTGTCTCTTTACTCTCTTGATGGTTTATTTTGCTGTGAAAAACCTTTTTAGTTTGATAAGTTCCAACCTGTCCATCTTAAAACTTTTGCTGCATTTGCTTTGAGGACTTGGCCATGAATTCATTGCCTATTCTGATGTCCAGTAGGGTCTTTCTTAAAGTTTTCTTATAAGATTCTTATAGTATTAGGTTTCACATTTAAGTCCTTGATCCATTTTGAGTTAATTTTTGTATGTGATGATAAGTAGGGGGTCAAATTTTATTCTTCTGCATGTGGTTACATAGTTTCCCAGCACCATTTGCTAAATATGCTTTCCTTTACCTGATGTTTGTTTTTGTTGGCTTTGTCAAAGATGAGTTGGTTAAAGGTTCATGGTTTTATTTCCAGATTCTCTGTCCCATTTCATTGGTCTATGTGTCTATTCTTGTACTAGTACCATGCTTTCTTAGTTACTGTACCCTTGTAGTAACGTTTGAAGTCTGGAAGTGTGATGCCTCCAGCTTTGTTCTTTTTGCTGAGGATTGCTTTTGCTATTCGAACTATTTTTTGCTTCCATATGAAATTCTGTATTGCCTTTTTTAGGTCTGTGAAAAATGATGCTTGCAATTTGATAGGAATTGTGTTTAATCTGTAGATTGATTTGGGTATAATGGACATCTTGATGATACTGATTTTTCTAATCCATGAGCATGGGATGTTTGTGTCATCCTTGATTTCTTTGAGCAATGTTTTATAGTTCTTGTTATAAATATCTTTCATCTCTTTGGTTAGGTGAATGCCAAAGTATTTTATTTTTGTGTGTGGCTATTATGAATGCATTTGTGTTTTTTATTTGGTTCTCAACCTGCTTGTTGTTGATGTATGCAGCTGTATTTTGAATATTGATTTTTGTATCCCAAGACTTTATTGAAGTCATTTATTCGGGGCAAGGAAGCTTTTGACAGACTTTCTAGGGCTTTCTAGGTATACAGTCATATCATCTGCAAAGAGGGACAACTTAACTTCCTGTTTCGCTATTCAGATACTCCTGATTTATTTCTCCTGCCTGACTGCTCTGACTAGGACTTCCAGTACTACGTTGACTAAGAGTGGTGAGAGTGGACATCCTTGTCTTGTTCCAGTTCTTAGGGAAAATGCTTCCAGCTTCTTCTCATTAAGTATAAAGTTGGTTGCAGATTTCTCATAGATGGGTCTTATTATTTTGAGGAATGTTGCTTTGATGCCTGGGTATTTGAGAGTTTGAGAGGATGTTGGATTTTATCAAATGCTTTTTATGCATTAATGAAATAATCATGTGGTTCTTAGTGATACACCTGCTTATGTGATAAATTATGTGATTTATTGATTTACATATGTTGATCCAGCTTTGCAGCCCAGGAATTAAACCCACCTGGTCATGATACAAGATCCTTGAAATATGCTATTGGAGCCAGGCTCAGTAGCTCCAATAATCCAGCACCTTTGGGAGGCTGAGGTAAGTGGATTGCCTGAGCCCACAGGTTCGAGACCTGCATGGGCAGGCGAGGCCTCATCTCTACAATAAATCAAAAAATCAGCCAGGCGTGGTAGCACACGCCTGTAGTTCCGGCTACTCGGAAGGCTGAAGTGGAAGGATTGCCAGAGCCCAGCAGGTTGAGGCTGTGGTGGCCAGGAGCGGCCACTGCACTCCAGTCTGGGTGACAGAGTGAGACTCCAACTCAAAAAAAAAAAAAAAAAAGAAATATGCTATTGGATGTAATTTGCTAGAATCCTGCTTCCCATTGTTGGGTCTTTGCCATTTTTGGATGATACTGGCTTCATAGAATGAGCTAGGGAGAATTTCTTCTTTCTTAATTTTGTGTAATACCTTCAGTGAGATTGATACCAACTCTGCCATGTACGTTTTGTAGAATTCAGCTGAGAAACAATCTGGCCCAGGACTTTTTTGGGGGAGGAAGTTTCTTATTACTGAATTGATTTCTTAGATTGTTATTTGTCTGTGTAGGGTCTTAATTTCTTCCTGTTTCAATCTTGGGAGATTAAGTGATAACAGGAATCCTCCCATACTTTCTAGATTTTCTGGTTTATTTGCATACAGATGTTTGTAGTTATCTGATACTTTTTTGAAATTTTCAGGGCCAGTTGTGACATTGTCTTTTTTGTTTCTAATTGCTTAAACTTTTTCTTTTTTAATCAATCTTTCCAGGGTCTGTCCATTTTATTTATTCTTTCAAAGAACCAGCTTTTGCCCCATTGATTTTGTTTTGTCTCTATGATTTTTTGTTTGTTTCTATTTCATTCAATTGTGAATATTTTAATAATTACAAATTTTCTACTAATTCTAAGATTAAATTTCTCTTGACTTTCCAGATCCCTCAGGTAGGACATTATGCTATTTACTTGAGATCCTCTCTGTTTTCTTGACATGTGCATGCAATGCTATCAACTTCCCTCTCAGCACTGTTTTCATGGTATCCCAGGATTTTTGGCATGTTGTGTCTTTGTTTCCATTTGTTCCCAGGAATATTTTTATTTCTGCCTTGATTTCTGTATTAACCCAGAAGTCATTCAGAAATATGTTATTTAACGTCATGTATTTGTGCATTTGGGAAAGTTCTTGTTGGTGATAATATTTATTTTTATTCCACTGTGGTCTGAGAATATGCTTGGTATAATTTTGACATTTTGAAATTTTTTTTTTTTTTTTTTGAGTTGGAGTCTCACTCTGTCGCCCAGACGAGTGCAGTGGCCGCTCCCGGCCACCGCAGCCTCGACCTGCTGGGCTCCGGCGATCCTTCCACCTCAGCCTTCCGAGTAGCCGGAATTACAGGCATGCGCTACCATGCCCAGCTGATTTTTTGATTTATTGTAGAGATAAGGTCTCGCTGCCCGGGTGGGTCCCGACCTTTTGAAATTTGTTCACACTTGACTTATGCCTAAGTATGTAGTTGATCTTGGAATATGTTCTATGTCCTGATAAAAAGAATGTATTTTCTGTGGTTGTTGAGTGAATTGTTCTGTAGATGTCTATTAGTTTCAATTGGGGCAATATTGAGTTAAGTTTCTGGATTTCCTTATTAGTTTTTTGCCTCAATGATCTAAGGGCATCAAAGTCTCCAACATAATTGCATGGCTATCTATGTCCTCTCTTAGTTTAATAAGCAATTGTTTTTTAAATCTAGGTGCTCCTATGTTGAGTGCATATATACACAAGATAAATATTTTTTGCTGGTGGTTTGAACCTTTTTTCATTATCTATTGTCCTTCAGTTTTTTTTTTAACTTTTATTGTTTTAAAGTCTGTTTTGTTAGACATAAGAATAACTACTTCTGCTATTTTTTGTGTTCCATTTGCCTGGGAGGTTTTTCTCCAGCTCTGTACCTTGAGTATATGGGTGCTATTTGCAGTGAGACGGGTTTCCTGAAGACAGAAGAAAGATGTATCTTGTTTCTTTATCCAATTTTGCCACTGTGTGGCCCAATTTGCCAATCTATGATTATATTAATTAAGAACAATAAATCTCTTCTAGTTTAAGTGGCAGATTGTTGGTTAAAGATGGAAGGAAGGAAGGAGAAAGCAAGAAAGTAAAGTTAAGAAAACTTACATATTTTGTGTTAATAATATAAATCTCTATTATTTACATATCTCTGCATGGGTACAAGGAAGAGTGCAGTGTGTATTTTTAGTTCTTTCTAAGTTACCTGATTCTACCAACCCCCCCAGGAAGATTGAAAAAAAAAAGACTACTATTTTATTATTTCAATTTGGCATTTTGATTTGGCATAAACAGAAGAGAAGGGTGAACAGGAGAGTAATAAGCTGCAGTTAGCCTGGAGATCCTCCCTGTTTGGTTTTCATTGGTTAAGCTCTTTGTCCAGTAGCCCCAGATTTCACACTGTATGTTGTCTTTTCTTCCCAAACAGGTTCTACTCCAAACTGAGTGTCTCTAGGGCCTTTGCCCATTCTACTGAGGAGGAGAGATAGAACAAATATCTGATACTAAAATTTCATTCCAAATCACTCCTTCCTTTTCTTAGATGCATACATTTTAGTGGCAGCTTAATGTAACCCTGGTTATTTATAAAAAGATGCTTGGGAAGGGTAGGCACTGAGGTATGTTTTCTAGGCAAAGGGCTGCTCCAGGTCACATAGACTGTTGTCTAAAGGCCAAGAGACAGGCAGGAGGCAGGTGACCTCCAGCCAGGGGACCAGCTTTGGGAACACAAACTTACCACGGAGAGTTCACAGTTGCCCTGATGACCATTTGAGAGAAACAAGGCCTTTTCTCTTGTGGCCCAGTTGAAAGTGAACTTGTAAGTAGGACACTAAAGTCTGGCACTTTGGACAGATCTGATATCTGGTCTCATCTCCAATTTCTGAATGTAGACATATGAGAACATAGATTTTTTTCACCTTTAAATTTTTTAATTTAAATTTGTGGGGTCCAATTCAGGGTTAGGTGTACAAATATTCATTGTGCAGGTACCCTTGTTGTTGGTATGCCACCTTTCTCCCGGCAGATTCTCACTACTGCCAATCCCATCTCTCCACCCCCTTCCTCCCTGCAGTTTCTCGCTACTGTCAGTCCATTTATATAGTATTACGATAATTGTGCAAGGTCCACTTATGAGTGAGAACACGTGATACTCAGTTCTTTGTTTCTATGAAAGATCACTCAGTATTATAGGCTCTAAGTCCATCAAGGTTGCAGTGAAGTTCATGATTTTGTTCTTCTTTATGGCTGTATGATATTCCATTGTGTATATGTACCACATTTTTTTAATCAGTCCTCTTTTGATGGGCAGCACAGTTGGTTCCATGTTTTTGCTATTGTGAACAATGCTGCGATAAACATACATGTGCAGGTATCTTTTTTATAGAGTGATTTGAGTTCTTCTGGGTATATTCCCAGTAGGAGGATTGTGGCATCATATGGAAGGTCAATTTTTAGAACTTTTAGGATTCTCCACACTGTTTTCCACAGAGGCTGTACTAGTTTACACTCCTACCAACAATGTAGAAGTATTCCCTTTTCACCACATCCTCTCCAGAATCTGGTGTTTTTTGAGCTATTGATGATGGCCAATCTGACTGGAGTTAGGTGGTATCTCAATGTAGCTTTAATTTGCATTTCTTTGATGACTAGTGAGGCTGAACATTTTTTCATGTATCTGTTGGCTGCTCATATGTCTTCTTTTGAGAAGTATCTATTCATATCTTTTGCCCATTTTGTAATGGGGCTGTTTTTTTTTTCTTTTCAGCACACTTGAGTTCCTTGTAGTTCCTAGATGTTAGGTCTTTGTTAGACATAGAGTTGACAAATATTTTTCCCAGTCTTATGGCATGGGAGCTTGGGGTTTTGATCAAGAATTGGTGCCAGTTCCAATTTCCATAGGGCGTCTCCTGCATTTTCTAAGGTTCTTATAGTCTGAGGTTTTTCGTTTAGGTCTCTGATTCATTTAGAGTTGATTTTTGTGTATGGGGATAGGTAGGGCTCCTGTTTCAATCTTCTGCATGTGATAAGCCACTTTACCCAGCACCATTTATTGAATAGGTTCTCCTCTCCCAAGTGGTTGGTGGTGGATGCTTTGTCGAAGATGAGTTGGTTGAGAAAATGAGGTTTTGCTTCTGGAATATGAGAACATATTTAATTGGCTTCAGTTTTAAGCCCTCTAATTACAAAAGTAAATATTGCATTCAATATTTGTATATTCTACCCACAGATTTGCATCCTAATTTATAGATGCTGGGGAAGTAACAGCCATGATGCTACAATTTATTAGAGAACCAGAGACTAAGACACAGCTCTGGATTTTCTCATGTCCAATTATAACTGAAACCTGAGAGAATCTCTGTTCTTCATAATGACTTAACTAACATAAAAACAAAAGGTAGGTCTGTAGTACTACATATTGCTCTGACTGAGAAGCTGTTTCTAAAAGGTTCTAAATTTTCAGCTGAAAAAAATATTCTGATGTACACAAGAGCTTTCTGTTGCATGTAATTGGAAAGAATCTCACACCCTTGATATTCTAAATTTACTTTAAAAATTAGTTGTCATATTAACATGTGTGTGCGGACACAACATTATGTCATTTCAAGTGCATGTTCTATATATGAACTTGAATTCACACTGTGGGTGTTTCTCTTTCCCGGTCACCTGTGCAAAGAACTTCCCCATTTCTCAACCCTAGTGTTTGAATAATTCAGCAGTCATTTCTATTGGGTTTGTTAATAATCAATACATTTGACTCACCTCTCTGATGATCTCATGTGAAATCACATACAACACTTTCTTTTCCCTGACCCATATCTTGTAAGTGGTCCACACTCATCAGCTACTGGCATGTCCTCCCACAGGATTCATAATGCACTGGGCCCAGCCATGGATAAGCATTTAATTGCAGACCAACCATCTGTTTAATATAAACTACATCTGCCAGAAGCCTCTTGGCAGTCTCAGGAATAATTTTTCTAAAGGAAAATGAAAATTGCTCATCAAATGACAGCAGTGAAAAGACCTTCTTGAAGCTTTTCCACTTTGACACCCTTAGGTCCTCCAGGCCAAGGCCATGCTTGGAAAATAAGTCAGCATTACTTGACTCCACAATTTAAAGAAAGTAAAATGTTCCCTGGAAATTTAAGTTGAGCTGGTGTAGATTATTCAGACGTCTTTTTTTCACACTAGATCAGGCTTCGAAGATAGTAGGCTAAACAAATGACCTAAGGGACAAGAACTTACTAAATATGGGCATGATTTCCTATGCAGTAGTCTGGTCATAATTTCCTAGTCTGGAATGAGCATCATATTGCAAAATACCTAGTTTTAAATCATTAAGCTTATGGTAGAAAAAAATACTGAAGTGCATGACAATGGGGGTTGACGATCTTTAATTCTTAGTGACATTTGGCAAGTCAATCCTTACCTGCTCCCAGAATCTTTTAGGGGAGCTTCTGACCCATAGCCCTGCTGGAGCCTCTACTGCAGGCAACTGTGTTTAATTCTATTCAGAGACAACCAATTCTGATTGAACCAGAGGTGAGAACCAACACTGTCAGTCTCCTTCTGTTGTTTACCTCCTATCTCCTTCCTTAGGACCATTCTAAAAATCTCAGACTGAGAAGCAGCCACTCTGCTCAGGAGCACATCCTCTGTTTGTCTGTAGATGTCCCTGGGAAGCAATCTCTATTAATTACACATCTTCAGCACAGACAGAGGGAAGAATGCGAGTGTATGTGTTTCCCAGGCTGGTTGGTGTAAATGATGAGTAGTGCTAATCAGCTGCTTCCCAAATTAGGAATCACTGCTCCTTTATTCTAAAGTGTGTATTTCTCTCATGGTCTTTACATATCTGTAATTAATAGTCACATAAGCTACATAGGTATTTAGTGCAACTGTACTTATTCTCTCCCTTCTAGGTCTTATTAGAATGGCGGTATATATAAAATCAGTGACATATTTGAACCACAGTGGGAACTACAGACTACAGAATATGAGGAGCTTCTTGGGATAATCAAGAATACAGTGGAGAACAGGCCAAATATATGAGTGAGAAGATGTTATGGGTAAACAGAAGAAGGCAGTCAGTGCAGAAGGGAGAATGAAGTGAATATGCAGAAAGACACTGGTCACATCAGTCTGAGAGAAAACAGTGGAAATAATATCAGGTCTCCAGAGTCCTCATTACCAGTCGTTGGCCTTGATGTTCCACCAGTGGATTTTTGAAATAAATAACCCAAAAAGAAAGTGAAGAATGTAAACTTAACTAAGTATCTCTTGCTTATTAGCAAAATTTCAAAACTCTTTTCTCAAAAGACTTTCGGGATTTTTGAGAATTAAAAGTTTCTGTGTTTAGCCTAGCCTTCATTACCCAACATAATTGAAAGCTGATGATTTGAAGAGAATCGACTGAGAACAAGAATATAAAGTTGAAATTCACAGCTACATTCACTCCCAGGAAAGAAACAAAAATCAAACTTGGAGAACAGTTTCCTTCACTGTGGTTGGCCAATGCTAGAATGAAAAATGGACTTTTACGTGATGTTAACACATACGATGACAGAATCTTTTGGCCCAAATGAGCACTGCGTTTGATAATTCCCTTCCTATGGTGAAGCTCTGTGGCTAACTCAATGAGGTAATTCAAGTTGAATCATACACTGATGTTCACAAGTTTCTTTAGACAGTGGTCTAAATTGTTTTTCCCCAATGACTTTATTGCAGCTCCATGTTGATTGCTTCAGTAAACTTGCCACAATCATATTTATCTTATTTTTCTACTTGGATATTGTGTCTCTCATTAAAATATCTGTCTTTTTCACCACTATATTTTCAGCATTAAATGGCCCATACTGAGACTTAACGTACATTTGTTAGATATGGAAATGTTAGGAAAGATAGATGCAACTGGTTTTTTGAACATGCTATGCTTGGTAGGGAACAATAGAAGGCAACTTTATGGATTATTTATTTATTTATTAACTTATTATAACTAATTAATTATGCAAAGTTTTAAACTATAGTAGATGATGTGTTAGTTAACTAAATAACATGACTATTATTAGTTTTTGTTATTGCCTCTTCTAACTACTCTCTTAACTTGTCCTCATGACCCTTGAGAAATCCCTAGACAAGTTCCTAGGCTTTTCTGGTTACTCCTGTTTTGGTAGATGTCCAAGGCTGACTGTCTCACTGGATGTAATTGTGGATGTTATAGAAACACCTTCACATCATTGGGATTCACTAGCATGCAGTTCCCTTCACTTAAGCAATACCTCCTTCAAAGGACACTTATAGCCTGCTCTTCATTACTAGATCCTTATCATTCCCTTCTCTGTTGGGGTCACTTCAGCATGCAGGTGAACTTCTTGGGCTTTCTCTTATCATGACCCAATTTTGCTTCCTTTCTCAGAATCCACATCTGGAACATGGAGAATATCAACCTAGGAAGGCAGTTTATTCCTATGGCAGCCACTTTTCCTACTATCACACAATGGTAACTACAGCCCCAGCCTCTAACTTTTAGATTTCCCCAAATTGGAGTTGCATGCAGTTACTGGGTTCTCAGACTCCAAGAGATGCATGTCAGGTTCTACACGTGGCTCTCTTCAAGCTTCTCTTTAGTTGACTCGGATGAAGGGAGAATCTTTCCCCCATCTCCACAGGAGAGTCTGAACATCACAGCACACCATGTATCTTCCCATGACACTCTTTTCTACTGATCTCTCCAATTTCTCTCATGTAGCTAAGAGGGAGATGATGGACTAATGTGGGAAGAACTGATTTTATAATCCTTTAGTGTGTTCTGCATAGGTGGTCTAGTACCACACTCTAAGACAAAAAGATACAGGATAGTGACTGGCACTTCTTTTATCATTAAAGGCCTTTGTACCATCTGAAAAGCTCTGAAACCAATAATTCTATGTTAAAGTCTTGTGCAAATATAGGTAAAAGTGACAACTCCTATAAGGTCTTATTACAAAGCAATTTATAGTTAGACTGAACATAATTAATAAGGGATTGCCAAAGCTTCATTTGATAAAGTCTAAACTGTTCTCTATTCAATCCTAACCCTAAGAGGGGCCATGACTAAAGAGGGTGGAAAGCTAATATATAGTAGAATTTAAGAATTTATTTCTTTCTCTTTCTCTCTCTCGTTTTTTTTTGTTTGTTTTTTTGTTTTGTTTTGTTTTGTTTTTGTTTTTGTTTGAGTCAAAGTCTTACTCAGTTGCCTAGGCTGTTGTGCAGTGGCACAATCATGGCTCACCATAGCCTAGACCTCCTGGACTCAGGCGATCCTTCCTGTTCCTTTTTATGCAATTTTCTCCCTGGGTTTGATCAGCACTGATCAAATTTAAGTATAAGATGAGTTGATCTGGCTTAGCCTAAAAAAAGTAAAAAGTTTTGTGCTAAATCTGATTAAGATTTGGAATTGTCAGATCTGAATTAGGTTTTGACTTATTTTGGCTAAGGTATCCACAAGAAGGTTTGGGCACAGACACTTGGGAGGCCAGTGAGAGAGAACAATGGGAGAGTTATATTCTAGTACCCCACAGAGTCTTTTGACTGGTTTTTGAACACCCATCAAGAGTGAAGGCCGAAAGGAATACAGGGTTCTGCTGGTACTTTGAGCAATGGGAAACAGCTACCAAGAACAGGTGGCTTCTTCTGAAGGTGCGGTGACCATGAATAGAGTGATAGCTCACTGGATGCAGCCATTGACCAGGTGAGTTGGAGATCTTGAGCTGAGACCCAGCAATAGTTAAGTATAGAACCTTCTTGAACACAAGTAAGAACCCTCTGGGGAAGCCCAGAAAGACCCTAGGGAGACTTCTTAAGCGGCCAGTGTTCTACAGTTATATGAGTAAAGGCACCAAGCCTGCAGAATTTGAGTAATAATGCCAATGAAAATGTATTTGTGTCCACAGGTTGTAGACATTCCAGGTTGTATGAGGCTTTGGACTCATACTATTGAGGTCTAGATTTTGACAAGTTGTCTGTCTACTACTCGGTGAGGCCCTGCTTATAAAATTTATTGCCCTTGCTGTAATCTCAGCAAGATTGAATTTGAAGAAAAATTGATTATCTGTCTTTTTAAACCTACTTTATAATAATTAATATTTGTACTTTAATAAAAGATTCAAAAGTCAGAACAGTCCTCAAATAACTAGATCTATAAATAACAGGGAAAGGACAGTGTCTACTGAGAGGCCAACATATAAGAAATTCCCAAACATGGGAGCCAGGAAGAGAAAGAAAGTTTGGGCAGAAGTCCAGGGCTGTCTCTGGAATAAGTAAAACGGACTTTAGTAAATTCCCAGCAAAGAGGTGCTAAACGCCACAAAACTGAATCATGTACTGGTACATCATCAAAGATAAACTGTTACCAAATGGATCAAAAATTCTTAAGCCACTGAGGTAAAAGAGCAGTTTCTGAGCTAATACTCTGTCTAGGCAAGATCTTGAGTTTTTTCTTGGATGGATTCCACCTCCATCTGCCTGCTTTAGGTGGCAGACTACACAACTGTCGGCAGAGAGTAGCACATTGAAGGGAAATCCTGGATGGGGTCCATGGACTATGGGAAGAGTTTTCTTTTCTCAGTTTGACTGGTATGAATGTTGAATCCTCAGCAACAGAGAAATGCTATAATGCCTTCTTTCCTCTGACAGCCTGCTTCCCGACATGGGGGTTAGTCCAAAGGATGCCAGGGAGAGCATTGCCTAATCATCAGTCTGATTAGAGAGCCCTGTCCCAACAGGCCTGTCTAACTCTGCTACAGGCTTTCCAAACATACTTTAAGAAACATATATACAACAGCTTTATGGAGGTATAAGTCACATACCATATTCACCCATTTGCAATTCAATGGTTCTTAGCATATGCATTGATCTGTGCAATCATTACCACAATCAATTTTGGAACATTTTTATCACCCCAGGAAGAAAGCCCACACCCATTAGCAGTCACTTTCCATTTCTTCTGAACACCTCCAGCCCTGGCAACCACTAACCTATCTTCTGTCGTCGTGGATTTGTCTGTTTGGAACATTTCATTAAATGGAATCACGCAATATGTGGTTTTTTGGGATTTGCTTCTTTCGCCAGCATAATGTGTTCAAGAATATCCATGTTGTGGCATATATCAGTATTTTTTAATGACCTAACAATCTATTATTATGGATGTACCACATCTTATTTATTTATACATCAGTTGACAAGACGTTGGGATCATTTTCACTTTGGGGATATTATGAATTGTGTGACTATGAGCATTTTTATGTGGATACATGCTTTCATTTCTCTTGGCTCTATACCCAGGAGTGGAATTGCTAAGTGATATGGTAACTTTGTGTTTAATCTTTCGAAGAATTGTCAGACTATTTTACAAATCAGCTGCACCATTTTACATTTCTACCAGAGTTATAATTTTTTCACATCATCACTAACACTTGTTATTAGCTGTCTTTTTTTTTTATTATTATAGTCACCCCACTAGGTGTGAAGTGCTATCTCATTGTAGTTTTTATTTACATTTCCCTGGTGGCTAATGATGTCAGGCATCCTTTCTTGTACTTATTGGTCATTTGTACATTGGAAAAATGTCTATTCAGAATCTTTCAAAGATGCCCTTAAGTTTATGAAAATGCTTATGAGGGTATTGGACCTTGTGCCTGACCATGACAGGGCAGTGTCAGGCAACAGATGCCAGAGGCAGAGACCATGAGTGATCAGGGCCTAAAGCAAAGCAGAAGTGAAATAAACAAAAGAATGTGATCCTGGATAGGACACTAGAGCCTAAGGAATAGCTCTGAAAACACTGTGGTTGTTCGTTTTATGTGTTAACTTGGCTAGTCTGTAGCCCATCACAAGGTGATGGTATTAAGGGTGGGACCTTTGAGAGGTGAATAGGTCATAAGGGCAGAGCCTTCATAAATAGGATTTATGTCTTTATAAAAGAGGCCCCTGAAACACACCTCACTCCTTTCACCATGTGAGGTTATATTGAAAAACATGGCTGTCTAGAAAGCAGTCTCTCATCAAACGCCAAGACTGCCAGAGCCTTGATCTTGAAACTTTCAGCCTCCAGAACTCTGAGAAATAAATATTTGTTGTTTATAAGGCACAAAACTATAGCATTTTGTTACAGCAAACTGAGTGTACTAGGACACCCTAGTTATTCAATCTAACATTAACCTAGGTGTGACTATGAAGGTATTTTGAAGGTGTTATTAACATCAATAATCATTTCAGAGAGATATAAAGGAGATTAACCTACAGAATCTTGTGGGCCTCAAGATGAGAGATCCAATCACCTTGAAAGCGCAATCAGCTGGAAAGTCACAAGAGCAGACAGCTGAGGATTCCCTGAGGAAGAAATTCTGCCTGTGGACTGCATGTTCGATTCCCATTCAAGCGTTCCAGCCACCCTACTAGACAGCCTGCCCTGTAGATTTTTCCATTTACATGAACACAAAGTCAATTCCTTGTTAAATATCTATGTGATATAGAGTTTTATGGATATCCTACTGATTACCATGGAGTTCTTGAGATATTTAAAAGGACTTCTTGTTCCTGGTCCAAGAAGATGTAGGACGTATAGGTGATGCAAAAATACTCTCTTTTTTTTTATTTTTTGAGTTGGAGTCTCACTATCGCCCAGACTGGAGTGCAGTGGCCGCTTCCGGCCACCGCAGCCTCGACCTGCTGGGCTCTGGCAATCCTTCCGCCTCAGCCTTCCAAGTAGCTGGAACTACAGGCGCACGCTACCACGCCCGGCAGATTTTTTAATTTATTGTAGAGGTGAGGTCTCGCTGCCCAGGCGGGTCTCGAACCTGCGGGCTCAGGCAATCCACTCACCTCAGCCTCCCCAAAATACTCTCTTTAAGCAGCTTTAACTCCATGCAAAAAAATTGTGAAATGGGTCATACTTCCCTTTGGTGTCCTTACCTCTTAGATCACAAGTCCTCCTCTCTTTCTACCCTCCCCTCTTACTCTCTAACCCTCATGACTGAGTAAAGTGCTCTGAGTATCTAGTGGGTAGAAGCCAGGGATGTTGCTAAACATCCCACAATGGAGAAGACAGTCCCCTACAAGAAAATGTCAATAATACTGAGGTTAGAAACCTTGTTCTGAGCCGGGCTCGGTGGCTCAGGCTGTAATCCCACGCCTTTGGGAGGCTGAGGTGAGTGAATTGCCTGAGCCCGCGGGTTCGAGACCCGCCTGGGCAGCGAGACCTCATCTCTACAATAAATCAAAAAATCAGCCGGGCGTGGTAGCGCATGCCCATAATTCTGGCTACTTGGAAGGCTGAGGTGGAAGGATCGTCAGGAGCCCAGCAGGTCGAGGCTGCGGTGGCCGGGAGCGGCCACTGCACTCCAGTCTGGGCAACAGAGAGAGACTCCAACTCAGAAAAAAAAAAAAAAAGAAACCTTGTTCTGCAGGTTTACATGAATATCTCCTGGTTCTTACCTTACCTAGGAATGGTTAACGGGCTCATCTTTTGTGCTTTAAAAAAGATTGTAGAGGGAGAAAGTCTTCAAGATGAAAACACACTGGAATTTTGATCTTCTCAAGAGAGATTATTTACTCAGAACAGAGCTTATCTATTGTTTAAAGGACTGCACCAGGTGGTATGTCTGCACAGATAGAAACTCATTCCCATGAAGGCTGTTGTACAAAGACCCCAATAATATCCAAACGCTTTCCTGAGGAGAGAAACTCCTGTTGCTGGAACACTCATCACCTTCTGAAATAACTTGCCCTCTACCCCTAAAGATAACTCTGGTTGCTAGAAATTATTCCTAATATTGACATGAACTCTTCTTTAACTGTGAAATCTTTTACTAAGTTAAACTCAT
The DNA here is from genome assembly GCA_027257055.1 of Cephalopachus bancanus. NCBI lineage: Eukaryota > Metazoa > Chordata > Mammalia > Primates > Tarsiidae > Cephalopachus > Cephalopachus bancanus. Next base: position 1,116,754 of record JAPVLO010000300.1, on the reverse strand, counting down.
TCTTAATGCGAAATTCTGACTTTTGGAGGTGCAGTGATCTGTGTGTACACTACTATGAGAGGATTCACAAAGGGTTATGTGACTTCACAGAAATTAGAGTTAAACATTTGCTAATCATCGCTGTCACAGTGGAGAGACATTTCAGAAAAGCTTTTGAAAAATTTAAGCGTATGGAAGAAAGTGGCATGAGGTTGTAGATGGTGTTCAAACTGCAATTTGTCTGGGAAGCAGCTGAGGAAGGCACACAGGCTGGGTGGCTCTGGCTGGTTCCTAATGAGGCTCTCCTTAATCTTTTTCATATCTTCAAAGCCTTGTTCCAGATATCTTGGCTTTGACAAAGTATGGTTTACCCTTAAATTTTCAGCTCACATGGCTTTGAAAGGAAACTTTTTTTGTGTGTGTGGGGGGGTTCTCATTCCCTTACACTTACCTCATCAAAGTGTGTTTTCACTCTGCCTATTTGATGTTGGAGAGGCCTCATTAGGAGCTCATTTTATTAGCCCTGTTAAAAAGAGTTTCTTTCCTGTAGAAACAGGAAGTTACATTTTGTAGTATGTAAACTCCTGAAGTCTCTAAAGGATCTAGACAAATTTGTAGTTCTAGTCTCAGAGGCTCCAAATCCAGATAAAACTCTTCTCTAACTTACTCCCCAATGCTCTTGGGAAATCAGCTCACACTTGGGGTCTGGCCTCTTGGCATGCCCACTTTACAGTCTCTGCCTTTCATGAGATCAGGAGAGTGATTCCACTTGTGGCATTTATAATCTGTGCTTTTGGTTACCTTGATTTCTCTGGCACCTTTTAAAGAGATCTTTAAAAAGATTGCATTTTAATAGGTCATTGGACCAACTCAATAACTTCCTGGCAGGTCTGGCTCCTTCTTCAGAAAGGAGAAATGTTGGAAAATCACAGTCAGTGGAGTCTTCATGCCTTTCCATTTATAAAATGGGAAGATGAGGACTAGCCAACTTACCAGGATATAGGATCAAAGTGATCAGCAATGCCATGAATTCTTTCTTTTTTCCTGCTCTTTTAGACTTGGTTCATAGATCCCCTCAAGTTTTCCTAGGTACTTAAGGGGACTAGGCCCCCTGGAACATCTCCCTGCATCTCTGTCCACCTTTTAGGTTTTTTTTTCCCCCTAGAATCTCTCTTGTAGGGTTTTCACCTCATATGCATAGCTCCACTTGTCCACACATACACATCATAGCCCTTAGCTGAGTGCACTAACAACCTTTTCCATATGTGTGTGTGTGTGCTTGTGTGTGTGTGTATTTATGTGTGCATCTATACCTATATCTGTATTAGTCAGACCTTGGTGTTACCACTCAACATGAAGGGAAAATAAACTCCACCGGAATAGCTTTCATTATTTCAAAGGAAAGTAACTAAACCAGTTTATCTTTCCACCTTAACTCACCCAGTGTCCCACATGTTTGCTTCATTTCCTGGCAGAGCATAAACTTGTCCTGCACTGGAATCTTTTGTTCTGAGTGAGTCAAAATTCTCTCTACACATAAATTTTGTGTATGATCATCTTATGAATAAACGAAATAACACTTTTGTTATCTTCAACCAACAAAAATGATCTCTATATTAGGTTATAATGTAGTCAGTTCCTATTTTTCAAGTCTTGTTCTGATTGTTCGTTCCCAGATTTATTTCTGTCTCCCACTACAAAAACTTTCCAAAATAAAAATATGATTTTTTAGCTCATTGTCTGTTGAGCTAACAAATTCATATAAGCTTTTTGTATCCATTTATACCACGGAGGAAAAAAATGTTAATATGTCTTGAGTTTTCTTTCACATCTTCACTAATACTACCCTTTGTATTTTTCCAATGAAGCTGTGCGTGTTGGTTCACACCTGTTATCTTAGCACTTTGGGAGGCTGAGGCAAGAGAATTGCTTGAGATTAGGAGTTTGAGACCAGCCTTGGCGACATAGCAAGACCTAGTCTCTACAAAAAAATTAGAAAAATTAGTTAGGCATAGTTGGGCACCTGTAGTCCCAGCTACTCAGGAGGCTGAGGTGGAAGGATCGCCCTGAGCCTAGGAAGTTGAAGCTGCAGTGAGCTGTGATCATATCATTATCCTCCAGCTTGAGTGACAGAGTGAAACCTTGACACACACACACACACACACACACACACACACACACACACACACACACACACACAGAAAGTATTACACATCCTTTTATGATGTTATAAAACAATGAGGAGCTGTCATTATGGGGGATATTTATTGGTCTCCAGGTAATTTTTTGTATGGATCACCTTAGCAAACACTTATCTAATGTCCCTTATGCTTTCAGAGGAAGAAAATAAACAGAAACTAAAGCTTTATACTTTGACAATGTATTGACTTATCGGACTGATTTTTCTAGCTCCCTCTTCTATGTTTCTGTTTCTTTGCACCATATAATGTGTTCAGACTTTTGATGAAAACAATAACAACCACCAAGTATTTGTAGTTTAATCAGTCATGATTGATGTCTACACTAATGTGGATTCTCCTCCACCCACTCCCAGTAGTTTAGAAAAATCATAAATCAAGATATTGGCAATAACCTGGACTTTGCTAACTAGTGACCTTTCCCTTAAATGATTCAGTGGAAAAATAATTTTCAGCATGAAAACAAAAGACTCTAGTTCAAGACAAATATCATCTTTTATTATAAGTTTAGCTTTGATTTTTTTATTATGGAAATATAAACAATACGATAATTTTACAAAACTGAGGGAAATATCAAAAACTACCTTCCGTGAGGGGTTTGAGAATGATCACTAGGCATCCTAATACTTTTTCAGCCTTTGATTTTCAGACTTTGAGTTTAGAGATTCTTAAGGTTATTTTCTTTGTTTGTAAAATGGGAGTAATAATGGATGCACTGGAATGACATAGATGGTAAGACAACTTGGTATCCTAGATTATATTAAATGTGCAGTGCCGCTAATCAGTAGTTATGGAAAGGTGAGCAAAGGCTGACATAATAGTAGGATGAGAGGTTTCAAGGAGAAGGTGGTTCCTAAGCATCCCTGAAGAATGGTGAGATGTGACACAGACATATTAGGGAGAAATATTCTAAAACTATAAAATGATAAGAAATAGAAGTGTTGAACTTAATTTCCATTCAATTATTTCACCAAAGTCAAAATTGTTGGTAAGAAACGTTTTATATTTGGGAGGCTGAAATTAACTCTACTCCTACTGATTTCCTTGGAACATATCAAATATTTCTCCTAAAATTCTACCAGACCAAGGCCTATTATATGTTTCCTTTGAGGCCAATTGAATCGATTGACTTGTGCTTATTGGAAAACCAAAGATAAAGACGACATAGAGTGGCTAATGGACCAGACTAAATCCTTGTAGATTCTAATATTTATAATAATTTTGAGAACTGCTGGATCTAATTTTTATATAGATAAAAGTGTTGTCTAAAAAAATATAGAAGTTTCAGCTGGTTTCTGGGAAGAAAAAAAGATTGAGAGAGAAATTAAGAAAAAAAGCAGCTTTCTTTCACTCCTTACCCTGTGTTCACCTTGTTGAAAAGTTCATTTGATATTCCCTCCCATGGAAACCCTTAAAAAATGTGTTCTTTGGGAAAATTAACTTATTTTAATTCTACCAACTTCTCTTAGTAATTTAGCATGTAGTCATTTGATTCTCCCATGTATAAAATGCGATTTGTGATAGCTACTTCCTTGTTCATATCTTACATTTTTAGAACCTTGCTATAACTTTATTCAGGCAAAAGAACTCTGAATTAGGTAAGATAAAGTAAGATTCAGGGGTTCAAGACAATTTCATATTTTTGCCACTATCCACCTTTCAAGGGCATGCCAGTAGGTCAACCAAAAGAGTCTTTTGGCAAGTTTGTTCCCAAATACAGCTTTTTTATGGGAGAGGCATAGCAAACAACTACATGTTTTGTCCAAAGAAACTGAACTTTGCTCTACTTTAAGCTTAATGTAGAAAATCAAGTATGAAATTGGATGCTCAAACCTGCAGTAGTGCTATTTTGGGACCTGTGCTAAACCACAAGAGGAAATTCTAAGTCCCTTTCCCAAGTGATATTAATTGGTTTTCATTTTCCATGGTTCATGGAGGAAGCAATTTAACATGCTAAGGAGTAACTTGAATGTCCCATGCACTTACATGTTTCATTTAAAACCATGAGCTAGGATTCTGGTGCCTTTGAACATTATCCAAGTCACTGGGAATTTTTTTTTTTCTTATTTTACCTTGTTCAGATGTCTTCTGTAACCAGAAGCACTCCAGGGACAACACTTCCATTCATGGACTGAGAAATCACATTTGACCATGCCAGCCTGTTACTTCAGTCAAAGTCACCAGTGTCAAGATATAGAAACGATCTGCCATTTTCTGTCTAAATTCATCAGCTTATGCTATTTATTTTGTCTTGAATATCACAGACTAATTATTTTTCTTACTGTTTCTTTATCTGTCTCAAGTTTTACTTCCTTCTAGTACTTATCCCAATCACAGTAGCCTTTGATAATAGTTGCTTTATTTAAACTTACTGTATTTTAAAAAAATTACTGATGTATGTAGGCTACTGTATATGTGTTAAATATTTTAATATTATGCTTTGTTTCTCATTGTTTCTAAAATATTCATTAACTGTAAATTGATTGCTGTCTCTATCGCATGCACCTTACAGTCTGGTGAGACTTGTAAGTTGAAAATGACCAATAGCAAGGAAGTAAAGTGAACGCTTCTCTGGGGAGCTTTGATAATCCAGGAGAGAGGCATTTTAAACAGAATGCATCTGGGCTCGGTGGCTCAGCCTGTAATCCCATGCCTTTGGGAGGCTGAGGTGAGTGGATTGCCTGAGCCCGCGGGTTCGAGACCCACCTGGGCAGCGAGACCTCATCTCTAAAATAAATCAAAAAAATCAGCTGGGCGTGGTGGCACATGCCTGTAATTCCGGCTACTTGGAAGGCTGAGGCGGAAGGATCGCTGGAGCCCAGCAGGTCAAGGCTGCAGTGGCCGGGAGTGGCCACTGTACTCTAGTCTGGACGACAGAGTGAGACTCCAACTCAAACAAACAAACAAACAAGCAAACAAACCAGAATGCAGGTTGATGAAATCTTTCTGGGAGACATCAAGAGTCCTGAAGAAATAGTAAAGAGACAAATAAGTATGGGAAGGAGGAAGGGCAATCCAAGGGTAAAGCAGAATGAACAGAGGCCTGGGGGTGTTTGAAAGTAGAGTGCGCATTATAAGAATGGCAGGTTGTTCAGTGTGGCCAAAGTCCAGTTAAGAGATTAAGGAAATAGCATGGCATAAAGATGGCCAAGTTGTCTTAAGGAGTGTGAACTTTTTGGCAACTGAGAACGCTTGAATGATTCTAAGCAGGAAAATGATGAAATATTCTGATAGCTGCAGCACTATGGGATGGTTTGGAGAGCAGGTATATTAATAGAAAACTACCCCCATGCAGAGAAAACAAAACTGATGAAGACCTGATCTAGAAAAATAGTTAATTCAGAGGAATTTAAAATGATAAAACAAACAGGACTTGTTAAAACATTTATTATTCATAAACAATAAGGGGGTGTGGGCTTCTTAGATGATTCAGGTTTTTGAATTTCATAATTTGTAAGTAGATAAAAAATAATTTTTTATAATAAAGGATGAGGAGTAGAAGGAAAGAGAGAAAAAGAAAGTATGGGAAGGGGGATTTAAAATGGGTTCGGTTTTGAACATGTTTTTACATAACTTTGTTATTTAATAGGACATTAAAAATAACTCTCTAGAAAGGTCTAACTGGAGCTTTATGTATGTGAGTTACTAGCCAAGAAGTGGAGCTAAAATCATGAAATTGGATAAGATTGTCCAGGGAATGTAAAATGATAAAATGGCCAAGGAATTTCACCTCTCCTGGGTTACCAAAGCTCCCTGTAGAAACACTTACCTCACTTTCTTGCTACTGGTCATTGGTTAAGGGTCCGCCTTTATTTCAATATGATTTCATCTCCATTCTTAATTAATTACATCTACAACTACCCTATTTCCAAATAAGCTCACATTCTAAGTTTGGATATGAATTGGCGGGGGCGGGGGGTGACAACACTATTCAATCCACTTCAAGGATCATATTTTATGAACTACACAGTCCTATAAGATCTTTTACCCTCAACAGGAATCATGACTTTTCTCTGACAGTTTTTCAGATTTAGTGGAGATTCTCAGATTTACTGGAAAGCATCATAATATAAGCAGCGGACAGAGGAAAGGGGACGGCAGAAGAAAATGAGGGTGGTTAGAGAGGTAGGTGAAAAGTTGAATGAGAGCAGGGACCAGAAATCCAGAGGAGAGAGATTCCAACTAGATGATTGTGTTAGTTTCCCAGGATTGCCATAACAAGTTATCACAAACTCAAAACAAGATAAATTCATTTTTTAAGAATTCTGGAGGCTGAAAGTCCAAAGGCAAGCTATGGGCAGGCCATCATCTCTGCTGGCTCTAAGAAAGAACACTTTCTTGCCTTTTCCAGCTTTGGTGGCCCCCAGCTATCCTTGATGTTTCTTACAGCTGCATCATTCCAACCTTGGCCTCTCTTTTCACCTGGCCTGCTTCTCTGTCGTACCTCTATATTCCCTCCTCTTTCTACAAAGATAATCTTTGATTTTAGGGTCTATCTTAATTTCGGTATGATTTCATCTCCATTCTTAATTAATTACACCTACAAAGACACTATTTCCAAATAAGGTCACACTCTAAATTTCCAGATGAATATGAATTTGAGAAGACAATAGTCAACCTACTCCAAGGTTTATTTATATCTTATGACCTTCATACACCTATAAGATTTTTCTCCTTCATCAGAAACCATGACTTTTCTCTAAGAATTTCTCAGATCTACTAAAGAGAATATGGGGGGGATAGAGAGAGAGAGAGAGAGAGAGAGAGAGAGAGAGAGAGAGAGAGAGAAATGGACTCTAGAAGGAGAAAAGAAACGTAGTTGAAGATTATTTACCAGTTTTCTTCCCTAGGACACATTTAGATTCCCTCTCTTTCTGTACAGCTTGGGACATACATTTTAAAATTGCCCTAATATGCTGCTAAAACTCCTTACAATATGGAAGTAAGCCCAGGAATGAAAATTACATCTTGGCCTTTGTGACTCAGAAAGACAGAATAGTCAAAAGAGTTGTGTGGTTTTTGAGTCGGGTCCCTAGTGCTCAGATTCCCAGATGATTTCTTCTGACATTTGATATCTAGATTTCGTAAAGTTAGTCACTTTGTGGTATGCCATCCAGCTATTATAGCTATATATCTATCATCATTAAGCCAAAATACAGAAGTTATTTTCCAGTGGTAGTATTGAATGTATCACTATATTATAATCAAAAATGAACTGGTCTCTGAATTATTAACTCATGAAAGACAAATTCCACAATCCATAGGTAAATATGCAGATCCAATCTCAAGTCAAAAATAATGAAGACTTTAAAGCTGTCTATATTCCTCAGCTAAGTAATATATTAGAATTTAGGTCACAAGGCATATTGGAAGAGAAGAGAATAAAGAAACTGAACAGCTACATTTTAGAAAAGAGAAAGTTGATCGATTTTTGCCACTTAGATAAATATTAAGACTGAGAAAATTTTCCTTTATCAGATTAGTTGCCACTACCCAATAGAAATACAATAGCAAATTATATTAGCAGGATTGATCTTAGTTATTGGAATCAAGCCATCCTTTCCTTACTCTTCAATAGTTAAGAGCATTGATGACCAAAGTTATGTGAGAAAACATGAAGTTTTTGGCTCTTGCTCATGCCTGTGCTGGATCTTAAAGATAACTTTGCACAGTATTGTTACAAATTGCTTCATGATGTTTTCAATTAAAGGGAATTTGTCTGGCAAGGAATCATCTTTGATATTGACACTTATCCTGTTCATTCCACCCTCTTCTTTAAAAAGTTACACTGATGTTGTTCACTATAAATAGAGTGTCAAAACCCATGGACTAAAAATAAATGAATTTAGCTATAAATTCCTAGAGGGACTCCGCATATCAGTTTCAAAGCAACTATATCACATGGCTTTAACAAATATAGACTGCACTACATGACCAAATTATAACACATATTTTACTACACTGTGTAGAACAGGGATTTCAAAGTTTGGCAAGTGATCTATCCATTCTCACACCCAGATTCTGCTAACAGCACTTTTTCTAAAGAGCACAGGCATAAACTCAGAATGCTCAGGGGAGCAGACACAGGAAGTCAGAGCTAGCATGTTAGATGAGATATATTTGCCATTTCCACGGTAGGAGTTTATGATCTAGATTGACTGACTCTATTCGTGAGAGCCATGAGTGTTTTTATAATAGTGTGGTCAGCACTAGGGAAGAAACCATAATCCAAACTTCCAGCTTTCTTACCTACTAACAGAATGAAATTCTATTATCAGAGATGCAGTTCTTTAGAAGCAGCAGCTCCATCAGATGCCATTATCCATTATCTTCCTATTAAGATTTGGCTTGTCACAGCACTGGTGGTTGAGAACACATAGAGACCAAAAGGATGAGTTACCCAGGGTAACTAAATTTAGATAACTCTGAAATAAACCAAAGAAGTCCAAAGGTGGGTGCTGTCTGCACAAGACAGAAATGGTCAAGGTACTGTGCAGTATGGTTCTGTGTGTAGGACAAGGGCCCAAGACAAGAGAGACTCAGGAGAAGAAGGTGAAATGTCCTGCTTGATGCTCAGATAAATCTTTATTTAAACCTGCTACATCAGATCTTTCTGGCACAGAATTAGATAAAACAATCCTAAAATTCAAATGGAACCAAAAAAGAGTCAGAATAGCCAAAACAATTCTAAGCAAAAAGAACAAAGCTAGGGACATCACGTTACCTAACTTCAAATTACACTACAAGGCTGTAGTAACCAAAACAGCATGGTATTAGTACAAGAGCAGACACATGGACCAACGAAACAGAATAGAGAATCCAGAAATAAACCCAAAAACCTACAACCAACTGATCTGTGATAAAGCAGACAAAAATATACAACGGGGAAATGACACCCCACTCAACAAATGGTGCTGAGAAAACTGAATAGCTACATGTAGAAAAATGAAACTTGATTCCTAACTCTCCCCATAAACAAAAATTAACTCAGGATGGATTAAAGTTTTAAATATCAGACCTGAAACCATACAAATTTTACAAGAAAACCTAGAAAAAACACTTATGGACATTGGTCTAGGCAAAGAATTTATGACTAAAACCCCAAAAGCAAATGCAACAACAACAAAAATAAACAAGCAGGACTTAATTAAACTAAAAAGCTTTGCACAGCAAAAGAAATAATTAACAGAACAAATAGGCAACCTACAGAATGGGAGGAGATATTATCAAAGTATACATCTGACAAAAGACTAGTAGCCAGAATCTTCAAATAACTCAAACAAATCAGCAAGAAAAAAGCAAATAACCCCATTAAAAAGTGGGCAAATGACATAAACAGACATCTCTCAAAAGAAGATTTACAAATGGTCAATAAACATATTAAAAAATGCTCAACATCACTCATCATCAGGAAAATGCAGATCAAAACTATAATGAAATACCATCTTACACCAGTCAGAATGATCATTATTAAAAATAATAATAGAACAATAGATGCTGAAATGGATGCAGAGAAAAGGGAATGTTGGTGGGAGTCTGAGTACAGCCTCTAATGAAAAGCAGTATGGCAATTTCTCAAGGAACTAAAAGTAGATCTACCATTTGATCCAGTAATACCACTACTAGGTATCTACCCAAAGGAAGAGGTCACTCTGTAAAAAAGACATCTATACCCACATATTCATTATAGCACAATTCACAATTGCAAAGATGTGAAATCAACCTAAGTGTCCATCAGCCAATCAGTAGATAATGTAAATGCGGTGTATATGCACTATGGAATACTATTCAGCTACCCCAAAGAATGAAATAATATTTTTTGCGACAACTTGGATGATATTGGAGAATGTCATCCTAAGTGAACTAACTCAAAAACAGAAAACCAAACACCGCATGTTCTCACTTGTAAGTGGGAGCTAAACTAAAGATATACAAAGACATAGAGAATGGTATGATGGACGCTGGAGACTCAGAATGAGGAGGAGCAAAGGGTGAAGGGACAAAAACTTCACCTGTTGGATACAATGTGCACAGGTAGAGGTGATATGTACTCTTAAAGACCAGACCCAAAACTATTTATATTCCTCAAAGCTATCAAAATAAAATAAATTTAATTTAATTTTAAAAAGAAGTAAAATAAAAAAATAAAAAGGAAAACATAGACATACAATATGTATGTCTATGTTTATGCATTTTCCTATATTAATATTTGAAAGAGAATTGATGAGTATATGTGTATATAAACATACACAACATATTCAGACACATGCCTATATATACACATATAATTTACTTTTAAGTGTAAAATGCAAATAACCCAAACTAGAAACATGAAAGCATTTCCCCCTATTTTTTTATACTTTAACATATTGCTAAATTTTAATATATTTTTGTGTATATTTGCCCCAAATTCAAATAAACTATTCTATGTTTTTTTTAAAAACATATACTATCAATTCACATTTTATCTTACAAAATTGACTAATATTATGCATTACATGCTAATTGAAAATAATATATATCACTAAGCTGTTATTAAAATGAGATTTATAATACTATTTTAATGGACACAATAATTAGTGTCCTACTGATAAAAATAAAATGTTTACTGAAAATCACATGCACCACACAAAAATGACAAAATAATTTTTCAGAGTCTTTAGTTTAGTTTATATTAGTAACAGAGAATTTTCCACGTGAGAACATTTGGAAACATCATTATAGATTAAGTAGGGAGAGGAAAAATTTAAAACATTTCATGGACTAAGAGTTGCCTCAAATGACAATGAAAATATTTTCTATTAATACCAATTCACTCAAGGAACATTTGCTGAGATTCTATCAGGGTGTCCTAAAATGTCTGAATTGCAATAAATAAAACATGATCAATTATTCAACATTTATGGAACACCTATTTTTGCTACAGTCATTCTGTCTGACTCTAGAAGTATAACATTGGACAAGACAAGAAACATACTCACCTTCATCAGTCTTCAAGTCCAGTGAGAGAGACAGACAATAAATAAACAAATAACAGCAACAAAGAAAAAATTGTGAAGAAAGCTATGAAAGAAACTAAATCATAATAATATATTTTTTAGAATTTCAGCATTAGGATTAACTTTCAACATACCATAGAAGATTTAACTATACTTATTACTAGCATGCCAATATGCCCAATTAGAGCAATATAAATCTAAAGTTATTAATAGGAGATTATGAGATGGCAGGGAAAGGAGAGGTGAAAGGAAATGAGGAAGGCTCATATTCTCGTCAAACCAAAACATAGCTAATTAAGAGATATCTATAGCTGCAGTGCCCAATGCACTTACTGATAGTCAATGTGGCTACTTAAATTTAAATGAACTAAAATTAAATACATCTTAAAATTCTGTTGCTCCTAAGTCTCACTAGCCATATTCCATGCAATCAATATTCACCTGGAGGTGGTAGCTATCTTACTGAACTGAGAAGACATGAAAATTTCCATTATTTCAGAGATTTCTACTGGATGGTGCTGGCCTATAGTGAATAAATAAAGACGTGAGGATTGGAGAATGCCGTTTGAAGGAGAGAGGAGGTCAGTGGTGAAGGTGAGATTATTGGTGTAAGTAGAATGTGAGAAGGGGAGACAGGAAGATGACCGAATTTTCATCAATCTAGGCAAGAATGTCAATAGTAAAGTCGGCTCAGTTAATATTTTTATATTTTTGTAAAGTGCTATATTTAGAATCATTGTGCTAACTGATATAAGTACTAAAGTAGAAACTGAGAGTGGTCCTAAGGAGCAGAAGAGCGGGGCTAGGGAATATTTCTTTCATTGTATATCTTTCAATACTGTTTCATTGTTAATCCTCTGTCTATATCATTTTGCTTTTAAATCTATTTTTAAAATTTATTTTCAAAACTTAAAAAAAATTATCCTGCTTTTATTCAAGAAAATGAATTGACAGGGGTAAGAGGTTAAGTAGACAGGGATTTTGCAGTAGTTCATAAAAGAGGTAACGGTTTTTCTTTCCTGTAAGCAGACAATCAGATCAAAGTCTAAACACAGAAAGTGGATGACAATGGTACAAGGGAAGAAAGAATGAGAACAGGACATTTATAGAGTGGAGAGCCTAGGTATAGCCAAAAGTTGGTAAATACATTACATTCAGGATATTGTCCTACCATATCTAAACAGTGATTTGAGAAAAAGGCATCTAGACTTTCTCATGGCTTGAAAATCAGCCCAGGGAATAGGAAGCTGTTCAGAGTCTTCACCTGGCTTAGACCCTTCCTTGCTGAACACACTTTGCTAGCTAATGAAGACATGAGAGACACAGCTGGAGGGTGTGCAAACTCATCAGAGAGTTCTTAGAAAGGACATAAAACAGAGTTGACCCATCCCATCTGTATGCTTGAGGAATAAACAATACTGTTTCTATGGTGTTCCAGTTGCTTCAAAGTCACACAATTAAGGAAAAGTAGTATTACATTATTGTGTTAATGCGGCAATTGGCAGACTTCAGATATAATAGGGTGCCCCAGAGTGCAGCTATGAATAGAACTCAATGTCCTAGAGAAAAATATTAAATACACAAGTTATCAGATCATTTTCATTGCCAGCTTCATATGCTCTACTTGTTCTCTATTGGCTTGCTTCCTTTTTCCTATTATTTTTCTTTTTAATTTCCTTGAAACAATATTCAGACAGGTGAGGGAGGTAGTGTACAGGTTTTAAAAAGACAAGTAAATAAAATTCTAGAATTTTTAAATAAAACCCAAATGTTATGAACTTCTAGCCAGATTTTCTGCTGTAAGTGCTAAACATAATGTTTCTCTTCCATTGCAAACAAAGAGCAATAGTATAGAAAATAGCAAACAAGACGGGTGTGGTGGCTCACACCTATAATCCCAGCACTTTGGGAGGTGGAGGCAAGAGGACTGCCTGAATCAGGGGTTTGAGACCAACCTGAGTAACATGATGAGACCTCGTCTCTACAGTTAAAAAAAAAAATAGCCAGGCATAGTGACATATGCCTGTGGTTCCAGCCACTTGGAAGCCTGAGGCAGACGATCACCTGAGCCCAGCAAGTCGAGGCTGTGGTGGCCATAAGCATGTTACTGCACTCCAGCCTGGGTGACAGAGTGAGACTCCGACTCAAAAGAAACCAAAACAAAACAAAAAGAAAGAAATGAAAATAGAAAACAAGCAAACAAAAACTATAGACAAGGATCAGTTCAGAAGCAAGAAAGACTAGAAACAGAACTGAGACATAAAAGCCAAGCACAAACCTGAAGTCACAGACACGCTGGGCTCTGAGTCTGGAAGTGTGCAGCAGTATTAAACACGCAGCTTCTGCAGGTACAGGACTAAAACTGTTCCATGCAAGACAGGGAAGCACTGAAGTCACTCTGTACTGATAAAAGAAACTAGAAAAAATATTTGATTGACTTGGGTCTACAGTTTTTAGAAGGTTACAAGCCCATGATTGCTGGAAGACATGGGTAGAGTGTAACAATCCAGACACTGAAACAAGGTCCCACTGGTTAGTGACTGGATATGAAATATCACTATAATCCACACAGTGGAGATATTCTCACAATGGCCCCAAAACACCATTATGGCAAACCCAAGGGATGAATGAAAGTAATTGCAGAATCTCTAAAACAGGGATAGTTATATCCTCAATACTAACTTATTCACTGTATCTAGTCTAGAGTTTAACCAAAAAATAGAAAGTAGAAAGATAAATATTTAAATTTCCTCCCAAATTTACACTAAGCCAAATTCCAAAATGCATTAAGAAATCTAATGTTAAGAAAAACAACAAACGAAATTTAACCTAACCCTAACCCTAACCCAGAATATTCATTCACTTTGGACAAAATTAATTTTATGTAACAGCTTGACAAAGACTTTCAGATAAGTGTATAGGGTGCTCTGGGAATTAAGTGAAAGAAGTATTCTATTTTAAGATGAGCAAAAGTTTATGAGTCAAAAAGAGATATAAATCTGAAAAGAAGAGGTGAATGTGGGAAGACCCGATTAGAAATCTCAGGATGAAACAGCATATAGCCATGTATTTAAAAGTGCTCAATAGACTGTCTAAACTCTACACTGTGAGACCAGCACTAAGAATGAAGGTGAGGAAATAAAAATATGAAAAATATAAATGAGCAAGGAAAAGGCAAGGAGGGTGGATTAAATGCTGTAGCATACATCTAATAGGCACTACTAAAGAAAATAATCAAATAAATGGGAGGAAAGTAATATCTAAAGCGATAATAGCTATTTTTTCCAGAATTAAAGAAATATGAATCCTCATATCAAAAGTACAGTCTAATGTAAGTACCAATATGGATAAAGTAAACTGACATAAAGCTACATTCTTGTGAAACTGTAGAAAACCAATGATATAGAGAAACCTTTAAAATTTACTAGAAAGGAAAAGGCAGATTACCTATAAAGGAATAAACTTTGTACATAAAAGATATTTTTTACTGGCAATGATAGATACCAGAATGCAATACGATAAAAGCTTCAAACTGTAGAAAAAAATAATTGGCAATGTAGAATTGTATATACAAATGGACTATCATATAAGAGCAAAAACTAAATAATAACGTAAAATAATATTTTCATGTGTACAAAGAGTTTACCTTCCATAGCCCTCACTAAAAGTACTATTAAAATATAAACTTAAGCCATAAGAAAAGTGAACCCTGAGAAACCACATGAAAAAAAAAAGAAAATTGATTTTTAAAACAAGAATAATTCTGGCTAATAATAGACTTTCTAAAAAAATATTTTTTGTTATATGAGAAGAAAAGTTAACATACAGGACATTAAGTATAGGTGGTTGTACATAGGAACACTGAGTCTTCAATATATAATTTTGGTATGTAAAGCTCTCTATCATGGTTAGTAGAGACAAAGACTGATTGCAGGTTTTGTTATATAAATTTATATGGCAGAAAATACACTTAATTATAAAAAAATTAATTACTAAAATAGTAGAAAAAAATTCCCATTGCCTCCAAACAAGAAGAGTGAAAATTGGAAATATAGACAATGTCATTAAGTCAACAACAGGCAAAATGGAGACAAAAAGACAAATGAAAAAAGCATCTAATTCAAGACTAATAAGATAGCATAAGTAAATGCAAATGCATTAAAAATCTAATAAATAAACGTGAATAAATCTCACATAAGAAAAAATTATCTGACTGAATTTGAAAATCCACCTACATTCTACTCACAGAACAACGTAGAAAGATATAAATAAATAAATAAATAAGTCTCTTAAACAGCCCAGAACAAATGTTTCCAATCAGTGACAGCACTATTTCCATTGGTGATTCAGGATCCTAATCTTTTTCATCTTGAATCTCCTCCATCTTCAACACATGACTCAATTTCATGTACTCAGATTCATTGAGCCAGTAGGAAAAAGAGAATGGAGAGTTGGGCATGAGAATATTTTTGTGGGTGGGCCTGGAAGTGGCACATTCTGTTGGCTAGAACTCAGATTTAAGAGCCCTAAGTCAACTAGATTAAGAAAGGGATTATTGAGAAATGTAGCCTACCGGATTCCCAGGAAATAGAGGAAAGGGAAATACCTTGTTTTTCTGTTCTCAACACTTTGCTTCTGATACCACATGTGTGGGTTTTTCTCCCCACATTAAGCAATTATTTAATTCTCTGCCAACAACAACTAGTTGTTCTCCAATCCAGTTCAGTTGAATCCTGACATTACCCACCTGCAGTTAGCGTCAAATGTATCACAAGTTATAGGACTCAGTCCCGTACAACTGCCCCCCACTTCATATGCCAGTTGTAAGTCCCAGTTTGGGCTGGTATTTCTGACCAGCTGTAAATCAGGGGTTCCCACAAATCCCCTCACAGGGTTTGGTAATTTGCTAGATTGGTTTACAGAATTCAGGGAAGCACTTTACTTGTGTTTACCTGTTTGTTGTAAAAGACACAACTCAAGAACAGCCAGATGGAAGAAATACTTAGACTAACATACTTGGTAGTATTGGGTAGGGGCTTTCCATGCCTTTTCTAGAGTGCCACCCTTCCAGCAACTCAATGTGTTCACCAATCTGGAATTTCTCTGAATCCCCTCAGAAAGGGTTTTTATGCAGACTTCATTACATAGGAATGCTTTGTTAAATAATAGGACATTGGTTAACTCAACCTCCAATCCCTCTCTCCCCTGGAAGTCTGAGCGTGGGCCTAAAAGTTTCAGCTCTCTGACTGTATGGTTGGGCCCTGGCACTCAATCCCTTAGGAGCTTTTCAAAAGTCAACTCACTAACATAAACCCAGATGTGGTTGAAAGGAGTTTGCATGAGTAACAAAAGACACTCCTGTCAGCTTTATAGCTCTAAGAGTGATTTCAAAAGCTGGGGACAAAACCCCAAATATTATAACAAAAGATGCTCTTATTGCTCTTATCACTTAGAAAATTTTAAGGAGTTTAGGAACTCTGTACTAGGAAGCAGGGATGAAGACCAGAGATATATGTATTTCTCATTATATCACAATATCACAAGAGAAAATGAATATTATGAAACAGCCAATCCACCCTTCAGTTCAATAGATATCCTTTTCACATTTTCCCTTCTGAACAGAGAATATACCCAAACTCACCAATGAGAAACGATCTAGAGCTTCTTGTCACTGCATCTAGATCACAGTTCAGAGCTTGAGTGTATTTGCACCAATCAGGCTTGCTCCTTGGGTTTCTGCTATTGCTATGGGAAGAACACATCCCACTTAGCCACTTAGCATGATAATATTTTAGCAGGTCCTAGAAGAATATAAAAGGGAAGCAGACTTGAATCAAACTTAGGGGCTAAGCCCAAAGCAGCTCAGATTAAATCAGTCAAACCCCAACCAACCTACATACACAGCAGTGATAAATAAATGTTTTTAATGTGTACCATTGAAGTTTGGGGTATTTTGTTATGATTATTGTCACAATTGTTGACTAAGAAATACAAGAGGTAGAGCAGAAGCACTGGGAACATGATTAGGAAACTGCCATAGGACACTGATAACCCATGTTATCAAGCAGAAAAACACTTGGTGAAAGTATCACTTGCTATAATGAACTTTAAGTTGAGTGAGGAGGTTTCAAGGCAGAACATTGCAGCGGTAAACTGGCTGCTGCTGATTAACTTTGAAGAGATATTTAAAAAGATCCAAAAAAAATTGGCTGAGGTCCAAATAGAATTTATGGAAAATTTGGAGAGTCAAAAAAGCACTTGAAGGGTTGGAATGGGAAATAATTGCCAGGTCAATGGTATGACCATTATGTCATAGATTCAAGGAAATGACCAAATCTAGTACACTATCAGTAAGACATAGTCTCAAGGTAAAGGCTATACTAAGATTTTTTTATTATACCATTTGTTAGAACTTCTGAACAATAGTTCTTCTCTATTGGACAAAAACATTCCTAGGAAGATTAAGAGCATGTCGCTAAGAAACTGGATATGCCCAGACTTTCTGTAATTAAGTCTAGAGAAAGGAAAACAAGCCTTAAGAAAAAAAATATATATATAGGAGTGAGAGGAGAGGGGGGAAGAAAAGAATTATGAGTATAGCTTTTCGCATATGTAAATGACTAGAGTCAAACACAATTTTATGAGACAGTTGCCCTGTCAAAAATGTCATTGGCCTGAATTAAAAGAGACTGATGCAATAGAAAGGTAAAAAAAAAAAAATCTCTAAACCTTAGCTTTCTACAAGCAGAAAGTAGGCTGATAAAGCCGCTCCATTGCTGAAAATGAAATATTCTTAGTATCTTTTTTAGAAGGGATCAAGGAAGGTATAAAAAAGGAAAAGGCCAGACCAAGAACCACAGGAAAAAGTAGACTGTGGAAACATCACCAGGGTTTTAAGCTGGATCCTAATCAAAACATATTCCCTAGTTACAAGGAAAAGGATCTTGGCCACATCTGTTCAGTGGGATTCAAAATTGCTATTGGCCAGTGACTTCTAAGTGTGTCAATTTCTTTTATAAACGGGAGAGTTTATTGAAATTATACCATCCAATATTTCATCATTGTATGTAGGGTATGTAGGAGGCAGATAGCTTGTCTTTTTAGTCCTGGATCTAGAGCCCAAATCTTTGGTTGGATGAGTCTTTTGGGGTAGAATAGGAAAAGGTTGAGTGAACTCTGTAAAATGTAATTTTAACCAAGAGGGTAGCTTGTTGTAAATTTCACTATTGTTTTCAATTTTTCACCCCTTCCTGCATTCACACTCATTGTTGTTATAGGACCAACAGGTTTGTGCGCCTACTGCACAGTCATAGACCAATACATGGAAACAGAAGCATTTGCAGTAAAGAAAGAATTTAATGATTGCAGGGCACCAAGTGAGGAAATGGGAGAACCCCTTCAAGTCCATCTCCCCAAGGAATTCTGGAGGAGTGAGGGGTTGAACTCCCCAAGGAATTCATGGAGGGTGAGGGGTTGGAAAATTGTGGTTGTTGATTAGTCGGGGTAAGGAGGTTGAAAACATCAGGATGTGGATCCTTTGGGGAGTCAGCTTCTCATGAGGTTCTTCAGACCAGATGTAGGTAGTTTCAGTGGTACACAGGATCTGAAAGAATGTCTCAAATGGAAAACATGATTTTTTATAATGTTCAAGTTGTTATCTACAGAGCAATTAAGAGAAATTATAATCTTGTAATAGGAGCTACGTGATTCTGAGGCAATAGCTGCAAAACAACCATGAGAAAGCAGGTCAGAAAGCAAGCTGACCTAATGATTAATGTGCTGTGAGTTTGGCTTATTTTTGTTTCTTACCCGTTCTTCTTCCCTGAATAATTTCATAAAGTTTATATGGATGGTTTCATTGTCAATAGGACTTTGCTGTTATTCCCACTAGAGGAAGAGTATATTTCCTCATTCCACTGATTCTGAGCTGGGTCATATGTATAGCTTTGACCATTAGAATGTTAGCAGATGTCACATGATCAGGACCATCCAACATGATTCCCTTCTCTGTTCTATACCAAACATACTCTCTGTCCTTGTGCTAGACAAGTCTGAGACTAGACTAGACATACTTTTCTGTCTCTTTGTGAAACAATACTTGGCTACTTACTCTAAAATATATTTGCTCCTGGATGATAGGATTGTTAAGCTACAAAAATAACTTACATATCAAGACTACCAGTTTGCTCATCACGGCTTGCTTCAAGAACCTCACCTCAGTCTGCCACCAATCCAAAGCTCTTCTGTTATAAACTCGGCCCCATCCAAACCATTCCCCTGACATGAAAGATCTACCCTAAAATCACCTACTCCAGTCCTAAGTATAAAAACAAGGGAACCCCCCAAAACACAAAATTTATTTATAAAACTTATGTATTTGTTCTTGCATGTTTATTTATTTTTTTATTTTTTTTATTTTTTGAGTTGGAGTCTTACTCAGCCGCCCAGACTGGAGTGCAGTGGCCGCTTCTGGCCACCGCAGCCTCGACCTGCTGGGCTCCGGCAATCCTTCCGTCCCAGACTTCCGAGTAGCCGGAATTACAGGCATGCGCTACCACGCCCAGCTGATTTTTTGATTTATTGTAGAGATGAGGTCTCGCTGCCCAGGTGGGTCTCGAACCCGCGGGCTCAGGCAATCCACTCACCTCAGCCTCCCAAAGGTGCGGGATTACAGGCTGAGCCACCGAGCCCGACTGTTCTTGCATGTTTAATTTTCAGTCACCTTCAAAGTACTCTCTGTTTGATACAATACACCTATCAAGATGATTTTTTCACCGCTCAAAGCAGTTTTTGAACTTGTCAATTTTGATGCCTTTTAGCGCTCCTGCCATTTTTTGTTTCCCCTCTTCTATATAGGCAAAATGTTTACTTTTGAGGACTTCCTTCATCTGGGGAAACGAACAAAAAAGTTGCTTGGGATGAGATCAGATGAATAAGAAGGGTGGGGCATGTGCTTCATGCTATTTTTGGTCAAAAATTACTGAACACCCATCATGGTGTGGGCAGGTGCATCCCCAAGTCATCCAGCATGAAATGGCAAACATGTTGGAAGAATTTTAAAATATATCACTGAAGCTGAATGCAACCTCTCACAACAACATTAGCTGGTACACTAATGCCAATGGGTTTTAGAACACTTACCTAGCACGGGAAGTCTATACTACTAGGGATTCACCCTCCAAAAGATAATTCTGGGTTTTTTTGGTTCCCCCTCATATCTCCTTCTAAATTCCCTGTTTTGAAGCACTATTAAAACTCTGTCATGATAAGGTTTTCCTTATTGTAAAAGGCCTAATAAACTTAGCTTTGCTTTATCTTCTGTGTTTTTGTTTTTCTTTTTTCTTCGGAGGGACAATGTTCTTGTTTTATTTTCTGTGGTAGTTCAGGGGAGTTGATACAAGTAAAGGTGACGATTCATACACTATTTGATTCAGGAATTCCATCTTCAAGTATAAAACCTAAAGCAATACAATTTAAATGAGTTTAGACTAATTAGTGAAATAGGAAATAAATTTGGTGAGTCACAACCCACATTTTTTTTTTAAGAATAGCATAGAACGGGCAGAATGTATAAGAATAAAATTAAAAATAAAACAAATAGAAAATAATAAAAATAAAAATATTAAGAAGTTGTTTTGTAAAAGTTTGGTTTCAATAAGTTTCTAAGTGTATGCTTGCACATGAACACATATGTATTAAGCCATGACCTTAAATAACTCTCACATATGTGTACAAGAAAACCTGTAGAATATTTTAACAGTAAAAAACTAGAAACAGCCTCAATGTTCATCAAAAAAGAATAAATAATACATATGTATATAGTGAACACTATACAGCAGTTAAAATGAATACACTATAGCTATATACATCAATATTAATAAATCTCAAAAAACATGTGGAGTGAAAAAAGAAATTATACAATGACATATACACATATTTATAAATAACAAAAACTATACTATTTATTGGGAATACAGTAATCTAGACAATGTGATGCAAAGGTATATAAGATGAAATAATCAACACAAAAGTCAGGGCAATTGTTTTCTCTGAAGAGCTTGAGCAGTGAGAGAAGAAGGAAGCAAGGGAACAAGGAGGAGTAGTGAAGGGAGTGAAAAAGGGAAGAAGCAGAAAGATCAAGGAGAGAAAAACAGGGCTTCAAGTATCTTGATATTTCAGTTTCATAAGTCTGAGCATGTCATGGCAAAAAGTTAAAAACTAATAAAACATGGGGTAATAATAAAATACAGTAATTAAGTGCTTTCTTAAGGAACTTCCAAATATTTTTCATATTTCATCTGCAAAATATTTATTCAATCTTTTTTCTTTACTTTTCTGTATATTTGAGCAACTTTGCAATTAAAAAAATAAGAACAGGGCAAAATGTTAACATATTGAATGCAAGTGGTGGATATATTGTTGCTCACTGTACTATTGTAATTTTTATATGACTAAATCTTTCATTATAAAAGCAATATTAGAAAGTCAATTGTCATGACAGGAATGATCATTCCTTATCTGAGACCCTAAAATATAGTGAATGTGAAAAACTATGATGGTCTACATACAGATCTCTACTATTGTTCTTTTTCTTGGTAGAGTTCCATGAGTCTATAACACTCAGTGATTCATCACAGAAACAAAGAACTGAGTACCATACATTCTCACTTATAAGCAGACCCTGAACATTTACCACAATACTGTAAGAAAGGGATTGGCAGTAGCCAGAAACTGCCAGGGGAGGTGGGGGGAAGCACATAACATTAATAAGGGTACCTGATCTCAAACCAGGCAAAGTGGGGACCAAAGAGAGGCCCCACTTTACCTGTACAATGACCACTTGTATACCTAATCTTGAATCGTACCCCACATTTTTAAAATAAAATACATTTTTAAAAAATTCATTGTTGTTTTGTAAAAAATCTGACTGATTATCTGTAGAGACTATGGAATGTGACTCCTCACATAAAAAGCTCAGAAAGTGACAGCCAGGCTCAGTGGCTCAGCCTGTAATCCCGTACCTTTGGGAGGCTGAGGTGAGTGGATTGCCTGAACCCGTGGGTTCGAGACCCGCCTGGGCAGTGAGACCTCATCTCTACAATAAATCAAAAAATCAGCCGGGCGTGGTAGCGCATACCTGTAATTCCAGCTACTTGGAAGGCTGAGGTGGAAGGATCGCCGGAGCCCAGCAGGCGAGGCTGCGGTGGCCGGGAGCGGCCGCTGCACTCCAGTCTGGGCGACAGAGTGAGACTCCAACTCAAAAAACAAAACAAAACAAAACAAAACAAAAAAACTCAGAAAGTTGTATCAAAACCATAGGGGTCCCAGCCCTGTGCCATCTAGGATCATTTAAGTGTCTTTATTTCTCCCCTCCTCTTCTCCAAATAATTGAAAGTCATCTCCAGAAATGGTAACTGAGAGGAGCCTACAGTTCCCACACCCTATTTCAGAAAAGGGCTGGATTTGAAGAAAACAGAAATCAATAACATCACATTGGGTGGGCTGCGGGAAAGAAAAGAATGTTTCAGTGCTAAGCTTCATTTGAACAGCCTTTTTTGTGGTCTTTATGTCTGAAATTTCTTCACCAATCTAAGGTTCAGATCTCAAGTAATTTTATTATGAAAGGGAAACAGTCAACATAAACTTCAGAAGAGTTATAACTCAACAACCAGCTCTCTGAGTGGGATGTGCAGCTTCTCTTTAAGTGGTTGTTTGTGTTGGCTTTAGAGGCAGCTTGGGTCTGCCAGGGATGATCCTCCAATTGGACTATTGTTTCACAGAATTGACCAGTTGTTTGATAAAACTGGATGAATTAGTCTCTTGTTTTGATATCATGTAAATACTGCCTGGCTCCCTTCTCAGCTCTGTGCCTTTTCTCTTGGAAGAATTTGGCTAAGAGCCCAGATTTAGATACAAAACTTTTTAAGACTCAAACAACACCATGCCCTCCTCTGTCTTTCTCTTAAATGAGTCAGAATCTTCTTTGAAAAAAACAAAAATAATAGGTAGGTTTTTAAACATGATTTTGAATGCCATGCCAACATTGGGCTCAGTTCAACATAAATCTGAGGTACTAATAACAACATTAACAACGCTCATGGCAATACAAAAGGGAATATATTGACTGATTACTGTGTGCCATTTATTCTCCCAAATATTTTACAAATACAAACTCGTCACTCTAATAACTCTTCAAAATAGGTTATCTTTATTCTCATTTTACAGCTGAAGATATGGAGTCTTGGAAAAATCAACTAATTTTTCCAGGATCACAAAGTCAGTAGTGGATCTTAGTGGAGCCTTAGAGATTGCGTAGCTTAACTCCTCCTCTTTCAACTGAGGGAACTGGAGGTTTAGCAGGCTGCATTGTTTAACATGAGAAAGTCCACTTGGTTCCAGAAAGATTATACTTTTTCTTTAAGGAGAGAAGAATACTTGCCTATACTAGCCAGTTAAATCAAAACTGGGTTCACACTCTTACATCCCAATGAGAAAATTCAGGATTGGAGAGATTAAATAACTTGTTCATGGGGAGACATATAGTAAATAGCAGAGTTAAAAACGTAAGAGCTCATGTCTCTAGTTTCTTGACCTAGTTTTTTCTTTTTCCTGCTGCTGTTTTTCCTTTTTTGGTGTGAATTCGGCTTTTTCTATCATCTTTTCTCAGAATAATTTTAATTTACTTTATTCCTCATATTTTTCAATTTTTATTCTAAATAGGTTCACTGTCCCATTCAGTCTCTAGGGTGAGTTCTTTTCTGAAAAAATTCTAATTCAAATAATGTTTCACTGATCGTTTCACCACTGAGAAGTCACCAAAACACACTTCTAATTTGAGAATTTAGGTATTTCTCTCCCGCTTGAGAACCTTCTTGCCTTTCTCTATAGTTTTTGCATCATTTGTTTGTTGCCTTTCCACAGGTCATATAATAAATGGCAAACAGAAACCAGGTTGATGCAATCCTTTTGACATTTTCTATAGGTGTATGACAACATATCAATGACTCCTTTTATTTCATTGCTCCTGTAGAACAAAACTTGTCTTGAAAAGATAGCTGGAAGAAATCCATAGGTTGCTCCTTTAGGAATTTATACACTGGCTAATTAATATTAAATAGCAGGAAACTGATTACTTGTGACCTCCTCTACCCTGGCCTCTTCCCTTGGGAATTTACTTGAAAATTACAAAAAAAAAAAACACCAAAAACATTACCCCTCCTCCAAACCAGTATTTGGGCATAATAGTGGTCATGTCTTATCCAAAGGTGTTTCTTTTTTAGAGATCTTATTTTAAAAGTCCACATATATGGCAACATCAATCAACCAAACTAGAGGGAAAACAGAAGAGCCAGTACATTTGATAATGAGAACAGATTTAATGAATATAATACAAATACAGCCTGCCTCGCTTGAATTAATAGTAATGTTGCTTGAGTAATATAAGCTGACAAATTGTTCATAATGTGGTGATACTAGCATCTCTCTAATAGCGCAAATATGTATTGAAGATCACTTTGGGGAGGATTTTTTGACTATTCCGAAAAATTCAAGACTTTCTAAGTAATAAGGTAAATGAACATAACATATATTCAATTTCCCTTTCAAGGGTTTATTCCTCCTTTGGCATGAATTGGAGGCCATCTGCCTGCACTGTCTGTCTTGTCATTAATTACCAGAATTGATTTGCCTGAAATGAGTATCTAATTGGCAACAGGGGACTTGAAAAAATCTTATTTTAATTGAATTATTTATTAATAATATTATTGGGGTAGTATAAAGAATGTGTTCTACAAAAATATTCTCTTGGAAAGCTGAATTGGATGACCCTAGAAATAAAGTGGTACCTGAAAGAAAATATGTCCTTGAATATCTATAATTTGCCATGACTTTTAAAGACCTTTATGCTTGGTATAGCACAACACAGGCACTGGCATCTTATTCTGAGAACACGCAGAAGTTCTTCAAAGAGGGCATCTGTTTAAAAGTGAGGAAATTATGTATCTGTTAGCTGCTCATATGTCTTCTTTTGAGAACTATCTATTCATATCTTTTGAGAGGGATGGGGAAGAGGGATTGGCAGTAGTGACAATCTGCTTGGGGAAGGAGGGACACGCCTCATCAACAAGGGTATCTGCATAATGAACAATTGTATACCTAACCCTGAATTGTACCCCACATCTTTAAAATAAAATTTAAAAAATTAAAAGGAAATGTGAGGCTATTAGAAGACAAGAACAAAAAATAATCAAAAGAAAGCACCATATAATGAACTTTGAATCCCAACTCCCTCAAGCAGTAAGGCAGGCATCTCCTTGGAGTAATGGTTCTCAACTTTGGCTACATAGAATAATGAAGGAAAATTTTCAGAAAGCTATTGGCAACAGTATGATTCTTTAAAAGATGTTATTGGGTTCAGTTTGGTAGTATTTTGTTGAGGACTTTTATGTCTATGTTAATCAGGGATATTAGTTGTAGTTTTCTTGTAGTGTCTTTCTCTGGCTTTGGTGTTTATAATAATGCTAGCCTTATATAATGAGTTTGGAAGTATTCCCTCCTTATCAAATTTTTGGAAAAGTTTTGGAAGTATTGGCATTAATTCCTCTTCAATGGCTTGGTAGAATTTATCTATGAAGCCATCTGGTCCTGGGTCTTTCTTTGTTGTGAGGTTTTTGATTACTGATTCAATCTCCATTCTAGTTATAGTTCTGTGCAGGCTCTCTATTTCTTTGTTATTTTAGTAGTTTGTATGATTCTAGGAATCTATCCATTTCATTAGATTTATCCAGTTTTTGTCATATATTTGTTCATAGAAATCTCATACTCTTTTTTATTCCTGAGGCATCGGTTGTAATGTCTTGTTTTATTTCTGATTTTATTTGAGTCTTTTTTTTCTCAGCGAGTATAACTAAGCATTTTTTTAAAAACAACTTTTAAAAAAACAACTATTAGTTCTGTTGATATTTTCTATTTTCTTTTATTCATTCCTGCTCTAATTTTTTATATTGCTTCCCTCCTGCTAAGTTTAATCTTATTTGTCCTTCTTTTTCTAGTTCCTAGAAGTTTAACATTAGGTTGGTTTTTGGAGAGCTTTCTTCTTTTTAAATGTGTGTGCTTATCACTATGAACCCTCTTAGTGCTGCTTTTGCTGCACTCTGTAAGTTTTGTGATATTGTGTTTTCATTTGTTTCAAGGTATTTTCTAATTTACTTTTTTATTTCTTCTTAACCCAACGGTTGTTTAACAACGTGCTGTTTAATTTCCAAATTTTAGTGAGGTTTTCAGCTTTCTTTCTGTGTTAATTTCTAGTTTCATCTTATTGTAGTCAGATAATATACTTGGTAGGATTTCAATCATCTTAAATTTGTTAGGACTTATTTTGTAATATACATATGATTTATCCTGCAGAAATATCCATGTGCACTTGAAAAAAATGTGCATTCTATTGTTGTTGACTGGAATGTTTTGTATATGTCTGTTCAATCCATTTTGGTATATTGTGTTGTTCAAGTCTTCTGTTTTCTTACTAAAATTCTGTCTGGGTGTCTTATTCAGTATTGAAATTGTTATTATTGTTACTATTACTGTATTGTTGCCTTTCTTACTCAGATCTTTCAATGTTTGCTTTATATATTTAAGTGCTCTAATGTTGAGTGCATATATATTTATAATCATTATATCTTTCTGGCAAACTGACCCTTTATCATAATTTGATGCATCATTTTTCCTTTGTGATGCTTTTTAATGTATAGTATATTTTATCTGTTATAAGTATAATAATTCTGCCCTCATTTTGATTACCATTTGCATGGAATATCTTTTTCCAATCATCTATTTGTAGCCTGTGTGTGCTCCTAAATCTAAAGTGAATTTTATGAAAGTAACATAAAGAGGGGTCATTAAAAAAATCCGTTTAGCTATGCTTTTTTTTTTTGAGTCAGGTTCTCACTCTGTCGCCCAGGTTGGAGTGCAGTGGCACACACATGGCCACCATAGCCTTGACCTGCTGGGCTCAGGCAATCCTTCTGCATTAGACTTCCAAGTAGCTGGAACTACAGGCATACACCACCACGCCTGGCTAATTTTTTGATTTATTGTAGAGAAGAGGTCCCACCAGGCTGGCCTCAAGCCCCTGAGCTCAACCAATCCTCTCACCTTGTCCTCCTAAAGTGCTGGGATTACAGCCACTGTGCCCAACCACTATGCTTTTTAACCGAGGAATTTAATCAATTTACATTTAAAGTGGTTATTGATAATAAAGAATTTACTACATTCATTTTGTTAGTTGTTTTCTGTTATACTTATAGTTTTTTTGTTTTTTTCCTCATGCTGTCTTCATTTAAAAAAAATTGTTATGTATTTATATGCTTTCATTCCTTTATGGGTTTTCTTTTTTGCATAAGTTCTGTATTTTTGTGTTTAGATAAGATATATTATGGTTATAACAGTCTCTTTTAAGTTGATAACAACTTACGTTTACATAGAAAAACTGGTCACTAACTTCTCCCCATTCCTGACTCTATGCTAATATTGTCACAATTTAAATTTGTTCAAATTTTGCATCTTGAAACATACTTTTAGTTAGTTATTTTATAATACTTTGTCTTTAACTTTTATATTTGAATTAAAAATAACTTACCCACCACTACTATGGTACTACAGTATTCTGGATTTGTCTATATATTTACTTTTACCAATGAGTTTCATTTTTTCTTTTATTCTACTATGCTGATGTTTATCATACTTTTGTTTCAACTCAAAGAACTCCCTTTAGCATTTCTTGTAAGGCATGTTTCATGGTAATAAACTTCTTCAGTTCTTGTTTATCTGGAATAGTCTTTATCTCTCCTTCACTTCTGAAGAATAGCTCTGCTTGGTATAACACTTTTGGTTGTCAGTTATTTTTCTTTCAACACTTTGAATATATCATCTTACTACCTTCTGTTTTGTTAAGGTTCTGCTGAAAAAAATTTGCAGATAGTCTTATAGAGGTTTCTTTGTATGTAAATAGTTACTTTTCTCTTGCTGCTTTAAAAATTCTCTCTTTGTCTTTTGACTATTTGTATAATATATGTCAGCACAAATTCTTGGGTGACATTTGAGCCTTTCTACCCTAACTCCACATCAAAATCAAATGAAGAGTTTATAAAAGAGACTTATGCCCAGATCACACCCAACCCAGGCCAAAAACTAAGACTTTTTGAAGGTGAGCATGGGAACTGATATTTTTGACAACTTTCCACATAACTCTAATATATGGCTGGAGTTAAGAACCACAGCACCAGCTGATGGAGCCAGAATAGAAAACAAGAAAAGGAACAACAATAAACAAAAAACAAATTCAATAGTCTAGTTGCTATGGAAAATACTTCCTTGCTTTTCCTTTTTCTCTCTTTTCTAGAATTTTGCTGCCAAGACACCTCTCTGAATGTATCTTTTCCCACATCAGGCCTTGTCTTTATCTTCTCTGCATTCTTCTTTCTGCTAACAGGATTGGTCAACTCTCTATCTCCCAGCTGGATGCTTTCATTCACTTTTCAGGAGGTGAAGAAAAACTGGATTTGTGAAGCTGCACAGGCCTCTGTTTGCTGAACTCAGGTGTAGGAAGCATGGAAATCAACAGAAAAGTCAACATTTTGAGGGAAAGGATGATGGTTCCCTTACTCCACACATAGTCCATAGCTGGTCCCCAACGTGGCTCTGCTTCTCTCACTCTTGATCCTAAAAGATTTATTTATTTATTTCTCTTCATTCCTCAGAATCAAGGCATGTACTCTCCCAGCATAGCACTCCCTCAAAGTAATCCTTTGTAAAGTTAACAGAGCAATCTAAGATATAGGAAAAGATTCATTTCATTAAGTCCGATATTTGACTAACTGCAACTCCAGCAAGAGAGAAGTAAAATATGTAACATATATATCAAATCTAGGAGAAAATTTACTTTAGTGGTAAATAAATCAGACAAAAAGGCAGAAGATTTGTGTTATAACCTTTGCAATGTCATTCTTTGGTTGTACCACCTGGATAAGATTCTTGGTCTTCATTATATGAAATCCATAGTTTTCTAATTTGCTTATATATTCTTTTGTTTTTTCTTTCACAAAATTGAGCATCAAATTTTAATACATTGAGCAGATAAAAGCAGAACTGCCCTGACTGAAATGGGACAGATTACCTGCTATTCCTCTGGTTATTACCTACTTCATTCTCTGCAATGATTTCAACGAGACCACTTCGGACTTTCCCAAAGCAGAAGGGTAAAAACTCTCTGGGTTGGATTAGCTTCTGTCTCATGCAATATTCTATAATTTTTGTAAGACTTTTATAACTATGATATCTGTAATTTATTTTAGAATACTTCATCACAGAATATGTGAAATGAATATTTGTGTTTGTCTCAGCTGCTCAGGTAAAGTAGCTAGCATTGTAATTAATAATTTGAATTCCATAGGCAGTCAGGTAGTAATAGTCAAGAAGGCAGTCTCCAGAGGTTCCTAATTCAATCATATTATTATCTAGTCACTTTAAAAATTAGTAGAATAAATATTAAAATGTGTAACATTTAATAGCTTATTAATTGCTGTAATGTATGTTGGACTAGGTTTCTCACCATTGAAATTAAAGCTTTGTAGATTGGCTAAAACATTGCCTGAAGAGAGCATAAGAATCTTTGAAAGCCTACCCCTATATGATCCTGGTGGCAGTCACCAAGTTAAGAGGATTTCTGGTTGATTGATACTAACTCTGAGTAATTGGTGTGTCTATCTTTAATGCATAAATGTCAGAGTCACCCAATTTTTTAAGGCAGGCAAGCCTTTAGGTTTATGAACTTTTATCTTTATCTGTTAATTATTATCTAGATAAACAAATATCTATATGCATAGCAGACTTTTGTGTAAGTCTGACTTTCCTTCTAAGAGAGTAACCTCATTAACCTCACATTTGTTTGGCAACCATTATGAAGAAAATATGAGTTATGTATGGTCAGACAGGTTATGTCAAGCCACAGGATCAGATTTATATCAAACCCACTAATATACATTTAGAAAATATTTCTATATTGACTTTTTCTTCTAGACTATGCCTGCCTATAATGAATGAGATCAAATTTTACCTACAGTTGTGAGAGGAAACACTATTTTTCCTTGTCAACTGTTTCACATGGGAAGGAGAAAGTATTTAAAGGCTTCAAGATCACTTACCTACCCCAATTTTTCTCTATGACCCTTGCTTCTGTGTCATCTCAAAGAACACATAACTATAGGACTGGGATAGAATGTCTGTGTTGCAAAAAATTTAACTAATGAGAAATTTTCAAATCCTGCTAACTAAGCACTGTATTTTATTGAAGTTGCTTCTAATCTTTTTGTTGACTAATTCTGCACACTGACTTGAATTTACTTGAATTTCCACCATGTGTTCAAGGTTACTGATGGTTTATAATGTTCAAACCATAAAAAAACTTTATCTGTGATGGTGGCACTTACTTCACTCACCAAGTATTTTACCTGCCAGAGCATCATCTTCTCTGTATTGATGACTTACTAATCCTATTCAGGGTAAATTTTTTAAAACCAAACGTAATATGTCTGGATTCTCATCATTCAGAAAGTGCCCCAGACTTCAAATGAAACTTCTGAAAGTATTTTGACAGAGTAGTTATTGTAATAGAACAGAATGAAAGGATTAAGACTTCCTTTTATTTCCTCCAGTTCATAAAAATTAAAAGCAGAAACAAGTTAAATGTGCCTTGGGACGCACTGTGAGTACTGACTGCCTGCTTCTGTTTCTGTTCATGATCTTTGCCTGGGAGGAAGAGGCCTCCATGTGTTTTATGTGGTCACCTAGTGATGCAAGCATATTGGGCAGATCATCTAAAATGATCTTCTCCTGTTTGTCTGGGGTATTGGGGTCTGATGTGATCCTTTTGTCACTCTGGGGATCTGAGAAGAGAAGTTGGCCTGGCTCTTTCTTCTCACCATCACAGTCTTAGCAGAGCATAAGCCAACCCACACATGAGGAGTAAGAAACCAGCTGCCTAGTTCAATACTAAGACTCACACCCTGGCTGGTCTTACCCACACATGGAGGAAGTAAACATTATCCATAGGCTTGCGGGGGTATTGAGGCACCCCACTTAAGTGACTACTGAAACCAACCATTAGAGCTTTAATTCTGTTACTTAATGTTATGATTACAGGTTCTCCTAGATTTACAATGGAGTTACGTCTCAATAAACCCATTATGATATATTTTCAATTTATGATGGGTTTATCCAGAAGTAATCATATGGTTAAGACAAGGAGTGTACTGAATGCATATGGCTTTTGCACCATGGTCAAAAAATCAAAAGTTGAACCATCATAAGTCGGGAATATCTGTATTATGCAAATATCTCTAGGGCAGGAAGAAAAATGGGGGACTGGAGAGAGTATTTGAATACTTACTTTGTGCCAGCACCTATGCTGAGCCTGCTAGAATTTATACTTGCTGTATATTTAATTCTCACCACTCTGTTAGGCAGGTACTGTGCCCCTTCTAGAATGAAGGTAATTGAGTTTTGAGGACACTCAATAAATGGTAGATTAAAAATTTCAAACCCAAAACTCTCTGACTCTGGAGTCCATGATATTTAGGAGAAATACACACAAAACTACTATCAGCCTTCATAGTTTTGTATTAACTTGGAGAGGTATTGGCAGCACATATGACGTAAAGAGTGTAAGAAGTAGGTTGATGTCTGATAAAAGAAGTATCTAGAGAAGCTGAAAACAACTCTTGGCTTTCTTACAATGTTGCCACAGATCTTGGGTAGACCTATCTATTACCAGTTCTATTACCTCCTTTACTACATGCTACCTAATCCAAATAAGGATGTTTTCCAGGAGGAAAAAGACCTCACTATGTGAATACAGTAATATCAAGCAAGAGCCTCTCTTCCCTAGTATACCTCCTAGCAACCTCAGTAACATACCGAAGCTCAGTAAATTAGGCATGATTTTGTGATACAATAAACAGTCTACAGCCTGTCACTGGGCAACTTGTATTTGGAAGCTCAAC
This sequence comes from Cephalopachus bancanus, assembly GCA_027257055.1. NCBI lineage: Eukaryota > Metazoa > Chordata > Mammalia > Primates > Tarsiidae > Cephalopachus > Cephalopachus bancanus. The sequence goes on along the minus strand of JAPVLO010000300.1, from coordinate 1,084,522 downwards.
CCATCAAACATTTTTAAATGAAGAGACCAGAAAGGCATCAGGAGAGTCTAGAAAGTGCCGCATGGATTCCAGAATCAAAGCCTCAATTCCTCAACCAACTCATCTTTGACAAAGCCTCCAACAACAACTGCTGGGGAGAGGAAAACCTGTTCAGTAAATGGTGTTGGGAAAACTGGCTGACCACATGCGGGAGATTGAAACAGGACCCCTACCTATCACCATACACAAAAACTAACTCTAAATGGATCAAAGACCTAAACGTAAAACCTCAAGCTATAAGAATCTTAGAAAATGTAGGAGACACCCTTATGGAAATTTGAACTGGGAACCAATACCTACTCAGAACCCTAAAGGCCAATACCTTAAGAAATAAGATAGATAAGTGGGACCTCATCAAATTAACGAGCTTCTGCAAAGCAAAAGAAACCATGAAGAGAGCAGGGAGACAGCCCACAGAATAGGAAAAAATATTTGCCAACTGTATATCTGACAAAGACCTAACCTCCAAGATCTACAAGGAACTCAAATGCACCAAAGGGAAAAAAACAAACAGCCCCATTACAGAGTGGGCAAAAGACATGAACAGACACTTCTCAAAAGAAGATATACGGGTAACCAACAGACACATGAAAAAGTGCTCAACCGCACTCATCATCAGAGAAATGCAAATCAAAACCACATTGAGATACCACCTAACCCCTGTAGGAATGACCATCATTAATAAAACAAACAACAGATACTGGCAAGGATGTGGAGAAAAAGGTGGGAAAACAAACTTGTACAATCTCTCTGGAAAACAGTCTGGAGATTTCTGAAAGAACTAGAAATTGACCTCCCATATGACCCAGCAATTCCCCTATTGGGAATATACCTGGAGGAACTCAAATTATTCTACAAAAAAGATACCTGCACACGTATGTTTGTTGCAGCTCTATTCACAATAGCAAAAACATGAAACCAACCATGTTGCCCATCAAAACTGAACTGGATTAAAAAAATGTGGTACATATACACAATGGAATATTATGCAGCCATAAAGAAGGACAAACATATGGACTTTGCAGCAACCTGGATGGATTTGGAGTCGATCATACTCAGTGATTTATCACAGAAACAAAGAACAGAGTTCCATATGTTCTCACTCATAAGAGGACCTTGAACAATTATAATGCTATAAGAAAGCGATTGGCAGTAATGGGAAACTGTTGATGGGAGGGGTGTAGGACTGGCAGTTGAGGGAAACTGCTAGGGGAGGGAGGGGCATACCTCATTAACAGGTATCTGCATGATCAATGTTTGTATACCTAACCCTGAATTGTACCCCACATCTTTATTAAAAAATTTGAAAAAAAAAAAGAAAGTACCTCATGCATCTAGATATGTGTCACTTTTTGGGTGAGTTTCGATTAACAGATGTGGTCCACATCTTTAGTGGAAAGAACTCCGAGTTCAGAGGAAGACCAGCATGAGAGTCCCAGCCCTGTAAGCCATTAGCACCACCATTTTCAAGGAGTGGATAAAAAAGAGAACAGATGCAAATCTGGGCACCATCCCTTATAAGAGCTGTTACTTCACGGAAAGTGTACCCAGTCTTTTAGTTTCCCCATCTCTGATCATCATAGGATAATTAGGCTCAAAGGAGAAAATGAATGCAAACGTTTGTTTACAGTTCCTAGAACACTAAGTACTCAGAATTGGCAGGTTGAGCCTCAATTTCCTTCCTGAGCCTCAATTTCCTTCCTGTGCAATATTGGTTATAACAATTTAACTATACAACTGAAAAATATCATACATGGTAAGTTTTATTTTTCATTCTACTTCCTCTATACTACAAAATCAATTAATAATTGCCTACAATTCTTAATGCTTAAACAGTGCTCTTGAGAGATGCTGAAGGCCATTCCTATGGGGCTAGAGGTGAAAGCAAATTGGGTCTGGGGCTGAGGGCTATTGGGCCCCTTACCCTAATTTAGCAGGCCTTCAGACAAAGGCCTGTACAATCCCATACCAGCCTGTGATGTCTATTTTTTGTGAATAAAAATATCTGTGTATGATTTTTCCCTAAACCCCTATCAAATAGCCAGGCCTTGGAATTCATCATGAAACACAGAAGAAGGAACTCAACATAATGAACAAAATTTATAGTGATCTGTTCTCCTCATTTGGCCCTTGTCTCTACTTTGCAATTTAAGAAAAATAACTGCTCTGGCAGCATATTTGGATCAGTCCATTTGAGGAAGACAATAAACAGTGAAGAGACCAGTATTGAGTTGCCAGGATTTAGGATGTGGGGGCTCTGTATCCATGTGCCTGGCAGCTAATAATATAGGATCAGAGAAGAGAAACAGCGTATAGTTAGAATGATATCCATGGGTCTGTACCAAATCATTTAAATGTCCTGCAAATCATTTAAAATCACAAATGCAAGCCGGGCTTGGTAGCTCAGCCTGTAATCCTGCGCCTTGGGAGGCTGAGGTGAGTGGATTGCCTGAGCCCGCGGGTTTGAGACCCGCCTGGGCAACTTGGTGAGACCTCATCTCTGCAATAAATCAAAAATCAGCTGGTACTTGGAAGGCTGAGGCGGAAGGATCGCCGGAGTCCAGCAGGTCGAGGCTGCGGTGGCCGGGAGCGGCCACTGCACTCCAGTCTGGGCGACTGAGTGAGACTCCAACTCAAAAAAAAAAAAAATTAGCTGGGTGTGGTAGCGCACACCTGTAATTCCGGCTACTCGGAAGGCTGAGGCGGAAGGATCGCCGGAGCGCAGCAGGTAGAGGCTGCAGTGGCCAGGAGCGGCCACTGCACTCCAATCTGGGTGACAGAGCGAGACTCCAACTCAAAAAATAAAAATAAAATAAAAAAAAATCACAAACGCAAATGGGAACTCTTAATACCTAAAGAAAATTAACCAAACATTTCATCATCTCTAAGTCTAGTCGGAAAACTCAAGTCTGAAGGACACTACTGCTTCCTTACTCGTGATGGCTGCAGCTCTGATAATTTGAAGCTATAGATCATCTACACTTGTCTTCAGAACAGATCGGCTACATAGCAAAGAGAAAGTTGGGAGAGCAATTGAACTAGCTCTTATCTCTCTCCAGAGCAAAGGTAGGGGGGTCTCAACATGGTGCAAAGAAAATAGCAATTCTAAGGGCTTGTGGGGTTTTCTAACTGTTATTTTTGTTTTGTTTTGTTATTGAGATAAGATCTTGCTATATCATCCAGGCTTGTTTCAAACTCCTGGGCTCAAACCATCCTTCCACTTCAGTCTCCCAAGCAGCTGGGACCATAGGTGCATAGCACACTGACACATCCAGCTTTAAAGGCTTGTTGAATAACTGAGTCTCACCTTCACTCCATGAAGTGTTCAGCTCAAGAGAATCACCCATCTAACAGGGTTCAGAATTGCAGGAGGGGCTAGATGTTTTTATGCATATTTTTTCATCCTCATTAGCATCTGAAATTGGTGCTAGGGGAGGCAGGGATGAGTTCACCACTGTGACTAAAACAAAGATAGAAAAATAATTGTTTAAAAATGTAAAGAGAGTCATTTGGGGAAAATCAGAAATGATGTCAGATTAGTAATTTGTGAATTATTTTAATGGGGAAGCTTCAAAAACTTTAAGGATGTAAATTGGAATGAAGAAAGACTCATCTGACTCTGGTATACAAAATTTAGAAAGGAGAAGCGGTTGAGGGGACAAAAACTAGTTAGGAAACAGTTTTGGTAATCTAGTCACAGGGACTCAGGTGGTAAAGAAAATGGAGAGACATAGCATCTGAATGAGCCGAGGAGAGGTTTTCCTGGGTGCTTTGGTTTAGATGAGAGACAGCAGGCTCTAGCAGACAACCAGCATCCTACCTCTAGGGAGAAGCCTGAAAGAAAGACCGTGGATTTCGTAGTCACCTGAGAGAACCAGACAGCTGGCTGAGCTGAGTGAGTCCCTTCACCAACAGGGCAGAAGTTCATGTCATGATTACTATGCACAAGCCAGCAGAGGCCACTGGTTCTAACACTGGCTGCCCTCAGGGTAGCAAACACTACCAGCCAGGACTACCTCATCCTGCCAGATGACTCCTGGAGAAGCCAAAAAATTGAAAATCTCCCCATTCCCCATAGTACCATCACTCTTACCCCTAGAAAGATTTAGTTTCCCAACATGCTATTTCTTTGCCTCCAGACTACTGAGAAGAAACGTCTCCTTTACATTTCCAGACACTCCAGTCTCTGAGAAACAGCAACAGCTGAACTGTTACTAGGACCCAGAGAATTCATACCACTTACAACAGACAAATGAGTTAGTATTCATTACAGATTTCCATGGTCAGTGATAGTGTATAAAGCATTTTAAATGTCAATGTAGTCTGTGGAACAGAGTGAATAAATTTCAAGTAACCATTTGCATTTTTTTCATATAATCTTCTCATAGAATATCAACTTGTATACCTAATTTTGGATTGCACCCCACATCTCTAAAATAAAATATATTTAAAAAATAATAATTTAAAAAATAAAATAAAATACTAATTTGTGGTGAAAATATTTATTAATGAAATAAGAGCAGTAATGAAGGGAGAAAAAAGTGCTTGGCATAATTCCTGCTTTATTATAAAATAAATAACACCCACTGTTGTTATGATTTGGATGACTTTGTGCAATCCAAGAGAAAAGGTCTAACCTGCTAGACACATAAAGACTAGAGCTCATGAGAGAATTTGGGGTTGAAATGAAGATTTGAAAGTCACTTGCATAGAGAGGATAGTAAAAATTATGAATGAAGGATTCTATACTTGTCTGGCACTTGTATATACGTTAAGAAAGTAAAGAATTCAAACCCAGCTTTGAGGATATAGAGGAAGTGAAACATGTAGATACAGGCCAGGAGCTACTAGAAGGGAAGAAGCCAAGGGAGGCCTTGATGATTGAGAAAAATAAGAGGCTGAAGAGGCCACAGGAGAGCAGTTCTAAGTGGACTCTGCCTAACATTAATCATGTCTTTTAATGGTGAGCACTGAGAACTATGGTCTGGCATGCAAAGTTAATGAATCCAGAGCTCCCAGCCCACAAGACTTCTAGCATTGCTTAATCTTGTGTTTCCTGGGCCCTAGATCTGAAACCATAAAATGTGCAGTATTTATTTAGCATTAGAACAGGTTCTGAGGATGCTTTTTCTGGAACTGTTTTGCAACCACAGAATTGAAAAAGGTTTTGAGATGAAATACTAGCCCTGTACCCAGGTTGGCTTGTCATTCTTTCCATTTAAAGCCACTGGTAATATGGCTGCAAGATGTATTTTGCCCATTTAAAAAAAGCCGTTTTCTACTTTCTACTTTCCAACCACCAAAATATTTGGGAGTGTCATAATTGTTTTTCTCTTTGGAACTTTAGAAAAGATTGTTTTTATGTTAGAAATAGCATTTATTTAATTTTTTTCTCTTTTTAATCGCCAGTGACTGCCATACCAAACCACGGACTTGGCTCATTGTATTTCCAATTCTAGCTTGTGCTCTCTGGCAAATGAGTGTCATAAAACTGCCCAAAATATTTCTGAAGAGGTTTATCTCAGAGGCTAGTCAGATGAAAGACTAAGAAATGAAAATGAACTGAAAAGCACTGATTCAAGCAAAGTATTTAGATTAAGGTCTGGCACAAAGTAAGCATATATAAGTGCTGGTAATAATGTAGTATAAGAGGCTGGATAAGTCAAGAAAGGTTATTTATCCTTATGATGGGATAAGTTTTCCCTAAGGATAAAAAAAAAGATTATCAGAAATTAGAAGACTTCAGTGAAGATGTTAAAAAGTGACCATGAACAATAGGTTAGGCATGTAAAGAGGTCAACCAGTTGGCAACTGGGTAAGTTTACCTACAAAATGTATCACGGAATAGGAGGTAAAGGAGTTTAGGATTATTAAAACCTGGCTGTAGAATCCACATACTTTTGGAGTCATTCAACGGTAATTGAAAGATAAAAGTTCTTAGCACAGAAAGAAAGTATTGAGACCCTGAAGATAGCGTGATGTTCAGATATTTGAAAGTTGTCAAAAATGTGGAAAGAGATAAATATGTGAGTTTCAAATCAGGGTTCTGTTTTTTTCCTCTTACTTAATTGCTTTCCAGTTCTCCAAATTTTCTTGCATTGAGGCAATGTGATTGCAACGTTTATAATTAAATGATCTGGTTTCTGCATATCAGCCAGTAAACATTTGAACATCTGTTTATATAAACATTTGCTCTGAGATGTAAGACAAAAATCACTATAATAGATGCTTTTCAGTGTCAAGCATAAACTTCTGTGTCACTCAGATTATTGAGATTATTGCCACAGAAAGAAAGAATGCATCAAAGGTATTAGATAAAAAGGAGAGGGGATCCTCCCCGCAAATTTATATGCTAGCTCCAATCTAACCGGTGACAGATTATGTCTAGAGTCTTTGAAGAGTGTTTGGAGGAACAGATAAATGTTCAGAAAGATTAAGGGAATAGGGGAAGAACATGCAGGATGTTTTGGCGATAGTGAAAAATATTCATGTCTGGAATTTGGAAGATGAAGTTGCAACAGTAGGTTAGGACCTAATTATAGAGAACCTTGAAAGTTTAGAAATGAAAGGTCAGTGTTTCTCCTCTTGGCATGGGAAGCAAGTGAAAGATTTATGAGCTAGATAACATATTAAATGATATATTTCAGAAAGACTACTCTTCTGGTTGGTCGTGATAAGGTAGACTGCAGTGGAAGAAAGACTCAAGACCAGAAGCAGAGAAAGCAGGTTGATGTGATTGCTATAAACCATGCGCAAGGGCCTGAATTTGGTGATATCATGATACTAGAAACAGAAGATCTTCTTAAATTAAGATTGTATGGTTGTTTTAATTTTTTTATTTTTTATTATGAATAAGATTCAATCATACATGGTAGTAAGAAGATAGTAGAATGACCTCCCAGATTTCTAACATCTAGCTTTGACAATTATCAATGTTTTGCCAATCCCGTTTCATTTAGCTCCCTCCCCTACCACTGTTTTTACATATGTTTAACTTTTTATTTTGAAATAATTTCATACTAACAAAAAGTTGCAAAAATAATGCCAAAAATTCCTATACATCTTTCCACTAGATTCTGCAAATGTTGGCATTTTTCCTTGTTTGCGTGAATATTCTCTCTCTCTCTCTCTCTCTCATTCTCTCTCTCTCATATTGATGCTCAACTATCCCAAATTTGACCAGTGGGAGCCCCTGCATCATTCTCTGAGCCCTTCCTTTCTGACACAGTACATTGTTCCAGGCTCATGTTATATTTTCCATGCCACAAGCCTGGAATTAAACATTTCTCCAAAGATCTATGGTTTCTTTTATTGAGAAATGATATGTAGAAAAAATATAGGTTATATATATATATATTATTTTTGCTGCTAGGCCCTCTCAATAGACATATTTAGAAAAAAATTGTACAGACATCTGTATCTATAACTATATGTATATCCATTCTATACATAAAATTAAGAGTTCATACTGAGACCTACAAGTCTAATTCAATACCACAAGATTTATTCTAGCCTATGCCTTGCCTAATTGCAAGTTCCTTTTGCAGTGAAAAACTCAACTATTATTATCCACAATATAGCTAAAATCATACTTTTAATGAATTATCTATAGAATTCCCTGGTAACTTTCTCTCTTTGACCTAGCTAGACTTAGTCTCAACAGAGAAAAGAAAGAAAAATGCCTACAACAAGCAACAGTTGACGTATACATTCCTCTACATTTCCAAACACAAAGGCAAATACAAGGTGAAATGATGTCTCCAGGGCAGTTAAGGACTGGTAACCTCACATCTGTCCTTGGATGCAACTTTATTTTCTCAGACTAAGTCTGGGCTTGACATTCCAGCTGCTTGCCCTTCCACTGCAGAGGGATATGGAGAAGTCTGCCACCGGCCGCTAATGGAGAAACCAGCTGCCTCTAGAGTGGGGATGAGCCGCCTGCTCCATTTCCCCTATCTTCTCCCCCTCCTGCAAACATAACATGCGCGTATCCACACACAAATGGAGGAGAAAAGACCCTGTTTGTTGCTAAGAAATCCTACTGGGAGTGAGAAAAATCCCCATGTAAGAAATTTTTTAGCCAAACTTTTCCATTAAATGATGTTCCATTTGCTTAAACAGCAGTTCAAGCCTGGTTATTATGATTATTTGTGAGTTGTCGCCCATGTGGATTTATTTCGTTTCCTGAAAAATTGTGAGTGAGTACATGACCTCCGTGAGCTGACCACTACTTTATTGTAGAAAAGTTTGCTCATGGAATCTTTATTGATTAATCACATGGTTATTGAGCACTCTCTATGTGTCAGTCACTGTGTGAAGGACTTGAAATAGGGATATGAATCAGAAACTTAAGAGCACACCGTTTAGTCACCAGGAACAGAAGTAGGACCTTTTTTCCCTGGAGGACAAACAATTTTTGGTGGCTTTAATGCCACCTAATATAGTATGATTTAGAAACTTTCTCTATTCCTTAACTATCTCCCTGACGTTTCTTGTGATATCTCAAGTTCCACCATTAGTGGGGTTTTTAAAAATTCCTTTTTAAGGACTCTGTGATCTTCTAGAATTTCATATTAGAATATAAATACATTTTATTGGTAGGATATTTGTCATAAAACATGATGGCAGATAATATATTAATGGCATTATTTAGCAGTACCCTTAGTATAAGGTCTTATGAATAGAAACTCATAAGAAGGAAAGGACAACTGAAAAGTGAGGCCTAAGATCCTAGCTAACACCATCATCAATTTCTTAATTTTCTGTCTATAAAAACTGAAGTCAGCTGAGAACAACAGTTGCTATCTCTTAAAATATTTTACGTAACCCAAAATATGCATTCAGTTTTGCCACTCCATCAGAAAACAAACATGAGGAGTCTAGTCACCGGCTGTGACACAGGAACAAATCCAAAACTTAGATGTGGACACTCTCCACACAAAATTTTGAAGTGACAGCTTTTGGTATACTTTTCCCCCCAAATATTCTATAATGAACCTACACCACTCTTCTTTCACAATAAAGTTAGGAGGGACCACTCAAAAGAGGAGACCTAATACCACACCATGTGTTGGTTAGGATTCTTGATTACAGTGACACAAACACTACATGGCTAGCTTAAGAAAGATTTGTAAACTTGCAGAACTGAAAAGGAAACAGTAGAAGCTCTGATAAGAGACAATTCTCTACATGGCTGTCTTAGGTTTCTGAATTTTTTATAAGCAGACACAATGACTGAATTTTTTTTCAAGGATGTTTGTATAATGAATAGCTAGTGTCTTACTCTGGAGCAAAGGGCAAGAAGGGCCCATTATAAAAATCTATTTCCTAAGATCAGAGTTTCTCTTCTGTAATGCAACTCACTGTGAGTCCAGATGTTCCCTGGTCCTCTTTACATCACCATGTGGGAACTGGGACTGGTGAAACTGACACTGGCTATTTCTATTGGTGTAAGTAGTAACACCATTTGTTTCTGAACCAAGTTTCATGTCTTCTATTAGCATCCATGAAATTGGCAAGTTAATTTTTAGCTTGCAAGCAGGGTAACATCTCAGACTCTTCCCAGATCTTATCAACTCAAAGGATCAAAGTGAATACTAACTACTGGAACTAGGGTCTCAAATTAATTCAAACCAGGACTCTCTTTCTCCATATATCTCATACAATTCTGTCTATTCTTCTTAAGTTTTGGTCTGTAGACAGAAAAGAAAAATGGCTTTTTAAAGTCCCAGAACTTTATTCTCTTAGCTCAGCAGCTGACTGTGTATGGTTCCCAGAAATGAATTCTGATGGATTCACTTTGGAGCATGGTCCTCAGGAACTATGTTTATTTGATAGGTATATTCATGATATATTCACTAAGAGTATGTTTTTGGAAATCATGTTCTTGAACATGAACATGCTTGTGAATATAGTTTTCTTAAAATTTAAACAATTTAATGAAGGCAGTGAACAACTTAATTAATGCAAATAAATTATATTCAAACTCTCTCTCTCTCTCTCTTCCCACCCCCCCCCAATATTGAGCTACCATAGAGACTTGGGAAAAGAGAAATGAAATATTCCTAAAATGTCAGGAAGGTAAAATAAAACCACAAAACTTTTATAAAAAGTAAATTGGGTGAGATAATCATTTGGAAAGTTGGCTGTTCATCAAGTTGATTCTGGACAATATCCTGTAGAGCCCTCCTTTCTACACTTGCTCTGACCCCCTCTTAATATTGACGCCTCTTCTTTCATTCTCTATTTCTAGATGTGTCTATCTTCCTGATAAGCTTTTGAGACAACAGAGATCTCTCCTTCTACAGTTCTACCTTTTGCACATAGAAAGTATAGGCTTCATACAAAATGTTTTAATGTCCACAAACGAGAAGCTTGTTAGGCTGTTCCTCTGCTGGTAAGCAGGAAGTTTTATAAAGGAACACACGAAGACAATCTATTTCCCAAATTTTGATTCATACTGTTCCAAATAATCAGTTCTTTCCCTGTAGTTAGAAATAATAATTACATAAGTCCCAAAGATTCTGACTGGATTTTATTTTCCTGCTCGTTAATCCCCATTTTTGAGAAGCCACTCAAACTATAGCTCACTCAGAATGAAGTTTCCTGTTAAATTTCTCAAAGGTCATTGAGGTCTCATTAAAATAAGCTCTGTAACTTCTGTTTGAAAATACTTTCCTGTGCTCATGTACCTCCTCCTACCATTTTTTTCTCCAAATTGCTTAGCTCAAATATTGAAGTTTTTAATGTGTCTTTGTTTAATTTTGATGATAATGTTGAAAGGATGGTTATAATGTGTTTTTATCTGATTTTTTTTTAACTTACTTCTGCCTTTGTGTCTTTGCTAAGAGGAAAGAGAGACCAAGGCCTTGAGCTGAAGCCTCTGCACAAAGATGAAGGAGCCAGTTTGGCTTCTGCAAGGTCAATGATTCACGGTACAGTCACAGATTCCCAGGGGCTTAAACCCATTGGCAGGCCAGTTGAGCCTCCACTTCTGTAGCAGGGAGTGCAGCCAACTGGATGACGGTGGATTAATATTACTGACCCTGTCTGTTTTTTTTAGTGGAGACCTTCAAGTTTATATTATGTATATTTCTAAAGTCTGTTTTCAAGTGATGATGCAGCTGATGGTGATCTTACAAACCATTATGATATTAATCAGAATGGCCTCAAGAAGCAATGCCTTTCGCTTCAATCATCTCCTGACTTCTGTGAACCCTAGGTTTGCCTGTAAATTAAAAAATTAAGTAGCTCTAATAATGTGATCTTTCTAGGGTATCTTTGTCTGCTGCCTTGAGGGAAAAAAAGAGACAATCATGGATTGCATTGTCAGCACTACAGACAGAAGTTTCTGGGTCATTTGAAATTGATTCTAAGTGTAACTTCTATATTTGACTTATCCTCCTTTCCTCACAATAGAAAGTCAAGTATGTGAGGTGGTACAAGGAAATCCTGAGAGACTCCTTCCAACTCGTTCACCAGCATCTGAAATGTTTCTGTTGATGACATACCTATTCATATAAATATTCTGACCATTTGTTCTTACTTATAGAGAAAATAAAATTATGTTTCAGCCTAAAGCCTTTTTTTTAATCACCCCATAAACAATAGCCAGGAAATGAATTGTCTCATCTTCATAGATTTACGGTTAAGAGGTTTACTGATCATGTATGATATGAAAATTCTGAAGACTTATGCAAAAGGTTGTTATTTTTCTGTCAGTGTAACTAGCAGCTTGGAATATTTTGATAATAATATAAACCAAATACTTTACTCTGGAATAAGTAAATTTCTTTCTGAGAGTTCTAATTTTGGTCTAACTCCTGATTAAAGCAAGTTCAGTCTTTTCATTGAATAGTAGAATAGAAATTTGTTAGTGGACATTAAATATGCCAATGATCATAGTTTACTAATATGAGAGATAGCCAGAATTTATCAAATATTACAACAATTAGCCTCATGATTTTCAAAAAGCAAAACAAAAACAAAAAACCTGGTTGGGGACAAATGTTTAGTAAAGAGAAGAAACTTAAAAAAAGAAAGAACAATTTAATACTCATGATTAATTATGAGAAACAGTTTTCAAATGCTCATTCAGTAAAATCTATAAAAATTTAGTAATTTTTTCAACCTAAGAAATCCTACCAACTTAATAATTAGCCTAACCTCATAGGTAATTACCAACTAAAGGTAATTAATCCTAACCTAATAATAATCAGAAAGTTTGAAGTGTGAACACAAAAGTGAAAACTAACATATTAATGTTATTTCGTCTTAAGATTGTATAAAGTGTTTATTTATTAACTTCCCTACTTTTCAAATTAATCTGAATATCTGATGACTATTCTTAATAAGTGTTGATTAATAGCACAGTGGCAAGAAAAAAAATCTTTTGACCAGACAATTTAAGATTCCATTCACTTAGATGCTACTTAATATACCATCAAGAAAACCTAGGTGAGCTAGAGTGGATCTTTGTTTTCCATTATAAATTGAACTAAGCTTTGATAAGATCTGTATAATTGCATAGGTTTAATATCTGTGACTTTTAGTAAGTAGAGGTTGTTTCTTCTCTAATATGAATTATGCTATGGATAAATAAAAGAGAAATCATTGAAGAATTCTTATCTGATTGTGCAGGCTTTTCCCACATAATACGTAATCCCAGTTTAGCAATATTGATAAACATCAGTTAAATTTATTTTTGCTTTTTCTTAAACTTCTCATTTTCATCCTCCTCTCCTTTCTTCTTCTGAAATACACTTTTCTAGGTGTATATCCTAATTCCTATACCCAAAAGGCATTTAATTAACCAATTTCTATGTCTTTACATTTTTTAGTACTCAAGGTAAGGGGGCGTGAGTCTTCTGGGAGACTGAAAAACCCACAATATTTCCCTTCTATGGTAAAAACCTTTTGCTTCCTGATTGGGCTTAGAATTCTGTGCCAATAAACATATCTAACAGAGAGTTGCTGAAGAACAATGGGTGAAATTACCTATTTATTTTAAAACAAAGATGCTGAACCCAGAGGTGGCAGGGAGACAACAGTATCAAATCCAGCAGGCAGTTAATTAACTATTTCTTTGGTGACCTATGTAAAGAAACAAACAGATTATCCTGCTGTTTTCCACTCACATACATGCATGTTATTCTGACATCTTCCTTGGCCTATGTTATATAGAACTGCCCAACAGATAGCATTGCTGCACTAGGCCAAGGCACACTTCCCCAGTGGAAATTTTAGAGCTAGTGACCTTATTTTTTAATGAAAAGTGAAGACCAAAAACTCCAAGTCAAACCCAGGCCTTGGGTATGTTTTTCTGGGGCAGCCTCCTCCAGGCACACGTGTGTGCACCTCTCACACCTGCACAGTGTTGTCTTGCCCAGTTCTAAGAATAGGAAGCCAAACTCCACATGAACACTGGGCAGAGAAACAAGACAGGGAGAACAGACAAGCCCTGGCGAGGTGTCTCTAACGCCAGGGCACACATGGTGCCCTGGGCCGTCCAAGGGAGGTGTGACACTGTTTACCAGGGAGAGTGGCTGTGCAGCCTGGCTCCCTACGCCCTGTCTGGCCTATGAAATTTGATCTAAATCACAGGAGGCAAAAACATATTACTCTGACCACAATTCACATTCCGTAGGAGGAGACAGGATTAGAACATTTCTATTCTTGCCCAACACTGCTAAATTTAAAGTCAATTTAACTGTTCACTGCAGTCTTCCTTCAAAAGACCAAAGGCAAGCGTCACTTGCTGGTGACTAAATACTCCGATTATATCATCATGAACTGTATTGTTGGGCAAAAGAAGATGCGAGGTCACAAACAACAATCTTAAACTCATAGCCATAGCTGCTAATAGCACCTCCACTCATGACTTCATTCTTACTTTCATCCATGTATGTATGTGTGTGTGTGTGTGTGTGTGTGTGTGTATGTGTGTGTGTGTATATATATATATGTATTTAGACAACCATGTATTAAGCTTGTATTATGTGTAGAACATGAAGGTGAATGAGATGCAGCCCCATCCCTTGAGAGCCAGACAGTTTCAGAAACGAGACAGGCACACAAAAATAGTGACAATTCTCCATCAAATTACATCTGGTGTGCTAATGGCTCCTTTGTCTCTTTCACTTCTGCACCCTTCCTCAATGACCCTCAAATCCAGAGTCCTGCATTTCCTGTTACTTAAGGATCCTCCTAGTCATTTGAAAGACAACTCAGAAGTAACTGTCTAGACTTCCTCCTTCAGAAAGCCCACTTGGATTTACCAAGTGAGACACAGGAAGCATTTTATAGCAGACTACAATTACTTTCTTCCTTTTCAGCCTTTGTCTCCAGGCTTTACACCCTATATACTCTGCTTTAACCAGCCTTATTCTGTGACAAGTAATTTTCTAGGTTATATTTAATTTTGTGAGGGTATCAGCATCTTGACTAGATTTTCAAAATTTTCACGCCATTTAAGATTTTCAGTGATTACTACAGGCTGTCAAGTTGTTGAGGACTTATTTACATTGACCTGTCCAGGAAAATCTTCTCTTCTTCTATTCAGCAGGAGACCACTAAAGATCCCTGGAGAGGAACATGGGTGGGAGTTGTGAAGGTTAAAGTCTTTGTTTGGAATTAATTTTTATTTCTGTTGTTCCACCAGTCTGAGAGAACTAAATTCTAATGGGTATTTTCTTACCTGTGCTTGAAATAATATTATACATTCTTATTTTATGTAGGTGAAGAGGCCAGCCAGACTCCGGGTCTAAGGAATGACCCTGAATTTACCTCTCTACCTGTGCTTTCCTAATCAGTGCCATGAAATTAAGACAGCCAGGAGTCCTCTTTTCCACTTTCTTGTTCCACCCTGACCATAGCCAACTGGTTGAAGGCTAGTGAAATTTCCTGCCATGACATCACGTGCTTCACACCCTCGTCCACCATCATGATTGGGAGAGTAGGCTAAGCATCTCTTGGGACTGTATTACTTAGAGTTCTTTGCTTCTTTCTACGTGTGTGTTCTTCTATTTCAACATAAAATGAGGGAGCCATCAGGGAAGAGGTATGTGAAAGTAAAGAATTAAAGCTAAGATTGGAGTTTGGAGAGAGTTATAGCTTGGGGAAACTTGAGAAATGACCTTTTAAAATAGAGTGCTAGGATTAACAAAATATTATTTGCCCATGAAAAAAAAAAAAAAGCCTGAGGGAAAGAATTTGAGTTCCTTGGAGTTGTCAGCAAAGAATTGAGTAGTTCTAAACTGGTGTTCTGTACCAGAAAGGAACAAGTCCCTGGCCTGGTCTTCTGCATCCCCAGGCACCTGAAACAGGAGACTGAGATCCCCACATGTTGAAATTGCATTAACTGAAATGTTATTTTCTTTCCATGGAAAAAGTGTAGCAAAGAGATTAGGGTATGAGTTAGTGCATTTCAAAGGAAAATAAACATTTATTGCAATAAATAACCATCAAACAGGCCTAATACTCAACTCTAAAAATACTCTTATGAATGGAAAAATGGTGAAACTTCTTTTTCACCATGCCTGAATTTTCACAGAGCACTGGATCAATGATTAGATTTTCACCACTAATTCAGGGTCTGAGTTCACTCACTGCACGGCCCTCGACTGACCACCTAAACTCTCTGTGACGCTAGGTCTTTTTCTGCATAATGAGCTACTTCTGTCCTTTTTCAGAGAGTATATTCTGAATTAACCAAACATTAAGTTGTTTTTTAGAAAGCTTGATGCTAACAGATACAAACTTTATTTTCATTCATAACCCCTTTATCCAAGAATACTTAATTGTATCCTTATTGTAACTCTCAATACACACACACACACACACACACACACACACACACACACACACACAGCAAGAGGTTGCAACAGGGAGAAAAATATTGAAATTGGAGACTTATCTCATTATCTGTTCAATAAAGTAAATCATTTTGTAAACAATTAGCACACTTCATTTTGTCAAGATAGAAACCTGAGTTCAAAATACGAAGCAGGTAACTACCAATATCTTTCCTCTCCTCTCTGTAGGCTCACCATACCATCCATGAGCCATCTCAAAATACTATCTATCAGCCTCCTTGGCAATACTCTCCACCCCAAATCTGATCCGTGTTTTGCAGTGCTCTCTCCATGAGTCTAATACACTGCACCATTGCCACCTTGTGCTTGTTCACAAGCTACCACTCATCTCCTCTGGCTGCACTGTCAAAAGCTCTGTCTGGAGAGCTCTTAAAAATGCCATTTCCCAGCCCAGATGTACTAGTTTATTCAGTCCTGATAGAGATAGAGGCAGCCTGAGTTTAGAAGGCTTACCAGGTGATTCTAATATGCTGGAGAATCAAATGTTGTTGACTGAGAGGAGTTTTCATTTATCCAAGTGGAGAGAGTGAAAGAAAAAATGTATTGATGTTCAGAATATCAACTTCATTTAAGGAATCATGCTTATGCGAGAGACACGGCTGTGTCCCTGATGGCCCAATTTGTAATACACCGTGTTATAAAATTTGGCTAGTGATAAGGAAAATTCTGAAATTTAATTTTATGCTTTTGAGTAGGTTGTTTATGTAATTTATCCTTCAAATGAGGACACTTTTGAGAATGAATTACACAGGTACAAGAGGCAAATTGAAATATATGTCACTCTAATTATAGGAGGTTTTTATAATTGGAAAACATTTACAGATTTTTTAGATACAAATTGCCCATGGACCAAACTAGTTATCCCATTTGTAAAAATGGAAATAGTAATACTTATCTTGCAAACTCAATGGAGGTTTAAATGAGGACATATATATGAAGTTTCTTTGCAAACTTTAATTCTTATATATAAGCTTTCTATACTATTATTTCAGCCAAAATAGCTGCCACCAGAGACGCTTCAAGACCAGAAAATGTTAAAAGAGGAGAATTGACAATTATTATTCAGCACCTCTTTTCTCTTTAAATCCCACTGTGAATTTGGAAGTCAAATGAGCCAAAGAAGAAATCCATAGAGCCCTGTCAAAGGCAACTACTGTCCTGTCATGAGAGGTGTTACACATCTAACCTGCCAGGTGGCTTTTGCTAAATATTTTGGCAGATATTTCTTTGAACATCAAGGAAAATTTACAATTGCAGAATGAGAGTTGCAAAAGTATTTAAAAATTGTAACCGATACCAAATATGTTATGCTTTACAGATTAAAAGACAATGTCGTTTAGTGAAGACATGGCCTCAGGGATGTTTACCACTGATAGCTTAATTTCTTTGGTAGTTTATTAACCTTTCTCATTCTCAGTTTCCTTCTGAAGGAATGGAGATGACGATCTCCTCCTGAAGTTGTCTGAGAATTGAAGTGGGAATATTAGTGTCTAGAACCCAGAATGGCAGCGATTGCTGTTATTATCATCATCACTATCAGTTTTGATCCTCCAGCCAGTCCTGAAGTGATTAGAGCAGGTTGTGAGAGGAATAGCCCTAGCAAGAAGTGGAAGAGAAGTAGGGGAAGAGGAGAAAGAAAAGGGTAATCATTCCCATTTTGCAACTGTGAATGGATACTGAGGCTCAGGTGTATTAGTGCAAATGGCATATCCCATTGCATCCAGGGAGCATGCTTTGCACAAGGTTGGCTAAAGGATCTTTTTAATCCTGAAGCCCCATGTTGACAGCACAGTATAACACAGAGCCACAGCCCTATGCATGGTAACCACCACCATCCTCTCTTCTGTAGCCCTGTCGTTGGAGGTTATTTTCTTAAGCTCTCTGGTCATGCACATTTCACATGCATGTGGTACAATCCTTAGCATTTAACTAGAAAGTTGAATATCTTCCAACACATTCAGATAATTTATTTTCAGTATTAAAACATTTTTATAGCCTAAATGCAGATTAGGTTGAGCCTTTTCCTCTTTTCCAGTGCAAGATAATTAATTGAGGGAAGTGACTGAGCGTTATTGCAGGCACAATGGAGTCATTGAACTGGTGTGCAAAAATGCAGTGAAAGGCACAGATGGAAAGGAAGAATGCCAGGAAAAGACAGCAGAGGCTTCCACAGCTAAGGTAAAAAAAGAATAAAGAAAGAATACTCATTCTCTGTCCTATTCCAGGGATATGAGGCAGCTAAAAAGAGGGTCATTGAGTTGGAGCTTAATGCAATGTAGGTCTCTTTGATTTGGGCCATGATATGCCTTGCAAAGAGAGGTTATCCTTGCTTCTCCTTGGGAGGAGTTAAATGGATGGACATTGTTGCTAACATCCATCTGCATCCATCATGGGTTTCTGTGTCTAAGTCATAAAAGATTGGTGGATTTGCCAACCATGAGAAGTGTGTTACCATGAACTTGAGAGGAACAAGTCACTATGTCCTTGTAAAGAATCTTTCATTCTTAATGAAATTTGAAATTCCAAATCTCAAAGTAAGCATGTCACTAAATATCCTATGTGGCACAGTGCCCTATAATTTTCAGCTCACAAGACTCTATAAATTTCACCTTTTGAATTTACAGATGACATTTGAATAAATAAATGAGTTCAATTGCCCTGAGACATGGCTACAAGGTTTGATACCTCATCTGAACCTATAGCTGAGGAAATGTTGGGAGAAATTTGGGCACCACAAGTTTTTACACCTTCCACTCATGCTTTGTTCAAGGAACAATTTAATGTAATTAAATTGGTTGATATTTTGCTCTAGCTAGCCAATTGCTTCCAGAAATTTTGTTACATGCTAAGATTCTGGTTTTGAGCCGGGCTCGGTGGCTCAGCCTATAATCCCGCAATTTGGGAGGCTGAGGTGAGTGGATTGCCTGAGCCCGTGGATTCGAGACCTGCCTGGGCAACTTGGCAAGACCTCATCCCTACAATAAATCAAAAATTAGCCGGGCGTGGTAGCACGCGCCTGTAGTTCCAGCTACTTACAAGGCTGAGGCGGAAGGATCACCGGAGCCCAGCAGGTCGAGGCTGCGGTGGCCAGGAGCGGCCACTGCACTCCAGTCTGGGTGACAGAGTGAGACTCCAACTCAAAAAAAAAAGATTCTGGTTTTGAACCAAAAGCATATGGGGTACAGGTTGTTTGAACAAAATTTACAGGAAGAAAATGTCTATCACCTCCTTCACACGTCTCTTTTCTGCTGATCTTGAAATCTCTAATTCTCCTCTGACCATTATTTTGTTATTTGCCTTTGGTTGTTAAAAGCAGCATGCATTGTGGAATTTCAGTCTCACACTTTTGGATGGAATATTCCTTTGATAAAGGAGTGGGCAAAGCTAGGTAAACAATTAGTTTAGTGGGCTCCAGTAAAAGAGAGCTGCTAACAAAATACTGAGATCCGTGGAAAGAGAAAGACCATAGAGTAGGAGCACTGCTCTTTCTACATCCATAATAAAAACATGAAGTTAGCAGAGTCTAGGATTCATTTAACACTCTCTTCTTTGCTCCTTTTCCCTTACATTTTTCCCCTTTCCTGCTCCCTACACACTACACCACACACACACAAAAGACCTGGGTGACAGCTTAATGACAATTCCATATCCACTTTTAATCTACCCAAATTACTGGGTTCCCAATGTCATATGTCAAGATACCAGTGAGCTTTCTGGTGCCACCCAGCAATTCAGAGTGGTTACAATGGTAAGATGAGAGCTACGCCTCTGCTGCAGTTGGCTTCTCAAACTTTCCTTGCTCATAGCTTTTTAACTTTACAATAATAAGCCCCTTGGAGCTAAAAACCAGGCCAAGGAATGAAGGAGAGATTCCAGACTAAATGTGAAAAGAGGAAGAAAATAAAACACCCATTTTCAAATCACAAGGCAGGAAAAAAAAACAGGGACAGGAACCAGTCAGCAAAGATATTGTTTGCATAAGATTCATGGCAACTGAAATTTTATTTTATATATAAAAGACAAGTACATTCATTGATTGGAAACCATATAAAAATTACAGCATGTATTTCTGTTTTCTTTACAAATCCATTATTGTCATGATAAAATTTTCTGTGACTTAGTCATTTTCTATTTTGACTATTGAAAGAATGTCCTACAAACTCAAAGTATAAACTGACTGAATTGCACAAACAGAACAGAGAAAAACTTCACTCACTCCTTTGTATTTAGCCATTTCTTCTATCTGGCTACTATGGCTACTTACATCCTTTTGGCATCAAATATAACCCCATTTGCAAATTTGAGGGTAGTCAATGTCCCATCACACTCTCAGATTTCATCTCAGTTTCTTCCTTGGTGTCCCTCTCACTTAACTTCCTTTATTTTCGTCTCTCATTCTTGCATTCAAAAAATATTATGCATTAGGAATATAGTAGTGAAGAAAAATGACAAAAATCCAGCTCTTACTAAAATAGAAGAGGCAGAAAACAAGGAACAGAAATATTTACTATATATTGTATGTTTCATGTTGAGGTACAAGGGAAACAAAACAATGAAGAGGGGTATTTGTTGCATGTTTGTGTACATTAGAATAGTAGTTAAGAACTGCCTCCCTGAGAAAGTGAGCCCCATCACCACTAGCGGTCAGAAAGCAGGTGAAGTCATGATGCTTGTTCTCTCGTTAGATCTCAACAGACCCTCCAACAACTTTCAAATATTGTTGCACACCAAATCAAGAAAAAATGATCTTACTTAATATGCCCTATGTTCACTGTGGCTGGCATTGTGAGGAGAGTAAAGATGTAACAGAATTAAAAGATAACTTTGTTTTTATTTGCAACTCCAAATAGATCCCACCCTCTTGAGGGTAGAAATAAACAATATGAATCATTATAGCCTTTAAAAACTTAACAGAAACTACGCTTTAGAAGAACTATATGCCATAGCTAGGGGTTCAGAAAAGGGCCTATCTACCAGGTTGCTTATGATCTGAGCTTCAGTTCTAGCCAATGGGTGACATATTTCAGAAACATTTCCTTAAAATCCACCTATAGTTGATTTCTGCTTCTGGTACAAAACCAATCTACTTACCAAAATTAATAGAAAACTAAATAAAATATATGAGATGGCTCAGACGTTGAGACAACGGGCAATGTAAGGCTGTGATCACTGAGGTAAGAAAAACAAAGGTAAATTCGACTATAGCCCTTGCTTTCTACCTTTCTATCTGTAGACAATTTCTGGAAGATGCCAAAGGCAGGAAAATCCCAAATAGAGCAGAAAAAGTCTTCTTGAACTGTAAAGACATATATTGAATCTGAAGTAGGCTGAGGCTGCCAGAATTTTCAGGGTAAAGTATTGGAAAGAAACAATCTGTTCAGAGAAGTACGCATAAAGGCCCCCTTAGCTATGTATGTATACAGCAAAACTCCACAAATCTTCACAAAAGGCAACTACTGGGGAAAAATAATTATGGGAAACTGTAACCTGAACAACTCCTAAAGCTTGAACAAAGTTGGGAAATATTCAGATCTCTTCCATCAAGAGCAGAGAAACCCCATTAAGCCCTCAGAAGATTCAATAAATAACCTGAGGAATCATGCCATGGTAGTTTGACTGAGTTAGCCTTAGAGTAAGGGCTACTTTAGATGACTCTAACAAAGCTTCAAACAAATTTTGAATGCATGAATTTGATCTTCAAGTAGCTCAACTGCCTACAAGACAAATGTCAATCCTCTTTAAGAGAAACAATAAATAAACACTTAATATTATAACATTCATAATATAATATTCAATAAAAATTCACTAGATAAATAAATAAATTCCAAATTGCTACCTAAAAACAGAAAGAAATAGAAGCAGAACTAGAAATGACAAGGGTAATAAAATTAAAAGATAACTATTTTAAATAAACTATTATAAATGTAATAAATATTTTCTAAAGGACAAGATGATCTTAATTTTAAAAATCAATAATAAAAAAAGAACTTCCAGAGATAAAAGTACAATAGCTGAAATAAATTCTTTCCTAATAGAAGCAATAGGAGATTGATACTGTAGAAAAAAAGCTCAGTGACTTGAAGACCCAACAATAGAAACTACTTAAATTGAAGCACAAGGAGAAAAAGAAATGCATAAAAAGATGAAGAGACTGTAGAACAATATCAAACATCCAACATATGTAAGATTATTTTCCCAAAAGAAGTTGAAATAAAGGTGCATACAAAATTTTTTAATGACTGTTTACAAAAGAACAAAAAAGAATTTTCTGACTTTCTATGTCTTGGTTATGTTGTTGGTCAGCATTTGTGAAAACTTATGTAACTATAAATTTAAAATGTGTTCATTTCCTTGAATTTACATTATGCCTCTATGAATTTTTTTAAAAATAAATCTGGGCTACATTCTTTTCCCTTTATTTTGTTATGTCTCCTTCCATCCTGCTGCCTAAAATTTGTTCATAATGATTTAGACTCCAGCTCCCATTTTATACCTTATCATCTTATATGGGAATGAGAGCTATGGATGGAAGGCATCCTGAGATCTTTCCAGAGATCTCCAAGGAGCTAAGCTGATAAACCTTGTCCTGCACTGGCTACTTCTAGATTTTTACATGAGAGACAAATAAATTTCAAAGTGCTAAACTACTGTTACTTTTTGGAAAAAATGTTTTTAAATAATGCATTGAGTATAATGTGGTATTATAAGCATTTGATGCAAAAAAGTGCTGTAGACATTTAACAAAGTTCATGATGAGTTATAATTGTTTGAGTTTCAGTAAAGTATTTGTTGAGGAGAGAGGGAAAAAGTGGCATTTGAGGTGGACCTTAAGAGGACTATGACTTCAGTAGGCATATGTAGTAAAAGAGTATTCCAGGCAAAAGTCTGCCACGGAATAGGTATATAGATGATGAGAGGTGGATGCATCCAGGGGATGCAGGGGACACACAGGGAAATAAAAGGACATAGGAATAAAACGTTATGCTGGGGTTCTCTGGAAAACCTAAATGTCAGCATGGAGAATTGAGATACATTAAGCTATGGCAAGTCAAGGAAGGTTTCAGAGCAGTAGAGTAATAGATAGGATTAAATTGTGGCAGCCCAGATAGGAGAAGCAGAATAAACTCAGGAAAGGCAGAAAGTATCATGGGAAGCAAACATTCAGTCTAACTAGAATGTATTAAGAGGATGTGGGAATCTAGGATAGGATAGGATAGGACAGGACAGGACAGGACAGGATAGGATAGGATAGGATAACAACTTTGAATTATTAGCTTGGTATGAGCTTAATTCTTTTAGAAACACAAGTGGTTATTTCTGAGTTAAAATAATATCAACTTGCCTGTAGGATGATCTAGCAGTTATGTGTTAGAATGAGCAGGGTAATGTGGATGAGAATACACGAATAGAGTCTGTCAACATAGTCCAGATAAGAAGAAATGAGAATTGGTACCAAGAAAGAATGTAGGAAAGTTTGTGTAGTGATTACATCAAGAAGACCTGAAGAATGATTGCATGTGGGGATCCCTGAGTAAAGAATGAATCAAGACTGGATTTGAGGGTGCAAGTCTTAGATGGCCACTCAACCAGGGATGATGAAACAGACATAGTGACTTCAGGGGTATGAGTCCTCCCCCTAACCCTGGGCTGTGACTGTGACATACTTCTGTGAAAAAACTAAGTTATTCTTCCTATGCTAAAGAATAGAAAGAGGAGAAGAGTAATACAAAATGCAGAGAATATTGTGATAAATATGAGATACACAGTGTAATTGGAGTGTCAAAAAGAGAAACTATTTTAAAATAGAACTAATCTATCTTTAAAAAGACAATCACCAATAATTTTCAAAACAATGAATGACCCACCGAACAAGAAATGCAAGTAGCTATGCAAGTAGCTTTACAAATATCAAGCAGCTTTTATATATACATATATCTATGTATATATAAAACATCACCTCAGCATATGATTTTTTATAAAAACTATAAACAAACAAAAACAGAATAAAAATATTCAAAACAAAACAAAAAGTCTGGAAAAACAGCTGACTTCTTATGGAAAGGATGAAACTCAATGAATGATTAACTTAATCTTCAAAGTACTGAAAAAAAGTAACAACCAGCTTAGAATACTATTTTATACCCAGTGAATGTATGCTTTAAAAAGAAAGGCAATATAACCTTTTAGAAAAACAAAACTTGAGATATTCCATCTTAATGAACCATCAGTAAAGTCTAAAGAGTCTTATTCAGTCAAAGAAAAGGATGCCAGATGGAAGAATGATTTAAAAAAACTTAAGAAAAATAGTTTAAAAAATAAATTTATAAGCCAATGCTTTTCCAACTGTGCACATTTGTCTCTCTGTGCCTTGCTGTTCTGTATGTTCAATTCCATTGGTAACAGCATGCTGATTATCTCTCTTGCACTATGATTTGTCAGCCTTGGTGAACCCTCCCTCTAAATAGGTATGTTTTCTAGACCATTAGCAATATATCTTTGTCAATACTACAGTATTTTAACTGTGACCATTTTAAATTGACACTTCCAAGTACATAGTATACATTTCTATTTTTGTATCAAAAATACATAGGAATTGTATATTACAGGATTATTCTGTAAGAGGGAGAGGGTCTTAGGGTCCATGGATGGGTATAGTGTTATTTTCTCCCACATTAAATAACCTAACACTTTTACTTTTTGAGTTACCTGCTACCTGTCACTCTACTCAAAATATCTAACTCTAATATTCCTTCAATATATAACTTGATTTTTTTTACCAGCTGTTGAATTAATAAACAAATAATCAAGCTTATTATTTGCTTGTTTACCAAAATTTCATATACCAGCTGCAACAAGGATTTTTTTTGGATCATGAAAAATGAAGGAATATTGTAAAATTATTTTTATAAAGTAAGTTTAATCTTGATAACTAAATTTTTATATATATTATTCATGAATATTTGTGTAATAATTATAAATAAAACAACCCTCAAAATTTAAAAATACATTAGCAAAGAGAATTCACACTATATTAAGAAAATAACATTATGACCAAGTAGAATTTACCCTAAAAATCCAATGATGCTTCAATGTCATAAAATTGTTTAATATAATTCAGCATATTAATAGATATAAAGAAAAAATGATAATTTTCACAGATATCAAAAAAGTGCTCAAAGGATTTCAACACCCATTCTTGATTTAAAAAGAAAAAAAAACTCAATAAATTGAGAGTGGGCGGATGTTTCCTTAACATGATTAGATCTCAATTCAGCATCTAAATGAGAAAATACTGGAAACTTTTCTAATATCAGGAACAAGATAAGGATGTCCACTTTCCAATAATATTTAAAATGGTAGTGGAGATATTTACTGATGCAAGTTAGCAACAAGAAACAATTAGAGACGTAGAATTTGAAAGCAAATAAAATTACCTTTATTTTAAGATGATACAATAGCATAAGTTAAAAAATCCAAAAGAACCAATGATAAAACTAACTTTAAAAAAAATTAGTAGCCGACATTTTAAAAAATCACATTTATAAACAATAACAAGTTGAAAGGCATAATGAAAGGCAATCCCCTATTTACAGCATGAATGAAAAGATAACCTAATTAGGAAAGATAAGCCTTCCTTAGGAAACAATTAAAATACATACCTGTGAAGGATACAAATAAACAAGAACAAATAAAAGTGTGTCCTTTGTTCTTAGACTTAACAACTTGGCATCATGAAAATGTTAGTTATTCTTACATTTATAATTTACTTCAACCCCAATGAAAATAGATAAGTTGATTCTAAAGTCCAAAAGGAAAAATAGGCATGCACAAATAGCTAAGAAAATCCCAACAAAGAAGGTGGAAAGCAGGTGTTATTTTTAAATTTACCCTAACATCTGTATTTAAAATAGTGTCACTGGCACATGAAAGACAAACCAATGGAACAGAATAAAAAGTCTTTAAATAATACCAAGAACATGTGGAAATTTAGCACATAAGAAAGGTGTGTCTTAACCTTTATAATATAATAGTGCTATAAGTTATAATGAAATTTCTCTGAATTTCTAAAATAATTTAAAAACATTTTTTATGTGTATAGGAAGACTGAACAAATGAGTGAGTTGTCACTGCGAGAGAATGGAAATGAAAACGTGGAATGAGGATAGAAAAGAAAAAAATTTATAATGTTTAATTGGAATTACAGATAGTATAGATAGATATAGTTACAAATGTAGATTTTTTTTTAGTTTTATCAACTAAAAAGACTAAAGGCAGTGATATCCAATAGAAATTAGCATACTTAGTATGTAGATCTTGACATCTAAATGCAATTTTTCTCTAAAACGAATGAGTAATTCATGGAGAAATAAGAATTCTATCCTTGGGGCAAGAAAAGTTTTAGGTAGCTGCTCGTGAAGCACAAAGTTTTGGTGTTGTGCCAAAAATTAAGAGAGCACTCAAAATCCGATGGGGCCATATCAAAATGACACAGAATCAGCTTAATTAATTAGCCAAATTAAGGGAGTTGATAAACAATAAATAAGACCAAAGATATAAATGGACGAATGAATGAATGAATGTAAGGAATGGGAAGAGGAACCTTATTTATAGAAGGATGACAAATAATCATGTAGAAGATATGACAGGATATGAAATTCTTCTTCTTTTTTTTTGAGTTGGAGTCTCACTCTATCACCCAGGCTGGAGTGCAGTGGCATACTCATGGTCACCCCAGCATCGACCTGCTGGGCTTAGGCGATTCTTCTGCCTCAGCCTTTCAAATAGCTGGGAAAGTCTTCATTTTGTAGTTCTTGTAGTCATAATTGATTTTTCAAAGAATCATCGATGGCTGCTAAAATCATTGTTTAAAAGATTGTCAAGAAGCAAGATATTCACGCAGTCTCAGACTAACAGCTATTAATTACATAAAGGGAAAGTTAATTTTATAAAGAAGAAATCTGGAGTCTACCAACTTATCAAATGATTCAGCTAGTTAAGGGACAAACTGATATCACATACCCTATTTTAGAAATTACTGAGAGTAGAGGTCCAATTTCATTCTTCTGCATATGACAATCTAATTTTTTCAGCACAATTTATTGAAAAGATTGTTCTTTCCCCAGTGTATGGATTTGTCAGCTCTGTTAAAAATCAGTTGGCTGTAAATATGTGGCCTTATTTCTTGGTTTTCTATTCTGTTCCATTGATCTATGTGTTTATACCAGTACCATGCTGTTCTGATTATTACAACCTCTGTTTCTCACCATACACATAAATCAACTAAAGATGGAGTAAATACCTAAATGTAAGATTTTAAACTATGAAAATACCAGAAGAAAAATGAGAAAAAAAATTTCTGAACATTTAACTAGGCAAAGAATCTATGAGTATGACCTGAAAACAAAACAAAAGAGAAAAACTAAGACCAACAAAAACTAAAGAGACAAATGAGACTTAATTAAACTAAAATGTTTCTGCACAGCAAAATAATCAACAGAGTGAACAGACAATCAGAAGAACAGAAGAAAACATTTGCAAACTATGCATCCAACAGAGGACTAATATTCAGAATAGGCAAATAATTCAAACAATTCAATAACAACAACAACAAAACACACACAATCCCGTTGAACTGTAGGCAAATGACATGAATAGACATTTTTCAAAAGAAGACATACGAATGTCCAGCAGGTATATGAAAAAATGCTCAATATCACGAATCATCAGAGAAATACAAGTTAAAACTACGAGATATCATCTTACCCCAGTCAGAATGGCTATTATCAAAACATAAAAATAACAAATGTTGGTAAGGATGCAGAGGAAAGGGAAATCGTATACTCTTTTAGTGGGAATGTAAATTAATACAGACTCTATGGAAAACAGTGTGGACATTTCTCAAAAACAAAAATAAAACTACTATTTGATTTGGTAATACCTACCTAGGTATCTACTACTTTTCCCAAAGGAAAAGAAATCAATTTATCAAAAAGATACCTGCACCTCTATCTTTATCACAGTACTATTCACAATAGAAAATATATGAAATCAACCTTAGTGTCCATTATGGATGATTGGATAAAGAAAATATGCTATATGTACACAGTGGAATACTACTCAGTCATACAAATCATATTCTTTCTTTTGCAGCAACACGGATGGAAATAGAGGTCATTATCTTAAGTGAAACAAGACTACACAGAAAGTCAAATGTCATATGTCCTCACTCATAAGTGAGTGTCAATTCTAGACAATGGTGAAAGGATGTGAGTGGTGAGTATGATGAATTACGTAAGAGTATAACGCACGTTGTTTGAGTGATGAATACCCTAAAGCCCTGACTTGACCACTTCATAATCCATGCATGTACCAAAATTGCCCTTGTACGCAAATATTTATACAAATTTTAAAAAAGAAATTACTGAGAGTACATCATCTTCTATGTAGTATTTCCTCCAAATGTATTTCATCTAAGTCTAGTCTTGAGAAAACAACTATATAAATTCAAAATGAGGACCATTCTGAAAAATAATTGATGTGGACTCTTTAAAGCAAGAGAGATCAATACATCTAGGTAAAAGTTACATAGTTGTTTATTGAACTATTATTTTAACTTTTCTGTAAGTGAGGGAACATAATGCAAAATAAATTCTCTATAAAAAAAGAATCAGTAGGCCTTGAGTAGAATGCCTAAAGCACAGTCGTGTAACTCATATGTAGAATGTTTCACATATGCATAAACACACACTACCCACGTTTTAAAGGGTGCCTGTTTTCACTTGAGTTTCAGGTAGGAAATTTATCAGATTGCTAAATGAGAGTGTCTAATATGAGTAATAAGAAAAATAGCCATGAAGAAAAATAAGAAGCATATATGTAATAAATATATAATTTAGGTGCATAGCAAAACATGACTGTAAAATATAATTGATAAATAGAAATATAAAATCTAAATTGTAAATAATATTCTCATCATTGTAGCCATACAGCATTTTATGAACACCACTGCTACAAATAAACTCTCACTTTATACGTTCATCTTCTCCAAGAGTCAGAACTCTTTTCCTAGATTCTCTTTGAGGCGTGGAACAGGGGTGTAACTTGAATTCTTCCAATCAGATACATCCATGAAAGTCTTTGATTTGTAATTGATTCATGTGAAGAGAGAGTCTGCGGACGCTATCTTCCAGTGAATGAGGCAGAAGAGGTGACTGCCTTTTGATGCAAATAATGAAAAAGCTTGTGTTATGTAGTTACCAGCATCTTCAATGCAATCGAGAAGGTCTGAGTTGAGCTGCCATAGCCCTCACAGTGTGGTTTGGGCATCATTCCTAGCTGTATTGCTTCTACCCTGACTGTATGGCTCCCTAAGAACACTGGTGAGCATACAAATTTCATTTAAACCTTTTTGGTTTAAACTAAGTTCTGGTTTTATTACTGAGAACCCTGATAGGTACGACACTGACTTCCAGGTTTGCCATCACCCATAGAATCTTAGAATATTCTAGATTAGACAAATATCACCTCTATTAGAACTCTTCTACCTCTTTTACAATCTGCATGTGCGATCTTATGCCCAAATACTTATATATTATGAGCAGTGATGACAGGATATATTTTGTTAAGCATAAAAATATGAGAAACATTATAATGTTGTTATGACTTCATTTTTAGAGATGGGCCAACCTGGTGGTTCTTGGATTATGAAAATATGTCCAAATACCTTTCAGTGGTCTTTTAGTTTGTCAAAACCTCAGTCACATCTGGTGATTCTGAGAAATTTAATACATATGCTTCTAATTTAAACTGAGGCAACTCATCCAAGTGAGACTCCAGGATGATAAAATAATGCCCAAGAAAGCAGACTCTGTCATGATTTTTTTTTTTTTTTTTGCTGATTGTATGTTCCTGACTGGAGTATTCTCAATCTCAGAGAGTTGGAAATAAATTCAGAACTTGGCTAAATTATTTTCCTTTACCTCAATATAAATTTTATCTGAAACTAAGTTGTAGCAATATATCGTGGGCCACTGGTTTTCTTTATAGTCTAACCATTTTCCCTTTGTGCGTAGCTGAAATACAATCTGAGTTCAGGATGCCCTGGGCCGCACTGATAATGAGTTGATCTCATTTTTCCTGTTTTGAAATTTACATGACAGGGAAATGTCAGTGATTTAGGTGCACGCTGGTACTGATAGAGCTCAGAAAAATTTTTTCCACCCCATCAGCCCCATTTGCTTTGGATTTAAGGTGAAGGACACAATTACTGATGAGGCCATGGTAGAGAGTGCTAAGATTTTTGTAAAAAAAAAATGCCTCCTACCAATTATCACCAACCAATCTGTCACAATTGAATTTCACTGAATTAAACTTGCTAATCCAATAGGCCAATTGACAATTCACTAGCAGTATTTTACTTCCATTGCACAAAATTCATAATTTCCACATTAGTCTATATCTATTCCAGGAAACTGTGTGCCCTCCCCCCGCCAGTAGTTTCTATTCTGGGTAAAGATGTTATGATGTCTGTTTGGGAATGACATGTGTCACATAATTTGAGATACAAGTTAAAGAAAAAAATTCTTTTCGAAATTTTATTCATTTTCAACAAATATGTGTTAAACCCTAATGTGCCCATGGTACTGTGCTAGACACTCCCCTTCACCATGCTCCAACCACACTGATCTTCTTTCAGCTGTTTAAAAAAAATCTCTGCAAGGTCTTTCTTTCCTAAGGTCTGCATGCATGCTGTTCACTCTGTCTAAAACTATCCCACCTTGTTTATCTCTACAAAT
The DNA here is from genome assembly GCA_027257055.1 of Cephalopachus bancanus. Taxonomy (NCBI): domain Eukaryota; kingdom Metazoa; phylum Chordata; class Mammalia; order Primates; family Tarsiidae; genus Cephalopachus; species Cephalopachus bancanus. Next base: position 1,053,816 of record JAPVLO010000300.1, on the reverse strand, counting down.
AGACACACACTTCTCCCAGATGACTCTTTCTTACTCTTAAGACCTCACATTAAATGTATCTTCTTTAGAGAGGCCTTTTCTTATCACCCAATATAAGTTATCCCTCCTAGACTACAATACTCCAGTACATATTCTAATTTGTGTTTAAATATTCATTTGATTGTTTTCTTGTTTACTCTCTTACTTCCACAGACTGAAAACTGCATTAGGGCAAGGACCAAGTGTATTTTGTTAATCACTGTGCACCCAGTGTTTCTAGCACAAGGTCTGGCATGCAATTGATACTCTACATAACCCACAAGAGAAATGCCTGTGCTCATTTTAATTTGATGGACAGTATATTTAATTAAACATGTGAATAGATTAATATACAAAACGTTTATGCCCTAAAGATGGATCTAATAAAGAAAACACACAGCTATCCTTCCTTATAAGTAGTTATTCCTATGCAGATTAGTCTAAATACAAATTTCCTGGCAATCTTTTTAGACATTGCTGTGAACTTGGGTCAAGTAATAAAGGTCATGAAACTTTCTCCCACTGAATTCATTTGTACTTACATTATGTCCACTCCAGAGCAAGAAGAACGTAAATGGTTTTTCATCATTGGGAAATTTAAAAATGCAATGAGTAACCCATCATTTTTATACCATTTTTCATCAATAATCCTTGCTAGTTGCTTTATTTCTTTATTCCTTGCTGTTAACTATATTTACTAGAAGTGAATAAACTTCCAGCACTTTTATGCATGAGCTAAGAGAAAGAAAAAAAAAAAAAGGCCAGACATACTTTCAAATTGTTCCAGTCATCTGTCCTGTTTGGGTGACCTGCATTCTTTCAGTCTACCAGTAAAATGTTAAGCATGCATGACTCATTGAAAATGGAAGACAAGCCTTTAAATTCCATGTTAGTGGGAAGTGTTGAAACCAGGTTTAATGGAATATGGAGAAATAATAGCTTCAAGGGGAAATCTGGCATTTCATAGAATGAAGGACGCCTTTTTGATTCTTTAAAGACATCTCCTAATGAAGAAGCCCCTTCTTCGATGATATTTAATTAGTATTGTTTTGGTCACAACCTGTCTATTCTGCTGCCTTGTGTGAGATGGGAATTGGAGCAGTTTACCAGCCACCTGGGGTGGTAAAAAGGAGCAAGCACACTGAAGGCTCTTTGGTGATCCATAGCACTGTGGACACTGGAAACACAATGAGGAAAGAGCACACAGGATATCCTATAACCATTTACCAAAACACATTTTGGAGAGGAGGCAGGGCTGGGCAGAGAAATCTGTTTCTGTTTCCACTGTAAACAAAGCTTCAAAACTGGCCTTCCATCTAAATAGTCTTTTATTTTTCACTCCATAGTGAACCCTTCTCTTGACCCTAAATTTCCCCAGTCCCATGCAATATGATCTATTTAGAGAACCTGATGCCCTACTAAGTTCTGGGCATTATATTCCCTCTACCAAGTTGAATAGAACAATGGCTCCTGCCCATGGGGAGCTCATGGTCCTGCATTGGGAGTAAGAGGGGGGTTGCTAAGGAAACCTGAACTTATGCTGTAATGCATTCAGTGCTTTTATTAAAGCATAAGCATTACGTTGTGAGAGAACCTAAAGAAGAAGAGATTCCAGGTGGACTTTTTAAAAACTGTGAAGTGAAAATGACTTCAGTTGCATCTAGCATCCATCAGTCTATTTATTTGCCTACTATGTTGGTGGTTTCCAAGACCACCCCAAGTTCTATAATTCCCTAGAAGGATTTACAGACATTAACATTTAGGCATATTGATGGCTATGATTTATTATAGTGAAAGAATACAAAGCAAAAGCAGCAAAGGGAAAAAACATATGGGTCAAGGTCCACAGGAAACCAGGCACAAACTTCCAATGATCCTCTTCCAGTAGACTCACACAGGACACATTACATTCTTCCAGCAATGAATTGTGACAACATGTGGAAAATGTTTTTCACCGGGGAAGCTCATTAGAGACTTTGTACCCATGATTTTTATTGGGGGCTAGTCATGTAGGGACCCTCTTTTGCCTAGTGAGTACCAAAATTTCAGATGCCAAGAAAAAAAACAGATATTCAGCACAAACCACAATGTTTGTGTAAATAGTTTAGGTACAGTGAGCCACTGTTATGAGTTCTGAGAACAGTGGGAACCCTCCCAAAATGCAAGTTCCGTGATACCAGTCACAGGCCAACCTTGCAAACAGGTCTTTTGTGGATAGCAGTCTCAGTTCTGCTACATTAACACGTTTCTGCATACCTACCCATTTCTTTGGGGTTTTTTTATATATCTAGAAATAAGAGTGGATGTTAAATGTGTGTTCTAGTTTAAACTCATGTCAAAGAATACTAGATCTTCCTTTTTGAATGCTTAACATTAATCTAATCTTTATTTTCAGTGGTAGATCGAACCAATTGTTAAATTTCCAGGAATTTTGTGAGCTGTAATAACTTGAAATTACTTATAGCAGGAATATTTATATTAACGAAATTGGCAAATTCTACAAATTAGGACTTCTTCCACATTCCTTGACAGCTGCTTAGCAAATATTGACCAGCTTATCATTGCCTAAGTATTTGTTCCCAAGAAAAAGTTGAGAGAATAAAAAAAATTTTTATTGCTAAGAAGTAAAACCCCTACTCATATTTAATTATTCATTCATTTAATCAATGTGAAATGCAGAAAAAGTTCTGAAGCCAAGTTCACTGCCTTTAAGGAGCTTACAGTCTGGTAGAAGAGGCAGATTAAAAAACACAAACAGCAGGACAAATTATTCTCATGTTAATTTATAATTTTCTTCACTACCACAGAAGACTCAAAAGGGAGAGTAATTTTTCTTTTCTTTTCCTACTATGAGAAGCTTTATCTTTGTCTGGGATCTCCAAGCATCAATAAATATGGTGATACAAGTTTTCCTGAAGATAATCTCCCAACCCCCAACAAATAAGTGCACAGGCTTTTATTTGGGGAGTAAAGGACAAACGAGAGAAACTCCTGCTGAGAATGATGAGGCAGGACTGGTCTTCCTACAAGAAAAGTGTAAGTTTGTTTGTATTTTAATCTAGAGAGAACTGTGAACCTTGGAGCAGGAAGAACTAGAGGGGTGGGCATCAGTTATGGCATCTTCCAAGATCAGTACAACCCTCTACTCCTAAGAACCATGGTACTTATGAAGGAGTGACAGAGGTTTTGAAGGAATGGCACACTGAAGAAAGAAGGGCAACATCGAGAGGAACAGCCTTGGGAGCCCACTAAAGATGCTTGTGCTCTTGCAGGCAGCAAGGAGCAAACAGAAATAGTTACAGAGCTCTTAAAATGCTCTGGACACTTCCAATCTTTGTCCATGTTTTAATACTTTTTAATCCCCACAACGACCCTATGAGGCAGATATCCTCTTATACAAGAGGACACTGAAGCACAGAGAAACTAGGGAACTTTTCCACATAGTCAGGAAGTGTTCATTTTATACTTGTTTAGTCTGGGCCAGAGTCATTTACTTAACCAGTATGTACATGGCCTCATCAGATGAACACACCCACTCTAAACAGACCACGTGGTCTAAACAATGACTATTTACATGTCAATCATCTTGTATGGAGGGCTGGGGGGCTCTTTATTTTCAGAGCGTTACTTAGATGCTACTCTAAATTTCAACTCCAGTCCTGGAGGAAAGAACTGAGCTGTGAACTATAACTAAGGCTGAATTTATTTCCCTAGAAAATGGGAGCTTTGAACCAAATAGAACAAGTTTCTCTGCCATAAACGAGTTCCCAGTCCAGAAAGCACTGAGATAGGTTAAAAAAAAAAAAAGCAACTCCAATTTCATCTAAGGTGTTAAGGCCCTCCTCCATGCTCCTCTAGCAACCTTTTACTTCTCTGATGACACTTCTTAAGTCTGTAGTTAGAACAAAGGTTTAAGCAGCTAAAAGACTGCTCAGCCCCTCCAGCACCAAACCTATGAGACCCTTTGGCTCTTCAGCCAGCTCTGCCTGGCTGCCCAGTTCATTCTGTTCCCTGGAACTGGGGATGACTTTTCTCAACTGGCAAGCATGTCTTCATCAGAAAGCCTTTGTGGTACAGGCAAGATAAACACTATGAACCAAACAAACATGATGGGTGAGAGCAATTCAAATTACAAGCAGACAGGGCACAGGAAGGCAGAAACACAGAGAAAGAAAAGGGGTAATCTCAGTGATAAAACTGGCAGCCATGGCCAAGGTCTACATCCTTTTTTCTCTTTATTGTCTGATTGTTAAACAGTCCAGGCTCGGGCCAGTTCAGCCACACTTTAGTGCTCAGTGAAGCATCAAGGAAGGTTATAGGTTGTTCAGCTGTTAATAGGTTCACCACTCTCTAGGCCTCTTTGCTCCTTGGGAGTAATTGATTTCTCAAGTTCTACATACTTTCAAATACCAGGATAAAGCACTAATTCAGCTCTCTTTTCATAAGACACCATAACTTTTTGGTTACATGGATTAGATTTTCTTAAAAATGGGCATTAATTATTATAACCAAAGTATTGCAAGTGCATTGGAACCATATTTAAGGCACAGGAACTTAAGCCTTCCCATAGTTACATGGTCTCTAAAAAGTTATAAAATGGTTCAGCTCTTAACTTAGTGTGATATAAATGTATTTTTGCATTACTGTGAAATTGAACTCTCTCTCTCTCTCTCTCTCTCTCTCTCTCTCTCTCTCTCTCTCTCTCTCTCTCTCTCTCTCTCTGAAGGATGCTTTGGAGTTTTTGCCCCTGGGAATCTCATCAGCACTCTGAGTTGCTTTTGTATCTTGCTTGCTGTCCGTGAGCATGGTGCCAGGCTTCCACAGAAAGAATGCTCTAGAGTCCATGTGCTCATGCAATATGTCATTTTGAAGAGAGTTAGCTGCAGTCACAACTGCATTTGCTAGACTGGTACATTTATGCCTGTGCTTTGCTCCTTTCCAAACAATTCTTTCAGAAGCTCACTTGTCTTCATGAGATTCTGGAGAGAAAGCTATAAATTCAAGAAGCCTGATTTAAAATATGTCCTTTAAGAAAACTGCTCCTTAAAATCGGAGTCTTCTAAAAACCCTTAATTTCTCGCTCAAATCAGTTCAATGCAACTGAGTATAATAACGAGATTACAGGTAGAGAATCTTTGCCTGAAAATGGCCAGAAATGGTTTGGAGAAGTTTATTCCTGTCATACCTATTCTTTACTTTCTTGGTGATTTCTTCTCAACTTTTGGCCAAACAAATAAAGTACACGGAGAATCATTCTTTCAAGTCTCCTTTGCCAGAATATTTTCCTGGAATCATTTTCCCTTCCATTCCACAATCCTACTAACAAAAATCTCATATTAGTGAGAAAATATTTCCCTCCTAAAGTGAAATTCTGCTATTTTAGTTCCCACTTGCCAAAGGCAGCGTGATCTGAACATTCCTCTTCACTTAATATCAATCCCCATCAGATAACCATTAAATGAATAGAGACTGCAGGTTAGAAGGAATGCTAACAATGCAGATAAAGTCCTCATAACTGGCAGCTGGGAATTAATTCAGCCAGATCACAGTCTAGGAGACTGACTGTCAAAGGGCGCAGAGGGGGCTGGGAGTCTTGGCCACAATGCCTGCAACTTGCAGCACCTTCCCCTACGCCAAGCAGCCTGGCATTTCGTATCTAAAGTCATCACAAGAATGAGACAAATTCCATTGTCCTATCTGGTGACTGCTCACCATAGCAAATCAACCCCCTGTGACTGTCAGAAAGGGAAACAGTCACGTATTTTTACCCATAGGAATGAATTAAAATGATTGACTGTAAGGGAGCCACTGACCCAACTAGCGGACATTGAGAAAAGGGTCAATTGACCTCTTGAGTCATTTACTGGTTTCAGACTCAGAATTCCATAATCTATTAAGTGTGGTAATGCAAGAGGCAGAACAAAGTAATCACAGCCTATTGCCTGCTTTTAGGTTGGCGAGGGCTGTGAGAGAATACACAAACAGAGCTTTGGGAAAATCAAGTTCTGATCTCACCCCTCTGCTCCACCTCTGGTCTCTTGAATAGCCTGCTTGTTGAATGGAATTTACCATCACTATCAGCAAGAAGCCACTAATTTGAATTTCTGAGCTTCATAGCCAAGCTCTGCTCATTCTGAGTTGTTTTGCATCCTCAACTAGTCATTTCTGGCAGGGAAACCATGAGTGTATTCCTGAGTTTGACCAGTAGATGGAAGCATTTTTGACCGTGTGACACCTTTGGCTTCCCAGTCCTGGAAAAGAACGATCTTTGGTTTCTAGGAAAAGCTGAGAAGCTGAATCAGTAGGCCCTTTGTCTGACATAGTATGTTTTTTGTATATGAATACTCTTCCATATAAAAAGAAATGTGAATATTTTGAGATAATCAGAAAAGAAGGAATTAGGAAATGATGTGAGGATTTACAATAGCATCAACCACCTGGTTCTCTTAAATCCCTCACACTACTAATAATCAATATACAAATAAAGATTGCGATGTATAACAACTTTTAGTTTAGAATCAATAGAGTTCTTCTTAAATCCCAAAATGCTTTATAAACACTCTATCTTTTTTTTTTTTTTTTGAGTTGGAGTCTCACTCTGTCGCCCAGACTGGAGTGCAGTGGCTGCTCCTGGCCACCGCAGCCTCAACCTGCTGGACTCCGGCGGTCCTTCTGCCTCAGCCTTCCAAGTAGCCGGAATTACAGGCATGCGCTACCACGCCCAGCTGATTTTTTGATTTATTGTAGAGATGAGGTCTCGCTGCCCAGGCGGGTCTCGAACCCGCGGGCTCAGGCAATCCACTCACCTCAGCCTCTCAAGGGCGCCGGATTACAGGCTGAGCCACCGAGCCCGGCAACACTTTAACCAAAGGCCAGTGGGAGAAAAAGGTTTAACTATGTACTTTGCCCAGCTGGCGGAGAAACTAGATTCTAGGGCAAACTACTTTTCCACCGAGACTTTATTATATCTCCTTTACCTATGTTTCTTAAGGTTGGTAGGTTTTAATTTAGAAACCATAGAATATATTTGGCAGAAATGTCAAAGAGATTGTAGGTTATTGCCAAAAACTGGCAGTAACTCAAATATGGGGCAATTATGTGTCTTGACATAGTTGATAATTGGACTGATACTGAAACTGAAATAGAATCACTCCCTTACTCTGAATCTCCTGAAGTTGAAACCCAGGACACGTTCAGATAAAGCCTTGAATGCCTTTTTTGCCACTGACAGAAACAAAATCTACAGTCCATACTTTGAATCTTACCAAAAGAAAGACTGGCAGCCCCTGATGGCATTATATGCTTTATACTAGGACATTCTCCAATAAATACTCCAGTATTCCATGACATCTAAAGATGTAACCCAGGGAAAACCCTGGGATGTCTGGATATGGATCGACTTAGAAACTCTGCTGATATAATCTCCTAAATATGTTCTTTTCAGATTAGATTAGATAGGTGGGTAGATAGATAATCTTCATATATAATGTCTATATATGTAGTTTACGTGTGTGTATATATATTCATGCATTCATATATATATTCATACACACAGAATGAAAGGCCACACATAAAAGAGCATGCATCATGCAAATGTAGATTTTCTAATTTAATCCTGTAACCCCAGAGTTGGCCCCAGATAACTGCCCTGATCTTCAAAGAGAGTTTTATGACAAGGAAGAAAAAGTATAGTACTACTTCCATCCTACCACTGATTATCTACTCTAGGTTTCATTGATCCAAATCTTGCATTTCAAAGGCAAATTTCTTAAAGAAGTCACCTAATGCTATTCTATTTCCTCACTCCTCATTCTTTCTTTAACCTACAGAAATCTAACTTCTTCCTCTTCATACCCTGACATTTCTTCCACAAGGGACACCAGTGACCTAGACATTTCCTGGATTGAATGGAAACTTGTCAGTGATTATTTTTACCTCCCAGCAACACCGAACATTATTGCTTCTTTATCAGAACAATCTCTTATGTTGCCTCCAATAGAAACGCTTCATCTGGCATTTGCTACTTCTGGGTCATTTCTCCACATCTCAGAATTAGATCCTTGGCCTGCTACTCTTCTCACTTAACATTCTCTCCTTAGGACATCTCATTCACTTTTGTAGGTCCATTTACTACCGATACACTGATTTGTCACCTACACCTGTATCTCAAACCCAGATATGTCTTCCATAAGTAGACACATACTTAAAAAAAACATGTACTGCAGTGTTTTTCAAACTGTAAGTCCAATCCATTAGTGGGTATAAAATCAATTGTACGTGTAGAGATAAGAATCTTAAAATGAAGTATAGAATAGACTAGAAAATATCAGAGTGACTCAAACTTAGGCCGAATAATTATTTTTTCATGAAGCTTTTTTTCCCTTTCATTTGTGTGGGAGTGTGATATTGTGATGTTTCTTACTCTGAGTTATAATCAAAAACATTGAAAAGACACTGGTTCACTGGACAGCCCTACATAGATGTTTCAAAGATAATCTCTGGAACACATGTTCAAAAATGACCTCCCCATCTTTAACCTCAAACCTGTTTCTAGTCCAGAAAGTCTTGTTTCTAGTTCATTGATTTAGTTACCCAAGTCAGAAGGCTGCAAGCTGCCTTGAAGTCTGCTTCTCCTTCACATTTCATAATCATCAGCAAACATAGCAAATTTGGCCTCCTAATGTGTCTATAATCGAATATATCGCTCCATCTCTACTGCCACCAGGCCATATCAGGCAACCATGATCCTTTTCATGGACTACTGCAATTGCCTTCCAATTGAATGTATGCATGAATAACAAATGGACAATATGTCAGTCAGTAAGAGGTAAACATATGATATTATCTACCTTTATAAGCAAAATCTGGGTGTCAGTCCATTCCAGCTGCCATAACAAAACTATCAATAGGTAGCTTATAAACAACAGAAATTTATTTCTCCAATTGTGGGTGCTAGAAATTTCAAGATCAAGATACCAGTGGGTTTGTTGCCTGGTGAAAATTTGATCTCTGTTCATAGATGGTGCCTTCTAGCCTTCTAGTTCTCATGTGGTGGAGGGCACAAACAAACTCTTGGGCCTCTTTTACAAGGTCACTAATCATATTAATGAGAGCTCTAGCCTCATGATCGAATAACCTCACAAAGTTCCTATCTCTTAATGCCATTACCTTAGAAGGTAAGATTTTAATGTATCAGTTTTATGGAGACAGAAATTCAGACCTTAAAGCAGGGTAATATAAAAGTTGAGATAAATTCAAAGATCTTTAGTAGACTGCTGAGAGTTTTGGACAACATACTTAATGTTTTAAGATGGGTATCAACTAACACTCATCCCTGAATTTCAGTCAGAGAAATACCAAATTAATTATTGACCATTTGAACTGTGTGTACAGCTAACCTGGAATGGCTTTTCTCAAGTATATAGGAGGGTAAGAAACCAGTTACCCAACTCCTGATCATCTTTAGTAGCCATGGGAGTCCTATGTAAAAGATGGCCAAGGATTTGAGAAAATGCTGATGATGCTATAAACCATTATTTCAGTAGCACCCTGAAATTCATGGTTACCTTTCCTCAGGGGATACTTTCCCAGGCTAAGGTTTATATAAATAAAATCAAACATTTATCAAAGTATATGCAATATATACCATCCTGCTTTCATCAGGTTTACACGGGCATTTAATAAACTGAGATTTGATTGTGTTTCTATTAGGTTTGTGAATGAAAATCCTGACTCAGATTCCAAGCTAAACTGATCTGTTCAGTTTTTGCTGCCCCTCCCATGCAATATCACCAGATTTAAATTTATGGAATAGTAAACATATTCTTATTAGGAGGAAAATGAAGAATGGTTTGCTAACAGTAATCAGCAGCAATATCTGATTGGATTCACATTTGGTTTCATTTTGTGATCCAACCAGAAGAGCTACAAGTTTGTCTACAAAGCAATGAAACGTTCTATTTATTCCTGAGAATACCAGGGTCTGACCAGCTAAACCCGGTGAAAGCAAATCAGACTTTCCATTTGTGGTTTTCTACTATAAATTGTGATTCACCCTAGCAAAGGTTGGTGTTATTTCTGAAGTTAATCGATCTATTTACCTAAACCAAAAGTAAATAGAAGGGTATCTAATAAATATGTAAACTTTCAGAGGATTTCTTCATTGAAGGCTACAGGTTCTTCTCAATTTCTGTTGATAATAATTTCTATACATTTATGGAATGGAGGAAGTTTCCATCCCTTCTCTCTGTTATTCAGGACAATTGATGCCTAAAAAATACTCAGCTCCCTGAGGCACTTTTAGTGAAAGAGATGGGAGCTTAGCCATTATTAGGGTTGGAGATGCTGCTTTTCTCTCTGGGTACAGTACTTCTTCCAGGACCTTTTCTTTCTACAGACAGAAAGGCTCTGTGAGCAGGAAGTGAAGCAGGAGTTACAAAAGCATGAAGCCTGTGGAGGCAGGCGTCGGGGGCTCTGGACGTCTGCGGAAAAGTTGAAAAAGAGCCAATGTGTGAAAAATTGGGAGGTGTTCTAAAACCCTCTGAAGACATCAAAAGCCAAGCATTATAAGAAAATGAATTAAAAAATAAAAACTGCTATTTTTATAGGCTTCTCAGGCTTGCCACCAATGCCATTTAACTTGAAAATATTTAGTTGGATTAATGTTATTCATAACTATAAAAAGAAGGAAGACGTGGTTTTAGACAAAATAAATATAAAAATAAAATAGAAGCTTTGAGGAAAGAAGCCTTTGATAATGAATATCTTAGAATTGTATGAAGCCATTTGACTATGTCTTTGCCTAACTAGATTTGACAGTAAATCTCAGGATCCTACAAACTCTCAGGTGTGAAGCTATCTCCGAGCATAGCTTGGTGTCTGCATCACACTCTGAAGGCTTAGAGCAGAACAGGTAATATATTCAGGGCAACAGAGGCACAGTTATTCTTAAGAGATACAGAAGTCTTGAGATAGATCCACTTTTGTGATTTAAAAGTGGTCCTTATGTGGGTTTACAATATTAGTTTGTCTCCAAAAATTTTGAAAAGGCATTTTCAGATGCTAGAACTTTCAGAAACAATGGTCTCAGCTGAATTTTTGATAACTCTGTCAAAACTTCCTGAAATGTCTCACTTTTCTCTCCATGCAAAATATTGTGAAATTCAAGTTTTTTATTTATAGACTTTCTAAAAGGTGTATATTTAATGAGCTAGAGCTACACAGTCCAATACGGTAGCCACTGGCCCTGTGTGGCTATTTAACTTTAAATCAATTAGAATTAATAAAGTTGGAAATTATGTTCTCCAGTCACACTGGCCATATTTAATATGCTCCACAGCTGCTTGTGTTACTAGCTACCATATATATTGTGTAACTCATATATAGAATATTCCCAACATTGTAGAAAGTTCTATTGAACAGTGCTGATCTAAAACAACTTTTTTTAGTGTGCTCTGAAGGTCACTAGCTGTAGCTTCTTAATAGGGGTAAATGCAGGGTGTGCTAAATTAAGCATGTTTGTTCTTTTCTTCAGGTTGTTGTGTGTGTGTGTGTGTGTGTGTGTGTGTGTGCACGCGCGCGCGCGCCCTTATCATGCTAATAAGAACTGTCCGTCTTTAAGAGGAAGTTTTGAAATATAGGAGATTCACAAACAAATTTAGACTCTATAATCTTTGTGGAGTGACTTCCAAGACAGTATTTCATGGAACAAACTTTGGAAATTGTGTATCTGTAAAGTAAGTAGCTTGACATTGTGAACTGTGCCTTGCTCACATCTGTATCCTGTTCTATATCCAGAATAATGCTTCATACATAGTAAGTGCACACTATGACCAAGTCAAGTCAAAGTGGTAAACAGACGTAGGGCAAGAAACACCTAGTTTTTCGCCTCTTAAACCAATTGCTTCTCTACTGGTTACCACATAAGCTTAAACCACTACTCTCTCATACCTAAGTATAAACAACTTTTTAATTTCTACATTTGGATTTACTTCCCTTATATATATCGTTTCAATTGCTTTGAGAAAGCTGGAAACATTCCAACATATGTTCTGGAATTATTATTTAACTTGTTGAGTTTTGTGGAAATTTGCCTAAAACTCCAGCTTCTCTGAATGCACTGGCAAGAAAGAAATCTTCAGGCTCCAAAAACCCTCTGTCTTCCTAGTATTGCAGTTTGGACATGCTCTAATATGAATTTGACGTTTTAAAAACAATTTAAATTTTATTTTCAGTGACCTATGTTACCAAAAGCTAGTCGGAGCCTGGGAGGCCAGAGAACATCCTGGAAAAACCACAGATTCATCTTTCAAAAATCTCTTCAATGTATTATAGTTTATTTTTCTTCCAACTGAACCCTCCCTAAAATCTTGGCGCCTTGGTTGTCCTAACTCTGAAACAGGATAGATGCTTTGCGGCCTAGTGGGATGAGGAAGAATGAAGGTGGAAGGAAATAGTTTCGACCTCCACAGAGGCTAAGGTGCTAAGCAAACTCTCCATGGCCTTCTTGCTCCTTACTCTTTGCCCTCCTCTCTTTTTCTCAGATATTTACTTCTTCTACATGCAAAGACCCATCTTCTCCTGGAGACTTTATCCTTCTCTTCTGAATGCCTATAACATTCACCATTGCACCTCATACTTGGCTTGGCCCTTGGTTTTCCCACTTTTGGGTACGTACTTTTATATTTTGCTCCCTGATAAGCTGGCCGGCTTTTTACAATGGAGATCAGGGTCCCCATTTCTTAAGGCTTTGGGATAGTATCATGCAAGCACTAGGTGTTCAATAAATAACAATACAAATATGATGCTGCCAGTACATATTTGTAGGTACATGCCAAGTAGTGAAGACACTACTACATATGTGAGCTTGTGCATGGACATACACACACCCTTATACATTGCTTAGAGTAGATTCATTATACCTAACAGAGAAATTTCCTTTACTTAAGGTTGTCTAACTTAGAATTTCTGGTAAGCTTATTCATAAGTCAGATCTTGTTAAAATATTATGGAAAGCCATAGAACAAATTCGCCAAGCATGCATGATCTGTAGTCGTTTTTACACCGTAAGTGTGCATTATGATCCACCATCTGCCTTGCATTCTGATCGGGTTATCGATAACATTCCCAGGCCCTCATCCATCCTTACATGTCTTAGCAAGACCTGGCTGGACATATGGCGTGCTGCAACATCTGGATTGTTCTATCAGAAGATCAACTGTGAGCCGAAACAGTGGTATCACAAATCAGACATTACTGTATGTGAAAGGGTTTCTGTGCCAAAGAATTTCATTTTTTTGCAGATGTGTCATTGAGGTACCTCAGTAACTGAATTTGCATTGTTACAAGTTTAAAATGAGATTTTCTAATTTAAAATTGCCTTATTTTGAGCCCAAATTTTAGAGTAACAAAGTGCATTAATATCTGATGGCTTGCTTTCTTGTGGAATAAGCAAAGTTTTTAATTTGTTTTTGCTTAGATTTACAAGTGACTAAGGTTCATTGTAAGACCATGGTGTTATCATTTAAGGGCAAAGAATTACTATGAGTTTATTCTATGCCAGACCTTGCATACAAAATATGCATGAAATTAAGTCATATAATTTTCAGAGAAAGCTCAAAAAGTATGTAACTAACTCATATGGGGAAGCTAAGCCAAAAATTGAGATAAGAAATGTTCTCAAGCTGAGGCTCCTCTAAATCTGAAGTATCTAGATTTGAGCCCAGGTACTCAGACCTCAAAGCCGTATGCTTAAGTATTAATGACCATATTGTTTATGGTGTACTTATGTAGGTAGAGATACCTTTCTTCTTTTCCTCTCGCCTTTATCTTCTTTGTTCTTCTACTTCACAGAAAGTAAATTAATATGTTTAAAAAAAATTTCTGGTAAGACATAAAATAAGGATGAGGTTGACAGATGACAAAACAGCAAAAATACAATTTTTTATAAATTTAATCCACATGAAATCACTTTCAGAACTTTACGGATACCTATTACACAACAGCTATTCTGATAGTGAAGTTGGATAAACTGGAATTTACTGAACTTTCTTCTTTAATAGAATTTTTATTGAGATGCACATTTATCGAAGTTTGGATAATTTCCAATTTACCATTTTAAAGTATACACTTTAGTAAGTTTTTGTATATTTGCTATGTTATCCAACCCCCACCACTACCTAATTTCAGAATTTTTCCATCATTCCGCCTAAAAAATCCCATACCTATTATACTTAACCCCAATTTGCTTCCTTCCTTTCATCATTCCTTGGCAGCTACAAATATACTTTATGTCTCTATAGATTTGCCTATTCTGGACATTTCATGTGACTGAAATTATACAATATGTAGCCTTTTATATCTGACTCATTTCTCATAACCTAATGTTTTTAAGGTTCACTCATTTTGTAGCATGTGACAGTACTTTGTTTTACTGCTGAATAATTTCCCATTGTAGAAATGTATCATCTTTTATTTATTTGTTCATCAGCTGATGGACATTTGGGTTGTTTACACTTCTGAGATAATATGAATAATGCTGCTAAGAACATTTATCTGCAAGGTTGTGAAGGACATATGCTTTCAATTCTTTCAAGTATATACCTGGGAGACTTGCTGTGCTCACTCTCTTTTTCTCTTCATGCAAATGCATGAAATTATACACTTTTATATCATTCTTATATAATCATTAAAAGAGACCTTGAGAGACGTTTGTTTGCTAGTATATTGCTAACCAAGTGATGGTTCTGAGATAGCGTTTATTTCAAAATAGTCTAATTCAGACTGTTTTCCCTCTGCTGAATTTACTTTGTTTCCTGACTGTCATGGTGTGGCCTAGGGAGACTTAATCTCCAAACTTCCCCACAAAACAGGACTCCTCAGATTAGACAAAAATAAATTAGGACACGTCCTCTAGGCAACTTCCAACCAAATGACTGTGACTAAAATTAATAAAAATTCTGGGGCCACCCCCTCCCTCACTCTTGTCCCATCTTTCTTATATTCCTCTGCCTCCTGAGTCACTAGAGCTGTTTGACTAAAAGGCAGGCAAAATCAACATTAGCCATCCTTTGGCCCAAATTCTTTTGGGGAACATTGTTCTGTGACGTGTATTAAGGCTTCTGTGGGAAAGGTGGGGTAAAGCCACTCTTTAATTTACCATGGCAGTGAGGATGGATCAAGGACAGAGAGGTGGTGATTGTTATAAGGGTCCTGGCAAAGAGTCCCACCTTGAAGCTGTGGATGGAAATGACACTGACCATAACCAAGTGCCTGCTTCTCCACTAAGTAAGGCTAGTGGCTGATTTAGCCCAGGAGATGTGAATAATCTCGAAAGTGCCCCCAGGATGAAAATGTGTAGACAATTTTCAAGCTTAGAAAAAAAAAATTTGCTCCTATGAGCCTATAAATGACTTAGCAACAATTTTCAACCTACAGAAATAAAATCATTTCAGTAATAACAACCAGAATTATTTTTATAGGACGGGAGTAGGATAGAATAGAATAGTACTTTCTCCAGGTAGCGAAAGTAAGTACTGTTTCTTTAAACTTTGTCTTAGTTGTAGGTGTGTCATACCTGGACATGTGCACACAGATCTACGTCATACAATCAAATGCATTCCTTATTCAGAAATGTTCAAAAGCCACGGCTCTGCAGAAATCTTTAGTTACTCTTTCTTATATTTCTCTTTAGCTATGGGTATTTGCAAACATTTCTGAAAATTTTCCTGACTTGTGTATAAATACCTTATTTGTTTCTGAAGCAGAGGTTAATTCCTATTTTGATCATTCCCTTTCATCCAAAAGTTGTGTAAGAGGCATTGTGGTATCTTTTATATGAAAGGCCAGACGAGATGTGCTATGGCATGTTGGAAACAAAGATTTCTAAAATTGCTTAATGTTTTTTGAAAGAAAACAGAGCCATCAAACTTTCTAGCCCCAGGAACATTCCAAAATGTTCTTAAACATTTTGGGCTTAAAACATTGTTTTGAAGGTGTGATTATGGAAGCCAAGGAAATTAGCAAACATCATGAGAGCAGGTGTGACCCAAAACATTCCAACATTTTGTCTAAAAAACTTCAATCTGCCCTTTTAGTACACATATTGCACACAAAATAAGTAGCCTCCAAGCAAGTCTTAACACACATGTCTCTGAGCAAGGGGAAAATGTACAGATCTCTTTTTAATGGCCTAAAAAGGGCAGTAAAATCAATGAAGCATCCATGAGCACTGCCACTAAATTTCCTGTTTGTAATAAATGTCCATTTTTGTGAAAACCTAAAGAAGGAGATTCCTGTTGATATTTCCTTTCCAACCTCATTATCATACCAACTCATGTAGGACACAAATCTATACAAGCCATTAAACTTTCACAATGATAGACCAATCATAAATGAACTTTGTCTAATGAGGGCTCCAGTTGCATTTGCTCTGTGGCCAGTATTTCTTGGCTTTAATTCTTATCTTAGGCACTCCTTAACATTCTTAGAAACCTATATAGAAGTCAAGATATTCTTTTCCTCAAAGCCCCACATTACTCCTTCTTCTTTTTCCCGTCCTCAATCATACGAACAGTCTTCAGTGTTGACTTTTCACTTATTTTTCAGATTTCCAAATGCTTCAACTTGATGTCTGGTTATCCAACCAATTTTAACATTTCCACCACCCAGACTCTTCATCTCTCTCAAGCCTGAAGTTGAGATACTTCCCAACTGTCCTCATTTCATGTAGGGCTACCATAATTTCTTCAGGTCAGAAGTTCAAACATTATTTTGAAACTTTTCACCTACCATTTGTAATCTATCAGTAGGATCTGTTCTCTCCCTTTGAAATGTTGTTGAAATTTGCCCTTTTTATCCTTTATATTGGTACCACCATATTCACAGTTGTCATCACCTTATGCCTGAATTATTGCTACAACCTCTTTATTCTTAGTTCAGCTGATGGGGAAAATATATGCAAGAGGATATGCAAGAGGATATGTAAAACTTTATTAAGAATGTGGTATCTGTCAGATACTACACTAGTCTCAGAATAAAAACCATAAATGAACACGACCCAACCCCTGACGTCAAGTTGCTCAGAATCTCTTGACTACGGCTAGACTGATACAAGGCATTCTCAAATATTACTGTCATCACCTCATTTTCCTCTTTCAGAACTTGCAATACTTCATGTATTTGCTTCATTAAGTACAAATGCTTTTGTCTCACTTTTGTGGTTTTTTCATACTTGGAAGATTCTATCTGTCCTACCTTTTCCCCCTTTATTCCCTGATATGACTCATTTTATGCAACAAGCTGCACTCTCATCTGTTCACTACTAGTTCCATAGAATTCCTTTACTTCTTCTGTTCACCTTTCCTAGAGGCCTTTCTCTCTCTCCCACACAAAACTTATTCATCCTTCAACATCCATTTTCTAGCCTTCCTTTTCTAGAAAGTCTTCTGAAATTTCACCAAATCATATATTTCCTTTCCAATTTCTTTTTTTTATGTTATTTTAAAGATGTGGGTACAGTTCAGGATTAGGTATACAAGAGGTCATTGTAACAGGTAAAGTCTGGGCCTCCCTTTGGTTCCCACTTCACCTGGTTTGAGATCAGTTACCCTTATTGATATCATGTGCCTGCTCCCCACCCCACCCCCCAGCAGTTTCCGGCTAATGCCAATCCCCTCTTTAAAGTATTGTGGTAAATGTTCAGGGTCTGCTTATGAGTGAGAACATGTGGAACTCAGTTCTTTGCTTCTGTGATAAATCACTGAGGATTATAGACTCTAAATCCATTCAAGTTGCTGTGAAGTCCATAATTTTGTACCTCTTTATGGCTGTGCAATATTCCTTTGTGTATATGTACCACATTTTTTTAATCCAGTCCAGTTTCAATGAGCAGCATAGTTGGTTCCATGTTTGTGCTATTGTAAATAGTGCTGCAATAAACAAGCGGGTGCTGGTATCTTTTTTGTAGAGTAATTGAAGTTCCTTTGGAATATTACTAGAAGGGGGTTTGCCAGGTCATATGAAAGGTCAATTCCACTTCTTTTAGAATTGCCACACTGTTTTCCATAGACATTGAACTAGTTTGCATTCCCACCAACAGTGTAGAAGTGTTTGCTTTTTTCCACATCCTCGCCAGCTTCTGTTGTTTTTTGTTTTATTAATGATGGCCATTCTTACGGGAGTTAGGTGGTATCTCAATCTAATTTTGATTTGCATCTCTCTGATGATTAGAGGCTGAGCATTTTTTCATGTATCTGTTGGCTGCTTGTATATCTTCTTTTGAGAAGTGTCAGAAATTCATATGGAAACATAAATGACCATGAATAGTCAAAACAATCCTTAGCAAAATAAATAAAGTGGGAGATAGCACATTTCCAGACTTTAAACTTTATTATAAGACTATAATAATCAAAACAACCTGGTATTGGTACAAGAAAAGACAAATAGACCAAAGGAACAGGATAGAGATTCCAGAAGCAAAACCTTGATTTCTCAACCAACACATCTTTGACAAAGCCTCCAACAGCAACCACTGAGGAGAGGAGAACCTATTCAGTAAATGGTGCTGGGAAACTAGCTGACCATATGCAGAAGAATGAAACAGGACCCCTACCTATCACCAGACACAAAAATCAACTCCAAATAGGTAAATGACCTAAACATAAAGCTTCAAGTGTTAAGAATCTTAGAAAACATAGGAGACACTCTTATGGAAATTGGAATAGGCAACCAATTCCTGATTAAAACCCCAGACGCCCATGCCATAAGAGATAAGATAGACAAGTGGAATCTCATCACAGTGAAAAGCTTCTGCAAAGCAAAAGAAACCATCGAGAGAATGGTGAGACAGCTTACTGAAAGGGAAAAAAATATTTGCTAGCTGCATATCTGACAATGGCCTAACATCCAGGATCTACAAGGAATTCAGATGTGCTAAAAGGAGAAAAACAAGCACCTAAATTTCCTTCTCAATTTCTATTGTTCTTATAGTTAAAGGATAATTCTACATTAGGGCACTAAGTGTGCTACTAATGTGTTTAAGGATGTTTCAGCACATAGAACATAAATTTTCTGATCTTCTCTTAAATACTGAATGTCAACCCCATGCCACTTAGTATTGTGCCAAAACAATAGTAGATTTGGCCTTCACCAAGCCCACTCTTCTGTTTCACCATTCTGTGAATAGTCCTTCAAGTATTCAGTTACTGACCACGTGTGCATCTCTCGAAGTAGGACATTTGGGATACAATCATAGGCAAACGAATAAATCCCGATCTTATAAATAAATACATAATACAGCAGAAGCGCAGAGATTAAAACAAGAACCTAACATTGTCTTTGGAATATGGAGGAACCTCCTAAAAATGATGCTTTTTCTCACCTGGAATATCTTTCATTTATTGCTTAACTAACAAATTCCTCTCATTTCTAAGACTCAGCTCAAAGTCTACTCCTTCTTTGTAACTTTTTTGTCAACAAAAGAAAAAAAACAATGCTCTTAAAATTATACAAAAAGAACTGAAAAACCCAGAGAAGTGTGATGACTTGCCCAAATGGTGCATACATTTTTATTTATGTGTTTTCTGTAAGTAATTTTCTTTTTGATATGTTTAAGTAATTATGCGTATAAATTTTTCTTTAGATTTTGTGGTAACTAGATATAAATGTCAATCTGAAACATTGACTCCAGGTGTGTTAGAGTTATTTACATAAATTATTTGAATTCTGTGACCTTCCTTCTCTCTCTTTTTTTTTCAATTTCTATTTCTGTACTTAATTTCTTGAAGACTCTGAGTGAATATGAAAGAGTCTATAAAGAAGGTGTTGTATTCTCCCCCTAAAACAAGTCCCAAACTGTATGGCTAATCTAGTGAGTATGTTTTGAAAAAGTCTCAATTTCCTTCCCTAGATCACAGGGAAGAAGTGTTTGATCTAACCCACCTAATCTCTCATTTCCAACCAGTTGTGAAAACATGCTTCTCAAGGTTTCAAACCACTGGAATAAGAAGTAAATAATCAAGAGAAAGTGGTTAAATGTAAACCAAGGTTTAGATTTATAAAACCTTCGCGAGTTGGTCTGACAGTTTGCCTATGCAACTCCAGTCAGAGCTGCATTTGTTGATGATAGGCATTCTTGACACTGATTAACCATTTTAGTGTCAGAGCTCTTTATTTTTTGTCTTCCTAATAATATAACTTCTCTGTATTCCTTTTTTAAAAATAGTTTTAAAATATACTATGTTCACTCAAATTAATTCAGTAATTGTTTACTAAATTCCTATGCCTCAGACATTGTAAGATGTCACTGGGGAAAAGGGAATCAGCCTGGAACATTAGCTTAAAATATCACTGGGAAGCTTCCATGAACACAAAGGGATATATATCAGCTTACTTCTCCTTTTAAAATATTGTCATGAGCCGGGCTCAGTGGCTCAGCCTGTAATCCCCCGCCTTTGGGAGACTGAGGTGAGTGAATTTCCTGAGCCCGCGGGTTCGAAACCCGCCTGGGCAGCAAGACCTCATCTCTACAATAAATCAAAAAATCAGCTGGGCGTGGTAGCGCATGCCTGTAATTCCAGCTACCAGGAAGGCTGAGGCGGAAGGATCGCCGGAGCCCAGAAGTTCGAGGCTGCGGTGGCCGGGAGCGGCCACTGCACTCCAGTCTGGGCAACAGAGTGAGACTCCAACTCAAAAAAAATAAAATAAAAAATTTAAAAAATTAAAAAATAAAATAAATAAAATAAAATATTGTCATGTAATAATACCTGTGTAGGAAAGGATATGGAAAACAAAATCTCTCCTGCATTACTGGTAGGCATGTAGACTGATATTCCCAGGGTATTTTGTTATTATATACAAACTTTCACTTTTTTAGATATCTGATGTGATTAATCAATTCCACTGCCATAAATTTAGTCTACTAGAATATTCACACAAATAAGCCGATAGCAATGCAGTAGAATATTTATTACAGAATTGTCTAAAGTAGACAAAATTGCCAACAATGTATTAACTAGGGTGTTTAGATAGGATACCCGTAAAGATACTCAATTAAATATAATAAAACTGTTTTTGAAAATGAGACAGAACCATTTATGATGTGAAAATGTGATAACTTACAGCAAGACTTTGAGATGTTTGTATTTTTAAGAGTGCTTTGCAAGAACTTCCATTTTCAGTCATAAATATAAAAGTAATAGGTCAAAGCAATAGGTCAGACTTACCTTCTGTATCCTAATTAATCATAAAAATTTTTTTAACAATTTAAAGCAACTGCGTTTAAGAATTTGACAGTAGACAATGCAGATTTATAGATAATATTTGAGAAAAGGGAAACATGTGGATAAGCGCTACACTTGCCATATCTTTTGACCTCAAGAAACCTTAGCAACTATGGTGCAGGTAAATACAGACTGAGCAGAGAGCAACAATCCCTCTAGGTGAAAAAGAGATCAAAATTCCCTTTTGGGAAAGGTAGAATTTGAAAGATTGAGAACTGGAGAGAAGAAAACTGTGCTATATACATATATTTTTTAGTGAGAATTTTTAATTTTAATTTCTTTGAACAGTGCTGTGTTTTATTTTGGAAGTTAGTTGGTTTATTGGATAATCAGTTTAATCCCAGCAAAGTGAGTTGGGACTTTTTGAGGCTACTCTAGGGTTACCTATATGCAAGAGCACAGTAGAACTGTTCTATAGTATGCCATTTTTTAGGTTTTTAGGTTCTTAATGAAATGCTGAGGGCATTTACTAAGGCGTCTCAACTTTGGTTGGAACTTCAACACATCTAAGCACTGTGCAATCCTCAGACTTTACATCCAGTTCACTACCCTTCAGTAGCTATTCCCAGATAAATATCTATACCTATCTATGTATCTATCCATCTACCTGTGTGTGTGTGTGTGTGTGTGTGTGTGTGTGTGTGTGTATAGAGAGAGAGAGAGTTAATTAAAAATTATCCTTACTATCCAATATATGATAAAATAAAATTTTAGAAAATGTAGGAAATGTGACTCACAACCAGGAAAAAAAATAATAAATGAAAATAGGCCCAGTGATGATACAGATGTATAATTTAGGAGAAAATGATCTTTAAAAAAAAAAAGGGAAATACACATTTACTAAGAAACTAGACAGGAAATCTCAGAAGAGACAAAGGGATTTACAAAAAAAGAAAAAAAACTAGAGCCCCAAAATGCAACATCTGAGATGAGAAGTATGATAAATATACTCAGAGAAGATTGAACTCCCCAGAAGAGAATACAGTATTTGAAAATTATTTAATATACAATAAGCAAAATAAAATATATAGAAGGGAAAAAGACTGAAAAAAGTAGGAACACAGCGATAGAGAGACAATATTGAACAACTTAATATGAGCAATTGGAGTCCAAGAAAGAGAAGAATGACAGATTGAGGCAAAAAAAAAAAAAAAGATTTGAAAAAATAACTAAACAGTTTTCCAAATTTTAAAGTAAATATCAATTGACAGAATTGAAAAAATAAGGAAAAATTGTAAAATAAACAAAAAGCAAAAACAAATTTTCGTAAGTCATAATCAAATTACTAAAAATCTAAGGGAAGAGAAAAAATTTTAACAGCCAGAAAGAAATAGCATAGCATACTTACAGAAGAACAATAATGATAATAAACACTGGTTCCTAAAAGCTTTAAACACAAACCTTGGGGTAAAATTTGCCATTGAAGAGTTGTCTAGGCATATACAGTAATTGTGGTTTACAAATTGGGCTTTCACAATAACATCTGTCCCTGAGAGGGGATCTGATAAAAGGACAAAACTGCATCTATGTAGCTCTGCATCTCCTATCTTTTCTGGTTTGTTATCTGATGGAAATATTTTGATAATAAATTAGAATTGTGAGGCGCCCTCCCTCCCCCGCAAAACAACACTAATTCCTCGGAAACAATGCAAGCTGGAAGACAATGGAATGGCATCTTTTAAGTTCTGGGATGGAAAGCAACCTAAATTTTTGTAGCCTAAGGAAGTATTCTGCAAAAATGAAGACAAAATAAAAACATTTTCAGATAAATAACTAAAAACATCCATAACTAGCAGAACTACACAGCAAAAAAGTTAAAAGAAATTCTTCAGTTTGCAAAATAACTGATACTAAAAGGAACCTAGATATTAGCAAAGAAATAAAAGCTACCCAAAATAGTAAATACATTAAATACATTACAAAAATTTTAAAAGCATATTCATTTAGTATTCTTTTGTAAAAAATAATTAACTGTTTAAAGAAAAAATTACTATGAAGTGTTTAGTTTTAACATAGATAAAAGTAAAATGTATGACAACGAGCACAAGGAATGAGGGGTAAATGTCAGATGTCATAAGTTCTTACATTGTGTATAAATAAATATAATTTTAATTTTAATTATAGAGTGATACTTTAATAGCGCATATTATAATCACAAGAAAAATGAAAACAAAGACATATAGGTGAAATGTAAAAATAATAGATAAATGGAACAATAATTAATATTTGATTAATCTCAACTATAACAGAAAAAAGAAAAACAAACCAAAAAACTAAATAACAGGAATATGAAAAATAGCAAGAATGATAGACTAAAATTCAATCAAATCAACAATTACATAAATGTAAAAGGAATAAACACTGATGAAAAGACATAGATTGTCAGACTGAATAAAAAAGTAAAGCTCAACCATATTAAGAAAGAGACAGTTGAATATGAAAAATAGAAAAATATTTAGAATATATATAGAAGGGGTGAATGTCATAGAGATCATAAATATATTTTTAAAGTAAGGGAATACTGCGACCTATTTTGTGTCAATAACCAATCCTACACAAAGTCTTTCAGAAAATAATAGAGGAGGAAATGTTTCCCAACTCATTTTATGAAGATAATTCTATCCTCACATCAAATCCAGAAATAAAATGGAAAAAAGAATACTATAGACAAATTCTTCTTGTTCAAAAAATCATTAAAATTCTTAACAAAAATTTAGCAAATTAAATTCAGTAATATATGAAAATCATAATGCATCATGACCAATGAAGTTTACCTGGAATACAATAATTGGTTTACCATTTGGAAATCAATCAGTGTAAACTACTATGATAACAAAATGAAGGCCAGAAAACGCCATCATATTGTCATTTTAATAAATGCAGAAAAATAATTTTACAAAATGTAAAACTCATTCATGTTACAAATCCTCAGCAAACCAGAGATAAAGAAAATATCCTCAGCCTGCTCAAGAGTATCTATAAAAAAACCTGCAGCAGAGCCCAGATGCTTAGGGCAGTGCAATTGTCCTATATGATACTGTAATGGTAGAAACATGTCTTGGACATTTTTCAGAATCCTTAGAGCTGTTTAAAACAAAGAGTGAACTCTCATGTAAATTATGGACTTTAGTTAAAAAGAATATGCTATGATCTGAATCTTTGTGCACCTCCCAAAATTTATATGTTGAAACCTAACTCCCAATGTAATGATATTAGGAAGTGAAACCTTTGGAACATGATTAGGTCCTGAGGATGGAGCCTTTATAAATGGGATTAGTGCCCTTGCAAAACAGGCCCAAAGGCACTTGTTTGACTTTTCCACTGTGTGAGGACACAGCAAGAAGGTGCCGTTCTGTGAACCAGAAAATGGTCCCTCACCAGATGCTGAATCTGCAGACACATCTTGATCTTGGACTTCCAACCTAGAACAGTGGAGTCAAATCAAAAGTCTAGAAATAGAATCACAAGCATATGGTCACCATGTTTTTTATTTATTTATTTTTTTTAAGTTGGAGTCTCACTCTGTCACCCAGACTGGAGTGCAGTGGCCACTCCCGGCCACCGCAGCCTCGACCTGCAGGACTCCGACAATCCTTCTGCCTCTGCCTTCCAAGTAGCTGGAACTACAGGCGCGTTCTACCATTACCACGCCCAGCTAATTTTTTGATTTATTGTAGAGATGAGGTCTCGCCAAGTTGCCCAGGCGGGTCTCGAACTCTCAGGCTCAGACAATCCATTCACCTTAGCCTCCCAAAGCGCTGGGATTACAGGCTGAGCCACCGAGCCGGGCTGGTCACCATGTTTTTTAAAACAGCACCAAAATGATCCAAAGTGAAAGTCTTTTAAAAACGTCATGCAGTAACAACTGGATGTCCATATTTTAAAAATGAATCTTGATCTCCACCTCATACCACATTCAAAACTTAATTTAAGATAGATCATAAACATAACTATGTCCATTTGAAATGGATGCATTTGAGATGGCTCATACACATAACTATATAAGCTGAAACTTCTAGTGCTTCAGATGAAAATGTAAAGAGAGTCCTCACCAGCAAGGGCATGCTATGTTGGAGTAGGCAAAAAATTTAGCCAGTATAGAAAAGTCCTTACTAAAAAGAAAAAAAAAAAGATAAATGTATATACTTCCTTAAAATTAAAAACGTCTGCTTATAAAAAGACAATATGAAGAAAGTAAAAAGAAAAACCATGGCCTAAGGAAGAATATTTATAAAAAATATATTTAAAATAATTTGTATCCAGAAAATATAAAGAACTCCTACAACTTAATAATGAAAAGATAAGCAGCCTGATTTAAAAGTGGAAAAAATATCTGAACAGATATTTCACAAAAGAATGTACAAAATGTACCACATGAAAAGGTAATTAAAATTATTAATCACAAGAAAAATGCAAATTAAAGTCAAAATGATGCACCACACCATACACACAGAAGGTCTAAATATTGAAGATGTGGGGAACAACTGGATTTATAATACACTGCAGAAGTGCAAAATGGTTGTTATTTTTGGAAAACTGGCAGTTTTACAAAGTTAAATATACATCTATTCTGTGACCCAACAATTTCACTCTAAGGAGAAATAAAGAGGTATTCACAAAATACTTGTATATGAATGTTCATATTCATGCTATTTATAATAATTAAAACTGAAGACATTTCAAATATCCATCAACAAGAAAATGAATAAACAAATGTTGGTATATTTATACAGTGGAACAATGAAAATTAATGAGTCACTAATGAATGCAATAGAATGAGTAAATTTCAAAAATATATTGCTAAGCAGGTATGGTTTCATTTATATGAAATCCTGCAACAGGTGATTTGGTATTAGAAATCAGAAGAGTGGTGGCCTGCAATGTAGGATTGGAGCAGGGATTAACTGGGATGGGGCATGAGGAAACTTTCTGGGTGGAAATATTTCCTAGCTTGATTCATTTGCAGGGGTATACAGAGGCTTGTATTTATCATAACTCATTGGACTTTTGATATGTGGATCTCACTACTTATAAAGTAGATCTCAATAAACAAACGAGAAATATTTATACACACACACACACACACACACACACACACACACACACACACACAAACATAAACCCCAAGGAAGGAGGAAAGATTTTGTTCATTTTATTTCCTAAATGCATCCCAAGAAACTATAAGAATGCCTGCTACTCAGTAAATATTTAGTTCAATGAATGAACTAATATGCATGAACATTTTTAATTAAACAAGAAACTTTACTAGTAGTTACCTTTGAAGGTCAGCCTAGTAGAAGAGAATGAGATATTTACTTATAAATTTATACCCGTCTTTATAATCCTGAGTACATATTCCACTCATACATGTGCACACACACACAACCATACATACAAATTTTCAGGCCTTTATCATGTTATATTTATGTATTTTTCAGTCTAAATTTTGGTAAAAGTTAAATATAAGTATCTATCACCTATTAGAACCTAATATATTTTTGTTACACAAATGAATGAATAGATAAATGATTATTTTCCGAACAATTTTAGTTGGTTGAGATTTTAATGACTTTAAACTCTCTTGACATACTTTGTGTGTGTAAAAAGATAAACTAAAAATGTCATAGTACCTGTTTACTTTAAATAAAATTAACTATCATATACAAAGAGCATTATGGAGATTAGTTGCTTCTAATCTTCCCAACAACTCTGCAAGGCAGGTTTTATTTTCTCTAGTTTATAAACCATAAAAGCTGAGGTCAGGGAGGTTAAGTGATTTGTCAACGTTCATAGGGGTAGGAATTGGCAAATTCAGAATTTGTTGCAATGTCTGGGTTCTAAATTTATGCTTTTTTAAATGCTTTATTTTGCTTCTCTTGAATTAAAATTAATAAAAGGAAAGTAAAATTAAAGTAACATTTTTCAAAAGGCAAATTAAATGTAAAATATAGCAGCCAGAGAGACTGTTTTTTGGAAAAAGTCCCTGAAAAGAAGAGTTGCTAAATGCTGGGTACCGAATCTGAGTGAGGGGTTGGCCATCTAAACTGTTACCTAGAGCATTGATAAGGGGCGTTAAAATATCTGAGGAATACTTTAGAAATGCAAGACCCACTGAGTCAGATTTTCTCAAGTGGCTTTTTATATAACTATAGAAATACCAATTGGTCCAAGACAGTGCTTCAGATGAAAATGTGAAGAGAGCCCTCACCAGCAAGGACTTGTCTCTACTGAACAATTTTGCAACATGCATGTGCAGCTGTGGTCAGCCAAAAGACAGCAGTAGCTGGCAGCTGGAACTCTGAGACCAAAAAATTTGCACAGAACAATGCTGTTCATGGGACTGAAGAATTTCTTTCATTATCTAAATCTTTAAAAAGCTTGCCAAGAAGTTGTCTGGTCTGGATAGTCACAAAAGAATAAAGGAATGAATAAGAGCTATAGGAAAGCAGGAAATGTTTGTCAGCTATTTCATTTTCAGATTTTTGACTCTCCTTTGGGCAGCAGAGTCAATAAATGAATCTATTTCAGTATACATTTTTATTAATAGAAAATCAGAGTCCCCTCACTTAAGTAAATGTTGAATAAATATTTAAAAATTCATTTTGAAATGGTACCAAATTATTAGTCTAGAGACACCCATGTGTCAAGATCCCACCTTGGCTATATTTATAAAGTCTTTCTTTTTATCCTTTTCATCATGAAATCTTGATACACACACACACACACACACACACACACACACACACACACACACTCACAACAGCAAGGACTTCCTCTAAGATTAAGATTCTCTAAAGAAAGATTAAAGTCTTAAACAACAGTTAAAAGAAAGAGAGAGACAACTTATAGTGTTGGGTAACACTATGATGAGTGTGGAATGCAAATGTGTTTTAGAAATTCAGACATCAGAGTGGGAAATGGCCAAAAAGGAAGAGTCCACATTTGACATGAGCCTTTAGCTTCACTTGAAAAATGAGAATTTGGGACTGAGAATCGAACACTAAACACAGGCATAATGTTACTAAAGAACTATAGTATTCACTGCGGTATCCTATTCTATTTCTCTTATTAGCTATTCTTCACCATTCCAACCATTTCCACAACTCAGTGCCTCTCAGTATCACACATGGGTGCGTGTGCACACACACACATGCACATACCACATGTACATATGTCCTTATCTTGAAGGAAGATTTTAGAAAGTGTATGGCTCACTATAGTAGCTACTTATACTACAAAATTATTTAATAATTTGCAAGAGCTTCTCGCAGATAATATTCCTTACTGAAAAACAGGATTGCAAAAATAGTCCCAATGAAGACACATTTTATATCCCTTGGATTCTCCCACTGGCATAACTTCCCTCCAAACATCAACACAGAATGGTTACCAAAAAGTTCCTATTCATATTAGGACAAACTATAATAATACAGTGCATTTCGCACTTGCTTGAAATGGAAGATGCTAGTAGCTCTCTTTTGAAAGAGACTTCTGTGAACCACAAGAACTTGACCTGCTTTCAGTCTTTTGACACCACTTGTAGTATTATGGGTAAAAACACCAGCATCACTCATTATTTAGAGGGATGTTTTCAGCTGTTTCTTCAGCACTGAACCAGATGTTGGCATGACTCTGTGTTCTCTCCTTGGCTGCCAATGAGAAGTTTTCTCTGGAAACTTTAGCATACAGAGAAAGACCCTTTTCTGGTGAGAAAAGAAGTTGAAAGATTTACTTCTGAGGTATTTCTGTATGTAGTAGGTTATTTTCCCAACAGATTATTTTGAGGATAAGTCACTCTCTTACTTTTGAAATAATGAATCACATTTTAATATGCCTTTCCTAACTCAATTTGAAAGTATATAAAAATGTTATTATACTTTTCAATAATGTAGCAAAAATCACTTCCAACCTTAAACATTACTGCAAGCAATATGAGAGACAGAATAGATAAAAGCAATTTCTGATCTTCTTGCCGTAATTAAGAAGAAAATAAAGTTATATACTAAAATGTATATCAACCATGCAAATGAATTTTATAGATCTTCACAGGTGAAAGGAAACCTCCAGAACTCTAGAAAATATTCTACTAATATTTTACAATACATAAACAAGTTTTATGAAAATATAAACTTGTGGTTTTATAACTATCCTAACCTCTATAAGGCCCTGTCCTTATAGACATTCCACTTTTTATGATGTTCATAAATGAGATAAGTAAATGAAGATTTATGGGAAAAAGGTAAATGAGAAATAATTTATCACAAAGAGAATGGACTAAAAGATAAAATTTAATTGGGGGTTCAGAATAAAACTACAAATAAGATTTCTTTTTCTTTTAAAAAGAAACCTCAAACCAGCATTAGTTAGCTACTCAGAAGAACAAAAATTCTGAAAGGAAAAATATTGTATGTTTTGTAAGTATAAAGAATAAATAAAATCAAAAAGTTGGAGAAGGTCTTTTGAACTAGTTAAACGTATCAGATCCACAAGTCTGTATTGATAATCCAATATGAAAGAGAAAGAATATGAGAATACATGAACTGCTATGAGATATTTTCATATCCCATATTGTGAAGACAATTTATGGCCTTAAATATTTCTAGAGCAAAGGAGAAAGAAGAAAAATATAGGACGCATGTATACGAATCAAGAATTTAGGGAAATTTCTAATTCTGGTTAGGATGTAGAAAGCCTTAAGAGACTATGACTGTTACCCTAACAGTGAGAATAGGTCAAATAAGATACAAAATTATAACTTTAAAAAATCCTATCAGAGTGACAAAGATGAAAAAATTTCAGTGAACAAATTTCATAAAATGACAAGCCCTTCCTAGGACAGAAGAGAACCATGACTCTTTTGTTCCCTACTGGAAATGCCAGAGAGGGAATAATAACCAGTATAACTTACTAGTTATAAACATCAGTAAGAAGACATCAGTCAAACTTTTTGTGAACTTTTAATGGCCAAGTAGGGACTGGTTTGACAGATTAGAATCACAAGGAGGCCCAAGAAATGATTTCTGTACCCACCTTCCAAACCTTTCCCATGGATCTTCACTGAGTGAAAAGAGATTTGACATGACTCATGTTGATATACAGTGTTCTATATCCTTTTTCTCTTTAATCTAGGTGGGCTTTATGACTTACTTGACACTAGAGTAGAGCAGAGGTAATAAAGGGTCAGTTTCTGAACTTGTACTTTAAGAGATAAGTAAACTTTCTTAAATCCTTGTTCCTGAAAGCCAACATCCATGCTGTGCCAACAACCAGGCTGCTGCTTGGAGAACTCCATATGGAGATAAACCAAGAATCGCAGGCCAGACTCTTGGATGAGTTCTCATTTGTCAGCCAGAAATAAATTATCAGCAATTTACCATCAGCACATGGAACATATTGCAATATCAATCACATTCTCTGACATAAATTAAGCATAAACAAGTTGCAAAAGATCAAAATAATATGGGGGGACACCTCTTATCAAGAAGGGTGCCTGAACGAAGCATATTTGTATACCTAACCCTTAACTGTACCCCACAATATCATAATAAGAAATATTGATTAAAAAAATAGATCAAAATAATACCAAGCAACTTTTCGGATCACAGTGGTATAAAAATAAATATCACCACCACCAAGATTCTCCCAAAACCCACAAATACATGAACACTAAAATACGTTTTGCTGAACAACTTCTGGATCAACATGGAAATCAAGACAGAAATAAAAAAGATTCCTGGAAACAAATGAAAACAAAAACACAACTTATCAGAATCTCAGAGATGCCATAAAAGCAGTGTTAAGAGGAAAATACATAGCATTGCGCGCACACACACACACACACACACACACACACACACACACACCAAGAAAACAGAAAGATCACAAGCAAATAGCCTAATGTCACACCTAAGAGAGCTAGAAAGGCAAGACAATCTAAATCCTAACTTCAGCAGAAGAATCCAGATCACCAAGATAAAATCACAATTGCAAGACATAGAAGACAAAAAATATTGTAGAAAAAATCCACATGACAGAAAGCTCATTCTTTGAAAGAATAAATAAAATTGTCAGACCCCTGGCTAGATTGACTTAAAAAGAGAGAGAGAGAGATTGAGAGAGAGAGAGAGAGAGAAGAGAGAAAGTCCGTATAAACACAATTAGAAATGCAAAAGACAAAGTCACAATTGTAGCTTTATAATAAAGCTTAAAATCTGGGAGCATGATGCCTCCCGCTTTTTAAAAATTGTTTTTGTTTGTTTATTTGTTTGTCTACTGAGGATTGTTAAATGTAAAACCTCAAACTATAAGAACCTTAGAAAATGCAAGAGACACCCTTATGGAAATTGAAACAGGCAGCCAATTCCTGATCAAAACCCCAAGTGCCCATGACATAAGAGATAAGATAGACAAGTGGGACCTCATCAAACTGACAAGCTTCTGCAAAGCCAAAGAAACCATTGAGAGAGCAGGGAGACAGCCCACAGACTGGGAAAAAATATCTGCGCACTGTATACCTGACAGAGGCCTACCATTTAGGATCTACAAGGAACTCAAACATGCTGAAAAGAAAAAAAACAAACAGTCCCATTACAAAGTGGGCAAAAGATATGAATAGACTCCTCTTAAAAGAAGACATATGAGCAGCCAACAGATACATGAAAAAATGCTCAGCCTCACTAGTCATCAAATAAATGCAAATTAAAACCATACTGAGATACCACCTAACCCCAGTCAGGATGGCCATGATCAATAACCCAAAAAACAACAGATGCTGGAGAGGATGTGGAGAAAGGGGGAACACTTCTATACTGTTGGTGGGTGAGTAAACTAGTACAGTCCCTGTGGAAAACAGTGTGGCAATTCCTAAAAGATCTGAAAATTGACCTCCCATATGACCCCACTAACCCCCTACTGGGAAAATACCCAGAGGAACTCAAATCACTCTATGAAAAACATACCTGCACACACATGTTTACTGCAGCATTATTTACAATAGCAAAAACATGGAACCAACCGTGCTGCCCATCAAAAGAGGACTGGATAAAAAAATGTGGTACATATACATGATGGAATATTATGTAGCCATAAAGAAGGACAAAATTAGGAACTTCACAGCAACTTGGAGTGACTGTAGAAACTATAATACTGCATGATCTATCACAGAAACAAAGAACCGAGTATCCCATGTTCTCACTCATAAGTGGACCTTGAACAACTATCATAATACTATAAGAAAGAGATTGGTAGTAGTGGGAAACTGCCAGGGGAGGGGGACAAAGCTCATCAACAAGGATACCTGCATAATGAACATTTGCATACCTAACCTTGATCGAACCACACATATTTAAAATTAAAAATAAATTTTTTTGAAGGATGATGGTAGTGATTACATCTCTCTCTCTCTCTCTCTTTTTTTTTTTTGAGTTGGAGTCTCACTCTGTCACCCAGATTGGAGTGCAGTGGCCTCTCCTGGCCACCGCAGCCTTGACCTGCTGGGCTTCGGCGATCCTTCCGCCTTAGCCTTCCAAGTAGCTGGAACTACAGGCGTGTGCTATCACGCCCAGCTAATTTTTGATTTATTGTAGAGATGAGGTGTCGCCAAGTTTCCCAGGAGGGTCTCGAACCCACGGGCTCAGGCAATCCACTCATCTCAGCCTCCCAAAGCGCGGGATTACAGGTTGAGCCACCGAGCCCGGCTTACATCTCCATTGTATTTGAATTCCACTGAATATTTTAAAAGAATGATAGCAGTTCTATTTCTGAAAGACAATATTACCCAAAAAAAGAAAATGTGGTACATATACATGATAGAATATTATGCAGCCATAAAGAAGAACAAAATCATGAACTTTGTAGCAAATTAGATAGACTTGGAGACACTCATACTAAGTGTTCTATCACAGAAACGAAGAACTGAATAGTGTGTGTTCTCACTTCTAAGTAATCCCTGAACAGTATTTACATGAACACAAGGGAGAGATCAGCAGTCACTGGTCACTGCTAGGAAAGGGAGGGAAGGAGGAGGATAGGGAGTATGTGACAACATAAAGGGTACCAGGTCCACTACCAGGGGAAGGATGGCCATTTGGAAGCCCAAACTTTGCCTGCATGCAGCCTACCTATGTAGTTAATCCTCATTTGTACCCCCCATATCTCTATAATATGATTTACATTTAAATTTAAAAAATAACCTGCCACATAAATTTTTGAAAATTGTAAGCAATTTGAATGAGTCGTCTTGGGAGTGTATTATCTAATTCCAAGGGATCTATCCCCACTGATGCTTCATAGAGCAGAAAAATTGCCCAAATGAAACCTGCCCTAATTCCTGGCCCACACTATCACTTTTCCACATGGGTACTAATTGACATAGAAGAGACATTTATTGAAGAGACATTTGTCTTCCTACTGTTTACAGTGATATCCACTTATGTGTAGATCTCTTTCTGGGCTCTATATTCTCTTCTGTTTGACTATCCTTACAAAATACAACCTGTCTTAATTACTCTATCTCTTAAAATAAATCTTGAAGCCGGGCTCGGTGGCTCAGCCTGTAATCCCGTGCCTTTGGGAGGCTGAGGTGAGTGGATTGCCTGAGCCCGCGGGTTCGAGACCCGCCTGGGCAGCGAGACCTCATCTCTACAATAAATAAAAAAATCAGTCGGGTGTGGTAGCGCTTGCCTGTAATTCTGGCCACTTGGAAGGCTGAGGTGGAAGGATCGCTGGAGCCCAGCAGGTTGAGGCTGCGGTGGCCAGGAGCGGCCACTGCACTCCAGTCTGGGTGACAGAGTGAGACTCCAACTCAAAAAAAAAAAAAAAAATAATAAAAATAAAAAATAAATAAATCTTGATATCTGGTAGTAGAGGTTTTTCCAAATTTGTTCTTCCATATTATCTTGGCAATTCTCGGTTTTCTGAATTTTTATATAATTACACAGTCATTTTATCTGTATAGAAGTCTCTTACCTCTTTGCTGGATTGTTTTCTTTTTATTATATTTGATGCTAATTTAAATCGTATTTAAAAATTTTGATTTCTAACTGATGTTTACTGGTGATATGAACATAATTGATTTTTTTGTACCTTGAATTGTATCCAGTAGCCCTACAAAATCTATTATAATTTTTTCTGTATATTATTTCAAATTTTCTCAAATTAAGGCATCTGTGAAACCAGTTTTATTTCTTTCTTTCCAATATTTATAATTTTCATTTAAAAATATTAATACATTGGATAGAATCTATATCATAGTGTTGAATGAGTAGTGATAATAAGCAATGTACTCTGATCACAGTGGGAAAATGTTTGAAATTTCACAATTATAGGTAATGTTTACTGTAGGATTTCTGTAGATAATTTTTTTCAGATTAAGGATGTTCCATCTTATTCCCAGTTTGCCAATAGCATTTATCTTGAATTTTATAAAATACCTTTTCCACAATTATTGAAATAGGTAGAAAGTAAGATATAGGCACAATATGTATGTATTACATAATATATATGCTGAAATTTTCATATAAGATTGGCATTATATGTTTTATAAAATTTGGTAGAGGTCACTGGTGATCATATCTAGGATTAGAATTTTCTTTGTGGAAAAATTTTTGTTATGATTTTTAAATTACTTTAATGAATAATTACTTAGATGACTTCTTTTGGTATCAGTTTTGATAATTTGTGGTTTTAAAAAAGTTGTTCACTGTATTTAAATTTGTATATGTATTAGAAAAAATCTTTTTATGATCTTTTAACACATGTAGAACTATTGCAATGATGTGCAGGCATAAGAAACAAGCATTATACAGTGTATTAATTGTACATGCACATGAGTTTATTATGAAGTTCACTTATATATAGGGCATATAAAGTACAATTTACATATAATAAAAATAATCTATACAATAATCTTTATCATAAATCCCACTAGTATTCCATCTCTTTGAATGTTTTCTTTGACTTTTGCCAAATTCTTTTATCCACAGTCTATCTATATCTGTATTTTGACAATGGAGTTGTATCCTAATGTGCTGTGTGTTTTCCAAAAAAACTTATGGTCAATAAATCTGATATATTGTCAACCATTAAATAAGTTTCTCACATTTCTAAAAATGATATTCATTAAATTGAATCTTCTCCAGCACTATGTATGCAGAAACTTCAATTGTTCTTAATGACATGAAAAACTTCTTTGCTAAATTGGATAATATTTTTCAAAGATTCGAAGTCTATTTCCTCAAATGTTTGTGCTATTCACAAAGTAATGGGCAGAGACTTGATACTCTTAAGCCCTGATTTGAAATATTTGCTGACTATCATAGTGTAAATATTCCCAACATGGCCAATTTAAAGATGTCAGCATGGCATCATTAAACACAGAGTTGGCAAAAGATGTGCAGTGATGGCACTATGTTATATAATATTTCCACCATACAGATACAAAAGATATAAATAGCTTCAAGAATATAGATATTAGTAAACTGTA
The DNA here is from genome assembly GCA_027257055.1 of Cephalopachus bancanus. NCBI lineage: Eukaryota > Metazoa > Chordata > Mammalia > Primates > Tarsiidae > Cephalopachus > Cephalopachus bancanus. The sequence goes on along the minus strand of JAPVLO010000300.1, from coordinate 1,018,038 downwards.
GTAAAATAATTAGGAAGTGGTGAGTTTTGAATACTGATTATCTTTGTTTTAAATTTAACTTATTTAATTGAAAGTATGTAATTTAATTTTAATAATGATTGAATTTAAAAATTAGTTTGCAAGTTCCTGAAAATTTATCAATCAACTCTCGTGAACCAGTACAAGCCTGCTACATATACCACTTGATTATTATAATGTATCCTTTTACCATTCCTGATATTGGTAAATAACAGACTCCTTTTTCATTTTTGAATGTCAATTTCACTTTTGGTTTGTAATGTTATAAGACTTCCTTAAGATAATTTTTTGCCTTTGTTGATGCTCTATATGATTAATTTTTCTTCTTGTCTTTATTTCCTTTCTTCTGCAATTGCATTGTTTTTAATTTTCTCTTCTTTACATTCTTGAGATGAATGCTTAGATCATTGATATTTAGCATTTTAATTTTATAATATTTGTATTGAAGGTTATAAATTACCTTCAAAGAACTGCATTAGTTGCTTTTTACAAGGTACTTTTTCAAGGTTTTATAGTATAGCTAATGTTTAAAATATGCTTTATTTGAAGCATATGTGGCATGTACTGCACATATTTAACAAATAAAATTTGATAGATTTTGCCATATGTATATGGTATATGTATGCACCTGTGCAATCATCACAGTCATGTACAAGTTTTTTGTGGACCATTGCTCTTGGAGTGAAAGCCAGGTCATAAGGCAGGTGTATCCTTCTTAGGAAACCTCTAAACTGTTTACCAAGATGGTTTTATGATTGTGACCCAACTAGTATTGTGTGAGTTTTACTTCTCATCAAAATTTCATACAATCTTTAATTGTATGTGTGAGAGTTTTACTTCTCATCAAAATTTCATACAATCTTTAATTTTAGCAAATGAATAGGTATATGATAGTATCTCGTTGTCGAGTTAATTTGCATTTTCCATTATTTTATTCCTTTTTATTGCTGAGTAGAATTCTATCATAGGAATATATCACTATTTATTTACCCATCACCCTCTGAAGGACATTTGATTTGTTTTTGGTTTAGAGCAATTATATATAATTTGCTATAATTACTATAAAACATCCACTTATGATTTTTTGTAAACACAAATTTTTATTTCTCTTGGATAAATATCTAGAGTGCAATTAATGGGTCAGATAGTAAATGTATGTTTGACTTTACAAGAAATTACTAAACTATTTTCAGTGTAACTGCAACATTTTTTATTCCCACCAACAATATGCGTTCTGAATGTTCCTCCTTCCACCCTTTTACTTTAAAACTATGTGTCTTTATATTTAAAGTAGGCTTCTTTGTGTCCTTTTTGTTTTGTTTTTTTTCCAGCCTGATAATTGTTGACTCTTAATGGGGATACTTAAACCACTTACATTAAATGTGAGTATGGATACAGTTGGGTTTACTCTACCATCTTGCTATTTGTTTCATCTTCTTTTGGATTAATTTAGTAGTTTATATAATTATGTTTATTTCTATTGTTGGCCTATTAGCTATAACTCTTTGGTTTTGTTTTCTTTTAGCCATTGCTTTAGGGTTTATAGCACACATCTTTAACTTATCACAGTCTACCTTATATTATACAGTTTCATGTAGAACATAAGAACTTTATAAAAATGTGCTTTATGCTTCTTCTAGTACTTAAGGGTACACCAGTTTGATGTCTGTGCCACAGGATTTTCCACAGTCCCAGACCTGTGTGGTAAGGAATGTTCAACAACTTATTCAGTACACTTTTATTTTTGAAATATAAATTTTGCCTACTGAAAATATTAATATTATTTATTAAATATTGTACTAAGTTTTCTCCATATACTACAACTTTCCAAAAATACCCATTTCTTTTTTAAAATTTATTTTATTTTAAAGATATGGGGTACAATTAGGATTAGGTATACAAGTGGTCATTGTACAGGTATAGTTTGGGCCTACTTTTGGTCCCCACTTTGCCTGGTTTGAGATCAGGTACCCTTATTAATGTTATGTGCCCCTCCTTCACACCCCTGACAGTTTCCAGCTACTGACAATCCCTTTCTTATAGTATTATAGTAAATATTCAGGGTTCACTTATGAGAGAGAACATACGATACCCAGTTCTTTGTTTCTGTGATAAATCAGTGAGTATTATGGACACTAAATCCATCCAAGCTGCTGCAAAGTCCATAATTTTGTTCTTTTTAATGGCTGCATAATATTTGATTGTGTATATGACCACATTTTTTTTATCCAATCCAGTTTTGACAGACAGTATGGTTGGTTCCATGTTTCTGCTATTGTAAATAGCACTGCAATAAGCATGCTTGTGCAGGTATCTTTTTTGTAGAGTGATTTAAGTTCCTCTGGGTATATTCCCAGAAAAGGGATTGCTGGGTCATATGGAAGATCAATTCCAGTTCTTTTAGGAATCGTCACACTGTTTTCCAGAGACATTGAACTAGTCTGCATTCCCACCAACAGTGTAGACGTGTTCATTTTTCTCTGCATCCTAGCCAGCATCTGCTCTTTTTTGTTTTATTAATATTGGCCATTCTTACTGGAGTTAGGTGGTATCTCAGTGTAGTTTTGATTTGCATTTCTCTGATGAATAGTAAGACTGAGTATTTTTTCATGTGTCTGTTTGCTGCTTGAATGTCTTCTTTTGAGAAGTATCTTTTCATGTCTTTTACCCACTTTTTAATGAAACTGTTTGTTTTTTTCCTTTCGACACGTTTGAGCTCCTTGTAGATCCTGGATGTTAGGCCTTTGTCAGATATATGGTTGGCAAATATTTTTTTCCCATTCTGTGGGCTGTCTCCCCACTCTCTTGACGGTTTCTTTTGCTTTGTAGAAGCTTTTCAGTTTGATGAGATCCCACTTGCCTATCTTATCTCTTTTGGCACGGGCTTTTGGGATTTTGATCAGGAATTGGCCACTTATTCCAATTTCCGTAAGGATGTCTCCTGCATTTTCTATGATTCTTAAAGTTTGAGGGTTTACATTAGGTCTTTGATCCATTTAGAGTTGATTTTTGTGTATGATGATAGGTAGGGGTCCTGTTTCATTCTTCTGTATATGATCAGCCAGTTTTCCCAGCACCATTAACTGAATAGGTTCTCCTCTCCCCAGTGGTTATTGGTGGAGGCTTGTTTTGAAGATGAGTTGGTTGAGAAATTGATGTTTTCCTTCTGGAATCTCTATCCTGTTCCATTGGTCTATTTGCCTGTTCTTGTACCAATACCAGGCTTTTTTGATTATTGTAGCCTTATAGTAAAGTTTAAAGTCTGGAAGTGTGATACTTCCCACTTTGTTTCTTTTGCTAAGGATTGTTTAGACTATTTGTGGTCATTTATGTTTCCATATGAATTTCTGTCTTGTTGTTTCCAGCTCTGAGCAGAATTATGTTAGTAATTTAATGGGTATAGCATTGAGTCTGTAGATCGCCTTTGGTAGGATGGACATCCTAACAATGTTGATTTTTCCAATCCACAAGCATGGAATATTTTTTCATTTGTTTGTGTCATCTTTGACTTCTTTGAGCAATGTTTTGTAGTTTTCGATGTAAAGATTCTTCACTTCTCTGGCTAGGAAGTTGCCAAGGTATTTCTTTTTTTCTTTTTTTTTCTATTTTTTTTTTCAGCTATTGTGAATGGGATTGTGGTTTTTATTTTGTTCTCTGTTAGTTGTTGGTGTATAAAAATGTGACTGTCTTTTGCATATTGATTTTGTACCCTGAGACTTTGTCAAAGTCCTTTATCAATGCAAGGTTTTTGACAGATTCTCTTGGATTTTTGAGGTATAGGATCATATTGTCAGCAAAGAGGGATAACAACTTTTTCTTTTCCTTTTTGGAATATCCTGATTTCCTTCTATTGTCTGATTGCTCTAGCTAGGACTTCCAACACTATGTTGAACCAGAAGGATGAGAGTGATCAGCCTTGTCTTGTTCCAGTTTTCAGGGTAAATACTTCCAATTTCTGTCCATTCAGCAATATGTTAGCTGTGAGTTTATCATAGATGACTCTTACTATTTTGAGGTATGTTTCATATATGCCTAAGTGTTTGAAGGTTTTTATCTAATAAGGGATGCTGGATTTCATTGAAAGCTTTTTCTGCATATAATGATATAATCACGTGGTTCTTGTTGTCACATCTGCTGATGTATTTAATTGCATTTATGGTCTTGCAGATGTTGAACCAGTCCTGCATCCCAGGGATGAAACCTGCTTGGTCACAGTGGATGATTTGGGGATGTGTTTTTGGATCCGATTTGCCAGAATCATGTTGAGAATTTTGCATATATGTTCATCAGGGATATTGACTTGTAGTTCTGTTTCTTTGTTGGATCTTTACCTGATTTGGGTATCAGTGTGATGCTAGCTTCATAAAATGATCTGGGGAGAGTTCTGCCTTTCTAGATTGCCTAGAATATTTTCAAGAGGATTGGTATCAGCTCCTCCTCCGCGTATGTTTTGTAGAAGTCTGCTGGAAATGCATCAGGTCCAGGGCCTTTTTTGTAGGTAGTTTTCATATGACAGAGTCAATTTCCTGGGTTGTTATTGATTTATTTAGGATCTCAGTTTCTTGTTTCAATTTTGGGAGGTTGTGTGATGTTAGAAAGTCCTCCATTTCTTGTAGGTTATCAAGTTTGTTTCCATATAGGTGTGCACAGTAATCTCTGATAATTATTTTTATTTCTTTGAGGTCAGTTGTGATTTGATCTTTTGCATTTCTGATTGTGTTTATTTGATTTTTCTCTCTTTTTCTTGGTTATTCTGGCTAGAGGTCCATTAATCTTGCTTATCCTTTCAAGGAACCAGCTTTTTGTTTTGTTGATTTTTTCTATGGTATTTTTGTCTTCTTTGTTCCATATTTGAGCTTTAACTTTGGTGATCTGGATTATTCTGCTGAAGTTAGGATTTCGGTGGTCTTGTCTTTCCAGTTCCCTTAGGTGATTTGTTAGACTGTCAACCTGTTGTTTTTCTGTTTTCTTAATGTGTGTTTCTAGAGATGTAAATTATCCTCTAAGTACTGATTTCATGGCATCCCAGAGGTTTTAGTAAGATGTTCTTCATTTTCATTTGTTTCCAGAAATCTTTTAATTTCTTTTTTGATTTCTGTGTTGTCCCAGGAGTCATTCAGCATCATGCTGATTAGTGTCCATGTCTTTGTGGGTTTAGAGGGAATTCTTTTGGTGGTAAAAGATATTTATTTTTATTCCACTGTGGTCTGAGAAGGTGCATGGTAGTATTTCAATCTTATGAAATTTGTGTATGCTTGATTTATGGCCAAGGATGTGGTCAATTTTGGAGTATATTCCATGTGTTGATGAGTAGAATGTATATTCTGTGGTTGTTGGGTGGAGTGTTCTGTAGGTATCTTCTAAGTCCATTTGGTCAAGTGTCAAGTTGAGTTATTTTTTGCCTCAATGATCTATCTAGGGCTGTTAGTGGAATCCTTAAGTCCTCAGCTATGATAGTGTTCAAGCCAATATCTTTTTTGGTTTTCTTAGTAGCTGCTTTATAAAAGCTGGTACTCCTTGTTGGGTGCATATATGTTTAGGATGGATATTTCTTGTTGATTAGCAAAACTTTTATTATAATGCAATGCCTTTTTGTGTCTTTTAAATTCTTGATAGCATAAAGGCTATTTTTTTCTGATATTAAGATTGTGACTCATGTTTTCTTTTGTGATCCATTTGTTTGAAAATATTTTTTCTACCCTCTAACTTTGAGTCTGCAGGCATCCTTCATGGTAAGATGAGTTTCCTGGAGGCAGCAAATTACTGGGTCATGTGTTTTTATCCAGTTTGCCATTCCATGTCTTTTCAGTGGTGCAGTTTGTCTATTCACGTTCAGTCTGATTATTGAAATGTGAGAGTTTGTCCCTGACATAATGCTCTTATAAGGCTGTTCTGTTTTTGTTGAGTTTTTGTGTTCATATATGTGTGTATTTTCATTTTTGTGGGTATGCTGTTTGTTCTGTTGCTTCTGTGTTTGTGTTTGTTTGTGATGAAGTATATGCTCTTTTTTTTTCCTTCTGTGCACAGCACCTTTTTAAGTGTCTCCTGTAGAGCTGGTTTCAAAATAGCATATTCTCTTAGGAATTGGATGTCTGGGATGGCTTTTAATTCTTCATCACTGATGAAGCTTAGCTTGGCTGGATAGGATGTTCTTGGTTGAAAATTATTTATCTTTGAGAACATTAATTGGGGTCCAATTCCTTCTAGCCTGTAATGTTGCTGCAGATGAGTCTACAGCAATTCTGAATGGTCTCTTCTGGTAGGTAATCTGTCCCTTTTTCCTTGCTGCCTTTAGGATTTTTTTATACCTACTTTGTGTAGATGAATTAGTATGTGTCTAGGAGTTGGTCTTTTCATAAGATGTCTTGCAAGGGTTCTCTGGATCTCTTGTGCTTGTGGAGTCATTTCTCTGACCAGATGAGGGAAGTTTTCTTGAGTGACCTTATGGGATATTTGTTCCAAGGTGTTTTCCATTTCTCTTTCTAATCAGGTATTCCAATCAGATGTATGTTTGGTTTCTTGATAAAACTGCTTTCTCTTGGAGAGGTTTTTTTTTTTCTTTTTTTTCTTTCTTCTTAAGATTTTTTCTATATTTTTAATAGATTGAGTTAATTTCATATTTTGGTCTTCCAGTTCTGAGATTCTTTCTTCTGCTTGGTCAATTCTGCTTCCCATGCTTGTCAGTTTTTATTTATTTCTTGGATGGAGTTCTTTATTTCTGCTACTTCTAAGTACACGTTCTTGAGTCTGTCTAGCTCTGCTGCAATTTCATTTAGTTTTAACCCTTGCATGTCTTGATTTTTATTCATCTATCCAATGATTATCTGATCTCCACAAGTACTTTCTAGGTACTGTCATGCTGGGAGATAGCCAATGTTTGTGCCCCAGGAGCTGTTCTTTCTAGCACTGACTATTTGCTGGGACTCTGATGACTACTGGCAGTTTTTGTTGGTTTTTCTTCATTTGTAGTAATTTTCTTATCTTTCTCTTTTATTCTGTTGCTCAATGGAAAATGGAGAAGCAGTCACTTCTGATATTTGCTCTACCTTTTGTCCTCCCTTTGTTCAGTTATGAAGTAGGGTCCGGGACATGGGAAATTGTGTGGTCCCTTTACAATTTTTAGCACTTTGTAGGGGTTGGGGAGGCTGCAAGGATTCTAATCTTATTGGCAGGTCATATTGCTAGCTGGTGAATGTATCAACTGGGACTCACTCTTCATCTCTGCACAATATGACCTTACAGTGGGTATGCATGCATAGCCCCTGAGTCCAAGACAGGGTACAAGAGAGAAAAGAGATAAAGTGTTGGGAGCCGGCCATGGAGGCCCACTGAGCATTAGGGATCAGGAAGGGTTGTTGACCCCGAGACCACTAGGATGCGTTAGGGAGCTATTGACCCCATTTCCTCTCCCTTTCTACTCAGCACTAACCAGATTAAGCTCCTGTGAGCTCAAAACATAAAAACTCTGAGACCGGGATGAACACAAGCTAACTTTAGAAGCTCATTGCTCCCATTCTTCCGCAAACTGCAGTTTTGGCTTTCACACAACTTATAATTCAAACTCGTGTCACATCTAAGAGCCTTAGTATTGGTCACAGGCTTCTGGGTCATGATCTTAGGATTTATTGAAGGTGCAAATTGTAGAATATAGTTTTAGAAGACAGCCATTTTGTTGAAAGAATACGGCTGGGTTACTTGCAGGTAGCCCACTGTGAACTTTGGACTGGGCCACGTTCCAAACATTCTGGGATGGGCCACTTTCGTATGTAAAGTAAATACTTAAGCTTCTATAGAATTGTTTAACTTGGCATAAATCAATCAGCTTAGGATGAAAAAGGTTTATAGAATATGTCAGTCATGGATTAGGTTATCCTTTGTTATGGGATTTTAAGATTATCATATGAAAAGGGTTTAAAGGCAATCATTGATTAAGTTTTCATGGATTAAGGTTTCTGGTGGGTGGGGGACGCCCCTCCCACATCTGACTTTGTGTATAAAAGACCCATTTAATTCCCAGTAACACACATCACTTCTGCACGAGAGTGGAGTCCAGTCTCTTTCTTTCTCTCTCTCTCTTTCTTCTTCCCCCAAATCGCCGACGCCATCTCACCTTTGGGGTACCCTTGAACCCGGCTGGAGCAGGTCTCTGGCAATAAAGGAGGAAGAAGAGAGAAAAAGAGGAAATAAGAGTAGGAAAGAGAAAACCAACCACCAAATAAAGCAACCAAATGAGATAATCAAACAAACGAACAAATACCACACCTTAGTATGTCTCTTTGAGAGGGTTCTGTGACTGCAGGGCTGTAACTGCAGGATCCCTATTCACTGTTGGAACTTAGGATGTTAGACTCTTCAACCCCAGCTGCCTGAAATTGCAGTTGCTGCATACCTGTGTGAGGGAAAGGGGCTGAAATAACTTGACACAGCATCTCTTGGGATCTCATCCCCTTCTCCCTCCCCCCACTCCCAGTTTTATCACAGCTCCCAGGGCATCCAGTTCATGGCAGAGGAATGGGGCCTTCTGTCTCTGCCCTGCCTTTCTGATCTCTTTCACTTGTTACTGGGGGTGGGGGAGGGGGGTAGTCAGTTAGGCACTAACCAGCCTCCTTCTCATCTCAGGCAGTTCTGCCATTGGCATCTATTACCCAGCAGCTGGCTCGGGGTGGAGTGTGGATCATCTGGGGTTGTGCATCTGTCTTTATCCACCAGGGCACGTGCACTGGAGGCAATATTCTCCCAGGTTGTAAAGAGCAGCGCAAATGCAGCACAGAGATAGCGCCTGGTCTCAAGATGCAGTTATGCTGTTCCACAGAGGCTGCCCTGGAGCACTTCTTTTCCCAGGCATTAGAGAGTCTGGTAAGTTTCTCCTGCTGGCTGCTGTTCCTGTCACCAAAGGGATCGATAGCTCCCTCTCCAGCAGTTACCACAGTCTCCAGATATTAGGATCCTGTGGCAAGACTCTGGAGTTCAATCCAGACTCAGGGTGGATTCTCCTAACTGTTTTCTGCCTTAGGCTCCCTTGCTGCACTCCCTCCATGACCACCACTGCCAGCATTCAGTCCAGCACTGTGGTTTGGGGGGCAGCAATCACTCTAGCTGTTCTTCCCAGGGAAAGCTCTGCTGATTTTAGAAAATGGCCTTAGCTTCTGTGTTCTGGGAAGCATTAGGGTCCAAGCAGAGCAACTGCAGCACCAGCAGCTTCACCAGGAGAGGGTCTTGGCCTCTTGCTCTGGAGTCCTCACTCAGTCAGCCTCTCATACTCCCACTTATACACAGAAATACAGACAGAATTGTCCACACAATCCCTCACACACACAGGGATATGCAGTCTAACTGGTTAAGCTGCCATCTTCCCAGAAATTCAAAAATACCCATTTCTGAAAGGGAAATATTGTGAGACAAAATAAGAACTTTAAGCAAGTGCAATGACATGTAGTAAAATTTCCATGAAAATATTTTCATGGGTACTGAAGAAAATATTATGAGCCAGTTCTTAAGCATGTTTCTTGGGAGGTGGTTACAAAGTCTGAAAAAATTAATGATACTCCAGAAAGTACTTCCCTTTTCCCCACCCAAATCTAACTTACTATAAGTCTGTTTTTCTCAATGTTGTGGGTACAAATTCACTATCAAAAGTATCTTTACTTTGAAAAAATCAAGAAAAGCACAGTTTAATTAATGTTGACAGCAAATAATTCCTTGGAAAAATACTATTGCTTTTAAATGTTGATTTTTGTTTTGTTTTGCTTTTCTTTTTTGAAGCAGGGTCTCACTCTGTCACTCAGGCTGGAGTACAGTGCAATCATCAGTCACAGCAACCTAAAGCTCCTAGGCTCAAGTGATCCTTCTGCATCAGGCCTCTGGGTAGCTGAAACTACAGGTACATGCCATCACAGCTAGCTATTTTTTTTTTTTTTCTTTTTTTTTTAGAATTGGATCTCACTAGGCTGGTTTCAAACTCCTGGTCTTAAGTGATCCTTCTGCCCAGGCCTCCCAAGGTAGTTGGATTATAGAAGTGAACCACCACACCTGGTCAAAAAGTCAGTAATTTTTTATTTAATCATGAAAAGTTGTTGGATCTTGTCAAATGTCATTCTGTATCTATTGCAATGACCAAGTGGTTTTTCTACTTTATCCTATTAACATGGCTTATTATATTAATTGATTTTCCAGTGTAAAACCAACCTTGCCTTCCTGGAATAATTCCCACTTGGTAAGGGTATATAATCTTTTTTATATGTTACTAGATTCAATTGACTAGCATTTTGTTAAGGCTTTTTACATCTACATTCATAAAAGATATTGGTACATTATTTTTGTAATATATTTTTCTGGTTCTTGTATTGAGGTTAATATTGGCCTCACAAAATGAGTTGGGAAGTATTTCATCTTTTCTGTGTTAAGGAAGAGTTTGAGAGGATTCATAGTAATTTTTTGAATGTTTGCTAGAATTCACCAGCAAAGCCATCCGGGCTTGGGCTATGTTTTTTAATTTATTATTTATTTATTTATTTTGAGCTGGAATCTCACTCCGTCACCCAGGCTGGAGTGCAGTGGTACGCTCACGGCCACTCCAGCAGTGACTTGCTGGGCTCAGGCAATCCTTTCCCCTTAGCCTTCCAGGTAGCTGGAACTACAGGCACATGCTACCATGTCTGGCTAATTTTTTGATTTATTGTAGAGATGAGGTCTTGCAAGTTGCCCAGGCTGTTCTTGAACCCATGGGTTCAGGCAATTCTCTTACCTTGGCCTCCCAAAGTGCTGGGATTACAGGCTTGAGCCACCATGCCAGGCCTATTAGGTTTTATTTTATTATAGAGATATTGAATACAAGCAAGGATTAACTACACATATAGGTGACATACAGGTATAGTTTGGGCCTCCAACTGGCCCTTACTCCTCCAGTATAGGACCGGGTGCCCTTTGTATTGTTACATGCCACCCTTCTTTCCTTCCTTCCCCTAGCAGTGCCCAGTGCTAATGTGACTAATGTTCAGGTCTCACTTATGAGGGAGTACATGTGGTATTCAGTTCTTTGTTTCTGTGATTGATCACTAAGTATGGTGGTCTCCAACTCCATACAATTTGGTGTGAAGTTCATGAATTTGTTCTTCTTTGTGGCTTGTAAAACTCCATCGTGTGTGTGTGTGTGTGTGTGTGTGTGTGTGTGTGTGTGTGTCACATTTTCTTTATCCAGTCCACTTTTGATGCAATAAGGTTGGTTTCATATTTTTGCTATTGTGAATAGTGCGGCAATAAACATGTGTGTGTAGGTGTCTTTTTTGTAGAAAAATTCATGTTCCTCTGTGCATATTCTCAGAAGGGGGACTGCTGGATCATATGGAAGGTCAATTTTTAGTTATTTTAGGAATTGCCACACTGCTTTCCATAGAGATTGAACTAGCTTGTCCTCCCATCAACAGTGTAGAAGCATTGCCTTTTCTCTGCACCTGCACCAGCATTTGTTGTTTTCTGATTTATTAATGATAGCCATTCTTACTGGAGTTGGTGGTATCTTATTGCGGTTTTGATTTGCATTTCTTTGATGATTAGTGAGGCTGAGCATTTTTTCATGTATCTGTTGACTGCATGTCTTCTTTTGAAAAGTGTCTATTCATGCCATCTGGCCACGTTTTAATGGGACTGTTTGTTCTTTTACTTCTACTTCATTACAGCTTATTGTTGATCCTGGATATTAGACCTTTGTCAGATACATAATTTGTAGATATTTTTTCCCATTCTATGGACTGCCACCCCACTCTCTTGATGGTTTCTTTTGCTGTCCAAAAGCTTTTCAATTGGATGAGGTCCCATTTGTCTATCTTAGCTTTTATGGCATTCGCTTTTGGGGACTTGGTCAAGAATCCATTGCCTACTCCAATATGCATAAGAGTGTTTCCTACATTTTCCTCTAGGATTCTTATAGTTTGAGGTTTTACATTTAGGCCTTTGATCCATTTAGAGTTGAATTTTGTATATGGTAATTAGTAGGGGTTCAGTTTCATTTTTCCACCTGTGCTCAGTTTTTGAAGCATCATTTGCAAAATATGGTCTCCTTTCCCCAGTGGTTGTTATTGGTAGCTTTGTCAAAAATAAGTTTGTTGAGAGACCGAGTTTTTGCTTCCAGAATCTCAGTCTTATTCTATTGGTCCATGTGCCTAAACTTGCACCAATACCAGGCTGTTTTGGTTACTGAAGCCTTGTGGTAAAGTTCAAAGTCTGGAAGAGTGATACCTCCAACTTTGTTCCTTTTGCTGAGGATTGTTTTGGCTATTTGTGCTCTTCTTTGTTTCCATTTGAATTTCTGTATTGTCATTTCCAGGACTGAGAAAAATGATGTTGGTAATTTGGGGAATATTGTATTAAATCTATAGATTACCCTGGGTAGGGTGGACATCTTGACAATATTGATTCTTTCAGTCCATGAGCAAGGAATGTTTTTCTGTTTGTGTCATCTTTGATTTCTTTGAACAGAGTTTTGTAGTTCTCATTGTAAAGGTATTTCACTTCTCTGGTTAGGTGGATGTCAAGGTATTTCTTTTTCTTTGTGGCTATTGTGAGTGGGATTGTGCTTTTTATTTGGTTCTCTGCCTGCTTGTTGCTGAGATAGAAATACAACTGTCTTTTGCACATTGATTTTGTACCCGAAGACATTACCAAAGTCGATTATCAGTGCGAAATTTTTGAAAGAATCTCTAGGGCTTTCTAGGTATAGAATCATATTGTTCACAAAGAGGGATATATTAAATTCTTCTTTTCCTATTTGAATACTCCTTATTTCTTTCTCTTGCCTGATTGGTCTGACTAGGACTTACAGGAGGGGTGAGAATGGGATTCTTGTCCTGTTCTTGTTCTTAGGGGAAATGCTTCTAACTTCTGCCCATTGAGCAAAATGTTGGCTGTGGGTTTATCATCAATGGCTCTTAATGTTTTGATAAATGTTCCTTCTATGCCTGGATACTCGATGGTTTTTATCAAGAAAAGATGCTGAATTTTGTCAAATGCTTTTTCTTTATCTAATGATATAATCATGTGGTTCTTGGCTTAACATCTGTTGATATACTGAGTTACATTTATGGTCTTGTGAATGTTGAACTAGCCCTGCATCCCAGGAATGAAGCCTACCTGGTCATAGTGGATGATCCCTGAGACATGTTTTGGGATCTGATTTGCCAGAATCTTGTTTAGAAGTTTTGTGTTTATGCTCTTCATGGAGATTGGCCTGTTATTTTCTTTCCTTGTTGGGTCTATTCCAGGTTTGGGTATCAGTATGATGTTAGCTTTATAAAATGAGTTAGGGAGAATTACACCTTTCTCAATTAGTTGGGAAGTCATCAAGTCTGGGGCTTTTTTTGGTGGGGAGATTTCTTATGACTGAGTTGATCTCCTGATTGTTATTGGTCTGTTTGGACTTTCAATTTCTTCTTGTTTCAGCCTTGTGAGGTTGTGTGATATGAAAGACTTCCTTCCATTTTCTTTAGGTTTTCTAGTTTATTTGCATACAGGTTTTTATAGTAATCTCTGACAATCTTTTGAATTTTTTCAAGATCATGACATTGCCTTTTGTGTTTCTAATTGTGTTTATCTAGACTTTCTCTCTCTCTCTTTCTTTATTTTATTTTATTTTTTTTGTCAGTATGGCCAGGGGTCCATCAATTTTATTTATCTTTTCAAAGAACCAGCTTTTAGTCTTTGTTGTTCCTTTCTATGATATTTGTGTCTTCCTATGTCCTGCAATTGTTATTTTATCTTGGTGATGTGGATCCTTCTGCTGAAGGAGGATTTAGGTAATCTTGTCTTTCCTGCTCCTTTAAATGTGACATTAGGTTGTCTGTCTACTTGTGATCTTTCTGGTTTTTGATGTGTGCATGCAATGCTATGAATGAAATGCATGAAAGCAGCATTAAACTGTTTTCATGGAATCCCAGAGATTCTGATAAGATGTGTCTTGGTTTCATTTGTTTCCAGAAATCTTTTTATTGCTTTCTTGATTTCTATGTTGAGAAGTCATTCTGCAGAATGTTGTTTAGTGTCCATGTCTTTGTGTGTTTTGGGGGGTATCTTATTGGTGGAGATATTTATTTTTATTCCACTGTGATCTGAGATATTGCATGGTATTATTTTGATCTTTTGAAATTTGTCCATGCTTGATCTATGTCCAAGAATATGACCAATCTTGAAATATGTTCTATGTGCTGATGAGAAGAACATATACTCAGCAAATGTTGGGTAAAATGTTCTGGAGATGTCTATTAAATACATTTGATTGAGTATTGAGTTGAGGTTTTAGATATTCTTTTGGTTTTTTGCCTCAATGATCTATCTAAAGCTGTTAGTGGGGTATTTAGGTGTCCAACTTCTGTGTGAGAGTCAATGTACCCTCTTAGTTTTCTTAGAAGTTGTTTTACAAGAAAATTGGTATTTTTAATGTAAAATTTCAGTAGTCACATCAGAGATTGTTTTAAAAGGGTCACAGAGTGTAATAAACGAACCCTCAAAAATTATACCAGATTTGTTTTAAAGGAAACATAGAATTAACCAAAGAAGTTAGACTATGACTATGGATTCCTGCAACTTACATATCTAAAGTGAATTGAAAACAAATGGGAGAGTATAAAACACATTCTCACCAGAGGGCTAAGATCATTAATAAATATCATTCCAAAACAAAGAATAATGGAATAATTTATTGCCTGCAGACATACATCTCTGTGCAGCATGAAGGCTGATCCTAGGGTGATTAGTAAGTTGAAGTTTGGCTCCTGAAATGAACTTCAGGTAAACCAGTTTATGGTTATTCATTTAACAAGTCAAATAACTGATTCAACTACAAAATGACTTGATTGATAAGTGTAGTCACTAAGACTAAGGCTAAAGCTATGTTTAGTTCAAAGTATACCAAGTCAAGATCAAGTCTCTCACCACAGGATTTGAAATATAAGGCCAGATCCTTCTTAGTGAGTTGGTCTGCTGTGACTTTCAGAGATAGATTACCTTTTCTAAGCCTTCAGAATCCATTTCCAGCTGCAGCTTGCTGGGAGGCCAAATGAAGTAGGAAAATCAGTTCCTTACTCTTAAAGTAATTAAAATCTAAGAGACAGAAGCCACATAATAAAATCCTTTATGGTGGGTAAATTCTAGGCAATCCAATGTTGTTGTTAAGCGTCCACATATGTTTGAAGAACTAGAAATAAAGACAGCTTTAACTCTTATAATATATAATAATAAAATACATTTGTAATAATTCAAAAAACACTTCAGTATATTTTACATTGCCTCAAAGTCACCATGGCAACCAATTGTTCTCATATTTCCTACCTAACTCAGTTCTTCTAAGGACCCTTCATTAGCCCCAGTAGAGACCGAGGCCCTATAAAAAGAAGCAGATTCTATGAAAGGAACTTCACCTAGATTTTCCCTAATCCACCCTCAGGGAGAAGTCCCTCTCTTTGCTGGTCTCCAATTATGACTCCCTATACTCTGATCTATTTCCTATTCCTTTACGCCCTGTCATCCCAGGATGGATGAAATCGTTGGAGGTTTCTGATATTTGCCCAGTCTTGTGCTGCTTCAGATGCCATCTTAGGTTCTTTGTTATATTCCTAAAGCCTCCATTCAGTCTTTGTTTAATTCTTTGCTGATCCCTGAGAAATGGAGATTATTGGCCCAGGAGGAGATTTCATATATTACTGCTGCCATTTCCAAACTTGAACAGAAGAGGACTTTCCTGTGGCTCTAATGCAAAAACAGACTTAGAAACATGGGAAGGCGCTAGGGAGTAATGGGTAACCCAGGCTGGCCTAGCAAGCCTGCCCAACTGCCAGGTCTCACACTCAAATATGTATGGAAGCTTGAGCCCTGTACTTGAAAAGGGTATAGGTGCAGAATTACCATAATACGTATTATCATTAAGAAAGATCTGTTGCATATGCCAAATATGGTGCTAATATAAGGATGCCATTCCTTATCACCATATCCAGAAGGTAGAAGAATCATCTGGAATTTTAGAGCAAAGACATTGAAAAACATTTAGGAAAATGTTCTCCTGTTAAAATAACCATCTCTGAATGCTCTATAATTTAGTTTAAAAATAGAAATGGCTAGAATATTGGAAAACATTCTTTGGTATTAATTCCTATGGAGGAAGTGTTTATTTTCACTGTTTCAGAATGACATCCAAGATTGCCAAGGTACTTGTCATTTTATTACTATATTTCTCAAATTATCAACAGCAGTCAGCATCACAGTACTGCCCTTTGTGGACTCCATCATTCAAAAATATTTCCTTATAAAATGTTATGAGAAAATCAAATGCAGTATGGGTATCATTTTATCACTATAGAGAAATAGAGAAATGTTTTTCCTCTGAAAATCGTATTTATGTACGAACAACACTCAGTCTCTCTATTCACACACATATATGTGTGTGTATATATGTATGTTTATGTATGTGTATATATGTATATATATTTATATCTAAAATAAATTTTTTAAAAATTTAGGGTCCCAAGAGAAAATGTCACAAAAAAGAATATGCAAAACTAAGACACAAGTTTTTAAAGATGTTCTTTCACAGTAATAATAAAGAATACTAAATAAAAGTGAAGTATAATTTTCCTTCTACAACAATAGCAAATTTGTAAAAAAAAAAAAATACTCCTTTCTTGCAATGATATGAAAAATCAGAAATGCTAGTAAAAGTGTAAATTGGTAAACTATTTCTGAAAAACAAACATGCAGTTTTTTTATCAAGAACATTAAAATGTTTATAATTTTTGACATAATAGATCTATTTAGGAATATCTGCTGAAAAAACAATCAGAGATGGTACAAATATTAGTACAAATCATTTTCTGCTTTGCTTATTATAAAAAATGTAGTCTAAAATAAAATGAATTTAAAAATAATAATATAAAAAACAAAATTCTATACAACCATGTACACATTAAAAAAGAAACACAAGGAAATGTTCATAACCTAATTTTGATTTTAAAAAACATATGTTTGTATGCAGTAAAAAGAATACACACACACACACACTAGACATGATATACTTTTTGGAAAAATGTACTAGGATGCACTTCTAGTTATCATTTTTTAAAAATGTCAGTTATCTGTACAGTAAAACAACACATGTTGGGATGAAATTTAATTTTAAATAGAATTATGGCAGGTTTATATAAAGTATTTTGTAAATCATTATAACCTGCTTTCACCAAATGTGTTTATAGAGTCAATTACTTTACACATTTTTCTGGGTCTAATGTGAGATTAGCTGTAGTTTCCACCATTTGGATATATCAGAAAAGAGAAAGCAAAATGAAAGAAAAACAGCACTGGGGTATTTGTTTTTGATGTAATAGATACTCTTTGCTAAATGGCAAGCTCATTGTTTTATTGCTCCCCAACATCTCCAGAATGAGGATCCCTGGCAAAAATTGCTTCCTTTTCATTAAAGTGAAAATGTGAAAACTTACTTTGTAAACAGAGTCAAAAATTAAATAAGATAATAAAGAGTGAAGTTAGAAAGTAGACATCTAAGTAGGTAATGTGAATAAGTTAAGGAATGAGAGAAAATGCGTGCAACATTGCCTGGAATAAACCAAGCATCAAAAACCCCAGTAACCATTATTTTCAGAAGTCAGGCTATGGTGATACTAAATGAGATTATATAAACTGAATAAAGCACTTACTTTCCTTGCATTAAGAACAATTAGAGGAAGGGAGGAAGGGTGTTGATAATGGTAGTAGTAATGATTGTGTTGTGTGATGACAAGGCGAGTAATTTATTTTCAGATATGTAAAATGACATCTCTCCTCCTTCATTTCTAATCTATGACATGATTAAGTTATTATTTTGTTTAGTTTGTCTTAAATTGAGTAGAGCACAGGATTATATTGAAGATATGATCAAGATATGAAATGTTTTATGGAAAAATACTATTTCATCTTATAAAAAATACGAGTATTATTTTAGAAATGGAAATATATAAATCTTGACTCTGCATTGATAGATACTAAGTGGCATTGTATATATTAAAGTATTAGTATCCCATTTAAAAAAACTAAACATGGAGCTGAATTAAGTGTAAATAATTTAACTTGATTAAATTAGTGGAGTCTAATTGATAGAGTTTAATATTAAAAGGGAGAGATCAAGGCAGGGAGAAAAGAGGCAGGAAACATTCCAAAATTTATCACTTTTGGGGTTATAAAAGAAATAGTTTCTTTCATTTTCACTTTTTGAGGGGTTGATATTCTCAATAATATTCTAGTAACTGTACATTGCTATTACAACTAGAAAAAAATTAAAATCATTCTATGTTTTAGTGCATTTCTAGATAAGGTATCTTTATAGAAGTTAGCCTTTAGATGAACCAAGTATACTGTAGTGGTCACTAGAACACATGAATCCAGTCCTCTCCACCAACCTTGATCTCAAACCATCACTTTCTAATTGTCTAGATATGGTCATTTTCCCTGTACTAAACCAAGGGCAATAAGTGAGTTGTTGACTATGTGAGTTGAATTGTACTCCCTCTCAAAAAAATATGTCCACATCCCAACTGGAGCACGTGAATATGAGGTCTCTACAGATACAATTAAGTTAAAGATCTCAAAATGAGATGAGATGATCCTAGATTATCTGGGCTCACTTAAATCTAATAACAAGTGTTCATATAAGAAGCAAAAGAGAAGAAGACAAGGGGAAGAAGAGAAGGCCATGTAAAATGGATGGTAGAGATTGGCATGAATCAGTCACAAGTAAAGGAATACCAAGAGCCGCCAGAGGTTGGGAAAAGCAAGGAAGGAGTCTCCCTTAGATTCTTTGGATGGAGCACAGTCCTGCCTACACCTTAATTGTGAACTTCTGGCCTCCAGAAATGAGATGTGAGAGGAACCATTTATGTCATGTTAAGTCATCCAATTTGTGGTGATTTGTTATTGCAGCCCCAGGAAACTTTCACAGGCAGTAGTGATATTTAACCCACTAAACAACTTCTGTAAGTCAGTATCGATTGCACCCCGTGCCCTTTACTTTTAAAGTTACTACCTCCTCAGAGCTCCTCCTCTTCAAGGCCAAGTACAGATTAGCACCTCCTTATTTCAGACATTTTCCTTCTTTACTGATCTTTAAAACAATGGTTCTCAGCCTGTGGGTCATTGATACTTGGGAAGAGGATGATCCTGCAACCATGAGTCTAGATTTCTAGGCACACTGTCATCGCCAATATACAGATTAAGACTTTGCCAATACTTATAGATGAGGTTAGTAAAAGAAAAATTTTAGACAAATTAAATTCAACATATTTTAATTAAGCAGAGAATGATTCTCAAACTGGAAAGCCTCTCAAATCAGAATAGGTTTAGGGCAACTCTGTGCTACCGCATGGCAGAAGATTCAAAGATAGAAAATGGAAAGTGACGTTCGGGAAACAGAAGTGAAGTACAGAAACAGCTAGGTCAATTAAAGCTCAGCATTTGTTTTATTTGAGCACTGTTAGAACAGTTGACTGTTTTTGATTGGTTGAAACTCAGTGACTGGCACAAGAGTAGGTTACAGTCTGTTTACACATCCAGTTAGATTCACTACATATGGAGAAACTTTTGGGTCAAACTTAAAATATGCAAGGAGGCAGCTTTAAATTTAGTTTAAATTAACAGTTAAATAAAATATTTATTTCAAGTGATTATCAAGTTTTGATGTAAATGAATTTTCTCAACTAAAACAAACCAGTATTATGGGACACCCAAATCTTTATTACAAATAAAAGAAGTTTTTACTTGAAAAAGATTGGGGCCACTGCTTTAGAATGAACAACAACTCTGCTCACCCAATATGGAATGAATCGTTCTCTTGTCTGCACCAACATACCATCTTACTGCACATAAGTGTTCAGATTTACCATTCATTATAACATTGAAGGATATGTAGATAAACAAATGAACTTCAAAACCCTGTGATTTCTCATGGAAGACTATCATGTATGTATTATGATTCCTTGTCCTAGGGAATACAAAAAAGAATGTTCAATTGAATGAATATTTTAAAAATTAATCAAAAAAGGGACAACAATAACACTATGTATATTAGACCACGTTTTAGTTTTGGGAATCTTGGATTAGCTACTTAATCTCTTTCAGCCTTGGTTTCCTAAACTGTAAAAGGAGCTCTTCTATTGAGTAGTGGAGAAGACTGCAATTATGAGTGTGAAAGGACCATCACAATAGATGCAATAAATGTAATTTCCCTCTGTCCCTGTGTTCCCTGTATGAACTGTAGCCATGACCTGGTAACTTTGCAACCACCAGAGTAACTCTGAAGAGAAATACTAACTCTCCCAACCCAGATGTTAGTTATTTGATACTGTTTGGTGCTTTTAAACAGGCAATTTACCTGAAAGGTGGTTATTTATTTCCTTACTGGTTTTTAGGAGAATGTCCAGAATCAGATTAAAGTTCTTGTGGTTCATATGTCATTAAAAAGAAATATCTGAAGTTCTCTAAACAGACCCTTTGTTTTTCTAGTAGTTGAAAAGTGATCACTATCTTGTTTCCTAAATAAACATATATTCAGATTTACACAAGCATGGTTTCAGAGATAAAATAACTTACTAAACATATAGCCAATGGGAAGATGGAGTAGGGTGAGGAGTTTTCTAATTGAATCTATGGAACCTGAGGGTGAGTTATATGCTCATGACCTTTTTTTTCAGTGAGACAAACCTAGTCTGTTTATTTGGTTTATATAAGTAATTAGCTGTAAAATTAGGTTGGGATTTTTTTAAACCTATGGTAGTTATTCTTTATGGGTCTGAGCCCTGAACAAAAATATTTCTTTAAGTTTTTTTTATTTGAGAATTGCTTTCTTCAGGTGAGCTCTGGCAAACACTGTAAAAATGTATAAATCTGGAACACTAGGAAGTATAGAAAGGGGAAGGAAATTACCTCAGTTTGGCAGGAGGTACAATGTTACTTTCTTTAAATAAAATGCATCCTCTGTCCTGAGTCACCCAAAGCAGCCCAATTGAGCATTTCATTGTATTCTGTCACTTAGCCCTGCCAGCCAGAGAAGGGAGCTGACACTCTGTACCTGAGGTTACAAAGAACCTATGTGTCCCCACTCCAGTTTTCACATTCCTTGGAGGGCTTGAGGGGAGGGCTGCTTTGTTATTTTTCTCAGGTCCTGTCACAAATGGTCTTTGACAGAGATGCCCAGAAGTTCTGAGCAAGAACTTCAGGGGCTGGTCGGCGCCAGTGGTACCACATGGCCACGAGGTGGGAGGTGGAAGGAGGCTCTTTCCAAAGGCATCAGTGGCTATGCCACATGTATTACATCTCCATGGGGTGGGAGATGGAAGGAAGCTCTTTTCAAAGGCACCCGTGACTGTCCCCGGCTCGAGCAGACAAAAATCATTTGTCAAGGGAAAAGCAAATGTCCATGACTGATTGAAATTGAAGTTCTGACAGACAGAAGGACCAAGCTTGGGAGAATACAAGGATAGGTCATAGAAGCCACTTGCCACATCAGGCCAAGAGCTATAGTGGTTTCCACAACATTTTAGCTAATCATGGTGGATTTTGTAATGGGAGAACATTTCCCTGTGTCTTTTTCCATGCAATTCCAAGTAAGCCTCATGTCTAGTGGGTACACCGGTAAGGAATGTCACCCCTAAGGTGGTACCACCACTTAGTATATGCAGCATATTTTCTTCCTCACTGATTCCAGTGATAATAATTCTGCACCCTTGCTTTTCTACATATCTAGAATAATTCATTATGGCTTTTTAATTGTCAAGAATTAAGTTGTTAAATATGAACTGTAAACATATCTCCTAATTATTAGAGACTAGGTTTAGCATTATTCTTTTTTAATATAGTTAGTGATTCTGATATTTCTTGAACTTCCTGTTCTAGCCCTAAGTAATAGTTAAGAGATTCAAAATCTATTCCAGCCTCTGAAGATATGAATCAAAATGCATCTATTTTATCAGTTCTTCTCACACCTGCATCCATAGCCATCTGTCTTTTCTCATCTCAGTGTAATTGGCACATAGCAAGCCTGAGGCACACTTCAGGGAAACACAGGAAACTCTCCCCTTTACCAGGAAATGTATATTACTCAGGTGAGTTTACTCATAAGGAGTAACAATCTCAAGGTAGTAAAACATTTACTTCCTTATTATTAATAAGGACTTTAGGATCTTAATAAACATATACAAGAAATGAGTGGTGATTAGAAAAGTTTCTAATGAATACTCCTGTAAATTTGACAAAAGGAAGTAATATTTGACAGTAAAAGTGATTAATAAAACTGTGGAACAGAGGCCAATGAAAGCCATTTCTTCCTTTTCCTCTGGAGGGTTAATAATGTGGCCAGTGACTTCTTCCAGCTCCTCAAACAGTGAATTTTACTCTGTCAACCATTGGCTTCTCTCCTAGTAAAAACAAAATATTACACAGTTATACGAATTATTGTTACAAATACCCTATTGAGTCTTGCAAGAAATCCAGAGATGGATGATACATAGTCCCCTACATGATGGCAGAGTCATGAGAGCAAAGCTAGTGTGTCTACAAACAGACCTCCTCTCACTTATTTTAAAACTTGGCTTTATAACACCTTAGTGAAATGTGATACAAGATGTAGCCTTCAGATATTATATCTCTGCATTTTTATAAATTCATATGAAATAGGGTAGTTAGAATATGCCTTAAGTGAAATTTTGAGTTAGAGATGATGGGGAGGGAATTATAGAAATGAAAACTACAATCCATAAACAAAGACTCCAGATGAAAATTGTTTGAGTCAGGGCATCCAATTTATATGGAGTGGAGTATAAAAATTATAAAACAAAAATAGATTGAAGTATGTTGGGGAAGATCTTGCATGTCCAAGGAAGGAATCAACTCAGGTCACAATAGGAAATTATTGAAAGTTTTAAAACTACCACCAAACTCCAGTCAGGATGGCTATCATCAATAACTCAAAAAACAGCAGATACTGGAGAGAATGCGGTGAAAAGGGGAACACTTCTACACTGTTGGTGGAAGTGTAAACTAGTACAGCCTCTGTGGAAAACAGTGTGGCGATTCCTAAAAGATCTAAAAATCAACCTTCCACATGACCCCGCAAACCCCTACTGGGAATATACCCAGAAGAACTCAAATCACTCTATAAAAAAGATACCTGCACACATATATTTATCGCAGCATTGTTCACAGTAGCAAGAACATAAAACCAACTGTGCTGCCCATCAAAAGAGGACATTTTTTAAAATGGATTTTTTAAATGTGGATTTTTTTAAATGTGGTACATATACATGATGGATTTTTTAAAATGTGGTACATATACATGATGGATTTTTAAAAATGTGGTACATATACATGATGGAATATCATGCAGCCATAAAGAAGAACAAAATCATGAACTTCACAACAACCTGGATGGACTTAGAGTCTATAATACTGAGTGATCTTTCACAGAAACAAATAGCTGAGTATCACATGTTCTCACTCATAAGCAGACCTTGAACAATTATCATAAGAAAAGGATTGGCAGTAGCAAGAAGCTGCCAGGAAGGGATTAGGGACGTGGGATTGGCGGTAATGGGAGTCTGCCTGGGGAAGGGGGGCACGCCTTATCAACAAAGGTACCTGCATAATGAACATTTGCATACCTAACCCTGAATTGTACCCCACATCTTTCAAATAAAAAAATTAAAAGTTAAAAAAAAGATAAATAATGCTAAGATAAATGTCTATAGTTTGGGCAACACTGATTTAGATAAACAGGACTGACTTTACTAGCCCCTAAAATTATATTGAGCTTTTCCACACTGACCTGTGCAATGGCCCACCTGACACAATTGGCCCAAATCTTCATATCTAACATAAGACTGTCTTGGGTATAAAAGAAGGGTCTGCTGCCAAAAACAAAACAAAGAAATGGAAATGGTAAAGAGGCTACCACCCGCAATTCAAATTAGCATAAATTATATTTTATGTTCTCTCATTGTTCATATGATTAAATTCCATCACCCAAACAAAATAATCATTTCCTTAAGGCCAGGGTGACTGGAAGCTATGATGAATAAGACAGTTTAGAATTGAGCTCTGGCTTCAAATCCTAGTTCTGTCACTTAGCATCTATGTGAACTACAGCAAATCATTTGGCCACCTTGAGCCCTTGTTTGCACACCTGTACAGAGGATGAAAATGTTATCTCCATGAGATTGTGTACCTGAGAATTAAACGAGGTAACACATAGACCACCCTCACCTGGAGGCTGGCATGGGCCCTGTCTGGTCTCACCTCCCACACTCATGCATGTCTCCTACCTGTTCTCTAACCCCATTTCCTCCAGGAGTCTTCTCCCTCACCATGATCCCTCCTCCTTGCTCTTCTCTCTATTCCTCAAGATCCTCATCTCATCCCACCTTGGGCCATTTGCATTTGGTAGTCTTCAGCCTAGAGTGTTCTTACTTTAAGTAACTTGTTTCCTCACCTCAAATTATCTTCAGCTTCAATGTGATCTTTCTATAGAGAACTTACTTGATGCCTTCTTGAAAACATCCCCACTGCCATCACCAGCAACAACCCTCATTATCTCCTCTCCCATTCAAATCTTATTTATAATTACTGATTACATTATATTTGCTTCCCCAATGGATTGTCTGCCTCCCCTCATAGAATATAGGTGTTTGTCTCTATAGCTTATTACTCTATTCCCAGCACCTAGAATAGCATCTGATGCATATAAGCCACTTGGTACATATTTACAGAATAACATTATTATTAATGAATAAAATGAAGTCATTCTAAAGAAATTTTAAAAACCCATTATAGAATTTACTGAGTACTTACTAAGTACTAAGTGGAGAGAGATTCAAAGCCAATGCGGAAAATAGTTTTCCTTAGGTGGGTAAAGAAAGTAAATGAATATCAACTAGCGTAGCGATTTTTTTTCCTTACTAGAAGTAAATGAGTGGATCATTCTCAACTGTAAGTGCAGGAGAAAGACACAAAAGACACTAAACAAACAGAGGAGCCTGGGAAAGCCTCAGCAAGAAAAGAATGAGAAGGCACTGGAGGATAGGCTCAGGCTGGCTGTCATTCTGAAACATTGTTCCAGGTCCTCCTGACAGATCCCATCAGAGAAGACAGCTGACTGGTGCTGGCAGGACCCTGGGTGAGGGGATGAGACGGAAGACTTTGTTCCTTCTGTTTTACTAATGTCTTCAGTTGGGTTCTTTGGGAGGGTGTGTGTGAGTGTGTGTGTTTCTTTCCCTTGGCTCCTAAGTAAATCAGTCCACTCCTGGTACTTGGCAACCCAATACGCTTCCTCCCACTAACGACAAGCCTGTCTGCAAAACAGAACAACATCTTTGAGATGGGGTGTTTATCTGGGCAGTGTGCAGCCTCTGCAGCCCACAGAGGCCCCTCCTTCAAAGGCATTGCTGAACGGGGCTCACCTGATGAAAGCCTGAACTGTGTATGCTTGACTTGATTTACGGGCAACGGCCAGCTCATTAGGTGCACTGGCCTGAGGAAGCCAGTCGGCTGTGGGGACAAATGTTTTTGTAGCTCTGTGGTGCCCACGGGGCTGCTTGCAGCTCGGGGGCTGGAGTACAAAGGGGACAGTGATAAGGGGCTCTGGAATCCATGCCTGGCTCAGGCAGCACTAACTGCCCAGGAGATTGATATCTAGGGTGCAAAGGCTAAAAAAATTAGATTAATTTTGCTCAGCTGTGCTCGCTGAAGGATCGGGTTGCAACTGGTGCTGAAACATTAGCAATCAGATCTCAGAGATCAGGGGGCAAGTCTCAAGTTGGAGGGGAGGGATAAAATGGATTGCCTCTCAGCATGCCTGCTCCCCAGGAAAATGATAGCTTACAAAGGTAGTCTTGCATCACAGATAATCCTACAGAACACCAGTAAGGAAGCAAGCTCTGTGTTCCTTGAGATATGGATTAGAAATTGGGAACATAACTTTCTAATCTTGGGAAAATCAAGATTAAAAGTGGGATAAACCACTTTAAAAACATTCTCAACTTCAGGCTCTTCCTCCATGAAAATAAGACTAAACAATAACAAATATTTCAGGTAACCTGGAAAACAAATATGATCCTCTATGAATTCTAGAATTTTGTTATATTAGTTCCAATATTATCAGTTGTGCACTGATTATTTTTCTGTAGCCCCAGCCCTGACTCCCAAGTTCATCTCCTTAGAAAAAATCTTCTCCTGTAAGGTTGCCTACAAAAATTTCTCACACTCCCAGTTTGGTTCTTCGTGGAAAGTCTAGGAGACTTCAGATGCCACATCATATACAGAACAAGAATAAGAAAGACAGCATTTTTCTCACCAGAAGCTCATTGCTCTTTGTTAATTTTGAAGAAAGCAGCTCTTAAGTGTACACTTCAGTAAATTATCAACTCTTTTCACCTCTTTCGATAGGGCTCCTTTTAAAAGTCACCATTTATCGAACTCTTCCTGTTTTCCAGGCACTGTGCTAATGCTATATATAGTGAAGGGAATCACTGTCTAAATCTGTGTTGTTCAAGAGTAGTTAATAATGACATGCTACTTCCTTTCTCAAAAATTTTCAGGTTTGGATTATAAATTGTATGCTTACCTATATATAATTAGAGGTACACATGTGTTATCAATTAAGTCCCCAACCAGTGGTGATATAGTGGACCCTGATAAGGTTCTAATTATAAAACTGAACATGAAAAATGGAAGTAGCAAAGCCTAAATAAACAAAAGCCCACTCCTTACAATATTTTTTACTCAGTTGGTGAATGTCATTTGCGAGGTAGGTTGAAGCTGACTCAAATGAGATCACTGGCTTTTAAAATAGAGAATTGTAAAACAGCGTACCTCAAGAAAGGCAGAGCCTACAAGGGAGTGCTATGTGCATGGGGAATAAGGACAAATGAGTTATCAGCCCTCCTTCTGTCATAGACTATTTTCATGTGCCAAAAGAAAGCACTTCTTCCAGAATGTTTTTCTTTTGTAAAACACAGGTTTCAAATTAGATAATGTACAGTAAACTCCAGTGAAAATTACATAGAGATGAAGAGATTCTGCCTCCCAGAAAGGCTGTGACATTTCCAAAGTCATACATCTACTAAGAGGCCCATGCCTCCCAGTTACCACCTCAGTGCCTCTCTGTCACACACGCCACATCCTTGTAATGACTGGTAAAAGTCCAGTCCTAAATGGAACTCAAAGTGAAATCAAGGAATAGCCACAAACCACTATTTAAACAGAGCCACAAAATCAAACATTTACAGATGGCAAAATTAACATTCTTGGATCAAGTTCAGTGGCAAGCAAAATGGTGTACAACCAGAATTGACTGCTTCAACACAGAAATTCCTGGGATGGCTGTCCAGGGGTAACAGGAGGTACATTGCCTCCCAGAGAACAGGAATTTCTTTTAAGGGACCCTAAAGTCAACCAGTACAGAAATATAAGAAGAAAGATTTCTGCAAAAAGACCACTCGTGATAGCAAGAAGCCATTATTAACCTTTAAGAAAGCTGCACTAGCAGAGTGGTCGTGCAGAAATCAGACTCTGGGACAGGAGTTTTAAACCCAAATGCCTGCACAGATGGGAAATTGCATAAACGAATGAAGTAGGTTTGGGATAAGAGACAGCACAGAGTATTGGGCTTGTGGCAAGTTGGAAAGAAAATGCTGTATGACTTCTCAGCTCTAGTTCATTGGTGCCGTGTTCGAATGTATAGCTAGTGTGATTTGAGCTAACAATGCTTCAAGAAAAGACACCTTAATCATTTTAATGCTTACAATAAATTAAAGACCCAAACAAAACATAGGGTCTTTGGACACCATTTTGTATTTTTTATTTATAAAAATGGAAGGAAACAAACTGAGAGGAAACAGAAGCAGAGCACGAAATTAGAGAACAAGGCTTGGAGACGGATGGGAGAGGAGTAAGAATGGAAAACTCTTGTAAGAGTTATAGAGTCAAAGTCAAAGCTGGTTTCCCCCAGTCATCCATGTTCACTGTGACAATGCAGAAGCTAACTCATTTTAAACTTTAATTTGTCATCTTTGGAATTAAGAAATTTGGCAGCCGGGCTCGGTGACTCAGCCTGTAATCCCGTGCCTTTGGGAGGCTGAGGTGAGTGGATTGCCTGAGCCTGCGGGTTCGAGATCCACCTGGGCAGCGAGACCTCATCTCTGCAATAAATCAAAACATCAGCCGGGTGTGGTAGCGCGCACCTGTAATTCCGGCTACTCGGAAGGCTGAGGCGGAAGGATCGCTGGAGCCCAGCAGGCGAGGCTACGGTGGCCGGGAGCAGCCACTGCACTCCAGTCTGGGCGACAGAGTGAGACTCCAACTCAAAAAAAAAAAAAAAGAAATCTGGCCAGTAAGTAAGTAAGGTAAGTCGGAAAAATCAAGAGCTGATAATGGGTAGAGCAATAGGATATATAAAAAAAAATGTTTCCTACATCTCAGCATGGTGGTGTGTGTTTCTATTTAGGTAAGTCTCACACTGAGTGAAAGGAAGAAAATAGAGTCCCCTCAAGACTACCTAATATATCATGGGCCAGAATTACATTTTGCTATTATAAATTGTTGAAGCACTCAAGAGACAAGACCAATATTCAGTGCTTTCTTTTGTGTGACCATGTAAGTATTGTTCACAGCTAAGTCAGATAGTAATCTATAATTACATTTCTGGGTGTTTTTTTTTTTTTTTTCCATTCTGGGGTTAATAATTGCCTCTATTTTAATAGTTTATTAAATTGACCTGCTACTAATTTACTCTTAAATTTCCATCAGAACTCAAAAATTTTTTTTGGAATGGTGACTCTTCAGACCTGCTGAGCAGCTTTTTTTTTTTTTTGAGTTGGAGTCTCACTCTGTCGCCCAGACTGGAGTGCAGTGGCCGCTCCCGGCCACCGCAGCCTCGACTTGCTGGGCTCCGGCGATCCTTCCGCCTCAGCCTTCCGAGTAGCCGGAATTACAGGCATGCGCTACCACACCCAGCTGATTTTTTGATTTATTGTAGAGATGAGGTCTCGCTGCCCAGGCGGGTCTCGAACCTGCGGGCTCAGGCAATCCACTCACCTCAGCCTCCCAAAGGCGCGGGATTACAGGCTGAGCCACCGAGCCCGGCTGGTGCTGAGCAGCTTTTATCCTGGAAGGTCACTTCACCATCAGGCTGGAAGTTTCCATTGCAGCTGCTAGAACATGTGTCTAATGTTTTTGCTTCATCTCCACATATTGGTGGAGAAAATCTTCTTCCTGAGAAAACATATACAATAGTAGATTTCTTAGATTTTTAATATTGGAAATATAATTATTTTGCTCATACTTGATTAACAATGTGGCTAGATATGGAAATAATTTTCCTTCAAGATCCTGAAAGCATTACTTCACTGTAATGCTAATGCTGCTCAGAGAATTCTGTGCCATTACAATTCTGACTCTTTGTATATGAGGTACTTTATTTCTCTGGATGCATCTATGCAATATCTTTATGCCAATATTCAAAATTTCTGATTCATAAAGCCTGGTCCAGATAATAAATTTTGGTTCAGTTTTAAAGACTGGTAAAAATAACAAGCCAGTCTGTCACTTATTTCAATATAGATTGCAAAAAAAAAAAAAAAAAGAGTGGTTGCAAAACAATTTCATGTTAGCATGGCTCCCTAACGTTTCCCTAAGTCTGTCATGGTAGCTAATCTAGGATATAGTGTTGTCTACAAATGGCACAGATGAGGGATCTGCAAGGGTTGAGCTCAGAAGCATAGGCTCACTGCCTCCTGTACAATTTAAGCTGTGCTGGGTATTGTAGATTCATGGAACTCCCTATAACCATGGTCAGAAATCTATTCTGTGCCTCGGTCACACCTATCGTCAACCTATTTCTTCTTGTGCATCACTCTATTTTTTTTTTTTCATTTATTGTTCTTAACATTCCATGGGCCCTTTCAATCTGAGGACTTTTGTATTTGGTTCTAGAAATCTTTTTTTTCATTATTTACTTGATAATTCTTCCCATCTATTCTTTCTTTGTAAAACTCCTATTAGTCAGATGACAGATCGTTCCCCACACAAAAAATTATAACTAAGGTGATGCATATACCAATTACCCTAATTTTATTATTTTTCATCATAGAAATGTATCAAAATATCACATGTACATCATAAATATGTACAACTACTATGTGGCAATTAAAAAAAATTATCCTCTTATTTTCTCATCTTTGTATTGGGATTCTACTTTTTGGATTTTCTTAACTTTATCTACAAATCTTTTGTTGACTTATTCATTCCTACTATCAATTCCTCATTTACAAAAGCTCTTTCTTATTCACTGAACTATATATACATGTATATATTTATACATACACAGTATAATATATAAGGTATGATGTATATAATAGGCTGTACATATTATATATAATAAATTGCATTATATAACACTATGTAATATAGTGAAATATTGCTTTATAATATATGGGTACACCTCATTTATTGAGCTTCATAGATATCACACCTTTTTACAAATTGAAGATTTGTGGCACCTGTGAAGCAAACCTATTGGCACCATTTTTCCAACAGCATGTGCTCACATGATGTCTCTGTGTCACATTTGGGAATTGTTGCAATACTTCAATATTTTCCATAATTATATCTGTTATAGTTATCTGCAATATGTGGTCTTCAATATTACTATTGCAATTGTTTTGGGTATCAAAAACTGTGCTCATATGAAATGGTAAATTTAATTGGTAACTGTGTATGGTCTGACTGCTCACTGACCAGCTGTCCCCTCATCTTTCTTCTTCTCTTCAGGCCTTCCTATTCCCTGAGACATATAATATTGGAATTAGGCCAGTTAATAACTTTACAATGCACCTGGTCCTCCAAGAGTTCTGATGTAAATGTACAAGAAGATGAACATTGTTTTCATGCCTGCTAACACAACACCCATTCTGAAGTTCATGAATCAAAGAGTAATTTTGACTTTCAGGTCTTACTATTTAAAAAATACATTTCATAATATTATAGTTGTTATTGATAGTGATTCTTCTGATGGA
Organism: Cephalopachus bancanus; assembly: GCA_027257055.1. NCBI lineage: Eukaryota > Metazoa > Chordata > Mammalia > Primates > Tarsiidae > Cephalopachus > Cephalopachus bancanus. Next base: position 986,932 of record JAPVLO010000300.1, on the reverse strand, counting down.
TCTGTTCAATGTAAACTGAAAATTTTCTGGAAAGGATTCACAATACTAGTTGTCATTAAGAACACTCAGTCAAAATATCAACATTAACAGAAGTTTGGAAGAAATAGATCCCAACTATCATGAATGATTTTTGAAGGACTCAAAACTTCAGTGGAAAAAGTAATTGCAAATTTGGTGGAAATAGCAAGAAATCTAGAATTAGAAATGGAGCCTGAAAATGTGACTAAATTGCTGTAATCTCATAATAAAACTTTAATGAATAAGCAGTTGCTTCTTATGGATATGCAAAAAAATTGATTTCTCAAGATGGAATGGACTCCTTGTGAAGATGCTATGAACATTATTGAAATGATAACAAAGAATTTGGAATATTACATAAATTAGTTGATAAAGAAGTGACTGGATTTGAGATGATTAACTCTGATTTTGAAAGAAATTCTACTGTGAGTAAAATTCTATCAAACAGCATCACATGCTATGGAGAAATCTTTTATGAAATGAAAAATCAACGGATGTGGCAAACTTGACTGTCTTATTTTAAGAAATTGCCACAGCTACCCTAACTTTCAGCAATCACTACCCTGATCAGTCAGCAGCCATCAACATCAAGGCAAGGCCCTCCACCAGCAAAAATATTATAACTTGATGAAGGATCAAATGATTGTTAGCATTTTTTAACAATATAACACTTTTAACTAAGGCATGTACATTGTTTTTTAGACATAATGCTTTTGTACACTTAATAGACTACAGTATAGTACAAACTTTAATATGAACTGGGAGGACAAAAACTTCATGTGACTCACTTTATTACAATATTTGCTTTATTGCAGTGGTCTAGAACTGAATCCACAATGTCTCCAAGGTGTGTCTGTGTTCTATTATATACCATACTTTATATATTATTTCGTGTGTGTGTGTATACAGGAGATCCAAAGGCCCACTGAATGTCTAGAAAAATAAATTTTAATAAAATAGACCAACAGGACTGATGCAAAATAAGAAACAGGCTACCAATGGATGTAACTATGGCATAGAATAGATTTTTGAATATGGTGACAGGAGGCTCCCTATATTCCCTGTACACACAAACACACACACACACACACACACACACACACACACACACACACACACACACACGTGCATATGTAAGGTATATAAGGCGTGATATATAACATATAGTAATATTGTATTGTATTATACTATATGCATGTTATATATTATGTTAAATATATAAGGACTTGTTTTGTATTATATATTATTACATAACATATAAATATATTATTTATTTAGCTATATAATACAAAATGGAAATGTCTAGTTCTCCAGTTTAGTATTTATCTCTGGCTTCTTCTTGTTCATCAGAGAGTACCATCTTTTGGTCCGCTTAATCTGTTTCACATATTTTCACGCAAGAGCAATTTTCACTAGGTCCAGTCAGAAGAGGAGAAGATCAACTTATTCACTGAATTTGCTTTTCCTCGGATTTAGAGTCTTAGGATTCTAGGGCTATTTAGTTTGGGTTTGTTTGTTTGTTTTTTCCACTCACCATTATTTCTAGGTTTAAGGGCTTTATTCTGCTATAGCACTCTGCTCTTCATGAGAAAATTTTCTTTTTTTTTGTAATTAGTTACCTGTGTTTTAGTTATGGAAGTAGATTTTGTGCAAACTAATATTTTGAAACTTTTTGGTTTGAGCTGCATGTGTAGGCTTGGTTTGAGGAATATTAGAGTAAGATTTTTCCATTAGGAAGCTTGAATCAACTACCTTAATCTACAACTCCATGGTGCAAGTGTAACTAATCAACATTTAATTCATCACTTTTGCAAGATTTAGGAAGGAAATCTATGATTAGGTTTTATAAAATAGATATCATATGAGTAAAAATAGCCGATCTGTTTATTTGAACTATTTTTTCATCTTATCATTTTGAGCATATGCATTTTATCAGAAAGAACATATGTACTAGGCCTTGGAAGCAAGATCTAAGATCTATATCTTGATATTAATATTAGGTAATACAACAAATTTGTTTTAAATAAATCTGTGCACATATCACATATAACATGTGCACAAAAACAAATTAACCTATCTTAATTGCTTTTATTGAAAAAAGATATAAATTATAAATGCAGTAGGAAAGAAAACAGTTAAATGCTAGGCAAATGTTTTCTTCTTAAATTAGGCATACCATTCCTATCTAGTGGTTCATAAATAGAACCTATATTTTTATTTAAACTGCCCATTAATTAAATATACTTGATTTTTTAAAAAATTATTTAGTTAGAAGCTGTGAGTCTATATAAATAAGGAAGAATAAGAAGGTTTTAAATTGCTTGTAACAGGCAGACTGAACGAAATCTTTAAAAAATGCTACACCTTTCGAAGTGACCAGAAGTTATTTCTGAATAACTCCATTGACTTCTGGTGTTTACATTGGCTTTTAAATGCTGGCTTCCATTCTTTCAAAATGATGTGGACAAATAGGACAAGAAATAATATATTCAGAAAGTAATTTTATAAATTAAGGTATTTTCTTACCTAGATTGAATCAAGGGGTCTTTTGCTCTAATATAGTGTTTTCAAAATTACAAAACAAAATCTTTAAAAATACTGTTTTATGTTTTTCAGAAGGTTTCACAGAACATGGTGTTGCAGAGTTGGAAGTATATTTAGCTAAGTTATCAATCTGATGCTTAAATTCCTTGGTGCCAATTATGGAAATAATTTTCCAAATTCTTAGTAAAATATATATTTTTCAGAAAGCACATACTTTAAGAATTCACCAAAGATATATGTATATATTACATATGTACTGCACCACACACACACACACACACACACACACACACACAAATTTTATATTATCTTGGGTAAATACACTTCTAGAACAATTTTATTCTTCTGTGTTTTATTATTCATAGTAATGACTTAATATAAACATATGGGTGGCAGGACTGCTTTCTCTGACTTATGGCTTCTAGCCTGCATTGCATCTGTATCAAGACACTTTAAAGCAGCCGTCTCTAATGTTTTTGGCATCAGGGACCAGTTTCGTGGAAGACAATTTTTCCAAGAACAGGGGAAGCAGAGGGGGGAACATCAGGCATTAGATTCTCATAAAGAACTTACAACCTAGATCCCTCACATGCGCTGTTCACAAAACAGATTCCACTCCTATGAGAATATAATACCACTGCTGATCTGACGAAAGGAGGAGCTCGGCTCACTCGCCACTGCCACTCACCTTCTTCTGTGTGGTCAGGTTTCTAACTGGCCATGGACCTGTAGCCCCGGGGCTGAGGACTCCTGCTCTAAAGAATATACTGTGTTTCCCTCTAAGTGAAAAAGAAAGAACCCAAAATAAAAAATCTATTTGTAAACATCCATGTGAATTTCTTCAAATCATTTCTAACTGGCTTTCTGGAGGAAATCACATTAACTTACATTTCTAGCTGCTACTTTAAATAAAATAACAATATTTCCTTGGAATATTGGTATTTCCTTCTAATACCAATAGCTACACACACACACACACACACACACACACACACACACACACACACACATACACACACACACACAAATGAGGGGAGAAGCGGGGGAAAAGTATGTTTTTTTTTTTTCAGATCATCTACTGAGCAAGTCTTGCTCCATTCCTAAAAGAATAAACTCACAGTATGCTGTGACAATCTCATAATTAAGTCTCTTCAAATTTATGAGGATCTAAGAAAATGCACTACATATGTGGTACATTTTAATATATGTGACTTTAGTCTACTTTGGGGTACTTTTTTGTGCAGTTCATTATATTCTCCTACACCACGATAACAAAAATGCAGAAATTCAGCAAGCTCTTCAGAGCACATGCAGTCTTGGGATCTTGAATTCCTGATTTGTGTCACAGGATGCCAAGAGCCCACCATAAAAAAATAATCTTACTAAAAATGTCCAAGGAGAAGCATCTAAAAACAGGAGGCACATTTCCTCCAACAGGCACACCTTCTGTCTTCTTTGCTCCACCCCTGCACTCTATCATAAGGTGTGGTCTGTTAGGGTAGTTAAGGGAATTGTGAATAGCAGTGGAAGACGGTATTAACTTTTATTTAGATATTGACCAAATATACTCTCTTAAATATGGGACATGCATAGCCCAGCAGGCATGACTTCACTGACTTCATTACTACCATTTATCTTCCCTATACAGTCTTGTAAATAGCCAAGGAGCCACGGGGAGAGACCAAGGGGAGAGACTATGAGAACTGGTAACATTAATTGCTAATTTAATTTAGATCATAGTCTTTCCCTGCAGGCCAAATTGTTCCATGTTGTCAACAGTTCTGTGATATGTTAGGAGAAAAACCTAGTGTCCTGATGAACCTCTTAGGAAAGCAAAAATCTGGTGTTGAGTTCAAATGGGAGTTGCACATTCTAGAAATCAAAACCAGTCTTGGGGACAAAGAAGCACTGAGCCAGAAATTGGAGCTTGAAAACTAGGAAGTGGTTCCGGAGGCAGCAAACCCAGAGGCATCCAGGTGCACAGTCAATAAGATGGAGTCTGACAGCAGGGAAGGGTGAAAAGGTCCCACAGAAGGTATCTCTCTCTTGCCTCTCTTGATGTTCTCCACTCCCGCCTTCATGAGCTGTGAGTTGTTAAGCCTCTTGAAAAGGACCGTGAAATGATCAAGAGAGGAGGTGTTTGCATTTGTTTTTAATATTAGTAAATATTACTCTACATGTGTTCCCTTGACAAGATTTAAGACATGTATAATTAGTCCTCATAAACCAAGGGTGGATTAAAAAGTATAACTCTGATCCACCCTTGAATAAAAAATAGAGCAGAGCCAGATGCAGTAGATATTACATATTTTGATTGTACCTCCAGAGGCCTTATCCCAAGCAATTTTTTCCTCAAAACTATAGCTGCAACCTGGGATACCTCTTTGAGAATTTGATTTCTGGTCTTCCCACCTGAAAATCTTGCTCTATAACAAATTAATAGTGGAGCCCAAGCTTGTGCCCATGCCCTGATACCCTCTGGGCTGTTTCTTTAGTAACTGGAATAGGTGTGTTCTGATTCCGCCACGGAAACGACCTTAGGTAAAAATCATGGAGTCTATGCACTCCTCCACTTTGCCTCAGCTGTCCACACCCTTCTCCTGATGACTCTAGACATTTTTGTGTTGTCTTTGGCCTACGTGGTTCTTCCTGTCACCATGTCACACTCAAGGTAAATTCTTTTGTTTGGACTTCCACAGCTTCCTTCTCCAATCAAATTGTACTTGTGCAATTTTTCCTTCCTTTGGGGATCTTCTTCAGAGACACGTAAAGGAGAGGACTGAAGCTTCCACGTAGGAATTAAAACTGCAACTTTAGACTCATTATCACAACTTTCTAGCCTACTAAGAAAAAAAGCCATATTTAAGTCCAATACAAACACGTTGTCCTTACATGCCCCAGCCCCCATTGCAGAAGGAGAAAATTGTGCCGGTATGTTTAAAGGCTGAAAGTAAAGGAAGGAAACCTTAAGCCAAGTAAATTGAAAATAAATATTATTTTTCACTAAGGCTACACCAGTGTAAAAAGTTTCCTTTCAAGAAACAAACTTTGCCATTAGATCTCAATGTGCCCAAAAGTAAGTGATAGTAGCTCATATCCCACACCTCCCCAAAAGAAATTAAGTAGATACTTTTTCTCAGATTGTAAACTCAGCATTATTTGGAATCTCTTCTAAACTTCCAGCATTCTAGGGTCCAAAAATATTTAGGTTTCCAGCTCAAAAATAAATAGAGAGGGTTTATTTTGAAAATCTTTTTGGCAGCTTGTTCATCTAAGTAAAAGTTCTAGAAATCTTAACTGGATAATTAAAATCCTTTTTGATGTTTTCCTAGAAACACACCTAGATGCCTAAGTGGCATTTAAAAATAATCAGAATGGTGATTATGGTCATTGGATCTAGAAATACACGATGTCAAAATACACCATACAACGGCACTTTGCCTTTCTGGGTAAGCAAAGGAAATGTCCAAAATGAAAATGTGTGAATCAAGATGTAAGTCACCAAGGTTGATGTGTTCCTTGACTTTTCTGAAAGAATTTGGGAGAAGAAAATTGAGAAATCAAAAGAAGTCTGGCATGTGAATACTTTCCATGCAGGAAGTGTGTCTTTTCTCTCTTTATTTAATGAACCTTCTTTCCTTACTGCCATTTATTTTCTTTATCAATTAATGTCAAATACTAGCTTTCTAGTATTTTACTCTGAGTAACAAATGAGAGAAATGACCTTGGCTCACCTTCTCTCCAAATTTATTTTACCAATTTAATAGGTGGTTCTAAAATAAGTATTGCAGGGTGATCATTCTCCAGCACCAGCCTTGTGTGCTTTAAGATCATCTGTAGCATACACAGCAACATTATATGCCTCATTGTTGGTTAGCACCTTGGAAGTAGAGGTAGAAATGCTTTCTTAGGGAGGTCTGTGACTTCCAACCACTGGAAACTTGTGATTTTCCTCCTTACAGACATTCTAGTAAATTTTTCCATAAAACACACTAATTCCAGTTCTTTATCCTTGCACTTGATCTAAAAAGTCAAGAATCAGTTAACTTTTGAAGTTCTTTGAGATGGAGACGATGAGACAGGTGCTCATTCTTTGCTTGGAAAAATAGTAGTTTATAACTATGTTTCTGTTGAATAGTAACTCATTTCCTGAAAGTTATACCATCCTGCTGTTGAACACACAAAAGGAAACAAAATTTACCACTCAAAGATCATCTAGGGCAGGGGTCCCCAACTCATGGGTGGCGGACCAGTACTGCTGGTAGCCTATTAAGAATCAGGCCACAACGCAGAAAGTGAGCAGCAATTGGAACCTGTTATGAGCTGCGCAAGTGAGGGATCTGGGTTGCACGCTTCTTATGAGAATCTAACGCCTGATATTCCCACCTTCCTCTTCTCTCACTCCCTACCTCTGTCCGTAGAAAAGTTGTCTTCCACGAAGCCAGTCTCTAATGCTAAAAAGGTTAGGGACTGCTGATCTAGAGCATGTGTGTGTCTTTGAAGACAGGCTAAAAATATGATTTTTGCATCCCATATATTGTACTAAATTATGAACATCTACTCACATCACCAAAAACAGTTTTTATAAATGATACTTAGTGGACACATAATATTTCATTGTATGTTTATCCTATTAGATTGACCCATATAAAACTGCCAATATTTAACCTTTTTAGTTAACAAAAAATGGCAGTTGATGTGGTTCAACCTAGCAAAATTTATTTAAATTTTTTTTCCCCAGTTCTTGGACTTCATGTCTAGTTTTTCCAAGTGTTAAACATTCACCTATGAACATTTCTGAACATATTTGTGCACATATGTAAACATTTCCTTAGAAAAAATTCCAGGAAAAAGTTGATTTGAAAGATATGAAAACATGGAATCTCTTTACCCCTATTTTGAAATTCCTTATAAAGAGGTTGCAGCAATTTATATTCATATTGATTATGTACACTACCCTACCAATTTACCCTTCTTTCACAAAAATTGATAATTATATTTTATCTTTTGCTAATAATAAAGCAAATATTGTATGCCATATTAGCATGTCTCTAATTAGCATAACTCATATTTGCTTCAATTTTTGTTTAAGATGATAAAAATTTAATTTACAAATATATGAACCTAGTTGAAAGGCAGAGTCTAAAATCTAAAACAGGATTAGGCTTAGTAATTCACATTGAATTATTCTCCTATTAACCCAGATTCATGTTAGCAGACTGTCTTTAGTAAGACATAGGAAACTAGAAAGTTGATAAAAATTGAATTGCTGCCATCTTTGATTTATGTGACAAGAATATCGATTTTCCTACTACAAGTAATTTGTTTATCTACAAAACATATGTGTGGATTTATCACATTTATTGAACAGAGGAGGTTTTGTTTTTGTTTTGTATTGCAATAAAACCCCATTTAGAGAATGAATGCCTTTCCCATCCTTCAAAACCATTGTAACAGTCAAATAAATGTCATGTGCAGCTCAATTACAAAATGCTAGCAACTTGGGAGGGAAGGCAAAGTAACTGTGAACAACAGCACCTGGAAATGACACTGTATTTTTCACTGCAAGTCAACTTGGCTTTGTTGCTGCAACTGTCAGGGACAGCACAGCTTTATGCATAGAAAATCACATTATGTTATATTGAATAGAGAGTGGCCTCTGAGGTACAAACCCCAGACTCATCACAACTTTTCAATAACCTATGTTTTCTTTGCTTTGGGGATTATTATTTGTATTTGTTTTCTGTTTTGTTTTGTTTTTGATACTTTGTGACCTGTATAACTTTGTTGTAATACAGATATGAATAATTTAATTAAATTATTAAAGATGATAGAATCCCTGGGATGTTATGAATGTTCACGGTACAGATCATTAAAACCGGAATGATTTGTAAATTCCAAGCTATATAGCTACATATTTATATTCTCTTGCCAATGTATATGCCAGCATGACCAAATCATTGGCCTTCTTACCTTACATTCAGCATTTCAATTAGTATGATCATGGTATGCCCAGGCACATAGTCTTTCTATGTGTCTTCCCAGACATTTCTAATCTAAAAATTATTGCTTCCATTGCATAGAAGAAACAGCAGATAGGCGTGAAATCAGAGTCTGAGAGGGATGAAGACATAGAGTACTGGGGTAGACGCAGTGCCAACCCCTTCCCTCACAAATACCTTTGGACCAGCTCTGCCTTCACCACATGCATGAAGGAATTCTGACCACTGCTGAGCTCATGCTCAATATCCAAAAACATAATTTGTGCCACCACAGCACTTATGTAACCAAGCATGAAAATAAACAGCAGCACTTTCAAGTCTGCTAAGATATCTTTATTAATTCTACTATGTACAACATTTCTTTCTAAGGTTTGCAAATGCCTAGTGATCCTTAGATGTATTGATAAAGGGAATTCACAAGTTTATAATGAGAATTTATTTTCTGTTCTCATCTCAATGATAATATTCAAAATGCAAGGTAAACTTTTAACTGTCAGCAAAACACATACATAGGTTTGCTGAATTGAAAATAATCTGAACCACTTGAGTACCACATTCAAAATTCTGCTGGATTTATTACATAGTTGCCTTTTTTGTAGGTCCCATCCAGCCCCAGTCCATTAATTGTACTTGAAAACCCAAAAGTGCAGACTTTTAAAACTCCAGCTGGGCTTGGTGGCTCAGTCTGTAATCTCGCGCTTTGGGAGGCTGAGGTGAGTGGATTGCCTGAGCCCGTGGGTTTGAGACCCGCCTGGGCAACTTGGCAAGACCTCATCTCTACAATAAATCAAAGAATTAGCCGGGCGTGGTAAAGCGTGCCTGTAGTTCCAGCTACTTGGAAGGCTGAGGTGGAAGGATCGCCGGAGCCCAGCAGGTCGAGGTTGCAGTAGCCGGAAGGGCCACTGCACTCCAGTCTGGGTGACAGAGTGAGACTCCAACTCAATATAATAATCATAATCATAATCATAATCATAATCAACATAAAACTCCAGAGTCCAGCAATAATTAGTTTAGATGCCCATTACTGAAAATTTCAATTACATCTTAAAGCTAATGTAAACATCAGGGATATGACTTCTTCAAGTATTCAAGTGAGATGGCTTTAAAACTGTCATTCTGGTATTGCTGCCTTGCAAAGGCTCAGGATGTTAGGAAATCTGATTCTCTGGTACTAGCAAAATGTTAGACTCATTAATTCCCATTCATATCACATATTGAATTGGTCCAAGGAAAGCCTGGGTGTCAGGATTTAGGAACAATTACCTAGAAGGTTTTGATGTGCAACTGAGATTGAGAACTGCTGCATTGTTCTGAAAACTAAAAACACAACATCTTTAAAGCCCAAAGTGCACTGTAGTCCACTCTCACCACAAGAAGCATTGCCTTATAGAGCAATTTTACAAAAGGAATCATTTCAGTCTATGTTCACCAGGTGGGAGTCACATGTCTAGAACTGCCTCCTCTGCTCAGTAATATACATTATTAGTACTTAAACAAAGAGAAAGCAGGCGTCACAAACATGAAACATAAACAGAATTGCTGAGGTTATTGCTGGAGCTCAGTTTCATAATTGTCAGTGTCAACCTGATATGCTAATTGAAGCCTGTACTCAATACCTTTACAAGAGTAATGCTCTTCTCCCCCAAATCACTGCTCTGTTCTATTAAGATAAATTCTGCCTTAAGAAAGTTTTTTAAATTCCAAATTTAATTCTGATGGTTCCAAGCAAAGTCATTATAATTGTTATTTGTTATCAATCTTGTCCAAATTTGGAAAGATCTGAAATAAAACCTCAAAGAATAAAAATACACAATGGTAAAATCAACATACAGTCATTAAAATACTAGGCATACAGGCATTAAAATGTTAAATTATAAGCCAGAAGGAAAGAAATATGAGAGGCAAATCCATTCACAGAACAAAACCGAGAAAAAGCTCAGAAATTGATGGAATAGGTTTCTTTTGTAAGTAGATGTGCAAAGTATTTGAAAATATACAATAAGAGGGGGGAAAAATTAAAGGATGAAAATAAAGATTGGTTACAATACATAGAAAATTATTTCAAAAGACCAAATCTAAGAATTATTGGTATTCACAAGGGAGTTGAGCAAGAGCAAGGGGTAGAACTATTTTTCAATAAGAGAACATTTCCCAAAACTTGAGAAAGATAAATATCTAGGTACAGGAAGGTCAGAGAACACCAAATAGATTAGAATCAAATAAGATTTCCCCAAGGCATTTAATAATTAGACACTCAAAGGTCAAGGGCAAAAAGAGGATCCTAAAAGCAGAAAGAAACGAGAAGCAAATGACACATACAGGAGCTCTAGTTCATCTGGCAACAGACTTCTCAATGGAAACCATACAGGCCAGAAAGGAATGGGACAACATTTTTTAAATATTGAAAGGGGAAAAAAATGCCACCCAAGCATGCTATGTCCAGCAAAACTATTATAAGTATAAAGAAATAATAAAGTACTTCCCAGACAGTCAAAAGTTGAAAGAATTAACCACCAGGCCCATTTTACAAAAAATGCTGAAGGGAATTCTTCAAACTGAGGGAAAAAAACCCAAACAACAACTAATGTGCAAAAAGAAAACATTCCAAAGTATAAAACCAACCAAAGACAAACCGAGAATACTCTAATATTGCAATTGTAGTGTGCAATCTACTACTAATTCTAGCATGAAGTCTAAAAGACAAATCTATCAAAAATAGTAATACCTACAGAAACCTGTAAAGAGATAGGTAACATTAAAACATATAAATTGAGAAAGCAAAGTCAAAATGTTGGTGGATGGAGTTAAAGTGTAGAGAGGTTTTTTTCTGTTTGTTTCTACTACTTTGTGATCTAAGATAGGTTGCCATCTCTTTAAAATAACTTGGTATATTTATAAGATATTTTTGTAAGCCTCATGGTAACCACAATAAAGTAACCTGTAATAAATTCACTTAAAATAAAAAAACAACAAATTGAAGCATACTACTAGAGAAAATCACTTAACCACAAAGGAAAAGAGGAGTTACAAAACAATGAAAACACAAGCAATAAAATGGCAGTAGTGAGTCCTTCTTTAACAACAACACCAAAAGTAAATTAACTTAATTATCTAGTTAAAAGACATAGAGTAACTGAATAGAGAGTGAAAAAAAAAACAATACCCAATAATATTCTAAACAAAACCCAACTATAACAAGACTCAACTATGAGAAAGCCACTTCAGCTATATAGACACACTTAGACTGAAAGTGAAAAAGTGGAAAAACAGAGTCCATGCAACTGAAAACCAAAAGAGCAGTAATGCCTATATTTATATCAGATAGAATGGACTACAAATCAAACTAAAAAGAGACAAAGAAGGTTACTATATAATGATAAAGGGATTGATTTAGCAAGAAGATATAACAATTATAAATATCTTTGCATCCCACACTGGAGCTCCTGAGTATGTAAAGCAAACATTAACAGATCTAACAAGAGAGGTAGACTGCAACACAATAAAAGTAAGAGGCATCAACACCCCACTCTCTGTAATGGACAGATCATCCAGACATAAAATCAACAAAGACACATCAGAATTAAACAACACACTAGATCAAATACGCCTATCTGCTATTTATAGAACATTTTATCCACCTGCTATAGAATAAATATTCTCTTCATCAACACATAGATCATTTTCCAGAGTAAATCATATTTTAGGCCACAAAACAAGTCTCAACAAATTCAAATAAGCAGAAATCATATCAAGTATCTTTCCTGACCACAATGGGATAAAACTAGAAATCAGTAATAAGAGAAACCTTGGAAAATACACAACACATAAAAATTAAACAGCATGCTCCTGAATAATCAATAAGTCAACAAAGAATTAAGAAAGAAATATTAGTATTTTTTGGAAACAAATGAAAATGGAAATACAATATACCAAAATTGATAGGATAAGCAAAAGCAGTACTAAAAGAGAAGTTTATAGCATCCATGTCAAAAAAGTAAAGACGTCAAATAAGCATCCTAACAATGAATGTCAAAGAATCAGAAAAGCAAAAACAAATCAAACCCAAAATTAGTAAAGGGAAGAGATAACAAAGAGCTAAGCAAAAATAAATAAAATAGAGACCTAAAAAATCACAGCCAGGCTCGGTGGCTCAGCCTGTAATCCCGCGCCTTGGGAGGCTGAGGTGAGTGAATTGCCTGAGCCCGCGGGTTTGAAACCCGCCTGGGCAACTTGGCGAGACCTCCCCTCTACAATAAGTCAAAAAGTTAGCCAGGCATAGTAGTGCGCGCCTGTAGTTCCAGCTACTTAAAAGGCTGAGGCGGAAGGATCGCCGGAGCCCAGCAGGTTGAGGCTGTGGTGGCCAGGAGCAGCCACTGCACTCCAGTCTGGGCGACAGAGTGAGACTCCAACTCAAAAAAAAAAAAAAATTACAGATCAACAAATGAAAAAATTGTTTTTTGAAAGGATAAATAAAATAGAAAAACTTTAACTACATATAAAAAAGAGAGATAACCCAAATACATAAAACAATAAAGCATACATAATGACTAAGACCACAAAAAATGCAAAGAAGCATTAGTGATTATTATAAACAACTATATATCGACAAACTAAAAAACTCAGTAGAAATGAATAAATTCCAACTTAGTAAAATCAAGTCATGAAGAAATAGAAAACCTCAAAATACTAATAATGAATAACAAGAGTGGAGCTATAATTTTTTTAAAAAGCCTCCCATCAAAGAAAAAGCCTAAGACCTGATAGTGTCATTGCTGAACTCTACCAAACATTTAAGGAAAAGCTAATATCAATTGTATGCAAATGCTTCAAAAAATTGGAAAAAGAAGGAATATTCCTAAACTCTTTATACAAGGCCAGCACTACCCTGATACCAAAACCAGACAAGAACATTTCAAAAAAAAAAGGAAACGACAGGCCATTATTACTGATGAACATAGATGCAAAAATCCTCAACAAAGTACTGACAAACCAAGTTCAACAACACATTAATAAGATCATTCACCAAGATCAAGTGGAACTCATCCCAGTAATGCAAGGATGGTTAACATATATAAATCAATTCAATAAATGTGTCACATCAATTTAACAGATTCAAGAACAAAAACCATATGATAATTTCAATAGATGCTGGAAAAACGTTTGATAAAATTAAACATTGCTTTATGGTAAAAACCCTAAACAAACTAGATGCAAAGGAGACATTTCTCAAAGTAACAAAGGTCATATCTGACAAACCCACAGCCAACATTGTATTGAATGGAGAAAAATTAAGTCTTTCTTCTAAAATCTGAAATTAGACAAGGATGCCCACTTGCACCAGTACTATTCAGCATGATTCTGAAAGTCTTGACCAGATAAATTAAGTAAGATAAAGAAATAAAGGACATTCAAAATGGAAAGGAAAAAAGTCAAATTAACCTTATTCACAGATGACATAATCTTATACTTAGAAAAAACCTAAAGACAACCAAAAAAACAACAACAAAAAACTGTTAGAACTGGTGAATGAATTCAGTGAAGTTGCAGAGTATAAAATCAACCTACAAAAGTCAGCAGCATTTATTTATGTATGCCAACACAAACAAACTGAAAAATAATCATTTTCAATATCAACAAAGAATATAAAAAACCTAGGGATCAATTTAACCAAAGTGAAAGATTTGTACAAGGAAAACTATAAAACACTTATGAAAGAAATTAAAGAGGACACAAAATAGAAAGATATTCCATGCTTATTTATTGAAATAATTAATATTGCTAAATTGACATTATTACCCAAGGAAATTTACAGATTCAACGCAATCCCTACCAAAATATCAATGACATTTTTTCACAGAAATAGAAAAACAATCCTAAAATTTATATGGAATCATATAAGACCCTTAATAGCCAAAGCAATACTGAATAAAAAGAACAACGCTAGAGGCATTATACTACCTGACTTCAAAATATACTGCAAAGATATACTAACCAAATTAGTATGGTACTGGCATAAAAACAGGTATAGACCAATGGAACAGAATAAATAGCCAAGATAAAAATCCACTCACTTATAGTCAACTCGTTTTTGACAAAATCACCAAGAATATATAATATATTAAAAAGAGTCTTTTCAATATATGGTGCAGGAAAAACTGGATAACCATGGGCAGAAGAATGAAACTAGTTCTGTCTCTCACCATATAGAAACATTAAATCAAAATGTTTTAAAACCTAAATCTAAGAACTGAAACTATGAAGCTACTAAAAGGAAACATTGAAAAACCATTCAAGGACACTGGTCTAAGAAAGATATTTTTGTGTAAGACCTCAAAAGCACAGGAAACTATAGCAAAAATAGATAAAGGGATTACATAAAGCTAAAAAGTTTCTGCATAGCAAAAGCAACAATCAACAAAGTGAAGAGACAAACAACAGAATGGGAGAAAATATTTGTAAACTATCCGTCTGACAAGGGATTAATAACTAGAATATATAAAGAATTCAAACAACTCAATAAAAAACACTAATAATATGATTTTATAATGGGCAAAAGATCTGAATAGATATTTCTCAAAAGAAGACATAAAAATGGCCAACAACTATATGATAGTATCTTCAACATCACTAATTAACAGAGGAATACAAATCAAACCACAGTGAAATACCATCTTATCCCAGTTAAAATGGCTTTTACCAAAAAGACTGGGAATAACAGAGGCTGGCAAGAATATGTAGAAAAGGAAACCCTCATATACTGTTGGTGGAAATGTAAATTAGTATAGCAACTATGGAAAACTGAATGGGGATTCCTCAGAAAAATTAAAACAGAACTACTATATGATCCAGCATTTCTGTTACTGGGCATGTATCCAAAAGAAAGGAAATCAATATATCCAATATATCAAAGAGATATCTGCACTTTTGTGTTTATTGCAGGACTATTCACAGTAACCAAAATATGGAATCAACCTAAGTGTCCATGAACGGATGAATAATTTATTTAAATGTGCTATATATACACAATTTAATATTATTCAGCCATAAAAAAAAAATGAAATCCTGTCATCGAAGCAACATGGATACAACTGGAGATCATTATCTTAAGTGAAATAAGTCAGGCACAAAAAGATAAATATTGTATGTTCTCACTCATATGCAGGAGCTAAAAAGTGTTTCTCATGAAGATAGTGAATAGATTGGTGGTTACCAGAGATGGAGAAAAGTACAGAGGAAGGGGATGGACATAAACAGAGGTTGATTAATGAGTACAAACATAGAGCTTGATAAAATAAAAAAGATTTAGTGTTTGAAAGCATTGGGGTTACTATAGTTTACAATAATCTATTATAAATTTCAAAATAGCTATAAGAGAATAATTTGAATGCTTCTAATATAGTGAAACAACAAGTATTTAAGGTGATGGATATCCCAATTATACTGACTTGATCTTTACAAATTATATAAATGTATTCATTTAACATATATACCCTTAAAATATTCATGATTATGTATCAATTAAATTTTTTTTCCATTTAGAATAAGAAAATGAAAAGACAACAAGTAGCCAAAGTAGTATTAAAGGGAAATGTATAGCATTAAACATTTATATTAGGAAGGAAGAAAATGATCAAATCAGTAATATAACATCTCAGCCTAATAACTAGAAAAGAGATCCTAGAATTAAAAGGGCCTAAAAATAATAAAATAAATAAAAAGGAGAAAAGCAAATTAAGATAAAAATAAACAGAAGCAAAGAAATAGTATTGAAAAGAACCAATATTAATAAAATAGAAAATAATAGAGAAAAATAAATGCAACCAAAAATTAGTTCATTGAAAAGATAAATAAAACTGATATACTTTCTAGTCAGGCTGATTTTTAAAAAATGATAAAAAGACACAAATGACTAATATCAGTTATTAAAAGTAGAGGAATTGGATCTTAGAGATATTAAAAGGACAGTAAGAGTATTATGAAGTATTTTATGCTAATACATTTGAAAACTTAGATGAAATGGACAAATCCTTTAAACTATTAAAGCTAAAGTAAACAAAACAAAAACAATTAGATAACCTAAAGAGCACTATGTCTATTTAAAAAGTTGAGTTTTAGGAACACATTTTTTCACATTAAACAGGTATCATATATTGTATATTGATTATAATGCAATAAATGAACAAATTAAACGTTTTACAGAATAAACTCTAAGATGCAATGGCTTCATGGTTGAGTTCTACCAAACAGTTAAGAAAAAAAAAATTATACCAGATTTACACATACTCTTTCAGAAACTAGAAGGTAAGGGAACATTTCTCAATTCATTTTGGGGGGCTAATATTACATGATACTAAAATCAAAAACATCACTAGAAAGGAATCTATAGGCCAATATCGCTCATGAACATAGATACAAAAACCTTAACAATATATCTACAAATTAAAGTCATCAATACATTAAATAGATAATACATCATGAACATGTAGAGTTTATTCCAAGAATGCCCGGTCACTTCAATTTTTAAAAATTAATTAATGTAATTCTTCATATCAATAGCCTAAAAAAGAAAATGGTATGATGATCTCCTTAGATGTAGAAAGAACAAAATTTAACACCCTTTCAAAATTTAAAACAAATGAAAAAATTTTTTTCAACAAACTAGAAGAAAGAAATCTTCTCAATCTGATATAAGACATCTACACAAATCTGTATCCAACATGATTTATAATGGTAAAATGCTAAACTCCTTTATCCTAAAATCAGTAAGAAGGAAAGAATGTTCATTCTTATGACAGGTATTCAACAATCTACTGCATGTGCTGGCCATTGTAATAAGAGTAATTAAAATTAAATGAAAGGCATTTCAATTAAAAAGGAAAAAAAAATAGCCCTTAATCACAGATATAATTGTCCACATAGAAGATCTCCAAAGATCTACAAAAGGCATTTGATCTTGAATTTGGTAAGGTCACAGTAGAAAAACTCAATATATAAGGTTTATTATTTGTATATGTTACAGGGAAAAACCAATTGTGTCATGATCCTACTTAGGGTTGTTTTTTTTTTTTTTTAATTACTCTGGTTAAGTGTGATTCATAGCAGTTGATGGATATTCGGAAAAAGATCATTTAGGGAACTTTAGTGTTCCAACAGTGGTAATGATAAGTTGGCCTAGACCTATGGTAGAGGTGGAGAATAGATTAATCATATGCTTAGGAAGTGAAATCAACAGAACTTGGGGGTGAATTAGACACAGAAGAAAAGAGAAGTGTTAGAGATCACCACTTTTCTTGGATTTTACAAATGAATGGAAAGTGCTACAGTTCATTGAAGAAAGGAATTTTATAAAAGAAAAGAACTTAAAAAAAGAAAAAGAAAACAGATTGGAAACAAAAGTATGTTTCCTTTTGGGTATAATCCTGACCCAAGAATCTTTTGAGACTTTAAGTGAGAAATCAGACATGACACTCAAAGGAGTTGGTTTAAAGTAAAATATAGAGTCATCACAACTACTTAATAACAAAAGGGGGATCTGAGTGGGATACTTAGACAGTAGCAGCGGAAAGTAGGGTGAGTCTGGATCTGATTGATCCTCCTCCCACAGTAGTCCATGGGACATCTGATCCACACTGAGAGCAACCCTATCAGCCTGTGCTGAGAGCGGAGGGGAGGGGCTGGAGATCAGAATCACTTCTTAAGGCAGAGGCCTGAAAGGAACCTGGACTCACAGAAACTGCCAGAGAGTGAGTGTTGTTGTTTTTTTTCTTGTTTGTTTTAGTTTTAGCTTTTTTTCTTCGCTCTTTCTTTCTGTTTTTGTTTATGTTTTTATACTTGTTTTCTTTCTGTTATTTTAATTTTTTTTTAGATTTCCTGTTTATGTATGGGTAATTTTGAGGAAGAGTATACTAGAGAGGGTTTTTGTTGGTTTGTTTGTATGATTGTCTGTATGTTTTTTGTCTTTTTTGTTTTTTCTGTCTTTGTCTCTCTGTTTATTCATTAGTTGGTAGGCCTGTCTGTTTTCCCTCTACTTCTCTCTCTCAAACTCCTTTTTGAAAGAGGAAGCTCTTTCCTTTTTCCATTCTTTTCCCTTTTCTTATCTCCTTTTGCTTCTGGGGGCAAACAGATATCCCCACTGCATAGACAGATGGTAAGGCAGTGGCAAGTGGGTTCCAGGGAGCTCACATATCCGTCAGTGAATACTAGGATCTGCAGATAGCTTCTGAATCATAGCTCTCCACTCAATTAAATCTCAAAACTGCAAAAGGCACAAGCTCCAGCCCAGTACAGCTTCAGAATTGAACAAAACCAGAGAATCTACATAAGAACTGGAGATTGAGTAAACAGAAATAAAAGCTATTCCCCCATCACTGAACAACAGAATTAAAGAAGAGTTAAAGGGGAGCGGCATACACAAATGAAGGAAAACCAGAGGAAGAATATGAGTCTCACACAGACCTCTAGGAGGTCAGTCACTGAGAATAAAGATTCAGGAACTCAAACAATGAAGAGCCCCCAGAATGAGTGGCCTCAAACCACAAACACAGATATCAAGATATTAATATAGAGAATAAATAGAAATGAGGAGAGACAAGAAGAAAGAATGAAAGAGTTGATAATGGAGATAACAGCAATAAAGAATAGTGAATGAAATAAACAACAAACTGATAAGCATGGAATGCAGAATTAACCAAACAAAAGAAAGAATCTCAGAGCTTGAGGACCAAAATATGGAACTAATTCAAATTGTTAAAAACATAGAAAAGAAGCTTTAAAAGACAGAACAAAACCCCCAAAAGATGAGCTATTACTTCAAGAGGTTAAACCTAAGATTAATTAGAATTCTTGAGGCAGATAGAGAGAGACCAAAATGGAATAAACATGCATGAAATTATCCAAGAAAACTTCCTTCATCACATCAGTGATGTGACCATTCAAACACAAGAGATTCAGAGAACCCATTGCAAGACAACAAATGAGAAGACCAACTCCTAGACACATAGTAATTCGCCTATACAAAGTAGGTATAAAAGAAAAAATTTCTAAAGGCAGCAAGAGAGAAAGGTCAGACTACCAACCAGGAAGACCAATTAGAATAGCAGCAGACTTATCTACTGAAACACTTCAGGCTAGGAGAGCTTGGAACCCAATCTTCAAAGTTCTCAAAAATAAACAATTGCAACCAAGAATTAGCTACCCATTTAAGTTTCATCAATGAGGGAGAATTAAAATCCTTCTCAGACATTCAATCTCTAAGAATTTACACTGTCTCCAGACCAGCTCTACAAGAAACATTTAAGAAAGTATTAAACACAGAAGAAAGGAAAAAAGAAAGACAATGCCCTTCCCAAGAATGCAGGAAAAAGATTGAAAATACACATGAATCAACCCCAAAATCAAAAGAAAGACAAACAAACAGCAGAAATAACAAACTCTGTGAGAACTTAATGACAGGGATAAACTCTCAAATCTTAATAATTAGCTTGAATGTGAATGGACTAAATGCACCACTGAAAAGACATAGAATGGTAAATTGAACAGAATAGTATAAGGCTGCAATATATTGTCTCCAAGAGACTCATCTCACTAGAAAGGGCACTCACATACTCAAGGTAAGAGAATGGAAAACAAAATTTCAGGTGAACAGAACACAAAAGAAAGCAGCAGTCATTATCTCAATATCAAACAAAATACCCTTTAAGCTATCAAAAACTTAAAAAGATATGAAAGGTCACTACATAATTATAAAAGACTCAATCTATCAACAAGAAATATCCATCCTAAACATATATGCACCCAACATAGGAGCACCAATTTCATAAGCAGCTTCTAGGTAAACTAAAAAATATATTAACTCTAACACTATCATAGCTGGGGACTTTTGATTTTGGGGTTGATTCAAGTGTATTTTCAATCCTAGACAGAACATCAAGACAAAAACTCAACAAGGAGATCCAGAACCTCAATGTGATGCTCAATCAAATGGACTTAATTGATACCTACAGAACACTCCACTCAACAACCACAGAATATACATTCTATTTATCACCAATGGAACATACTCTAAAATTGACTGCATCCTTGGCTGTTAATCAAGCATAAACAAATTCCATAAGATTGAAATTGTGCCATGTACCTTTTCAGACCACTGTGGAATAAAAATATATATAAACACCAACAAAGTTCCCCCAAAACCCACAAAGACATGAACACTAAGCAACTCCTGGGTCGACATGGAAATCAAAACAGCAATTGAAAGATACCTGAAACAAATGAAAATGAAGAAACATCTTACCCAAATCCCTGGGATGCCATGAAAGCAGTACTAAGAGGGGAATTGATATCTTTAAACATACATGAAGAAAATAGAATGATCACAAGTTAACAGCCTAACAAATCACCTAAGGAAGCTGGAAAAGCAAGACCACCAAAACCCTAACTTCAGCAGAAAAATCCATCACCAAAATAAAAACCGAAATTCAGTACATAGAAGACAAAAAGATCAAACAAAAAAGCCCCAATAAACACAATCAGAAATGCAAAAGATGACATCACAACTGACCCTGAAGACAAACAAAAGATTATCAGAGATTACTATGTACACCTATAGGGAAACAAACTTGAAAACCTAAAGGAAATGGAGGACTTTCTGACATCACACAACCTCCCCAGGTTGAAACAAGAAGAAATTGAGACCCTAAATAGTAATCTAGGAAATTGACTATGTCATAAGAAAACTACCTACAAAAAAAGCTCTGGACCAGATGGCTTTCCAGCAGAATTCTACAAAATATACAAGGAGGAACTGATACCAATCTTATTGAAAGTACTCCAGGCAATTGAGAAAGATGAAACTTCCCCAAAATCATTTTATGAAGCTAACATCACATTGATACCCAAACTGGGTAAAGATCCAACAAAGAAAGAGAGCTATAGGACAATATCTTTGATGAACATAAATGCTAAAATCTTCAACAAGATTCTAGCAAACCAGATCCAACAGCATAACTCAAAAATCATCCACCATGACCAAGTAGGTTTCATCTCCAGGATGCAAGGCTGGTTCAACATCCATGAGACCATAAATGTAATTAAATGCATCATCAGATGTAAAGACAAAACCACATGATTATATTATTAGATGTGGGAAAAACTTTTGATAAAATCAAACACCTCTTCTTGATAAAAACCCTCGAACATCTAGGCATGGATGGAACATACCTCAAAATAGTAAAAGCCATCTATGAGAAACTCACAGCCAATATACTGCTAAACAGACAGAAATTGGAGCCATTTCCTCTGAAAACTGAAACAAGACAAGGATGTCCACTCTCACCCCTCCTGTTCAACATAGTATTAGAAGTCCTATCTAGAACAATCAGATAGGAGAAGGAAATCAGGGGTATCCAAAGAGAAAAAGAGGAAGTAAAGTTATCCCTCTTTGTAGATAACATGATTCTATACCTCAAAAACTCAAGAGAATCTGTCAAAAACCTCCTTGCACTGATAAAGGACTTTGGAAAAGTCTCAGGGTATAAAACAAATGAGCAAAAGCCAGTCACTTTTCTAAATACCAACAATAAACAAACAGAAGTCCAAATAATAAGCACAATTCCAGTCACAATAGCCACACAAAAAATGGAATACCTTGGCATCTTCCTAACCAGAGACATGAAAGATCTTTGCAATGAAAATTACAAAACACTCATCAAAGAAATCAAAGATGACACAAACAAATGGAAAAATATTCCATGCTCATGGTTTGGAAGAATCAACATTGTTAAGATGTCCATTCTACCTAGGGCAATCTACAGATTTAACTCAATACCCTAAATTACCAGCGGCATTCTTTGCAGACCTGGAAATGGCAATACAGGAATTCATATGGAAACATAAATGACCACAAATAGCCAAAACAATCCTCAGCAAAAATAACAAAGCAGGAGGTATCACAACCCAGACTTTAAGCTTTATTATAAAACTACAATAATCAAAACATCCTGGTATTGGTACAATAACAGACATACAGAGCAGAGGTTCCAGAAGCAAAACATCAATTTCTCAACCAACTTATCTTCGACAAAGCCTCCACCACCAACCACTGGGGAGAGGAGAACTATTCAGTAAATGGTGCTGGGAAAACTGGCTGACCAAATGCAGATGATTATAACAAGACCCCTACCTATCACCATACACAAAAATCAACTCTAAATGGATCAAAGCCTAAACGTAAAACCTCAAACTATAAGAACCCTAGAAAATGCAGGAGACACCCTTATGGAAATTGGAACTGGCAACCAATTCCTGATTAAAACCCCAAGTGCCCATGCCATAAGAGATAAGATAGACCAGTGAGACCTCTTCAAACTGACAAGCTTATACAAAGTCAAAGAAACCATAGAGAGCAGGGAGACAGCCCACGAACTGGGAATAAATATTTGTCAACTGCATATCTGACAAAAGGACTAACACCTAGGACCTACAAGGAACTCAAACATGTCAAAAAGAAAAAAAACAAACAGCACCATTACAAAGTGGGCAAAAGATATGAATAGACACTTCGCAAAAGAATATATACGAGTAGCCAACAGATACATGAAAAAATGCCCAGCCTCACTAGTCATCAAAGAAATGCAAATTAAAACCACACTGAGATACCACCTAACTCGTCAGAATGGCCAATCATCAATAACAAAAAACAACAGATGCTGGAGAGGATGTGGCAAAAAGGGACCACTTCAACAACTGCTGGAGTGTAAACAAGTACAACCTCTGTGGAAAACAGTTTGGTGATTCCTAAAAGTTTTAAAAATCGACCTTCCATAGAAAGGTACAATCTCCCTACTGGGAATATACCTGGAGGAACTCAAATCACTCTATGAAAAGAAACCTCCTCAGGTATGTTTATTGCAGCATTACTCACAATAGCAAAGATATGGAACCAACTGTCCTGCCATCAAAAGAGGACTGGATTAAAAAAAAAAGTGGCACATATACATGATGGAATATTACACAGCCATAAAGAAGGACAAAATTATGAACTTCACAGCCACTTGGATGGACTTAGAATCTATAATACTTTGTGATCTATCACAGAAAGAAATAACTGAGTATCACATGTTCTGACTCATAAGTGGACCTTAAACAATTATCATCATACTATAAGAAAAGGATTGTCAGTAGTGGGAAATTTCCAGGAGGGGGGCAGGATTGGTAGTAGCAGGATTCTGTGGGGGAAGGGGAAGGCCACCCATCAACAAGGGTACCTGCATAACAAACATATGTATTCTTAACCCTGAATTGTACCCCACATTCTTAAAATAAAAAATTTAAATACTAAAGATTTTAAAAATAAAAAAAATAACAAATAGGGTTCAAATCACCTAGGTGGAAGTGTAAAACGGAAAGATAACAAAATCTGGGATTGAACTTCCAAGAAGCCAATATTTAAGGCTGGATGAGAAGGATAAAACTAGGCAAGAAGTAAAAGGATGGTCATCAAGATGGTAGTAAAGATAGGGAGCAAAAATTTGTCTTAGAGGATTAAAGAAAAACCAATCATCAAAAAAAGTACTAATTCTGAAAAATGTGCCCCCCAAATCACCATGTGATGAATTAAAATATAATACAAAAATAGAGGCAATTGCAATGAGAAATAAAGTTGGTTAAGCAAATAAGGCTAAGTAAATAAAGTAATTTTTAAAATCAGAGATAAAATCATGCATATTTTGCTTTTTCCAAAAGAATTTTAAATTGTGTTTGATGCATTTACTTTTTACACTGAATTCCACCATGCCTAAAATTATTTTTATTAATTGTTTTATTTTCTCCTAATTGTCATTAAATTACAATTTTAACATCTACTCTTCAAGTAGATCTTTTAATATTCTTTCTGTGTGTGTTTGCTATAGTTGCAACTGTAGAAAATATCTCAAATAAGCAAAGGAATAGTTTTGAAGAGAAATAGAAGCTTTTGTTTGATAATTAGATAAACAGAGAAGACATTAAACAAAATATTTCTAGGTGTTCTCATTTCAAATACATTTTTATACTCCTCTCTATAGCTAAATATTCTAAGATGAATGCATATTATGTTTATAGTATAAAATATACTAAAAGTATTAGTGAAATTTTAAAAGTGATGCCATTTTCTACCATTCTTATTTTATTGTTTATTAATAATTTGTTTACCCTTTTTGAGATGTCTAATATTTTTCTGGTTTTCTACTGGATTGCTTTTTTTCAAATATATTACATTTATTGCCTCTTTTCTGTTACACATGTTGCTTATTTTCTCCCATTTATCATTTTAATTTTATTCATGTTATTAAGTATATAAAAGTTTTAATTTTATTGGAGTAAACTCTCAGTTATTTTCTATGTGTCTTTTTGGTCCATGCCAAATGTTAATTTAATAGTGAAAAACGGTAATAAATTCACAGCAACAGATGAGACTATTTGCCTTGGTGGGGGGGCGGGGAGGGTCAGGGTCTTACTCTGTTGCCCAGGCTGGAGTGCATTGCCACAATCACCGTTCACTTCAGCCTTTACTTCCTGGGTCAGACAATTCTCCAACCTTAGCCTAATGAGTATCTGGGACTGCAGGCATGCGCCACCAAGCCTGGCTAGTATTTTTTAAAATTTATTTGTAGAGATGAGGTTTCATCATGTTCCCTAGGCTGGTCTTGGACTCCTGGATTCAAGCGATTCTTCTGCTTGGCCTCCCAAAGGGCTGAGACTACAAGCATCAGTCACTACTCCCAGCCTGTTTGCATAAATTGTGATACTTCTATCTGATTGAAGCCATAAGCAAACAAACAAAATTTAGTAACATTAAAAATGTTTATAGTTCCTTGTTAAGTAATAGAGTACCTGTAAACAATATGGTTCCTTCTTTTTAGTACAGATAGACAGAGATAGATGAGATAGATAGAGAGACAGAGAGAAATACATACATACATACACAGAAGATGATAGATGATAGATAGTAGATAGATAAGATAGATAGGTGATAGATAAACACAGAGGAAACAAAACTGAAAATGCATAAATTATAGTCATCTCTATGTGGTGTAATTATAGATGACATTATTTTCTTCTTTCTGCATTTTGGTATTTTTCAATTTTGTTTCCTGCATGTGCATAAAAATGGGATTTATAAGAAAAAAATCTAAAAAAATAATTTTAAAAAAGCAGACCATATAAAGAAGAGATTAGAATGAAATTATACATAAGATTAAGTTACTGAGTGGCTAAGGGAAAGACACTAATCTAGGATGCTCCTCAGGTTTTAAATCTGGAAGCCTAAAAGTGTAGTAGTACCCTTGACAATTAAAGGTTTTGGAAAATGATCAATATGAGGAAAATTGAAGAGAGATACCTTAGAAATGCTGAGTTTCTTAAATTTCTAAAAGCATTTTTATAATCATTTTTAGTAAGATTTTTCTTAAGATTTCATATGCTGGTTTCTACAATTTATATTTGAAATTGCTCAGTGATATATAAAGAGTAAGAAAGTATTGACTTGTTTAAAGTCGTGAATGGTTTTAGAACTTAGCTTATAGATGCTTCCTTACAATGTTGATCAACCCATTGTCTCAGAAAAGTAGTTTAAGCTGTTTTCTTTCAGCTAGAAAGAGCTAAAAGAGAAAATTACTTGTTTATCTCTGGTTTACACTAATTAACTGAGCTGAACAAATTCTGTTCTTTTAAAAAATGGACTTGTAAGAAAATGAACTAGTCCAAGGACATGTCTTTGAGCAATGAATTTGATCTGTGCCAGTACTGATAAAATTATTTTTTGACTTGCTTACTTTAACAAATGGAATAATTGCATTCAGTTTGGGTTTGTATGTTCTTAAATAGCCATTGATATTTATATTCTTGTTAGGTCAAGAAATATTGAACCTTAAGTTTATGTCCTCTCACTTGAACATTTTTATTTTAAAAGTGTATTTTTTTCTTTATAAAAATTTTAAAAGAAAAAGCCTCCCCTTCTTAAACTAAGTCTCATGCACAAAGTATGAAAATATTTTATTTAATTTGTCTTTTGTGAAATTTTATTTTATTATAGAGATATGGAGTACAAGTAAGAATTAGCTATATAAGTAGACCGCATACAGATGAAGTCTGGGCCTCCAACTGGTTTTTCCCTTCCCCTGGTTTGGGACCAGTTTCCCTTTGTGTTGTTATGTGACCCCTACTCTAGCAGTACCCACTGACTGCTGATCCCTCCCTTGTACTAATGTAATTAATATTCAGGTCCCACTTATGAGTGAGAACATGCAGTATTCAACTCTTTGTTTCTGTGATAGATCACTAAGTATGATGGTCTCCAACTTCATCCAATTTGCTGCGAAGTCTATTATTTTGTTCTTCTTTATGACTGTGTAATACTCCATTGCGTACATGTACCAAATTTTCTTTAAACAGTTAACTTTTGATGGGCAGTTCCATATTTTTGCTATTGTGAATAGTGCAGCAATAAACGTGTGTGCAGGTGTCTTTTTGTTAGAACAGTTTATGTTCTTCCAGATAGATCCCCAGAAGAGAGAGTGCTGAATTGTATGGAAGGTCAATTTTTAGTTATTTTAGAAATTGCCACACTGCTTTCCATAGAGATTGAACTAGCTTGCACTCCTTCCAAGAGTGTAGAAGCATTCCCTTTTTTTCACACATATACCAGCATTTGTTGTTTTCTGATTTTTTACTGATGGCAAATTACTTTAAATAACATTTTTACTAGTATGAACAAGTCATGTAAACATCATGAATCTTGGTAGCATATTAGTAAATGGATGTTGACAAATGCTTTACGTGTTAAATGCTTTGTTTTCCACCAAAATATCCTTACTAATATGTGCTTAGTGTAGTTTGTTTACTGTGTGAATTAGTACCAGTCATCTTATTTCTACAAAATGAATATCAATGTGAAAAAGAAGTATGAAACATGTTTGAAAATAAAATGATCAATCACACTTCAATTTACATATGCCAGCAATTATTCCAAAGCTTTTTTGTAAACATTTATATTTCTCTACTGGACAAAGTTAATATTTGGTTTTACATTTAATTTGGGGCTGTAAAGGATAAATTACGTATCATTTTATATGTAAAAGAACAATAAGTCTAGCACAGTATCGTCTCAGGCACATGAAACTTCATATATTTTCTGCAAACATTGATTTTTAATTACATACAAGCTGTGAAAGCTTCAAGAAAAAGCCTGATTTGATGAATGAAATATCTAAAACCTTAAGGTGACAAGTGTTTTTGATGATTAAATCCTCATTGATTTGCCTACAGAGAGTCTTAGTCAAAAAGCTTTTCATGTTCAAATTAAAAGAAAAGACTTCTTGCTTCTCTCAAATTGTCTTTTGGACATATGCCTATTTTCTTTGTAGTATAAACTTTGGTATGTGAAAATGTAATTTCATTCTGCAATTGTGTGTATGAGCACAAGTGTATAACTGAAAAATATTTTGTGGGAAATCCTACTTTGTTGGTAATAAGTACATATTTTCGTATAAAAAAACATTGAATGTCAACAGTGCACTGTTCATGTATAAGTCATTTGAAAATGTGGAACTGGAATTCAAGGTGAGAAATACATATGTGGAATATGAAGATGTGAAAAGAAGACATGAACATTTTGAGAATAGATGATTTCACAAGAAGATATATCAAGAGGAAAAAAATGTAAGGTCTAGCCCTTAAGAACAGTCATGTTCAAGGGAAAGAGAGCAGCTGCTATGGTCTGAATGTTTCCCCACAAAAGTCATATGTTGAATCTTAATTTTTAACATATGGAGCCTTTAGGAAGTGATTAGCTCATACATGAATTAGTGCTTTTATAAAAGAACTCTAGGAAACTACCTAGGCCCTTTTCTCCCCCTTTGTCCCTTCTGCTATGTGAGGACATAGTGTTTGTCCCCTCTAAAGGATGCTGCCACTAGGCACCATTTGGGAAGCAAAGACTGGACCGACACCAGACTCTGAACCAGTCAGTGATTTTATTTTAGACTTCCCAGCCTCCAGAACAGTGAGAAATAAATTTCTGTTGCTTATAAATTACCCAGTCTCTGATATCTTGCTATAGCAGCACAAATGGACTAAGTACCTAACAAAGGAGTCAGAGAAGGAGAGAGTAGAGTTGAGGAAAGAGAACCTGCATGGCACCCATCCAAGTTACCCATCTTGAGGATGATTAAGAAGTCAGGGAGATGATTTCAAGTAGAAAGTAGCACATTAATATACTACCATGGTTAAGAATATTTTATCTCTGATTTCATACTTCTGAGTGAGAATAAATATGACAAAATGTCCCAATTTCCCTTCACCCTAAAAGTTCCCAGCCTAGACTTTTTATTCTTCTCTTACCTTCAAAGTCTACAATCCATAAGTATGAGGGGGGACCCCAAAATAAAGAATTATTTTTTGGAAGGCATGCCCCTTGTATGAAGGGGTCCAGCCCCTTTCTGGGTCATGAGGTTTCCTGAAGGAAAGAAGGATAGGCGAAAGACGAAAATATTATACTCGGACACCTGCTTCCTGAACAGATGACAATTTAATGTTAGTTAACACAGAGCTTTTATACCACTCGTAAAGGAGCAAGACAAAGAAAATTCCTTCACGTACATATGCTTTAAAAGTTACCACCATCTAGCGGTCTAGAAGCGACAAGCCAAGAACACTCTCTACTTTTAGTTAATGTGTCTTTATCATAAAGCCAAAAATGACAGTTTTAGTTCAAAGTCCCGAATTACAGCCCTTGAAATATCTCAAGAAAGTTTCCAAGTGTGAAGTTCTTCATGTAGCAGTAGTTTTCCCATCTGGGGCTTCTATGACCTTCAGAGCTTTGTAATCACCTCTCTTGTCCAGGTGTCTTCGTTACTTTTCTCTTATCCTGCAGTGTTTGTTTCTAAAGAGAACTCAAAAGAAGCTTTTAGTAATGTTTCCCAGGCCCCCAAGGTTGCCTTCTGTCTTTAGCTAATCTATCATCAAAGTGTCTGATTAGTATATTATGAGTTCAGTGAAAACACACTCTATAAATGTTAACTTAAGAGTTTTAACTATTGAATTAAGTAAAAACCTTAACAATTAATCTTTATCCTGTCAGTGAAAACAGTGTTATAAATCAACTACATAACTCCTAGATAAGTGTTAGAACTTATAATGAATTCATAATGAACTTACTATAAACTTGTGCTTCTAAAAAACCTTATGTCTATACAGTAAACTACATAATTCTAAATCAAATAAGGAGTGAATATACTTATATCATTTTTTACTCAAGCAATATCTAGTAACTTATAACCAAGTGAAAGAAAGCATTCTTGATGTACTTCAGAGTTTAACCCTTGCATATGTTAGAAAAGGCCAAACGGCATAGTGGGAAATGGAAAAATAAACCATGACATTTCCAGGTTAGCTGTGAGTACTTCACATAAACATGCCATTTTCTTCTTCCACGTGACTGCACGGAATTCTTCGGCGGTACCAAACAGCAAAGGTGGAAGACAGAAGGGCCTCAGCTTCCCGGCTTGCCCTGCGGCCCGGGGTCTTCGGCCCATCAGGTGGGCCTCCAAGGCTGGCTCCCAACATTGTACACTCTAAACTTCTGTTCCTCCAGATCAAATGGCCAATCAAAGTTTTCAGCTGAAAGTTTGGAAAAGGTTGTACACAATTTGCAGAAAAAGTATTCTGAGTTGTGGCAAACAAGTGGCTGGTTCGTCTGCCATGACAACACTGGGCTGAGTATTGAGCAGTCTTTGACCAAAAAAATGGCATGACCCCCATGACTCACCCTCCCTAATCACCCAGACAACTTTTTGTTTGTTTCCCCATTTTAAAACAGTCCTCAAAGGGAAATGTTTTGTTGATGTGGAAGAGGTGAAACAAAAAAAAAGCCAGAAGCACTAAAAGGCATCAAAATTGATGAGTTCAAAAATTGCTTTGAGCATTGGAAAAAATGTCTCAATAGGTGTATTGCATCAAATGGAGACTACTTTGAAGGCAAATTTAAACATGTAAGAATACACAATTTTTTATAAATAAATTCTGGGGTTTTTTCAGTCCCCCCCTCCCTTTTTATGTCATCCAAATCAAGAATAACAGAGAGAAACACTAGAGGATGAAGACCAGAAAAGTTAGATAATTGAGTCATGCTGGGGCAATAAAATTCTATGTTTAGAGAGAGGAAGAAGAAATATTTGTCCTTGTCTCCTGGCATCCCTTGATTTTTCAGCTATATTGGCCAAAGTCTATAGAGAAAAGAATCATTAAGGTAAAGTGTCTAAGCAGTGGCAGAAAAGGCTGAGTTGCTCAGTACTTAGAAGAATATGAAAGGTAAGAAGATCTGTTCTTTGAAGAACCATATCTGATTAAAGACATCTGAATGCCCTTTCACGGATTTAGAGTGGGAGAGAAGAAAACCACCTCCTTCTTGCCGAGAACATTCCTCAAGAGAAACACAAGACATTGCTGAGCATCTCTGAATGGAGTAGCAAGCCCCATGCTAGTCCAAGGGCTAGACCTGAGTGACTAATCATATGAGACCAGGGTCAACCAAGGGAGCTCTTTTTTTGTAGACACAGACATGTAAATGTTTTGATTTTGTTTTTATTAGTTTCTCACGCACTAAAGATTAAGGGAATAGGCAAGAGCCTTTTATTTTTTAGAAATTTAGGGAAGGATCAAGCTCTCTGAAGGAGAAAGAGATGAATATTTGAAAATATTTTTTAAAAAATACTAGGTACAGAGCTAAATAAAGAATATATGTTACAATTGAAAACAAATTTAAACACCAGATGATATTTATGAAAAAATTGTTTTACACTTAAATATGTACCTGCCCCAAGATAACACCACAACAAATTATTGTCTGATTTGATATATTACTATTGGTTTTCCTAAAGACAGAGCAAAAGATTCAAGCCAACCCCTTTATACTGCCTAGATAAATTGAAAGCAAAGCAAAACACCTCAGGGATAATAACTGGAGAAATATCGTCCTTAGGAAAGAAAGACCCATCTACTTTTCTTTTAAATCCAAAATGAAAAAATATATATATCAAAAATGGACAAAAAATTGATTTTTTTAATATTAGAGTTGTTCTTGGAAACAAGTAACAAGAACAGTTTGTTCATTGCAGCAGGGCTAATAAATTTAGGGTACCAAGTGTGTAATTGGAAGTTTTTTATCATTTGGAAAGATCTTTCTTATTAAAAGTACAGGTTGGTGTCAAGCAAATAGCCAAGTCAAATAACGGTTGCTTACTATTTGGCTTGCAGGTGGTAGGAGCCATGAAACCTTTTTTTTTTTTTTTTTTTCAGAGAAGTCAGGAATGCCTAGGAGGAAGGAAGAGAGCAAGAGGGTTGGAAGGAGGTGGGGGGATTATAGCAAACTAGGAAAGAATGCCAGTACCCATATTGACATCAGGGACAGAGAAGTTTTACAACTTTTGAATCTAAGTAAGAAACACAACTATTTCTTAAAACATTGATACAGAGATGATTTTTAAAAATAATAATAATGGATAATATCTATTAAGTACTTGGTATGTACCAGATAGCATGCTAAGCACTTTAAATATCATATTTAATTCTCAAAACAACTAAATTTTACTGATGAAAATACTGATACTTAGTGAAATTGAGTAACTTGCCTACATAACATAACTAGAGACAAAGTCAACAATTAAATCCACATCCATCTGCCTTTACTACCACACTTTTTTTTTTTTTTTTTTTGAGCTGGAGTCTCACTCTGTTGCCCAGACTGCCCAGACTGGAGTGCAGTGGCCACTCCCGGCCACCACAGCCTCGACCTGCTGGGCTCCAGCAATCCTTCCGCCTCAGCCTTCCAAGTAGCTGGAACTATAGGCGTGCACTACCACGCCCGGTAATTTTTTATTTATTGTAGAGATGAGATCTCGCCAAGTTGCCCGCAGGCTCAGGCAATCCACTCACCTCAGCCTCCCAAAGGCGCGGGATTATAGGCTGAGCCACCGAGCCCGGCACTACCACACTTTTTAAAGCCCCTGTTCCTTCCCAACCACATGCTAAACTGAATGGAAGGGTTTTGTTTGTTTCAATTTTACTTTTGGTTTCTGAGTTATAGTGAGCGCTGCTTCTTTATACCGCTTCCTTTCAGAACTCAACAAGAATAAGGGCAAAAAGAGCTTTCAGTAAAAAGAGCTGGCTAAGAAAAAGGTAGTCTGAAAGTTTCTACTTTTTTAAAAGTGTGCTTATGTTGTTACTTTTTCTTATAGGGGATATTTAAAGCAAAAACAGTTAGGTGTATTTCAGGATGTGTGGTTTCAGTGGACACTCCTAAAGCAAGCAAAGGAAGACACTATAAATCAAGCAGACATGCAAGACATGCAGAGGGTTCTGTGGTA
Organism: Cephalopachus bancanus; assembly: GCA_027257055.1. NCBI lineage: Eukaryota > Metazoa > Chordata > Mammalia > Primates > Tarsiidae > Cephalopachus > Cephalopachus bancanus. The sequence continues at coordinate 953,970 of JAPVLO010000300.1, read as the reverse complement.
AGAAGCATCAGAGCCATCCACTAATGCCCAATGAATCCCCACGTCTCGCTGCCCTCCAGGCCTCCACCAAACATATCACAGAGTTCCTATGGTTGCTCAGTTTTCCCTGCGATGGCTGCAGAGAGAGGTTGAACAAAATATCCTACCAGAGTAGTCCTTTCTCCCTCTTTTTCTTCTCCTTCAGCTCCAAGAGGAGACTCTTGGAATCGAGGAAATTCTTAAAGTACAAATCAACATGGTATTACATGCAGAGAGAGTTTCTGGGTCCATGAGAAATAAAAGATTGACTCTCCATGCTTCTCCACCAGTCCATGTTCTTGGGATCGACCTGTCTGTCCTGCTGCAGCTCCTGTCCAGTAGCCCTCTCTTCCTGATATTTTCCACCTGGGCTCCTCCCTTCCTTTGTTCCTTCAAGCTGGAGAGAAAACGCTCCCCACTCTTAATGGCACCCTGTGGCTTCCCTGCACTCTGCCCACAACTTTGAACATAATTTCTTTATTAAAATCTCCTTAGGATGTCATCTGTTTCTTGCCAATACTCTAATTTATTCAATCTGATATGACATTAGAGGAACATAAATCCTTCTACCAAGAAGACACCTGCACATACATGTTTATTCCTGCACTATTCACAATAGCAAAAACATGTAACCAACCCTACTGCTCATTGAAAGTGGACTGAATGAAGAAAATATGGTACATATACACAATGGAGTATTATGCAGTCATAAAGAAGAATAAAATAATGAACTTCACAGCAAATTTGATGGAGTTGGAGACCATCATACTAAGCGAGCTATCTCAGAAACAAAGGACTGAATATCGCATGTTCTCATTCATAAGTGGGCCCTGAATGTTAACCATACGAACACAAGAAAGAGATTGGCAGTCACTGGGCACTGCTAGGGGAGGGAGGAAGACAGGAAGATGGAGGACCCATGGTAACACTAAAGGTAGCAGGTCCACTACCAGAGGAAGGAGAGTCAGTTAGAAGCGCAAACTTCACCTGCATGCAGCCTATCTATGTAGTTAATCCTCATTTGTATCCCACATTTCTATAATAAAATAAAATAAAATGAAACAAAATAAATAATAAATAATAACAAATAATTGAAAAAACCGCATAGCTAAAGGAAATTAAGTAAGCATCATGTAAGGATATCTGCACTCCTATATTAATTGCATCATTATTCACAATAGCTAAGATAAGGAAACAATCTAAGTGCTCAATAACAGATGAATGAGTAAGAAATTGTGGTACATATATGAAATATTATTCAGCCTTTAAAAAGAAAGATCCTGCCATTTGTGACAATGTGGATGAATCTGGAGGTCATTATGTTAAGTGAAATAAGCCAGACACAGATGGAAAAATAGTGCATGATCTCACTTGTATGTGGAATTTTTTTAAAAAGTCAAATACATAGAAGCAGAGTAGAACTGGAATACAGAGGAAGGAATAAAGGGGAAAAGTAGGTTGAAAGGTACAAACTTGCAGATAAGTAGGATGAATAAGCCTATAGATCTAATGCACTGCATGAGGACTGTAGTTAATAATAATTGACTGGACAAACTATGCATACATAAGACCTACAAAGTTGTGGATTTCCAAGCCAATTTTACACAGTCATGCCGTATGCCTCCAAGTACTTGGGGGATTAGTTCAAGATCCACTTTCTCTCCCCTTTTTAGCCCTTCCCCTTCTCCATTCTTCTTCCCCTTACCTTCTCATCTCCAACAGTTTGCTAATACCAAAATCCATGGATTCTCAAGTACCTGATTTTAAATGGCATAGTATTTGCCTACAACCTACATATATCCTTCCACATACTTTAAATCATCTCTAGATTACTTAAAATACCTAATACAATGTAAATGCTATATAAATAGTTGCTATACTGTGTTGTTTTCATTTGTGTTGTTTTTATTGTTGTGTTATTTTTATTTTTCCCCCTGAATTTTTTTTTTTTTTTTTGAGTTGGAGTCTCACTCTTTCACCCAGACTAGAGTGCAGTGGCATGCTCCCGGCCACCACAGCCTCGACCTGCTGGGCTCCAGCGATCCTCCCACCTCAGCTTTCCAAGTAGCTGGAACTACAGGCACGCACCACCACACCTGGCTATTTTTTTGATTTATTGTAGAGATGAGGTCTCGCCAAGTTGCCCAGGCAGGTCTCGAACCTGCGGGCTCAGACAATCCACTCACCTCAGCCTCCCAAAGTACGAGATTACAGGCTGAGCCACCGAGCCCGGCCCCCCTGAATATTTTTAAGCTTAAATCCACAGATACTAAACCCATGGATACAGAGGTCCGACTGGATTGTATTACACATTGTAGACTAACTAAGAGGAAAGATTTTGAGGTGGTTTTAGTTCAAAAAAAGTAACAATGGAAGATGATAAGATAATTTGCTTGATCATAGTAACCATTTCATTGTATATATCAAAACATCATGTTGAATGCCTTTAATATATACAATAAAAAAAGAAATTTGATACCAGGAAAGTACGCTAAAGATTCTCCCTCACCTTTGTTGAATACCCCTTTTACACTGTGTGCTTTCTCCCTCAGATTCCACATATTCCACACTTCACACTCACATTGTTGTTTTCTGCTCTTCCCTTTGTGGATCTTGATTCATATGATGAAGCCCTACCTCTTCAACTCCCACCTGCCTTCCCCCCTTTGTGCCTTTTTCACCCTCATTCCCAGGACCACCTGTAGCATCATTTGCATGAATTCTTCTTTTCTCCTCTCTGTCAGTTTCAGAGTGCTGCCTTGGAGGATATATTTTTCTGCCAGTATCTCCAAAGGTCTCCATTTTATCCCCTCTCCCCATCAAATCACAGTGATCTCACCCTTAAAAGTCCAAATCGTATTCTGTTTTATTTGCAAAGACTTTATTACAGAATCATGAGCTTTTCTGTAAAACTTTATATTCTTTCACATTACGAACCTCAATACCACCAGATAGTCTTCTCCAGCTCTTCATGAGTGTTCCAAATTTATACTTTTCAAATGAGTTCTAAATAGCTATTCAAGGGCCTATTTGCTTACATATATACACAGTCGCCTTTTCTTGGGATGGGATAGCCATGCCTTTTTTACGAGGTACATTGTCACTGACAATGGGTTCTCAGTATTTATTTCTGGGACTGCTAATCAAAGGAGAGGAAAATACATAGTTCTGGTTCCCTTCACATGTTCTTTCTTTCTTTCTTCTCTCTCTCTCTCTCTCTCTCTCCCCCCCCCCCATTCTCTTTTTTAGTGAAAGTAGTTCTTAAGTTTGTCTCACTAGGTTCAATTTTCAACACATAGGTTACTCAAATGCTCATTCTACATTCGAATCAGCATGGAATGTGTAATAACAGGAAAGAGAAATATACAGACTCTCCGTGCTTGGCATGGCAATGTGTCATGTGGCTTGGGAAGGTATGTCTGGGAGTATCATATGGCTGTTACTCAACCTGGACACAGAAGAGCTTTGTATGGCATCCCTCACTGTCCAGCCCCGAATAAGAGACATTCAACTGAGCTGGCTCACATCAACTGTGAGAAGTTTCAATCTAGTTTATGAAATATTTTTCAACTGTAATATATTCATTTCTTTCCCAAAAGAAAAAATTCAATCACTCCTTTATCCTTACTCCCAATCCAAGATTCTCTTTTGCTTTGTGGGAACCAGGTTTGCACCTTGAATATAATAACTCAGCTTTCTTAAGTCTCACAGCATGCATGAGTGTTTGGAATGCTCACCTTTAAATATATTTTCACATTATAATTGACTCTCATTAATTGAATGCTTATAACTACTACAACAAGCCTATAAAGGAGGTACCATTTTACAAATGTCAAAAACAAGGTTTAGGGTATTGAAGAAACTTGCTTAAATTTACACAGTTAATACGTGAGGATCTTGAATTCAAATGCAGGGCTACCTAATTCCAGACACCAAGTTCTTCACCACTACACTACTAGAGTGCTCTATACTAGTGTAGACCAGTGTTGACTTTTTTCAGTGAAATGCAAAACCAAGACAATTTATTTCAAAAGTGTTCTTAAGACCCTTATTTTTCTAAGAAAGTCACCAAGAAAGCAATACTACACAGCAATGGGATGAATTCATGAGCCAAGGACAGTACTTGTATCATTTTAAGACAAGGATAAGCACAAAATTCTTGGAATAGCTTGTGAATCCAGTAGCCAAAAATAGCAAATCTCCCCTTTCTGTTTCATATCAGAGGCGATAGAGAACTGCACTCTGCTTCTCCGATCACACACTTCATAAGATTGTCAGTAATAAGGATTTTTTGTGATGGAATCAATTTCCAACAATTTCAGATTATTGACAAAAATAAATCTTTGTTAAATAGCAATATCAAGTTAAACTGGATGGGGGAAGGAAGCAGTCATTAAAATCAGTGGTATTAGTCACTTGGAAGACAACAAGGGCTGGGAAACTGTAAATGAGAGAAGTTAGCAACACATGTGATTCTTTGGATTACTGACTAGCCCTCCTTGGTTTTCTCTTCAAAGGACACAGCTACAGTCACGAGGAAAAGGACTCAAACACAACTGACAACCAAATTAAAGTTGTCCTAAAACTTGACTTTCTAACTTACAGGGCATAGGAATCAGATTTTATCTCACCTCACATCACCTCTCCAAAAATATATTTATGTCCCACAGTTTTGCAGCTTGTGAGATTTTTTCTTTTTCCTAAATATACGAGAGGAATGAATTGGGAGGTGCTGTGGTTAGCCCCTTAGCACTTCCTGTTTTGCACAAATGCAGCTATGTATTTTTCTAAAAAGTCAACTAGAACTATTTTACTACATGCTTTAGCATGACAACTCGAAGACAGCAAAAGCAGTTATCAGGTCCTAAATTTTTGTCTCAGTTATTTATGTCTATAAGCCACCTACTTTCATTGACGTTAAATAAACAATGTAACCATGATAAGAACTTGGGACCACCCAGCCACTATCTTGCTCTCTTGCTCTTCTCACTAATATATATATATATAATCATATGCGTCCATTATATATAAATTATGATGATCCTTCCATCATGTCCAACATGTTGTCTTAGTGTAAGCGTGATTGGATGCTCTCTTCCCTAGGGATGAATGAGTATCCTAAACTGATGTGGCCATGCTGGGGCCTTTTAAAGGACAGTGGCTAGTATTCCTTAACACCCCACAGTTTAGTCTTCAGGTAGTTAGCCTGACAATTTTGTAGAGTCTGTCTATGTATATAGCTACACCTTATATGCCCTTACTGTATCCACTAACACATCTTTAAGCCTCAACACCTATCACAGTCACGGTTCCTTCCAAGAAAAGTGACTCATACTTAGACTCTGGGTAAAACTAGACCTGTTATTGCTGATTGAAACAGCATAAATCATGGCATAAACCAAAGTAATCCTATCTAGGCCAACATATGCTATAAATAAGAAAGGCCTCTCGCTCAAAGCTGGCTCAAATGCTGCCATCCCAGGGTGTTTTGTATCAAATGGGAAGAAACTAAATCACATTCCTTTTTTGAAGAAATATAAACACTAGGTGAACACAAAGTCAGTGGATCAGTTAAGGTCAAGCTGTTGTTGCAAACAAAGCAGTTATTCTGTTGAGTCTTATTTGTGAATCCTTGAGAGCAAGAAGGATTGTGCTGCTTCCAAATGCATTTCCATAATACTCCACATTCCTGTGCTTCTGTGCAGCAACTTGCCAATGTTGAAGTAGACCTATACACACCTCTCTAAAGAGCCTAAGATGCAGAAACTGGATGATAAAGCTTAAGTGACTTGCCAAAAGTCCAATAGGTAGTAAGTGAAAGAGTCTCTATGTGCTGGAGCAGCATCATGTTCTTCAAAGCCAACATGCAGTCCCAGTCTCAAAGGCTAACTCTACACAAAAAAGATAAGCAGGATCGAATTATTCGTCATCCAGGGCTCCTTTACTGACCCAGTGCTCTCACAGTGGCACCTCCTCCAGGACTCTGTTTAATTCATCCTAAACAGTTTATCGGCCCATCTTTCATCCATCTAAGCTCCATTCTTTTAGACTTCCAAGTTATAATCAGCTAACTGATGAAGACATCCGGATTGCTACAATGTAGCAGGGAACCCTCCCACCCTCCTAGGGCCATCATACTTCTCCAGGATCCCTGGCCAAAGCTCTGTGTTTGAATTTTCACTCTGATATTGAAGGGTCAGGTGTGGTAAAGAGGAGGAAATTAGTGTGATTCCAGACTGACAGTGCTGATAATATTTTGGGACCAGTAGGGCCTTAACACATGCTTGAAAGGTACGACTACCTACTTGTGATTGACTTTGGTTGATAAGCACTTTATCATCATCCCCAGGCATGTTTTAATAATAAATAGCAAGACATCCCTCACCAATATCTAAGGTTTGGAAAGGAACCAGGCGGGCTCTAAGAAAAAGAACTTTGAATGGATGTTTTTGTAGGACAACTTCCTTTGCTGGTTATTGAAAGCAGGGATCACTATTAACAGGACATCTAAGCTACTGCAAGAGGGAGTCATCCTGGGATTTGTCTTCTGTCCCTGGAAGGAAGAAATGATCCATGCATATTCCAAGTAATGTAGGACAAGCTGAGAGAGAATCCAGGGGCTTTGATGGATTCCACAAGCATTCCAGAAGTGAGGCTAATAATAATGTATCTGTCAAAGAGGTTGGCACATGCAATCTCTTGATAAATGGGAGTTCCTTTTTTTCCTTATACATTGATGAAAATCACAGAAGAGTCTCACATGGTGATTTATTTATGGAGCACCTAGTAGATTTTCACTGAATAACATGTATTAGGTGAGCATACAGAGAAAAAAAAAACCCAAGAGAAATATTGGAGGACCAAGAAAACAGAAGCAATCATCTAAAATGCAGTTGCCACCTCCAGTCATTCAGATCATAGTATTTATTTTTATAACATTTACCACAATCCAAAATTACCTACTTTTTTTACTGTTGTATCCCTAGAACCTAGAACTATGCCTGCCTTTGGCATTTAGTATGTGCTCAATAGGTGTGCACTGAATAAATACTTAGAGTCATGCATACATACATACAATGTTGAATGAATATACATTGAATAAATCAGTAAAAGTAAACTATCAAGTAGGTAAGTTCAGAATATGAGTTGAAAGGGCATCTTTCAGGCTCAATGAAGCCACATTCTGGCTATGCAACCTTAGGCAGGTCCCTTGATGTCTCTTGGATTCATTTCTTTCTCTATATAATAATAATAACTATTTTGCCAGGTTGCTATGAAGATTAGATAGTATAGTACACATGAAAACTGTATAAGCTATAGGCATTATGCAAATATTAAGACTATTACAATGATAAAAATAAGCTCAGTGAGATAATGAAACTTATGTACTTAAGAGCTGAGCTTGGCACAACTGATTCCACGGGGAAGCTGACCCTCACTCTGAGTCCCACTTTTCAAAACAATGCTTCCATAAGCTTGTTCCTTTCTGATTTCAGAATGTATAGATATCTTTCCCACTGCCTGCCCTTGCAATATACACAAATAACAACCTTAATATCTTCTGCCTAATTCTTATTCATTCCTGAAGACAAAGTTCGGGGCCACTTCCTCCTAGAAGTCTTCCCTGATGTTCCCTCTGAATCCTGTCAGTTCTCACATCCTGACTAAATTGGATCTTTCTTATCTGTAATCAGATAGCTATTTGTGCATATTTCTTTGCTTTATCAGCTGGACTGAAAAATAAACTCTTTGAGAATTGTGACTTTCTTCTGGTTGTCATCTATACCTACAGCAGTGTGTGATACAAAGTAAAAATACAGTAAATGTGGAATGAATTAATCATAACTGAATGAGACTTAGAAAAGCTTAAGTTTTTATGGGCCAGCATTGCCATAAATTCCCTTACTAAGGCAAGTTAATAGTTAATCTTCCAAGTGTATTCTCAAGACTGACTCACAGACTTTCAGGAATGTGTGTCCTTGACGGGGTTAGAAAAATGTCAAGCTAGGCATGGCTGTTTATCTACTAAATGATATTTTCTTCCTTCTATTTTCCTTATATGTCTCCTCCAGCAATCAACAGGGTCTCTCTTCCTACCATGGCATGAATACAGCATAAACCACAAGTTCCACATACTCCTCTTACTGAGGCAATTGTACATGTTTTCCAAAAATGAAGGGGGAAGAAAGTTAGATGCAAGATGTAGAAGTCATCAGCAATTTCTTAAGGTCCCAAAGATCATTAAAGCCATCAACATTTGTGAAATCACTTTGAACTCTGGCAGTCAACAGCTTTTTGAATGTTCCATACAATGAAAAGTTCCATTCTCATAAAGTTTGAAATACCTTTCTGGGCTTATTTCATATCAGAATGCAATAAGGTTCATAAATGTCTCTGTGAAGTTTGAGTGTAATAAAGTTCAGCTATAAAACATTTAATATGCAACAGGTATCTATGCCAGTTGAAGCACTGGCTCTGTTTAATAGGGCTTCCTTTACAGCATACTGCATCAGCAACAAGAAGAAATATTTTTAAAAATCTATAAATACCTACAATACAACCATCAAAGGCTTTTTTAAAAATCCAGGTTGATGTAAACTGACATTCACAGTCACTCCACCCAAAGTATGTTCATAGAAAGCTCTTGTAACTCCACTTCCAAAGAGCATTTAAAATCCACTTCTTGTTTGGATGACATTCTACAGTTGATAGCTATTCCCCAGAAACTTTGGCAGCAGCCTGTCCTATAAAATGAGGTTTTTATTTTATTTTTTTAAGGGGGTGGTAGCTAAAGAAGCAGGTTCCTTCCACCTGTCCAAAGTTTTGTGTACCTCATCTTCAGCCCAAACCCAGTTCTACCACTGAACCATTGGACCCTAGTTAGAGAAGTCATATTAACTGAGGTCAGTGTACAATTTCAGTTTGTGATTTGGGCCTACAGGCTCAGGGCATCTCTTTCCTAGAAGACCACATCAGTCAACTGGGGCCTCCCCTCTCTTTTCATGATTCTCCAAGGCTAACAGGACTACTTTTACAAGGGTTCAAAAGAAAACTACAGAATCATACCCAAAACTCACCTTCTCACTTTATTCATGTTTCCACTGAAATGTCTTCACCACATACAGGCCTTTCCTGACTTCCCTGATTAAAATAGCCCTCCAATTACAGTATATCTCCTTACCTTACTTTTAACTTCCATCATTCCTTTTCGTATTTACTCATGTGTGGTTTGACTCTCCTCACCAGGATGTGAGCCTCATGAAAGTGGGGACTTTGTTTTACTCTCTAATTGCCCTCACATGTTCTCAGGGATTCAAATTATTTCTAAAACCTGGTTGCTGTTCAAGAAATACCTGTTGATTTTCATATGTATGAATGAAGCTCCATACCTTTGTAATAAATGGTACAAATTTTCGTTAGCCCATATCCAAACACAACATGCAGTCCCATGTCTCTCTGTTTCTATTCATGTTTTTCCCTCAGCCTGTAGTTTCCCAACTCCCTACAAAGGTACCTGTCCTTAAACACCCAGTGCCAATATCGCCTAGTCTCTGTGAGCTGCCACAGCCCTTAGAAGGCAGATAATTATGGCCTTCTCTATGTTACAATTGCATGTCACATTTATCTCTATAAAATCCTTTTAACTGTGTTCCCCCCCCACACACACGTGTACACACACACACACACACACACACACACACACACACACACACACCTGTTTGTCTCCTACATAAGATAATATGTTTTCTAACGTCTAACAACATGACCTGACATGCAGCAGGGTCACACAACACATGTCGATTGGGCACTGACTGCTTAAGGCACTTAGGATATATCAGTGAGCAAAATACACAAAGAGACTCCTAACCTAATTGAAATTATACTCTAACAAACATGTACTAAATGACTGTTTCAAAAGTAGATTTTCCACAGTGATATTTGTCTCAACCTTCTCATCCATGAACTCAGCATTTGACTTTCTACAGTGGATCACCTGAGAAGGACAGTTGTTTATCGAGTGAGCAAGGAGAAAGACAAGTCTTTCTTTAACAAGTTTCAGTCATCGAGTGCCATTTCAGGGGTTTGACTGAGAAACTCAGCTTTTAGTTGACAAAACAAAGAGAAGGAGTGAGGAAATAAAAGATTTCCTTAAAAATAGGGTGAGGTCAGCAGCACAAAAGACACCCAGGACAGAAGAACCACAACTGGAAGTCAAGGCAGAGAGCATTGATGTGCTGCTCATTCCAGCACCATCCCTCCACCTATGTGAACCCAGCATTATGACAGGTTCCACAGAAGCTGTGGAAATTAGCCTGAGAATTACACTATGTGTGTATAAGCCTCAAGAACTAGTAGTTAAACCCATGATTGGTATATACATATTTTGGTGTGGTACTCTTTGTATGCCAGGGCATCCAAAAAGACATATGGAGGCATTGAAGGAAGGGGGTCCTTCAATGTGAAATATTTGAAGGCCAAAGAAACACAAAATTATTCAAGATGTTAGGAAATCTAGTCTTTCATCCTTTGCCTCTACATAAAAGAGCTTGCTCTTTTCATCACTGACACCTCCTTACCTTAACAAAACAGTGTCAGAATTCTCTAAATCTCAAATCAGGACAGGTCATATGTCAGACAGAGCTGGATCTACAGAAAGTCAGGAAGCTTGAAGTCAGAACTATCCCACAAAATACAGAATTATGAGCACTATATCAATAGATGCCCTAATCTTAACGATAGGTGTCTGCTGGGGAATATAGGGAATACAATTAATGTTTTACCAGCATCTATTTCCACTTCCACTGAAAAAGGCAATGTATTGGTTTCTGAATATGCAAGCTGATATAAATTAGGACCAGCAGGGAGTGTAAGTCATCTCATCCATCCTTCCAACTAGTGCTTGAGTCTTCCCTGAAACATCTCTTTTGAATTGACACGTTTCCTTGAAATTACCCATTGTTCATTTGTCTTCAAATATCCTCACACATTCCCCAAAAGTATTTATAGCTGATGTTCAGATGTCTGCAATGACATACACTGATCTGAAAAAAAATGAAGAAAGGGTTTTTAACATCCCAATTTCCAAATGTTTCTTCAAAAGAGAAATGTTCAGTAAGACTGGAGGGTGGGGACTGTACAAGCCAGATCCAGATGTCCCAACACAATGTTCTCGTCTGTGTCTCATAATCACAAGAAGAATTAACTAGGGGTTAATTCAAACTGTGCAGTGTTCTCAGAGAAGGAAAGAAGTAACTTCCCTCCTATTTTTCAAGCTATTTACCTTCATGTCCCCTGGAATCTTTTAAATAACATTGCTTGAAAATCCAGTCTGTAAGCTTCCCTTGGCTCCAAAAATCATTAAAGAATTTATAAGCTGTTTTCTCTCCTATCCCTGGAGCTACTGCCAGGGGAAGCAAAATCCAGACGTTTGCAACTCAACACCAGTGAGTGCCTGGATAATCTGATCAATGAGGAGGCAGCAGTGACAGTCATCTCTGACACAGGACACCTGACAGGTGGTGACACCTTGCTCTTGCTGGTGCTACTGCAGGGCATTCGCCCGGCTCTTGTTCACCATGGTGGAGCTCTGAGCTTTAGGGAGTAGAGACTGCCAGGCCCAGGTACCAATCCAGACAGAGCCAACCTCTCCTGTCTGCCAGGGCCTCTCTGGAAAGCTCAGGAGGACAGACTGTCTTGGGAGGTTTCTGATATTTCCTGCTGGTGATGTCCAAGCGATGATGGTAATGGTGTGAAATGTCCACCTGGGGTCCTCAGGGTAGTATATAACCCTGTCAAGGCTGTCCAAGCAAAAGTCCCAGTTTAATCATCTAATGCAAGTGGTGGCATTTGGAGTCTCATAAATCACAAGAAAAAAAAGGTTTTCTGTCTGAGCTCCTCAGAGAGTTTCCAACAACAGAACTTTAGCCAGGCCTATGCAAAGCCAAAGAATTTTCTTTAGTCACCTGCTTGTGATAGCAAACCTAAGGAATTCTGCATCCTGGGAAAAATTCAGTAGCACAGTGACCACAGCAGTGGAGGCAGTCAGTGTCTACTCTAGAGGGTCTTCCTTTCCTCACCCTCAGGGAAGGATTTCTCAAGTGGAGGATGGGAGGGAGATAGTAATAGTGGTCTATCTTTTAAGTTCTCTTATTCCTTGTATGTTTTTTAAGTACTCATATTTCTTCTTTACCAAGACCTCATTTAAAAATTCGTCTAAGAATCAGGGTTTCTTGAAAACTTGAAAATCAAAATAAGATAGGCTCTTTACTCTTTTCCTGACAAAAATTAAAAGTACATAAACACACACACACACACACACACACACACACACACTATAGTTATCAAAATTATCAGCCCGCAGACTGGGAAAAAATATTTGCCTACTATATATCTGACAAAGGCCTAATATCTAAGATCTACAAGGAACTCAAATGTGCCGAGAAGAAAATAACTAACAGCCCCATTACAAAGTGGGCAAAAGATATGAATAGACACTTCTCAAAATAAGACATATGAGCAGCCAACAGATACATGAAAAAAATGCTCAACCTCACTAGTGGTCAAATAAATGTAACTTAAAACCACACTGAGATACTACATAACTCCAATCAGGATGGCCATCATCATTAACTCAAAAAACAACAGATACTGCAGAGGATACAAAGAAAAGGGAACACTTTTAAACTGTTGGTAGGAGTGTAAACTAATACAACCTCTGTGGAAAACAGTTTGACAATTCCAAAAAGACCTAAAAATCGGCCTTCCATATGGCCCCACAATCCCCCTACTCGGAATATACTCAGAGGAACTCAAACCACCTTATGAAAAAGATACCTGCATGGTACATGAACAGGCATTTAGACCAATGGAACAGGATAGAGATTCCAGAAGCAACACTGCAATTTCTCAACCAACTCATCTTTGACAAAGCCTCCAAAAACAACCACTGGGGAGAGGAGAAACTATTCAGTAAATGCTGCTGGAGAAACTGGCTGATCACATGCAGAAGATTGAAACAGCAACCCTACCTATCAGCATACACAAAAGTCAACTCTACATGGATCAAAGACCTCAATGTAAAACCTCAAACTATAAGAATCTTAGAAAATGCAGGTGACACTCTTATGGAAATTGAAACTGGCAACCAATTCCTGATCAAAACCCCAAGTGGCCATGCCATAAGAGATAAGATAAACAAGTGGGACTTCATCAAACTGACAAGCTTCTGCAAAGCAAAAGAAACTATCAAGAGAGCAGGGAGACAACCCACAGAATGGAAAAAAAATTTGCCAACTGTATATCTGACAAAGGCCTAACATCCAGGATCTACAAGGAACTCAAAAATGCCAAAAGGAAAAAACAGTTCCATTACAAAGTGAGCAAAAGGCATGAACAGACACTTCTCAAAAGAATATATACAGGAAGCCAGCAGACACATGAAAAAGTGCTCAGCCTCACTAATCATCAGAGAAATGCAAATCAAAACCATATTGAGCTACCACCTAACTCCAGTAAGAATGGCCATCAATAGTAAAACAAACAACAGATGTACCTCTTCCATATGACCCAGCAATCCCCTTTTAGGAATATTCCCGGAGGGACTCAAATCATTCTACAAAAAAGATACTTGCACACGCATGTTTATGGCAGCTCTATTCACAATAGCAAAAACATGGAATCAACCATGCAGCCCATTGAAGCCAGACTGGATAAAAAAATATGTGGTACATATATACGATGGAATATTATGCAACCATAAAGAAAAACAAACATAAGGACTTCGCAGCAACTTAGATTGATTTAGAGTCTATCATACTCAGTGATCTATCACAGAAACAAAGAACAGAGTACCATATGTTCTCATTCATATGCAAACCTTGAACAATTATCATCATATTATAAAAAAGGGACTGGCAACAGTGGAAACTGCCAGGGGAGGGGAGGTGGGTGGGATTGGCAGTTGAAGGAAATTGCCAGGGGAAGGGGAGCACACCTCATCAACAAGGGTACCTACATAATGAACATTTGTATACTTAACCCTGAATTGTACCCCACATCTTTAAAATTAAAAATTAAAAAAAGAAAAGAAAAAGATACCTGCACACATATGTCTATTGCAGCATTGTTCACAATAGCAAAAGCATGGACCCAACCATGCTGCATATCGAAAGAGGACTGGATAAAGAATATGTGGTACATATACACAATGGAATATTATGCAGCCATAGAGAAGGACAAAATTATGAATTTCACAGCAAGTTGGATGGACTTAGAGTCTATAATACTGAGTGCTCTATCACAGAAACAAAGAACTGAGTATCAAAATTATCGTCAAAATAGAATAAAATAAATTGATTAGTCTGAACCCAGTCTCCTAGTTTTTACCAGTCTGATCTCACTTTCGTCTGATTTATAGTCTTCATAATGAAGTAAGTGATTGGTTTCTTTAGCTGTAGACGTGACAACCCATACAATCAAGATTGTTAAACCAATTTATTTTACTTAGTAGGATGGAAAAAATGGTTAGGATGGCCTACTCAGTTATTTCACTCACATACAGCCAAGAGTTTGCCTGGGGCTGGGAATATTTCAAATAAAATTATATGAATACACTTAAAGGACTAATACCACATCTTGAACAAAAAAGTTGTAATACGCTATTGACTTGATGATATGAATAACCCGTACCATCTAGACAGCAAGACCCCCGAACTTGGTTGTCAACTGTGATGGGTTTTTCTCTGCTTGCGTCACATAAATTAGTTCTAACTTGTCTAAGACATCGTACAAGTGCACTGAAAACAGAAATCAAGTCTTCTGCTTCTTTTCTATCTCTAGTAGCAAAGTGTGACAGTGAAGTGCCTCAGTGACTCAGTCCAGAAGACATATCAGGACTCAGTAAAGGAAAATCCCCTTCTCTGAAGGGCACATAGCTATTTGGAATGGATTAAATTCATCCCCAGCTAAAGATGTGGGCTGAAATGTAGATTCAAACACAAGGGCTAAATGCAAAGTGGTGGTAGGGACTAATGATGCAGCAGCTTGAATAGTGAGCCTATTGGAATTCTTTCATTTCTACAATTATCTCAAAAAGAGTCTTCATTCTTAGTGGCTCAGACTACCATGTGTTATCAAAACCTACTTCCTTTCCCCTCTGGACATAGAAGTAAACAAAATTTCCCAGCCTCCTTTGCAATTTTAAGTGACCAGATAATAAAATTATTAACTAGTGGGAGGTTAGTAGAAGTAATGTGTACCATTTTCAGGCATCACTGATAAAAACCTTCTATCTCTCTCCTCAGCCATCAGATTGAGAAGATACTGGGGGTATGGAAGAGGTTAGAATACTAAGACAGTAGAAGCCTGGGCTGCTGAATTGCCACTGGAATGTTCACCAACAAACGCCCAAGAGTCTCATGAGTGAGAAATAACTAATTGCTTTAAATCTTGAGTTATGTAATATATCAGTTAGCCTACCCTAATTAACACATCCTATGAAAGCAGGTTTCTCTTCTCTGGCCACTGCCATGAGCGTGCATTCTGGGTGCAGTTTGGCATATACTATTGATATTATTTTCTGTCTTCCCATGTTTGATCTGGCTCTTAACCAGTTATTTTCAGTAAACACTCTGTACAACAATCCCTCTTTTCTTCTAGGCATTTTTAGTTTGCTGGAAATGAAGCATAGTTTTTGAATAACATTAAAAATGTCTCGATTTTCTATAAACTTCATTTTAAAACTATTAGTACAGAGGGGGTGGTTAGGACTGTGGATGGGAGAAAGGAATTCTAGGCTTTAAAAGCTATGGAAAAAAGGAAGTCAAAAAACTCTTCTCATCTTTAGAATAGAAGTCTCTGATACATTGCTCTACTTGATGAAACAAACTATGAACCAGAAGCCGAGACTCAGCTCAACATTAATAAAAAATAAGTTAGCCTTGCCTTTTATTTTGGACAAAGGAAGGAATGGCCACATATCTTTCACTCTGAGGACAACTGAAATTCCACATATTATTCCTTGAAGCAAATCACCCACTTTATTGAAAAGAGAAAGGCAGAAGCAGGGAGCATTTGGGTTCGAGAAGTCAGTAATTCCTCCACAGAGTCCACCACTTACACTTATTCAACTTTCCTAGGACAGTGGATGCATATCACTTGTGGGGGAATGAGAGATGTATGAATAAAAAATAGAGTAGGTAAGACACAGGGCTTTTATAATTATTAAGACATGCCGGTTAAACTTACTCTTGATCCAATTTACTATAAGCTTCATGTCCCTAACACCATATTAAATGATGAACAGATTAACAGAATGCCTACAGATATAAAATCCTTCTCAGAAAACATTCTCCTCCTCCTCCTCCTCCTCCTCTTTTTCTTCTGTTTCTAGTCACAGGGGATCCACGATTCTTGGACAGAATTCTTTCTCGAAGCCAACTCAGCCTAATATGTTGTCATTTCTCACACACCAGGAGTCAACAAAATGGTTTGCCTTGAATTCTTGGCCAGAGAAGTAGCTAAAGCTCATCAGGATTTTGTGCAGAGATTGTTGGTCTGAGAAAACAAAATTCTGAGGACTCTCATTGTGCAACTGAAGTGGCAAAATGCAAAATAATTCAACAAAAAAATTCTTTTCTTTCCATTTCCATGGAAGGAGTGGTTCATCTTATTGTTTTGATATTTCTTTTTCTGCGGTTGCTAACCTATTCCATTGTTGAGTGGGGAGAAAGGATAACATTAATTAGCCTATCAATACGTGAGATAACTTTTCTGTACACTCATATCTTCTTTAGATTATTATGTAGGGACTGTTTTCTATGGTTCATATCCAAGCTCAGACCTGGAAAAATCTTGATGTAGAATTTATCTCCAGGTATACCATCTCCATCTGCTGTTTTTAGTAAATATTTTAGTTTGATAATAAATGAGTTAGGACACCATGATTCAGAGAGCACTTGAGCAGCCCAACGTGCTGGGAGTTTCCCCTAAAGAATTAGCTATACACAACTTTTTTCTCCTACAAACACTTTACTGAGCAGTCATGTTGGACTTTGGTGGCATCTGCTCTGAGACACATTATTCACCAATAAAACCCTGGAAATTGTATTGCACAGGGTTGATAAAAATCAAATAATGACTTAAACATAATATATAGTCTCTGAAGCACCAAAACACATACACACACATACACATACACACACTCACAAACACACATTCTCACATATATACACATACTTCTGAAGGAAAGTGAAATGTATGTTAAGCAAAAATTAAGTAAAACTTTGAAAAGATTTTCATGACACTCATGAAAAAAATATGTATGTGTATGTATATATATTATATATATATATATGTTAGAGAGAGAGAGAGAATGAAACTTTAACAGGGAGTTTTCTCTGGGTTATGAATAGTTTCTATTTCCTTTTTTGTTAATTTGCAATTCATTTTTTAAGCAATGTAAATATATTATTTGGACAATAATATACTTGTTATAAAGAAAAAAACATTTGCTCTTTTTTTTTTATTCTTTGCTTTTCTATCTAAGAGGAAACTCTGAATACAAATGCTTGTGGATAGATACCTGTGATACAGTGTGGTTAAGGAGGGAGAGAAACAGATGGCTTTAATAAATGTAGTCAAGACTAATGTACCTTTCATGGACCTAAGCCACAGATCAGATATCTTATCTGTGCTGGCACCAGGATGTGGTTTGGGGTTCTCTGCCTTTTTTTTTATTTTTGCTACAGTTTTAGGGAAACCTGTATACTTTTCCCAATACGTGCAGACACTTCAAGTTGTTCAAGCCAAAATCATATCCAGGATGCAAGACAGCCTGGGAAAGATAATTTAGAATTCTATAGTCTCTGAAGTACCAACACACGCCGCACACACACACACACACACACACACACACACATGCATTCTCACATATACACATACACTTTTAAAGGGAAGTGAAATGTATGTTAAGCGTCTGCAAAACTTTGAAAGGATTTACATTACACTCATGAAAAATGATACAGGTGTCATTTTCAGCATTTTTACTGTTCTAGAAGATAGGCCATAATAATAATAACAATAAGATAGAAAATATATAGAAAACTTGGAAAAGGACACAAAAGATTGGCCCCATTTCCAGATGACATGTTATTTAACATAGAAAAAAGCAACTATAAACCATGGTCTGAATGTTTGTGTGGCTCCAAAATTCTTATTTAGAAATCTTCACAGTAGAGGTGATGGTTTTAGAAGGTGAGGCTTTTGGAAGGTGACCCAGAGAAAAGGCCCTTCTAAGAGGAAGTGGACCTTTGTCAGTCACCAAATCTGCAGGTCCCTTGATCTTGAACTTTCCAGTCTTTAGAACAGAAAGGAATAAATGTTTGTTGTTTATAAGCCACCATGCTTACAGTATTTTATTATAGCATCTCAAAGGGACTAAGACACAAGTATAAGTTATAAGTGAATGCAACAAAATTGCTGACATAGAAAAATCAACAGCATTCTTACATCCCTGGGATGAATTCCACTTGACCACAGTGAATGATCTAAAAATGAATAATGAAATACAATTTAAAAATAAAAGAGCAACAGTATTTACTATTCACTACCAATAGCAATTAGAAAATGACAGAAAAATGACATATATAATGACAAATACCCTAAGGTAACCAGGAGCACAAATAATAAAAAATACAAATGATTTACAGAGAAGATTGCAGAAAGCCAAAACAATTTTTAAAACTACAAATTTAAATAAACAGAAAGAAACACTATGTATATTGAATCAAAGTAGATATCATAATGTAAATTATAAAACACAGAAGTAAGGATATAAAATACTACACTTCAAAATGTGTTAGATATAAGCTAAAGCAGCATTAAAGGGAAATTTACAGCTTTAAATGCATTTACTGGGGGGAAGGGGATATAACTTAATGCGGTGGTAAGCACTTACTTAAGAAAAAGTAGAAAAGAAATAATGATAGTAGAAATTAATAGAACAAAAATAAAATGTGAAAGAGAAGGCATTTTTGAAAAACTTATAAAATAGTCTCGACTAAGATTGAACAAAAACAAAGAAAGAAGCCACTGATAGCTAATATTAGGAATAAAAATGTTGCACTTATTTAAACGATAATAAGAGTATTATTAGTATCCTTAGACAATATATTTGAAAACCTAGATGAAATATCAAATATCTATAAAATTTCTAAAAATATATACTTCAACAAAACTGATTTTTTAAAAACCCATTAAAAAATAAATCAGCAGTTACTTTTTTTTCACAAAGAAAACATCAAATAGTTTTACTGGTAAGTTCTGCTAAATATTCAAAAACAAATAATTTTAATCTTAAACAAATTTTTCCAGAGAATAGAAAAAGTGGGAGTGTCCCTTGTCTTATTTTATGAAGCTAGTATAAACATCAGTGCCAATATTTGACAAGGGAAGTTTGAGAAATGAAAAATCACAGACTAATCTCTCCTATGAACCAAGATGAAAAAAATTATAAACAAATTATGTGCCAACCAAATCCAAATATAAAAACGATTGTACATCATAATCAAATTGGGTTTATCCTGGGAATGTATCCTCTACAGAAACATTCAGGAAAGCAAAATATATGAGTGCACACACAGGAGGTAGGAGATTTGTGGCTGGGAGTCTATAGAACTTTGGATATCATCAATTTTTCCCAAATTAATTAGATTTTAAAAATTATTGGATGAAAGTACAGATGAGGAGCTGGTCTTGGAGGTTTGAGAAAAGAGGTGTAACAGTCTTCTAAAAGAGTGAGGAAGTAAATGGAATGGAATGTGATTGCATTGGGGGCTCATCTGAGGTTTATGGCAGTGAATTTAAAGGTTTATTAGAGGCCCTAACTGTGCGATAAGGGGAAAATTGTCTAAGGATTAGGAAGGAGGAAACAAAACTACAAAACTCTCACTACTTACAGACAGCATATGACTCTTCCATAAAACCCAAAAGATATTACAATATCAATAGATAAAAGTCAATTGATTTTTATACACTAACAGCAAATAGTTAGAAAATGTCAACTTAAATAAGATCCCATCAAACATATATACATATAAAACTTCTAAATAAATCTAATAAAGTATAGATTTTAATGAAATAACATAAAATTATATTGAAGATTATTAAAGAAGACCTAAATAAAGGAGATAATATTGCTAATGAATAGGAAGAATCAGTAACATAAAGAAGTCAATTCGCCCTAAACTGATGTATAAATTCAATATAATTCTAATGAAAGTCCTACAAGTTTTAATTAGATAAAGATTTGT
Source organism: Cephalopachus bancanus (assembly GCA_027257055.1). Lineage (NCBI taxonomy): Eukaryota > Metazoa > Chordata > Mammalia > Primates > Tarsiidae > Cephalopachus > Cephalopachus bancanus. Next base: position 933,643 of record JAPVLO010000300.1, on the reverse strand, counting down.
TGTTGATGGAAAGGCAGGAGACAGATCCTGCCAGAAATGAAATTCCTAAAATCCTGCTTAATTATTATACTGTTATAGTTAAAGATGTGTCATAGTTGTCTAGGAATGAACTAATAGATTAATAGAGTAGAACAGAGTCTAGAAGCAGACTAACACATGTGAAATCTTGATTTATAACAGATAACTGTAGAAAGGAAGGCACAATTCAAAAAAATAGTGTTGAGACAACTAGATATCCAGATTACAAAACAATTAAAATTAATTTCCTGAATAAACATCACACACAAAAGCACCCACATTAATTAATGTCTTGAAAAAAATCATTTAAAAAATGTATTTTGGGAAATATAAGAAATCATCTTTAGGACATTGAGTGGAAATATTTTTGTAAATAAGATGGAGAAGTCCCCAAAAGAGAGATACTTGAATTAACTGAAACTTAAAATGTCTATATGATAATGTGCCTGGGTTTCAGTTTTCAATATATTTGAATCAGGAGCTAAGACAGGGAGAATCGAAATTGGCTATTTCTAGCTATATTAGAAACTATTCTGCAGTAGAATTAGGAATACAACAGAACTATTTCTCTGCCTCCTTTTGATGAGATCAAATGGCTGTGTCCTAAAAGGCAATGTACTACAGATAAAGGACAGTTATAGACAGAAATATAGTTGAAGCTTGATAGCACTTGAGAAACAGCTGTAGGGTTGTCCTTGAAAATCTGAAGACTTAGACCATTAGCACAAGCAGCTAAGAATTAAAAGAGAAGATGACCTTCTCAATGAATAGACAAATGAGAAATGGCAGATGATACACTGAATATGAACAGACGGAAAATAAATCCAGGGAGAATTTGTCAACCCTTAATTCAAGCCATCTTCTTCTGTATTTCCCAGCTTCTCACAGCTGAGGTCCCTGAGTATACATAACCAAAGGTCAATTCATGGTAATCCCCGCAATAATTCTAGCAAAAGCAGAAGAGTTAACAACCTCAATGCCACTATCCTTCAAGGCTTAAACCACTCACTCAACCATGACTGACGTGTCCATATTTAGCTCCCTAAAGTCTCCACCACTGCTCAGACCTGGGATCCAGCCAGCCCTATTCTAACAATGTTAACTCTGTGTTGGAGGTTACCTTCCTCCTTGTCACTCTTCAACCCCCTTTGTAGGTCTGACCCAACTTCCAGCATTGTAGCCAAGTCCCCTAATTTCACCTGGGGCCCTGCTGCCCACCTAATTATATTCCCCTTCTGCTTAAAGCTAAAGTTGATTTCCTTCCCTTGCAGCCAGTATACCGTATAGACCTTCCTAACTATCTCCATTATCTCATTAATAGCAAAGGAATTTTCTTGCTAGTTAAAGGGAAGATTTGCTCTGTGGAGAGATACATTTAGGCTAAAAAGGAGTCTACATCTCTGGGACTGTTATCCCAAAGCAGCAGAAATAGAATTCACAAATCTCAACACTCAGTCTCCCCACCCTAATCCCAGAGCATTCAACTGCCTGCCATGGGAACTGATTCTGCAGATATAAGAGATTTTTCTGGGATAAAGTCCCCTTCCGGTTCAGGCATCAAGGAGATATGGATATGGTACACTGTTGGGACATCAGTGTTGGAGTGTCTCTCCTTGTCACTTTGAAAACCAACTTATCAGGGTCAGTTATGAGAGGGAAAAAATATTTCCTAAAATCTTGCTTAAGGTTTCACATGGTCAACTGCCCTTGTTTGTTCTCCTGAGTGCTGAGGTCACTGGGAGCCACAAAACTCAACAAGACCACTTCAATGAGTTACGCCACAGGAAAAATGATGGTGTGAAAAGGTAAAAGGAAATTATGGAAACTGGCTGAGTCTTCATGGAAATATCACCCTGGGCTAGTACCAAGTGTTTGACTTTGGCAAAAGTATAAATTATTACCCAACCTCAGAGCCAAGGGCAATGTCTTAAGAGCCTGAGATGACCCTAACAAATTAAGAAAAGTAGGCAAAGTTTGATTGATTATTATGATCTGGACCCATCTCCATTACTCTTTCTATCAGGGGATCCAGTGCTCCCACATCAATCCTGATAAGCCACGTCCCGTATGTATCCTCCCATACGGGTCTACCTTCTCTAGGCACCACTTCAAGATATGGATTTCCTCTTTTCCCCCCTCAAGTTACCACTCCTGAGTTCATTAATTTTAACATTTCAGGTGGGGAGGGGGTGGGTGCAGGATCATGTACTATGATCCAAGCACTTTTGCTTTAGTCCAAGGCATAAAACAACAAATTAGACTTGTCACTTGTTCATTTGCCAAAAAATGTGTGAAAGTTTATCTAATGCTTAAATCTGTACTAACTGTGATAATTAATGTATCAGGGTTTGTTTATTCCACATGTATTTACTTATCTCTGGATGCTGCAGTTTGAGAAATACTGAACTCTGAAGTACTATGGGAGGTGAGGCAGAGATACAGCAATATGTAGAAATTAGCTGGAAATTTAAACAGAAATTTTAAGAGAAAGTCAAGTCTGACAAATGTGCCCCAAGAGCATCCAACATTTAAAGTGAACACAGAAAAAGTGAATTCAGAGAAGATGACTGAGGAAGAATGGCAGTCATAGGAAGATCAAGTGAGTGCAGTTTGAAGATGTCATCAGAAATTCTAGTTAACAACACGTAGTCACTGTAGCAATGCCCTCCCAGTCATCTCAAGAAGATGGACATTTACTTTCCTCAAATTATACCCATAGGTAAACAACCTGATCTTTAAGTGAGTTAGGACTGCATATTGTTTTTCCTAGTGGGGATGTGACCAAGGTTTAGGGATTCAGCAGTGGGTCAAATGGATTCACCAGGGAGTCAGGGCAGGGTTGGTTTTGTGCCAGGAGTGTGGGTTTCAGTTGTTGGCTGCAAATGTGTGCCACTTCCCAATGGAATTCAACTGTTCTCTGACCTGCCCCCAACTCATAACACAGGTCACAATTCACTGGAGTTTCACAGTACATGTCTGTGGATGTTTGGAATCAGAAACGCAGACTCACAGAATAGCTGTATAGGATTTTTTAAAGAATCAGCAGAGTTCAGCCTTCTCATTTTACTCAAGAGGAGACTAAGTCTGAAGAATTACTAAATTGGCCTGGGCTGCATAGCAGTTTAGCAGAGAAGGTAAGCAAATGGGCTTGGAACTCAAAGCACCTGAGAATCTTAAGCTATGTGCCTTAAGGTTCTCCACTAAAGTCATTATTTCTCTGGTAACTCCTCTTAAGTAGAAAATATCTATATCATAGGTTACTTGTAGTATGAATGAAGTAATGAATTTAAAGCACTTAGCATATCAGGTAAATATGGTGACACAGTTAACACCCAAAGTCAAGCCTTGTGACTCATAGTTCAGTGCTCTTTCCAGTGAGCCATGATTCCTCCTTTATACAGAGAAGTTAAAAATGAACTTACATGTCGGATGCAGTGGCCCATGCCAATAATCCTAGCACTTTGAGAGACCGAGGCAAGAGGATTGCTTGAGTCCAGGAGCTCGAGGCCAGCCTGGGCAACATAGTGAAATCTCATCTCTAAAAAAAAATGATAAATTTAATTTTTTAAATGAATTTACAAAGGCATTGCTTGTGTATAAACTCATCGTTATGGCACATGATTTATGCATTCATTTGTGTAACTATCATTTGAGCATCTATGTACCAGAGTGTTGTTGTATCCATGCCAAACAAGATCTGATCTCTTCCCACTAAAAAGAGAGAAGAGTGTGCCTGGGGTAGCCATGCATGAAGTAGACTTGAAGGGAGTGGGGAGGAATGGACAGGGTCTAGAAGCAAGGGGATGAGATGGGAAATTCTTGCATAGCCTAAGTATGAGTCAACAAGGTCCTGAATGACCTTGGAGAGAATGGGAATTAAGGAACAGAACAAAGAAGAAAGACAGGAGCATGAGACTCACCCTGACACACTATTATAATTATCATAATATGTGTATGAAATATTTTTATGTGTTTCTGACAAGAAATTTGCCTGCAGAATTGTAAAGTAAGGCCTGTTGGTACTCCAGACTCAAGATAATATCCACTTATTGCTGATGTGTAGGACAGAACAGGGGATGTGCATTAGGCCTCTTGTCCAGAGTCTCATACATAATTGGGGGAAGGCCCAGAATTACTGGTGTCTGGGTTACAGAAATAGGGCCTGTTTAGCCAGGTCTAAGACCATCTGCTTTTCACTCCTGCCAGATTCACTGAGGGCATGATGGATCTGGTTTAGATGGTAACAAAGTGAAGAGAGTGGGGTTGAGCAAATAGATGAATGTTTACCTTTTACAAGAATGCATGCTTGGCTCTGGGGCCTGTGGCTGTCCATAAGAATCTACACTTGGCGAAGTTGCCAAAGGAAGGGGCTCAGGCAACACTCGCGTTCTCCTCCGCCTCCGCAGCCATAGCTGCATATGCCAGGAGGTGGTGCTGAAACGCTGCCATGCTAAAGGGATCAGGCATAAATGTCCACCGGCCCATTAAGATTCTGCACCTAAACACTGCCCACCCAGCTGCGACAATGGCCTGGACTTTCCTCCCAGGCCTGCTCTCCTCCCCCAAAAAGGGAGAATGGATAGCAACTTTCAGAAACTAAAACAAACAACAATGTTTGCCAACATTAAAGTCTGCTTCACAGCTAAATGGACCATAAACCTTCAGGACCTAGAATAAAACTTCGATTCAATTCTCTCTACAGGTGCTGTGGGCACAAAGACTGCATAGTATGTTTTTACCCTGGAAAACATTCTCAACTTATTATTTAAAAAAAAAGTTGCCTGGAACAAAGTTTCATCTTGAGCTTAGGAAAAAAAGCCAAAAGGCAAGGCAGACGCCGTTCTCTCCGTTCTTACTTCCCTGAACTCCCACGAGAAACGTCTCAACCTACCTTGAATCCCTGAGGGAATACTGCAGAAGACACCCTTTTCCCCAGGCTTCAAGTAAGTGTCCAGAATGAGGCACATGCAGCGTGGATTAAATCCGTGGAAAGCAAAAGCCTGTGCACCTGAGGTCTGGGTCTGGGTCTGGCTCAGGCTCACCGTCATCTTCTGTGTAACTGCACTGCTCAGGTCTCACATTCAGTAACAACTCAGGATTTGTATTTAGATCTCTTGCAGCCCTAAACTTCTGGAGGGGAGTGACATTGATGGAGTAAGATAATTTTTGCTCAAACCAGGAGAGATGAGCCTATGTAAGAGGTAGCTGGTAGCAATTGTGTCTGGTATCCAGTAGGACTGTGCTAGGAACCAGGACCCACAGGTACTGGGGCCTGCTCAGAGAGCTCTCCCGACCATTCGCCTATTTACCCATTGTGGCCTGAGCTCAGTAAGACAGGAACAGAGAGCATTCTCTGAGAGCCCAGGGCCTTTCCCCCACTTCTCGCCCATTCTTTTTCCTTTCCTACGCACACCCCATCCTGGGCTCACCATGTCCTGTATTAACTTGGCAACATGGAAGAGAGATTGAGAGCCCAGGTTCTGGTCTCAGACTGCTTGAGTTCAAATTGCAATTTATAATAGTATAAAATGATATACACATTTTGAAAAACTTTTCTAAGCTTCAGTTTCCTCATCTGTAAAAGGATAATAATAATGATAATAATATCTTTTTCATGGAATTCTTATGAAGATTGACTAAAAACGTTTATATCAAAGGGTTTGACTTGGGACATAATAAGTGCTCAGTGAATATTAGTGTTATTATTACTAAAGGAAGAATATTAGTACCAAATAAATCTTATGCCTTATGAGGGAAACTTGCAGCAATCATGTCCCTCATGGACTTATGCACGAATCAAATGGATTTTCCCATTGGGCATGCATGCTGTCAAGCAAGTATGAATTTAAGCTTCTATGAAATTTAGTGAAGATGTGATGCTTGGCACTGCAGCAGCAGCCATCTTGCAATCATGAGGTACCCCATCTGAAGAAGAACACACCAATGGAATGTGTTTGATGATACTACTGAGTTGTGAAACTAATCCTGGAACTGTCATCTCAGGTTTTCTTTTTGTTTAAATCAATCAAGTCCTTTAATGTTTAAACTGCATTTTTATGCACACCAGCTTATTATCTCCTATGAGGCCCCTTCCCTCACTAGTAGGAAGTGGCCCTACATTTCAATTGCCCTTTGACCCTTTGAGACTGAGCATCCCCTAAACCACCACAATGAAGTTTGGGACTCTGAAACCACAGAAATACCCCACAGTAGGAAATCTCCCTTGATTGCCTAGACTTCTTTCTTTCTATTATCTCTGCAAGGCTTCTAAGAAAAAAGAAATACCTCGGGCTTCCAATTAGTCATGGAAAATGGTACCATCTTCAAAGGAAAGATGGAAGAATTAGAAGCACCACCTCCAGTCTCAAAGGAGATGTCACTGATTCCTCAATACTGATGGCTAATCAAACCTAAGCAATGGAGAGGAGAAGCCTTGTTTAAAGATGCAGTATTAAGTTCACACTTGCTAGTGCTCAGTGGATGAGAGAGAAAACAACTTATAAATTCTTCAGTGCTGCTTGGCTCAGAAGGTACTTAGCTTGCTGGCTGGCTGACTTTTAAACTACTGCTAGTTAAAGGTTCCAAGGGACGGGAAGGTAAATAACCAGCAAGGTGTCATAACACTGAGGACAGAACAAAATATTATTTCCACCCTCCTGTGACCTTGGTGGCCGTTTCCCAGCTGCAGGGCAAGTCTGCACATGATGATGAGTGGTATCTGAAGGCTGGTCCTGGCACAGGGTGTCAGTGGATGACGGTTTAGGACTTGAACCTTCCATCTGCCACTGACTCCAGCCAGGGTAGTCCAAATCTAGGCTTTTTTTTCCCCTTATGCTGAAGCTTTCCCTGTTTTAGTCAGACTACACCAGTTCAGTAATTCTGGCAGCCACAGACTGAATTTGGAGCCTCATTAGTCTCCAAATAATTAAGACAGAGAAAGTGAGTTCACTGAACTATAGTCAAATTAAAATACATTGCACAATTTAGTATTGCAGGAGAAGAGTTCAGGCTGGGTCTAAGATAAGTGCCTAACCCAGGGTTCTGAGGCAGACATATGGTAAGTATTTAGTTGTTGTTGTTTTCTTTAATAGATTTACCTAAAGGTGTATTTGATAACTTTAAAAAAGAAGAGATAAAAACAAATATGTATTAAGTACCTATTACCTATTAGACACTATATATACATTTTCTTATTTATTTCTTACAAGATATGTGTTTCCTATTATTCCCATTTTTAAAAAATTAAAATAAAAAATATCTTGCCCAAGATCACAAGACAAGTAAACAACAGAATTAAGATTTAACCCTAGGCCTTTGTGTGCAGGAGTCCATACTCTTTTAACCACACTACATTATCCCCCCAGAAGAGTAAGTAGTGCCACAGAAAGTAGAGTAGTGGAAAAGAAAAGAAAGAACAACTTTAAAACAGAGGGGCAGGGGGGAGGAGCGGGGGAAGCGGGGGAAGAAAGAAATAGATAAAAATAAGAATTGGAAAAGGGAAAGGCTACAAAGAAAGACAAGGAAGGACCATTGGTAGTGTCAATTTAGTGGAATTTGATCATTTAGAAATTGAAATGGGCAACAAGTCTCTCCTAATACTCTGGAAGTCAGACTTGTGTAGAAATTTTCCTTCTAGTATCTTGAGTGCAAATGTCTCAAAAGACTCTTTGAACTGTTTAAAGCTAGAGTGAGGAACCCAAACTAAATTCTTACTCTTTGATGACCAAAAAACAGGTTCAATGAGTTTTCATCCCCTTAGTTAACAGTTACCAAAAAGGAAGCCTATTTTGGATCTCATTCCTACTCTGGCCTAGGTCTTCCTTTGAATCTTTAAGCTGTAATGAGCAATGTTTAGAATAAGAGACAGGGACTCAAGATTTATTATTTATCTGTGTTGAGTGCTAACTTAGCTTTTGTCTCTAGGCTCCAATATCACCCTGCATCCTGGGCTTTGTGATGCTGGGGCTGGGCTTCCGCAAACCACCTTTTTCTGCTAAGCCAGCTGGATCCCTGTTAGGCTGCCAGTAGGGGGCACTAGAGGGAGACTGCAAGAGTGAGGAAGAAGAGGCAGTTGCTCCTGGTTTTCTTGCAGGTCCTGTCAGCATCACTCCAGCAGCACTTAGCTTCAGTTTTCAGGGTTTTTTTTTTCTTACTCCCAGAATCAGCCTCAACTCATTCCCTCAGTGATGGTGCCTGCCGGCCGCTACCCCATCTCTAGATGTCAAGTCCCTGCACTAAGGATTCCTCCTCTGAGTCTCCAATCCACCTGGCCCCACCAGGCAGCAGCCCTCCTGGTCTGGATTCCAGCTCTGCGGGGCTTACCTTCTCCAAGCTTCCAGATCCCAGTCACTATAAGCTTCCTGCAGTTGCTGGCTCCGTGAAGCCTCAGTCATCCTCTTTTGCACTTTCAGTGGTTCAACTCCTTATAGTAAATGTTTTTTATAAGGAAAGCTAGTGTGTGTCCGTTTTCTAGACTGGCCTTTGCCTGATTTGTTATCACTTCTGTCTCCATACACAGCATATAGCTTCTGACAAAGGCATGACTCCTTGAGGAATCCAAAGACACTATTATTCACATGTTTATGTTTGTGGGTAGCTTAGAACCAAGCTCTGAAATCAAGTGCTCTGAGTAGTTTTTAAAAGAATCAAAGTGTTCTGGCCCTTTTATTACTCTTCATAGCAGAAAGAAAGGGTCCAGGTTAATTTTAAATGTAAGCTCTTTTCCATCACATAAAAGAGATTTGATGATGAGTATAACATTGTTACTTCATTGAAGAACCAGAGACTAAATGGTCAATTAGTGCTGCTCACAGAAGAGTTCTAGTTTTCCTCCTTCCAAATACATGGTTGGACTACAATTCCCTGTTTCCTGGAAGTCAGGGTTTCCATGTGGCTTACCTTGGCCAATAAAATACGAGTGAGGGCAATACACTGTGGCACACCCATACAAGAAAATATTATTTAGTGATAGAAAGGAAGCAAACTGCAAAAAGACATGAAGGAAACATAAGGGTGTATTTCTAAGGGAAAGAAGACAATCTGAAAGGCTACATATTACATGATTCTAGTTATATGACTTTCTGGAAAAGGCAAAACTATGAAGACAGTAAAAAGATCTATGGTTGCCAGGTGGAAGAGAGAGTGGGGAGGGATGGAACCCAGGACATTGTTTGTTTGTTTGTTTGCTTGTTTGAGTTGGAGTCTCACTCTGTCGCCCAGACTGGAGTGCAGTAGCCGCTTCCGGCCACCGCAGCCTCGACCTGCTGGGCTCCAGCGATCCTTCCACCTCAGCCTTCCGAGTAGCCGGAATTACAGGCGCTCGCTACCACGCCTGGCTAATTTTTTGATTTATTGTAGAGATGAGGTCTTGCCTGCCCAGGCGGGTCTCGAACCCATGGGCTCAGGTAATCCACTCACCTCAGCCTCTCAAAGGCGCGGGATTACAGGCTGAGCCACTGAGCCCGGCTCCAGGACATTTTTAGGGCAGTGAAAATATTCTGTATGAGTCTATCATGTTGGATACAGGGCATTATATTTTTGCCAAAACCCTAGAATGTGAAGCACAAAGAGTAAACCCTGAGGTAAACTGTGGACTTTAGTTAATAATAATGTATCAACATTGTCCCATCAATTGTAATAAATGTTTTTATTACACTAATGCAAGATTTTAATGACAGGGGACTCTGGGGAAAAGAAGGAATAGAGAGCAGTATATGGAAACTCCATACTTTCTGCATAATTTTTCTGTAATCCTAAAATAGTTCTAAAAAGTAAAGTCTATTTCAGAATAATGAGTAAAATAGAAAGAGAAATGAGTATATCTGTATAAACTTTGGGTGAAGGCAGAATAACCAGTACATGATTTGCCACTCTCTTCCCTTTTTCCTATTTTAGCATTGGAAGCCTGAAGATAAGCCTCCCTCATTGTACTAGGAGTCTCCAGAGAGATAGAACAAGTAGGGTATAGATATATAGTGACAGAGACAAAGATAGAGATAGAGATAGATACAGATAGTGGGGGAGAGAGAAGGGTAGGGATTGAGATTGAGATAGAGATAGAGACAGGTAGAGGTAGAGAGAGAGAGAGAGAGAGAGATGAGGAAAGAGGGGTTAGGGAGAGAGAGAGAAAGAGAGATAGGAATGTGATATTTGAAAGATAATTTCAGCTCACATGATTATGGAGGCTGAGAAGACCCACAGTAAGCTGTCTGCAAGCTGGACAACCAGGAAAGCCAGTGGCACAGATCAGTCTAAGTCCAAGGGCTTCCAAGCCACGAAGTCAATGGTATAACTTTCAGCACAAGGTCAAATATGTACAACTGTTATGTATTAATAAAAAAAGAAAAAACTTAGTGTATATGAAAATTACATAAAAGCACAGACATAATGAACATGAATCAACTCTTAGTATACATGAGGGGAGGCCCAAACAGAATTTATTTATTAAAAATCGTGTATTTATTCTTACATGTTTAAACTTCAGTCACCTTCAAAGTATTCTCCATTTGATGCAATACACCTACTGAGATACATTTTCCATGGCTCAAAACGGTTTTTGAACTCATCAATTTTGATGCCTTTTAGTGCTCCTGCCTTTTTTTAAAATCTCTTCTACATTGACATAAACATTTCCCTTTGAAGACTTTTTTCATTCAGAAAAACAAAAACAAAGTTGCTCTGGATGAGACAGGGTGAATAGGGAGGGTGGGGCATGAGGATCATGCTGGGTTTTTTCATTTTTTTTTTTAATCAGAAACTGCTAAACACTCAGTGTGGTGTGGGCAGGTGTGCTTGTAAATCACCCATCATGAAATGGGCAAGCATGTTGAAAGAATCTCCAAAAAAAAATTCACTGAAGCTGAATGTAGCCTCTCACAATGCTAGTGGGTATGCTGATGCCAGTGGATTCCTAGAACACTTACCTAGCTGGGGAAGTCTGTACTACAAAGGGCCCATCCTCCAAAGATAATTCCAGGTTTTGTTTGAGTCCTCCCTTGTGTAAGGTTCTTATATGAGAAGAAGCGCTTGACAAATTTCTATATTTTTTAATCATTAAAAGCCAAGACTACAGAATTAAATTTTTCTCACTTAATTAACTCTTGTTTTATACAACACACACGCACACACACACACGCATATATAGCAAGAAAGCGTATAGTTACTTGAATAAGAGAGAATAACTGCTGGCCAAAATATATCTTCTGGTCTTCATTTAGTGTTGATGGAAATGGCAAGGATATTCAATACTATCAACTATTTATTTGAGAGCGCTGTTCAAATAAACAAATTCCAAATAGAAATACTGCTTTTTCCACACAAATATTCTGCTGTTGAAGAGAAAAATACCAATGCACCTTGTTAAATGAGGAATAAGATAAAAACATTGCTTCAGGACTCTAATGCCAATGAAGAATAATCACATGATTTAAGGTACCCATGCAAACAGCATATCTCAGTCATATAATCAGTACTGTGAACCAACTAAATCTTTTGCACAGAACCAAGTTGTCAAGATTTTTGAGATTAAAGTAGGTAATCACGATTTCTTAAGAAGACCAACCATGAGGGCAAGGGCTTGATTGCTCAGACTCTGACACTTCCCCAGAGCCTGAAGATTTTCTTCAGAAAACAAAGTCAATGGCACAAGTGGACCCTTTTAAACACCACACCCAAATGCTGTAACAGATGATAGCACTTTCCAGGGTAAACACAAGCAGCGTATTCTGAATCCACTGGACTCATTTCCCAGGTTGAATCGTCCTGCTTTCCTGCTTTAAAAAATGCTATCCTTACTCATGGTCTGAAGGAGCTCCGAACCCTCAGTGAGACATTGACTGGTAAGACTCACATAGAACTTCAGGAAGATAGAACATCAAAATGCCTATCCCTGAGGTGGACAAAATTTCTTGGTAAAAGATGAAAAAATAATATAATTACTTTTCTGATAAAATTGCAAATATTTTATTTTCATTTTTTCAATGTTTCTATTTTTAATTCACTTAAAATTGGAAGTTTATTAATGCATTCAGTATTTATTAACCAACTCAATGGGTGTACATCTCAAGACCTCCTAGTGGATGCCTGTGGATAGTACCAAACCTGACATGGCTGCTCAATGACTAATGGGCAGGTAGTATGTATAGAGTGAATATGCAGGAGAAAGGGAGAATTCATGCTCCAGGCCAGTCAGCACAAGGTTTCATCACTCCACTGAGAATGATGCACAATTTAAAACTTATGAATTGTTTATTTCTGGAATTTTCCATTTAATATTCCCCAACTGCCGTTGACTGCAGGTAACTAGAACCACAGAAAGCAAAACCACAAATAGCGAGGGACCACTGTACTTGGAATGCACTGAGGTAGTACGATGTTGGAGGCTGCTGGGGAAACAAAGGATATTGAGCTAAGATGTTTTAGTGAATAAAAGAACATGGAATGCAATACTCTTCAATCAAATAGGAATGTCTGGATGCCGTAGCGCCACCAGGCAGACAATTGTCTCAAATTTGGGGACTGGGCTTTACAGATGTTTGGTAAGTATAAGATTTCCTGTTACTTCCTATAACGGGTAACTTTGGACTGGATCTTCCAGGGTGCACGCTTCTTGCTCACCAGAGCAAACACAGATGAGCTCTCTGTTGAGAGCCTTCCTAATAACAAACTGAAGTCAGCTAAGTTCAGGTGGCTAAAATGGTGCTTTTGTTATGAAAGCAGTGGCCACAAAATGCAAACTCTTTGAGTCACCCAGCCCAGCTATTTCCTTCAGAATCTAACACTGAGCCAAGAGGTTTTTATTTTGTCTTCTCAAACTAGGTAATGCTCCCTTGTAGCAGACTCCTGGATAACCTGCAGACAGCTGGGGGCACACCCTACTTTTGGGGGGTAGTTTTCAGACCAGACTTAAAACCAATTATCAGGCTTATGTAAGTAAAGGCTTCAGCAAGAGCCTGGCATGAGTGGGGAGGAAGGCGTTTAGGGAAAGAGACTCAAACAGCAAAAGGGGAGGAAACCACGAGGGAAAATAGAGGAGCAACAGCTGGCGCCATAGAAGAAAAAGATTGTTTTCTGACAAAATTTACAGACACGAAAAGAAAAAGGAAGAGAGAGCTCCTGAACTCAATCGGCAAGCATTTCTTGAGCATGTCATGCACATATGACAATTAAATAAAATCCCTGCCTTTAGTATCCTATAGTCCCATGGCAGATGGAGGTGAGGCAGTAGTGGGATTGTCACGTTTCTGCAACGATTTGCTTTTCCAAGTCCCAGAGTTGTTCTCTAGCATAGATGCTGCAGGAATGCAGAGGAGAGCACACTGATTTGAGCTCAAGACATCAGGAAGGCTGTAGATAAAGTCAGTCTTCAAGGACAAATTGAAATGTGCCGGGCAGAAAAAGGACCAGATTTGGGAGGCCATGGAGGACTCTGGGAGTCTGTAACATCGAGCAAGTGTGAGTTGAGTGGATCAGAGGGTTGGGTGCCACGGGATCCCGCTGGAGAGAAGCAGGAAAGAGTCAGAGAAATAAGCAGGGACTCAAGCATACCAGACTTCAGATACCATACTGCAGGGCAAACCAATAAACAGAAGAGTGACATGAGAACCAGGAGGCAGAACTCTCAACACTCCTAACTGTCATATGGAAGAAGGCCTGGAGAGGAGCCCTTTTGGGAGCCACATAACTAGTCCAGGCCAAAAAACAAAAATGTTTAAATGATGAGGGGCCTGAACTAAGGGAGTGGTTATGGGAATGGGCATGAGGAGACAAAGGTTAGGAGATAGGAATGAGTTAAAATTGATGGCACCTTAGTAGCTGATTGAATGTGGAACAAGGGAAAGGAGGAGTCTGGTGTAGTTCATCTCAGGTTTGAGCTGTGGGCGAGGGGTACCATCCACTGGGATGGGAAGTTAGGAGGTGTGTTTCAAGAGACTGAGTGTAAGCTGGCAGATCAGGGTTGAGGTGCTAGTGGTACCTTCAGGAGCTGAGATTTCAAGGCCTGGACTAGGGATTTTGATCTGAAAGGCATTTGAATATGAATGCGAAGGCCCTGCAAGCAAATGAAATAGACCAGAGGGACCAGGAAACAGTAGAAAGCAAGCAGAACTTCAGATATTTGAACACCCATGGGTAATGATGGATGATACCTTCCTCAGTCATTGACAGAAACTTGATCAGTGTCTCAGAAACAGTTTAGACAAAAAGCCAAGAGACTAAACAAAGAATTCTGTACTGTTTATCGATCCTCTCTCTTACTCTGGCTGTGAATATAAGAAACAGGTCAATGGTCAGTATGCATCTTGAAATATTGTCCAAACTTAGATCATCAGGTATATTTTTGAAACAGTAGTGCCATTCCCTTTGCCCCTTGCTGTGGCTAGAATGTCCCTGAGTTAGAGTAGCCACTTGGCTACTCTCTAGCTGTTCACTAAGGCAGGCATATCATAGCCCAGAAGCCAGAAGCTGCTACCTTCTCTGTCTTCCAAATCACCTATGTAAGAGAAATGATTTTTTTTTTCCGGGCAGGACTGTATGAGACTGGACCCAGAGCCTGGTGCATCGGCCTCAGGTCCTCTGATTTTCTAAACCAGGACTACCTTATATTGAAACAAGAAAAAGCAATCTTTCTTCTCACAGAATGAACTTTCTAGCAGAAATGAGAAGAGCCAATAAAAGGCTTACTTCTTCATTCTGACACCCTTCCTAACTACAGAACATGATCTCCATAAAAGACTGGGTCTTAACCTCACAGCCCTATCAATCAACACACAGGCAAGATCTTGACCCAGTCTCTGAGCACACAGTGACCTAAACCCCAGGGTGAAGGTGTGATATGTACTTTCTCTTCCTGGAGTCACAGTGCTCAGCTACAAAAGACCTCTTGGAAGAATGTCTTTAAAGCCACATCGCTAGCCAGAAGTCCTTGTTCCTGTTTTTCTGTAGTTTGTGTTCTGTGGGCAAATGACTCTGCTTTCCCAGCGGGAGTGACCCTTGGCCTCCTACTGTGAGCCCACTTTATGGAAGAAGTCAACTCTGAGAGACCACATGTGTGCCCAGTGTATGTGGCTGCTGGCTGTGGATGAGAAAGTATTCCTGATCTGTCAGAATAATGATTTCAGCGTGTTCTCACCAGGTTCTCAGTGTGATCCCGTGAGGGTACCCTCATCCCACTGCATGATATGTTGTTCTTGGAGTCCTTCCCTGTTTCAATTTCAGTATCAGTGGGAGGGAAACAGCAAAACAGCATTCCTTCATGTAGATAACCAGTAGGCAGCAGGCTACTCCTGGCTGGTAACATAACTCCACCAGTGTATTCTGGCAGCCAGGCATACTTAAGTGAGAGGACAGACATTCTCTGCTCAGAAACAGAACTGCTAAACGTCACTCCAGTAGCCTCCACGCTGTTCTCAAGAATAAAACACTTGAAGAAAAATAGCAATAAGAAGTCTGTTTTTGGAGTCAGCCTGAGCATAAGCTAGGATTCCCAACTACCAGCTGTGGGGCCTTATTAATTCTTTTGTTCATTTAAGAAATGTTTACGGAATATATACCAAATGGCAGATGCTTCTCAGATGAGTTAGTTGTTCTTGCAAATTCTCAGTATCCGCATCTGAACAGGGAAGATAACAATACATATCTCGCAGGGCTATGTGAGGAAAAAGTGAGATTGTGTGCATGAAGCTCATAGCACAGGGCTTGCACAGAGGATGTGCTCAATGGGCAATGGCCATGGTAGGTATGACCACCTTTGCCCTAGCCCATGCCATCCTTGCTATCCCATCAGGAACTCCTCATGACACTAGCACCTCTTGCCCAGCCCTCATTTGGAGCAGGGCTCACCTGTAACTTTTTATTCTGCCTTTCTTTAATCTTCATTGACCTAGAGTGACCCACACCAACGGGCAGCTTAAGTAATGGTAGAAATCACCCAGTCTTTGTCCTGGCTTCGGATTTTCTCTTGATGGCGGCTGCTCACCAGGCTCTTCCTATTATTGGCTCTCACTAGGGCCAGCACTCCCCACCCTCGCACAAACACATATATTTGCAAAACTATATTTGTAACTATATATATAAAATATATAAAACTAAAATATACTATATAATCCTACCTATTATTACTCTGATAAAACTATATATTATATATTTATATATAATTAATTATATTTATATGTAGTGTTGTCAAAGTAATATTTCAGATCGTATTGTATAAAATGTATACCATGCACTACATATGTAAAGAAATACATAAAATGTATATATTTTTGGACACACAGTTGAATAGATTTCTCTGTGATGGGAAGTGATGGGAAGGAGAAAATGATAGTTTTGGCATAGAAAATTAATACGAAAGCTGAATTAGGCTTTGGTAGATTCTAGCTTTGCCCAGCTATCTTTCTCCAAGAGTCTCTAGTTCATCAGAGATTATATAATAATGTGGAAACAGGAAACATAGATGGTATTGAAAATAGCTGTTCCAGTCCTGACCTCCCTTCAAACTGTCCCATCCACTGGTAGTGGTACTGAGGTATATCTGGGTAGGATGATAGCAATGAGGCCTGTGAACCACAGGGTGGATCACATGTCATCAAAGTCAAGACTAGCCTTCCTCCAAACCTCACCCATCTCCACAATGGGGTCATTTGACATCTACTTTAGAGCACCAAAGCCCTGGGTGAAATCTTGACCCTAATGAGAGGACTTCAGAGCTCTGGTTCAATGATTGTGATATGAATATCAAATCACATTTGCTACCAATTTTCTTCTTTCCTTTTGTTCACTCAGCAAAAATTCATTGAGCTCTTTCTATGCACCAGGCAATGTTCTTAGCACTGGATTTCTAGTTACCTGGTATAAGTATTTGGATCTTATCTCTCCAAGACTGAATTCTGCCTTAATATTCTAGCCAAAATCCAGCTCCTTAAAGATTTATTCTCAATCTTCCCTTTTAACTGTGAGCCAGAGTCCCTGGCTGGGACACAGGTCACATCAGTCAGACCTCTTCTGACACCACCAGTTGTACAACAGTGTCCTATATTTTCCTGTGCACCCAGGGGATCCATTCCAAGCCTCTTCCCATCCTCAGGAACACCATGGGTTATCTTTTTTTGGACTGCCCCACGTTTGATTACCTAGACAGAGAGCTTGCATATAGCACACATACAATACATCCTATTTGTTCCATGTAGACCTCCCATTAGTAGAGTACCCTATGTGAGGTTGGAACTTGCCTTGCTTGCTCACTGATTTGTCCCTATCACCTAGATCTATGATCTGAGTTTAGCATGGAGTAGGCCCTGAAAAAAAATGCGTTCCAGAAGAACTAATCACTAAAAATTTATTCTAGACTTTGTTTATTTCAAGAAGATGTGGAAACATAATCTCTGGCTATTCAATAAAAATGCTAAACTGGAACCAGCAACTACTGACTCAGAGGTCTCTTTTTCTTTAAGGCACTCTTTGGAGACACTATTTCATATACTCCAAAGAGCTGGAGGTTTATCCTATTCCAAATGAACTACAGGATTGAGTACTGCACCATCTTACTCAGAGGCAAAGCAACCCTGGAATTATGTTTTACTGTCCAGTTAACCAAGGAAAGGAAGGGTGTGTGTAGTAATGTGGAATATTTCAAGCAGAGTATTACTCTCCTAAGCTCCTTCTCAATGTCAATGTGTACAAAAATGACAAATAGTAATTTCCTGTGCCCAGAAACTACAGTTTTGAAATACATTATACAGCAGAACATTCCTCCCCATCTCCTTTCTCTCTACCAATTGTCTGAATTTCTTTGATGATGAGAAGACAGGCACAACAAGATTTTACTTGGACTCTTGAGAGAGCACAGCACTTGCTCATTGATACATCACTTTTGGTTATTTTGAAGATAATAAAGAGAAGCTTGAATGTCCCAGATATTTCTCTTCTGACTTTGAGAGTTAGAAAGCTTCAAGATGATAGGGAATGATGGAGTAGACTTGTTTTTGAAGATAAGTCTAATTCGTCTCTACTGATAGTAATTCCCAGTTCACTATCTTTCAAACATATCTGCTAATAAATGCATTCATAGAGCAGGCTCCACTCTCTTTCTGTCTCAGGTATGGTCAACCACACAGAAATGCATATGATGAAAAAATCAGCTGGGCGTGGTAGCGCATGCCTGTAATTCCAGCTACTCGGAAGGCTGAGGCAGAAGGATCACCGGAGCCCAGCAGGCGAGGCTGTGATGGCCGGAGCGGCCACTGCACTCCAGTCTGGGTGACCAAGTGAGACTCCAACTCAAAAAAAAAAAAAAGAAAGAAATGCATATGAAGTCAAGATAATGCTGAATTTCCATGATATTCATACAGCAGATAAATGTTCACAGATATTAGTGAGGAGGAGAGTAAAAGTAAAAAAGAAATGACTTTATTATGTGCCAGGCATGGTACTAGGTGCTTTACATCTGATGGTCTTATCTTAATTACCTAATAACCACATGAAGTTTAGCCATACCATTTTAGAGATTAAAAAATTGAAAAAGGTTCACAAAAATAAAGTTATCTACTTAAGATCACACAGGATTAGAAGTGTGGGATCTTTGCTTTGGTGAAAGCAAATTTTCTACACTAGTAGGATAATCACTATTTCCACTGTATTATGCTCTAACTCTTTATTCATAAAGATATGATAGTAAGTATAAATTCCATTTTAATTTTGTGTCTGTAACATTTCCTGCTTTATTATTCCTCATAGCACTGTGTCAGCCGGGGCTCAACCGAGTACCAGAACCAATAAAAGATGATATGAAGTCTAAAGCAAGGAATTGGCTTAGGGCATTGTGGAAGTTGCCTAACTAAGTCCAAAATCCATAGATCAGGCCAACAGGAAGGGCCAGCTGGAACTCCTGAGCAAGGGCTGGAGCTGCTTCTACATATTAATTTCTTTTTCTCTTAGAGGAGCCACCCAAATTCTTTCAGATAATCCTTCTTAAAGTCAACTGATCGTGAACTTTAATTAGATCTATAAAATCCTTCACAGCAACATCTAGATTAATGTTTTACTGGATAGAAAGTATAGTCTATCCAAATTTATATCTCACAAACTGATATTTATTTATTTACTTATTTATTTATCATTATCTTCCCTCATGCAAATGTAAGCTTCATGAGGATTTTAATTTTTTTGGTTTTATTTACTGCTGTATTACCCAGCAGCTAGAACACTGTCTGGTGCATGGTAATCAGTCAATAAATGGGGAATAAATGATTGAATGAATGAGTGGCTTTCTTGCCTGAAGGAACCTCCCTTCTCCATATTGGTCTTTCTAGCACCCACCACAGTTACCAGAACACAGCAGGTAGTCATAACTGTTTTGAATTAAAATCAGCTGGTGATGCATATTCTTTCCTTATCTATAGAATTTCCTTTTCCACATGACTCAGAAGTGGCTGGTGTAGTAGAGACAGTGGGTATGGAGAACAAGAGGACAGTTTTATTCACCTGATATTTCCAAGGTGAAGAGAGGAGGCTATGGGCAACATCACACCCCTGCTGGGGATTATGGGAAATGGACATAGGAGGAGATTCAAATACAATTGTCAGTCATGATTGGAATGATTTCAGGAATATAGCATTGGCTGTAAGGAAGTGGAAAAGGTCATAGAGTGCGTGTTTCTTATGCTTCTGCTTCTGGGTGACAACCCAACAGGAAAGCTAGTGTCTTGGTCTATCAATCCTGATGATCAGAGGTCAACAAAGAACACTAAGGTCACGCTTTATTTTTTTGTGGTCCCTGAAAGAAGAGGGCATTTGATACAATTGGGTTATTGCTTTTGGAGACCCAGGGCTGTAAGACTCCTTTCTCTGACCGCGGTGGGGTATTTTTATTTACAGCTGGGATGATAATTATATGTGCCATTCTTTTAATATGGAACATAGTTCCTCCTTTTTACCCTTAAAGAAGAAAAAGTTTTCCTACCAAATCTGTTATTACCAAGTGGTATTTTCTTCTTCCTGATACATGCTGGACCTGCCAGTCTGCCAACTCAGCAGATGTATGGAAGTATGTGTGTGTGTGTGTGTGTGTGTGTGTGTGTACACACACTTATAGGCAATCATAGAAAAGTAAACAAAAGTAGAGATGAAAATATGAGAATAATCAAGGAATTTAAAAATGTGTATTTCATGCATGTTCTGGTGTGCTCTGTACTGTAAGGAAAATTTGAAATATTTGTAGACCTGAGACTATGAATTTGGTTTTTAAAGGGGCAATCATATGTATAAAATGTGGTCAGTGAACTAGAGAAACAGTAGTCTGACGTGCATGACCATAAAATCAACCTATAAATTTCCCTTCTTATAAAACTCTATCAAGGAACTAGATCCAGAGCCAGAACTCTAAGAGAAAATAACAGTTAGCACCTAACACACAGTAGCCACCAAATAAATGTTCCTGAAGATGAAGTCAAGAAAACACTTGTTAAAATAGTCAGAGATAGCTTCTAGACTGATATCACTGTTGGATTGAATGGTTTCTAAATGCAGAGCAGATGATGTTTTTGATGAAATGTAGGTTTCTCAGCTCAAATAATCTGAGCTTCCCTTATCCATAATTCCATCATTCTTTCTCAGATTTCTCTATTGACTGAAGGATCTGTTTGTTCCACTCCTTCCCTAAACAAACCATGATCACACCACTGTGTACTCCCAAATCCAGGGAAACACTTCAGTGAGCCACTGAGCTGACTGATAAAGAGTGTTTAGACTTTGTCACAGATGTTTAGCAACAAAGTACTAACTAGGTTGTACCTTGAGGCTCAAGTACCAGTAGAGGCTGGTCCCTGGAAATATTCAAGAAATAGAATGGTCCCTAAAATTATTACATTAAATTAAATATTAATTGAAAAAATATATCTTAAAAAGCTGTATTAGTATAGATGATGGCAGTGATACTAATAAAGTTTAGATATTACTTATACTGGACTTTACTATATTTCATAAATTGTATGAACCAGAGTGTTTCTAGATTGTGAAACTCTCCTTGTCAAAGCAGATTTTGCAGCCAAGCAGATCTGAAGGGACTAGAATAACTGGGATGGATTTTCTTTATTTACCTGTTCCCTACCTTGTAGCTAAAATTATTTTAAAAGTTTATAAAGCTGTATGTGGTGAACTAAGATAAAATAAAAACAACTAAGAAAATAAGAGATAGGAAAGTATGATTAGACAAAAAAGATACAGCCAGGGATGAGATCTATTTCCAAAGACTAATTTCCTGTACACTAGATCACATAAGAGGATAAGAAAGCTCTCTAGCTTTTTTTCCTTCCACACTCCACCACCTTCCAATCTCCTCATCAGTTTCCTAAGTGCTGTGAACGGATGGCATAATAGGTACCTCTAAGCTAACCAATTCTCTTATTTCTTTCCTTGGGGACAGGATAGAAATTATTAGCTAAGGTGAATGGAGAAGGTGAAGGGGTCTCACACTTCCTCCCTGCCCAGATTTCTCCCACTATATATACTGCCTCCACCTAAGGAATAATAGATGAATTAGATCAATAAGGATGATTCCACTATACCCAAACTTTAGCAATGACAAGACAGAAAACCAGCAATCCAAGTGTAGAAGTGGAAAAGTCAGTACTACTATTGTTCTTAAGATTTTACATTTTGTTAAAATCTTTGTAAAAAAAAAGTTTTTTCCCCTGAGTTCAGGTCAAACATGAGATGGATACAGGAATCAAAAAGACGGAAACTAGAATATCAGCTTTATTACTGGGACAGCAGAATTTGAGACTGTGATTTGACTTACAACCAAAATATGGCTCCTAATGAGTCTCCCATAAACAGAATCTACACTTTGAAGTACAGATCTCCCCACTACAGAGACAGAGTACACCTTGGTGAGCTCCAAATGCAGGAGCAAAAGAGTGATATCCTGACAAGAGGTGGCTCCCCACAGAGAAGACCAAGAAGAGGCTGGGCCACATGTGGCCAGAGCCTCTACTCTATCTCACCAATCAGATGAGTCTCTCCTTCCAGGAGGAGAGATGGGAGGAACATAATGAACGAGGGCAATGGAAGAAAGAGCCACAGTTTTATCTCCCAGATTTTTCTATCCTCCATGGAATGAGACATAAGAATTATTCCTAAAGGGCTACCAAATAGTGGTATCATCTCACATGGCATCAAACTAATAACACTGGGATACATAGAAAGAGATGAGAAACAAAACCATGAGAGGATTGACTCATTTCAAAAATCTGCACCCAAAGCCACAGGGTGCAACAGGTATGTAGGGCAAGATGACTTCTCATTTTTCTGTCTCTAAAGGTCTAAAAGTCATATAAATTAAGCAAACAGTATATTAACATGATACATCTGTTAAGATCTTTCTTAACTGGTGTAGTCATACCAGGCTGACAGGTCCTTGCCGCACCTGGTTTTCTTTTTTTTGTTTGTTTGTTTTTTTTGAGTTGGAGTCTCACTCTGTTGCCCAGATTGGAGTGCAGTGGCCGCTCCCGGCCACCGCAGCCTCGACCTTCTGGGCTCCGGCAATCCTTCCACCTCAGCCTTCCAAGTAGCCGGAATTACAGGCATGTGCTGCCAAGCCCAGCTGATTTTTTGATTTATTGTAGAGATGAGGTCTCGCTGCCCAGGCGGGTCTCGAACCCACGGGCTCAGGCAATCCACTCACCTCAGCCTCCCAAAGGCGCAGGATTACAGGCTGAGCCACAGAGCCTGGCTCGCACCTGGCTTTCAAACCAGTGTTGCCTTGGAGAGCCTGGCAGTATGTAGACCCATTTTCCCAGGGACACACTTGGGAAAGTGTGTCATCTCTCCACAAAAAACCCTTCAATGCTCCTTTTTGTTTTCACCTTTAAGTCACACAAAGCCTCATCCTATGCCTCAGTACCTCTCATCTATTATGGCTCCCTCTCACACCCTCATCTCCTTCACTCAGTTTCTCTGAAGCACCAGCACTGACCTATGGGCATTTTTTTTCCATGTGGAACACACTGGTCCTTCCTCTTCTGTTTATCCTCAACTCATCCTTCAAGTCTCCATTTCCTCTGGGAAGCATCTCCACAAACTCAGGAATATTTCCCCATGGGGTTCTCCTGCACCAACCATTGTATCACACAAATTGTCAATTTACTTGTCAACATCTCTTACTGGAATTTATGTTTCATCGAGTCAGGAGCCATGTCTACTATTTTATCATTTATTCCCAAAACACAGCACATACAGTACAGTGTTTGTCATATCGAAGTTGCTAGAAAAATATTTACTGATTACATAGTGAATAAGGGGCACTGTCCCCCAACCTTAGAACCCCAGATCCTAAGCCAGCCTCCTTCCCCTCCTGTTAGGGAACTCAGACTCAAAGTGATGAGAAATATAAATTTCAAGATCTTATTTCTTAATTGTTTTTATTGTTATTACTACTACTGGATAGTCTCCAAGGATCACAGAACTTGAAAATTAGCAATGTCTCCTCCTTTTCTGCCAAGTTAAGGAAGGTTACAGTGCTCTTCTCCCAAAAGTGCACCCTCCCAAGTGACTTACTAGCTCAAATAGAACTCGGGAGCCAACAAGATTGTCTTTGTTCCACTGCACAGCCCTTTCTCTGTCTGAGCCCTTATTAGCCCTGTTCTCGCCAGGCTGGCAGTAGCCCTCCCCACTTCAAGGGTGACTTTGATTGAAGGGCAGGTTCAGCTTTCTGTCAAAGCTCATACTCTTAAAATATTTAAAATCCTAAAGCTGCTCGACCCTTGGACCAATGCCTTTGTACTTACTGCCTCTGCTACAACTACTCTGGGTAGTACTCTGGGAAAGGTAAGGTTTCAAGTGTTTTCCTAGGCATTATCTGCTATCTAAAAAGAAGGTCTTGTCTCTATAGCAGGGTTCCTAAACTGAATCATATTTTAGGTTATTTTCAAACCACCTAACATATTTGCAAATTTTTGCAAATAGGCCAGGTTCAGTGGCTCAACCTGTAATCCCAGCACTTTGGGAGGCCGAGGCGAGTGGATTGCCTGAGTCCACGGATTCAAGACCAGCCTGGGCAACTTGGCAAGACCTCATCTCTACAAAAAAAAAAAAAAAATTAACCAGGCATAGTAGTGTGCGCCTGTAGTTCTGGATACTTGGAAGGCTGAGGTGAAGGATCATCAAAGCCCAGTAGGTCAACGCTAGGGTGGCCATGAGCATGCCACTACACCCCAGCCTGGGTGATAGAGTGAGACTCCAACCCCAAAAAAAAAAAAAAAACAGAAAAAAACTTTGCAAATATACATTTGTCTGGGGAGGGGTCTGTAACTTTTACCAGATTTTCAGAGTAGCCCAGTGTCTCAGGATCTTACAGATTTAACTGGATAGTCCTTTTACAGCATTTTCCAACTGATCCCAGCCAATGACTTTCTCTTAAATATTTGTACATCGAGTCCATTCCATGGACTTGGATAATTTTTCCTTATACATGGGGTTTTTTGTCTAAACTCAGTTTACTTCCAACTTGGGGTCCCTCTTAAAGGAGGAAGACACGAGGGGAACTGCTGTAGGACTAGAAGACATGCCATTGCACCATGCAATGCATCAAGAGTTGATGGCAAGAGACCACTAATAAAAGTTTAGGAATCGAGTTCTATTGTGGATTCTGCCATATGTCTGTGACCATGTGCAAATTACTTACATTCTGTATTCTTCAGTTTTCTATCTGTTGAAAAGAAAAGAGAAAAAAAACAATAGTGTGGACTAGAAATACTCTAAAGTCTTTCCAAGCTCTAAAAACATCTATAACACATGAAACCAGATCATATGGGTAATTAGCTATACAGGTGTAAGCTGTGTTAACATATCCCTCATTATTTCATGTTCTAAAAAAATACATGATTGTGTTGTATATCTAACAGGGTAACATGAGACTATTTTTTATGTTTCTTCTCTTTTCTTTTTGCCACATAATTTTCACCTACATTTTAGACACCTGCTATGGCAGTAAGGTCTCAGAAGCATAACAGAATGAATGTCAGCTTTGAAGTCTCAAAATAAACTTTGAAATCCTTAGCATAGTACACAAATTGAATAAGCTTATAAAGAAGGCATGATAATATGGAGCTTCTTTCTTACTCTGACTTAATAAGATACCTCAGAGTGGAGAGGGGGGAAAAGATTAAAAGGTAGTGCCTTAGACATAAGTGTGTCCCTGGGAAAATGGGTCTACATACTGCCATGCTCCCCAAGGCAACACTGGTTTGAAAGCCAGGTGTGGCGAGGACCTGTATTAGTTTGCTGGATGAATCCTGGGAGTGTGAACATGGTCCTAGAGCTCTCTAGTGTACTTCCAGTTTAGCATTGCCCAGTAGGGACATGAGGAATCTAGGTCAAGAGAGTCCGCAACAGTCCAAGACTCCCAGTGTCCAAGAGCAGCACAGGGAGTCCCTTCTTCCAATTTTTTTTTATTGGATTAGCAGCTTCCATAATCTCTTTATGCTGACAGAGATGAGGGATCTACTTCCTAAATGACTGCTTTTCAGTAGCCAAAGAAATTCTCACTCTGATATCAACGTAAGATACATTGAGAAAGACAGCATTGCCAAAATCCCCTCTGAGCCTTTCACAGTTGGCAATTAGAAATCCATCTTTTTAATGCAAGAAGTTATATTCAATTAATAACAAATCACAATGGCTATTTTCAGATAGATTGACCTGCCTACACGAAAATAACCAGTAAATAATTCCTTTAGAAAATACAAAATGCGCTCTTGCTTCTCTACTTTTATCAAGATGTTAATAACATGCAAACTCCATAGCAACACCCTAGCAGTTAATGACATGGTTCCTTTGCCATGGAAACATGTCTAAGCTCAATAGAAAGGTACCAGCTGTGATGCCAGACACGTCTCTGAGCTCTCCGAACTGACAGGACAAGTCCTGAGTTTGGATTTATCTATGCACTCAGACAATGTGCCACTTTGTACAGTTCTGCCTGTGGCCACAGACCACAGGCTTCTCCCACAACGCCTTTCCTTGAGGGCATCACAAGGAAAACAAGCCGGTATATTGAGACTACACTGACACTCATTATTCTAACACCAGGAAAAGAAATACTAATCCAGTAAAGTCAAGTTTTGAAAAGACCCAGAGTACAAAACCTGGGATTTTACATATAAGAAAAAAAAAATAGTACATTTTCAGGCCCACATTATTATACGCCCTGAAGAGAGGTTTAAAAAATGACAGGTCTAGGACTTGACAGATCACGGTCCACAGAATTTGTGGTTGCTGTCTTGCACCACCACAAACATTTTCTCGCAAAGAGAAGAAACATAGGTGGAAAATGTCTCTCCGCCACCACAATGCACCATTTATATCTTAGCAGCATCACTCACTCAGGAATGAAAAACACATTTTTGACTGTATAGTTCTGATGTTTTAGGTGAACATATGGAAGCATACAAACTTTGTTCTATAGTTGTTTTTCTTATCCTTTTCCTCCATCTTTTTCTAGGAATTTGGCTTTTTTTTTTTTTAATCAAGTATCATGGAATAATTCTCCTATGGGAGATTTTGAAAGGCTATATAATCTCCTTCCAATACTCATCCCATCTACCTCTGATATGTTAAGAGAGTTAAACTTGCTTGGAAATGTTAACGGAGATTAAATAATGATGTTTTTAAAAACCCTTTCATATCCCAGTAAAGAATATTTTCTGTTCCCAGCTTGAGGAGTAAAGAAAAGGTAGGCATCCCTCTAAAGTGTTAGAATTAGGCAGAGAGAGATCTCTTACAGGGAGAGGCTTTTGGTCTTGGCATTCAGGGCTAGTGTTTGGGCTAACAGGGGAATCAGCATGTTAATAACAACTTCACCAGGACCCAGAGACACAGCTGGGACAGAGCTGCAACTTCAGGTTGGGGATGCCCCAAGCCTAAACTAGTAAGTACATCTTTCCTATCCCAGCTCTCAGAGTTTCTAGCATAAGAGTGAAGAACTGGCTGCCACCTATTCTGGTTAACATTCAGCAAAAGTGTTTTCTCTGCAAGCCCTGGGATTGGGATTAGGACACTTTATTCTTAAAATTCACTTGTTACTTTCAGACAAAAGCTGTGTTTTACACAAATCTTGTGATCTTAGCACTTGTTGCTTGTTAAAAATGTTCCTTAATAAAAATTTCTAAATTTGCCATTTTTAAATAATTGTCTTCTTTGTACCCTAACATTACTTTCTACTATTTTAAATTCTGGAAATATTTGATCCTGTTCCATCATGGTGGCACATATGGAAGTGTTTATCAGTGGTTTCTGCCATCAAGTCTACAACAAACACTCCCCCCATGTTGAATAGTTTTTCCAAAACAGTTTCCTTAAAATTAACTTTGAAGTTACTCCTACAAAATACATCTGAAATGTGACTACCTCTGTCAATGCTGCCCAAAGTCAAGCCACCATCATTTCCGATTCTCCCTAGATTTCCCCTGTGACTTTCTTCCTTAACAGAGTTGCTGGAACAATTTCTTTAAAACATTAATCAGGCCATTTTCTCTGCCACTCTTCTCAACCACCCATTCCCAGCCTGTCCATCTCACCTAGAATAAAGTTCAGAGTCTTTGCCATGGTCTGTATACAGGGCCAGCAGCATGCACATTTGACCAGAGCAGTCAATCAGAGCCCTCCTCTGAGAAGAGCCCTGTGCTTGTGGTTTAATGACCTGCAGTTAATGTCTTGACATTTTTAATAATTTATCTCTGAATTGGAGTTTTGTAAGTGAAGTTCAGTGGGACAATGGAGCATGCACTTGGGGCTTGGAGCCTCCGTTGATGGGCAACCCTGCCTCTCATCACTTCCCTGCCTCCGCAGAATGAGTTTTGGCTGCCAGCTCCCTACTCCCTGGTGTCCAAGCCACACCTGCACTTCCCCTCCCTTCCTCTGCCATGACAGCTGATGCCTTGCACTCAGAGAAGACCTGGACTGGGCTGGTAACCACAACATTTTGATAGGTGATTTTGCGGAGGAGAGTGATTAATAGGGCAAGTCTCTCACTCCCCCATAATCCAGGTATTGAGCCTATCCCATCATTTTGATCATATCCAACAACGCAGATGCAATCCCTTGGGTGCCACCCATTCACCGTAGGACAGGAAGGGTCCATGGAAGGGATAATTGACTTCCCTCCCCTCAGCCAAGTAGGGCACATTGGTGGTCCAGTGGTTGACAAGAGGAAAAGACCTGCACATTCCATCAAGTCAGGGAATTTTGCATACACTGGGTAGCAAAGCAGGGCTCCCAGGTACCCATGAGTCTCTTCACTTGCCCCTGAGTATTTCCCATATCCAAAGGAGTGGGGCATAAAGAGCAAATAAAATCACCATGGGGGAGAGACTGCAAAAGAAAGAAACAAGTTTTATATTTTATAACCTTTAAAGTCTTATTTTTTGTTTTTTCTGCTTATTGAACAAGGGACCCACACTTTCCTTTTGCACTGAGACTACTAAATTACTCAGTCAGCCTTGCCTGTGTATGATGGGCCCCTACTTGCCTCTCCTCCACCACCTCCTCCACTGTGTCCCTCCTGCACTCCTCTCAGCCAGTCTGGAGTTCTTGTAGGCCAGAACACGCGCACCACACTCAATCCTGTCTCTTGGTCTTCGCTTGGCTATTTCCCCTGCCAAAGCACTATTTCCCCAGTTATCTTCACATCTTCACAGTCACCCCTTCATCTTGACTTTTTTTTTTTTTTTGAGTTGGAGTCTCACTCTGTTGCCCAGACTGGAGTACAGTGGCTGCTCCCAGTCACCGCAGCCTCGACCTGCTGAGCTCTGGCGATCCTTCCTCCTCAGCCTTCCAAGTAGCCGAATTACAGGCATGCACTACCATGTCCAGTTGATTTTTGATTTATTGTAGAGATGAGGTCTCGCTGCCCAGGTGGGTCTTGAACCCATGGGCTCAGGCAATCCACTCAACTCAGCCTCCCAAAGGGGCGGGATTACAGGTTGAGCCACCGAGCCCGGCTTATCTTGATTTTTTTATTGAATGTAGACTCTGGATCCCGATCTCAAATGATCACCGCCCTTCCTGTTCACTCTGTGAAAATGCCGCCCTACACTAATCACTCATTATCTTCTTACTCAGCCTTGTTTTTCTTCTAAGACCTTAGTGCTAGCCAACATATTTAGGTATATGTTCTTTATTTGTACAGCTGGTCCTAATTAGAATACATATTCCATGAAGTCAGGGAATTTTTTAGCCACCTCTTTTATTTTATTTTTTTATTTTTATTTTAAAGTTGCCGGGTACAGCTCAGGGTTAGGTATACAAATAGTCATTGGGTCACCTTTTTATACACCCAGTGCCCTAGAAAAGTGTCAAGTATAGAGTAGGCTCCTAATAAATATGTGTTGAATGAATGAATAAACTAACCTGTATTTGTCATTCTGTATTTCTCTTGCTTCTGGTTCCCTTTTGGTAGAAGAAAATATACCATCTCCCAAGGAGCAATACTTCCCAAACTGAGGCGTAGTCTCCATTCAGTTATTAATTTTTAAAAAAGGATTTGCTAAATACAATTACTTACTGTGTCTATTTTGAGGTGGTACATTAGATCCCCCTGAGGAGTACTCCTTATTAAGACCATCTTCACTTTTTATTCTTCAAAATCACTTGATTAATTTTTTAATGCTTCCCTTCCATCATTAAACTGTGAATAATCATCAGTCTAGATTTAGTATACACTTACTTTAACATTTAAGAATAGAGCAAAGATGGCCGGGCATGGTGGCTCACATCTGTAATCCCAGCACCTTGGGAGGCCAAGGCTGGCAGATTGCTTGAGCCCAGGAATTCAAGACCAGCCCAGGCAACATAGTGAAACCTGGTCTCCACAAAAAAAAAAAATTAAAAAAATAAAAAAAAATTATCCAGGCATGGTGGAGTGTGCCTGTAATAACAGCTATTTAGGATGCTGAGATGAAAGGATCGCCTGAACCCAGGAAGTCAAGGTTGCCATGAGCCATGATCATCATGATCATGTCACTGCACTCCAGCCTGGAAGATAGAGTAGGACTTTGACTAAAAAAAAAAAAAAAGAGTGACATTCAATTTGGAGATGTAGGTCTTTTGATTTTAAATAACAACGTCTTTTAAAAATGTATCATCGTCTCCTCTAGTTCCAATTCTGAATGATCCCCAAAACGCTGCACGTGTTCTTCAGGGAGGAAGGCCCCTCCTCTACTTTGGCTCAAAGTGACTGCCCAGTAGCCTCATTTTTCCTTGGTGTTCTTCTGGCAGGCTTAACCACTTACAGGAAATGGTGACCCCTTGAAAGTAGCCTGAGCAGGGCCCAAACTCTCTCTGAGCACCTCCTTGGCCTTCCATGCTCTTCCATCCCATTCTTCATCCCTTTTGCATCAGCTAGTGCAGGCACAGCTTTTGGTGCTTGTAATGGAATTAGTAACACATCAGCAGCCTATGTAATTATTTTATTTTATTTTATTTTTGAGTTGGAGTCTCACTCTGTCGCCCAGACTGGAGTGCAGTGGCATGCTCCCGGCCACCGCAGCCTCGACTTGGTGGGCTCCGGCTATCCTTCCCCTTCAGCCTTCCAAATAGCTGGACCTATAGGCGCATGCTACCACGCCTGGCTAATTTTTTTGATTTATTGTAGAGATGAGGTCTCATCAAGTTGCCCAGGCGGGTCTCAAACCTGCGGGCTCAGGCAATTCACTCACCTCAGCCTCCCAAAGCATGGGATTACGGGCTGAGCCACTGAGCCCGGCCTATGTGATTATTTTAAATGCATGATGACCCTTCCCTCACCCTGCTGGTACCACATGAACCAGTGACCCCAAGTTTGGAAGCATTGATTCCACTTGATGCATCCCATTGTTTGTAACTTCCCAGACACATTCTCAGGCCCTGTGAACTTGTTTTCATAAAAGTCTGTTGAATTCAATTTAGCAGGAAACATTTTATGGGGTAGGAAAGAACTCCAAGTATGTCTTACCCTCTGCCAGGACTAGACTAATTCTTTTTAAATTAGGCCACTTAAGTCTTCTTGCAATTATTCAAAGTCAAAATAAGTAAAAAAGGATAAATCACCAGTCCCATGGGGAAGTCAGAAGAAAGTGTGCATCTTCAATTTCCATCTGCTGTGGCGTTGTAAAGATATCTTCCAATGAAATGGACTTTTGCTTTGGACAACTAATAAAGTAAAAATAATCTCATAAATAAATTAATTAAAAATAAAATAATTTCAGAAAAACATGCAAGAGAGAACAGACAAATCTATATGTAGCACTAACCAACAACAACAACAACAAAAAACCCTCAGGCCAGTTTACTCTATTTGTACGTTCTTGATGCACCAAATGATTATCACTCAATACTCAAATATGAGCAATAGTGGAACCTAAATCTTCTTTTTGAGCAATGTTTCAACAATTATAATCTGCCTTATTGAGGCCTGGGGGGCGGCCTTCCCCATTTAGTGTCACTGAGGTCAGGATCACCCTCACAAACAGTCCTAGTAGTACCTCACCGTTTGGTCCTCACAGGCCAGATGTCCTGTGAATTCACACCAATGACCATAAGAGTGTTGACTCAGAGTGTGAATTGCCAAGAAACAGCACCATAGGAGAAAGACTAGCTGAACTATGCATCTCTAAGGTGGATTACTGTAAATAGGAAAGGGGCAAGAATATTATTAGGTTCAAGAAGGCAAGATTCCTCTCACAGAGGTGTCTTCTTCAAGAGAATTGAAGTTTATGCTTCTCATTAAAAAACAGAACGCTAGTGTTACCTCTAACATCGCTGCCAACACCTGAGAATTTTCAAGTCTTTTTAGTGTCCCAGATGGGATAGGTGTTTGGCTAACTAATTTCACTCAAGAGAAAAATTCCATAAAGGAAAGGAGGAATATTGATCTGACAATGAACAGAATTGAATTTTGCTTAGTTCTTGAGTTTGGGGGGGTCCTATTTTCAGGGACATGTAGTTACATGCTTTTTTGCTTTATGAATTTCTCTTGTTTTTGTTTTTTACATTTATTAAGATCCTATTTTCAGGGACACATAGTTACATACTTTTTTGCTTTTATGAATTGCTCCTGTTTTTGTTTTTTTCATTTATTGAGATCCGAATTTCCTGAGCAGGTAACTGCATTGTAATGTCGTGCTTTTTTACTATGATTCCTAGATCTAAAGTTTGATTTGGCCTATTAATAAGGTTGCCACCAGTGTATACTTGAACTCTCCTTGAAACCTGGGACAATTATATAAGTCAATTTGGAAATCCTTAATCTCGTAGATCTTACCCACACTGATGATGCCTTTTTCTTGCCGTCTTGAATCTAACAATATTCTTGCCCCCTTCCTATTTACAGTAATCTACCTTAGAGATGCATAGTTCATCTAATCAATTACTTTTCCCCATCAAAATCTGGCATTGAACTGACATGAGTTTTTTGTTTTCATTTGTTGTTGTTGTTGTAGTAACAAATTTTGTCCTATGTATATGTGTATTCTCTGTTTTGAGGAATGTGCATTTGAATGGAGACTGCAGCAGAGATTGAGGGGGAGTGGAGGTCAGGGTCAGCAGCAGCATGCCTTGTATGTGAGTGAGCCTGGCTGTTTCTGCTTTGAAATTTTCTCTGGTCATTAATCATAAACATATTCATTACTTGAACTCTGTTTTTTCCCTGATGTGTGTTAATTCATATATTTTCCATCCTAACATAAGTAAGTTTTGAGTTACATATATATATATATCCCTGTTTCACTTCCTCTTATTGCAAAGGGTGAGTGACATGAAATGAACTCACAGGTCAACACAATTGTGTTAATTAAGGCAATGCACTTGGTGGCAAAACCAAAAACTGGAACTAGAAAACTTGCCTTCACTGTTTCCTTCTTGGGTTAAAAAAAAATCAAGGACTACATCAATAGAAAATTAAATTCAATAAAGTATTAGTGACAGTAAATCTCCTATGGACAAAAACCCCACAAGAGGTTCAAAACAGACCCAGAGCAAGTGCATGTCCCAAATCAATCCACGGCACAAAACAGTGCATTTCCTCTCATCTTTTTCCCAAAAACAAGGTCCAGCTCCATCTTTTTGTTGCTGTTATTGTTGTTGTTATTGGTCACATTGCTTCCATGCTGACATGAATTTTAAAAAACTTCAATCTGTTTTTGCTTTAATAATTTTAATGCTTTTTTTTTTTGTATTTCTACTTTTACTACCAGGAAGCTTTTTTTGTTACCTATTAGTCCCAAGAAACTGTTTCCAAAGTGGAGAAGTAATAAAGATCTAAATAACCAAACCACTAAAATCCTAGATGGCAGCTCAAGAAACGAGCAGTATCTCATTCTTAATTGCAATTATCATTTTGTTCCTTGAATCTTTATTGTGTTTCCATCAATTAAGAGTGACCCATCCACCCTCTACAACAGTTTTCTAATGTAAAACTGATCTAGCCACTGCCAGGTGGGAAGGTTTATGCCTTTTTTCTTCCTAGAGAAAAGAATTTGAAATTAGATGCTATTAGAAAAACATGATTGCTGTTCTCCCAAAATGTGCAGGTCATGGTGTATATTTCTACAGAAGTGTTTGTACCAGTACATGGCTTCAACCCAAAATGCCTCCTGCTAGTCTGAAAGAACAAGTTGGGAAGTTACTTAGGAGCGCCAAGACATATTCTCAACTTTGCATCTCATTCTTAACTTGACCTGTGGTCAGTTTTCAAATTTAATCTACTGTTCTAAAAACTTAGTTTAGGGATTAAGATGAAAGGGCTAATTTGGGTTGGGTAAAATGTTTTAAAAATGGGGATAAATTTTCTTAGTGAAGGAAACTATCTTCATGTCTACAAAGAAGGTTATGACAAGGATGATAACCACAATTATACAGCTTCTTTGAACACACATTAACTTTTAACTAAAAACAGGCTAGAAATAAATAAGAAATTTCTTACTTTCAATTGTTGCACTTTTACTTGTATTAAAGATAAATTCTCATTTAATATTAAAAAAGAAAATATATATATGTATTCTTTTCTGTTCAGCTCTATCTCGATGTAGAAGTTGAATTGAAGGATTACTCAGACTTCCCTTTGTCTAGCTGTAAGAAATTTTCAATCTATGGCTACTGCAGAGAGTTTCAGAAGCAATCACCATTATGAATAGCAGTAAAATAAATTCAGACTTATTCTTGACATCCAGAACTACAAGGCACTTTGCTCTCAGATTGGGCCCCCCAGTTTTCATCACGCCACAGTTAGGTGGCAAAAGGTCAATATACAGCCATTTTTAGGACTAAAAGATACTGAGTTCTTGAAAATTGCAGACTATTTACTGTTGTCCCACAGTAATTGTGGGAAGAGTTTTGGAAGATCTTCTGAGAAATCCAGTGTAGTAAGAATGGAGTGAGAAAGCCACAATTTGAATAAAGGAAATCCAAGAGGGTTACAGGAAGAAAGAAATGACGGGAGTTCCTCCTCCCTTGTGGCAGAAGCTACAAATAGCCAGGTTTTATGGTCCTTACTGACAAGAATTCATGTTTTGGACAATCATTCAACTGCTTTGTTCTTTTCAACAGACATTGATAAACGTTCTACATGTTGCACTAGGTTCTGGAGATATGATAATAAAATATGTCCAATCTCTCTCCTTACGTGACTTAGACTCTAAACAAGGCCACAGATGTGTAAACCAAGAATTTCAATAATCATTCTTCCCTTTCTCCCTTCAGAAATCATCCCACCAAAGACAGCATCCATGTCTCCCCCTCAGCAGAACGCTTCCTTGACCCTACTCACCAAGTGAGGTCTACATGTACTTCTATTTTGCAGCACTTTTCACACTTGTCATTTAAGAATGTGTTTGTCATGAATAAGAGTACCTGATCTCTAACTAGGTGAAGTGGGGACCAAAAGGAGGCTCCAACTTTACTGTACAATGACCACTTATCTACCTAATCCTGAATTGTATCCCACATCTTTAAAATGTAAAAAACAAGAAAGTAAAAAGAATGTGTTTGTGTAAATATCTTCTAATATGTATCTCATCTATAAAGGGAACTATCTGGCTTTTTGTCAATGCAGTCTTCCCAGCACACAAGACAATGCCTGCCACATTGAGGTGTTCAAATTAAACTGGAAGAATCAATAAATGAGAGGTGTTAAAAAGCATTGGTGGAAGTATGTGTGGGATATTATGTGAAAACAGAAAAGGGGGATTTTTCTGTGTCCTGAAAAAGATAACCAATCTGAATCTTGATGGACGAGTAGATGTTACCCAAGTAAGAAAGGAGGGAACAGGCATATCAAACATGCTACATTCCTGAAGTGTGAAATGGCTTGCATCATGTGAGCAATTACAAGCAATGCAGCATTACTGGGACATGAGTTGTGAGGGAGTAGCAGGAGATGAAGCTCAAGAATATGGACGATCCTATAAGTCACTGCAAAAAATTATTGACTTTATCTATGGTGATGAGGAGACTTTAAAGAGTTTGAGTTTAAAAATAACATGATCAGGCAGTCAAGGTATCATCCTATGGCCAAAGCAGGAAAATAATGATTCCCACATCAAGATAGGCATTGAAGGCATAAGGCTCCAGGCCACATCTCCATTGTCTCTCCCTAGCACAGGTCCTGTGACGGTCGCGATGGAGACACAGAGTGCAAACGCTTATATTACCATCAGTGACATTAGCTGAGCATATCTCATGTGCCCAGTTCTTGTGGAGTGATCTGCCAGGTAAAAAAATCTAAAGGAAGCTGAATACCTATGGAACAACGAGGGATGAAACTACATACAAGTAATTTTTTTAAATCTGAAGTCTAAGTAGAACCAGAGATGCGTAGGGGGAGTGGGGAAAGACGCTTTCCTAGTGAATCTTCACCTAGTCCTTTAAGGAAGTGATGGGACAGAAGTGGCAGAGTAGAGGAAGTGTGCTCACAAGAGAGCTGCCAGGAGAGTTGTGTGGTGGAGGAACATGGCCAGATACAAGAAGGCTGCCTAGATGCTTTGGGTGGTCCAGTGAAAGGAACAATGTGTGTGATGGTAGCTCTCATCAATTTACTCTAGTTAAACTATTTTTTTTAAATACGAAAGACTGGCTGCTTCCCTTTCCTGACCAATTCAGTCCTAAAGTCATTAGGAGGGCCTAACCAAGGCAGGTAGAGTGCCAGTTGGGGTGGGTGGCTAGCAGCTGTGAGAGTTGGGAGGAGGCTATCAGAGGCCCAGCAAGGTGAAGAGCACTCCCACTCCTACCGCCAGGAAGTTGCCTGGTCAAGGAAACTGAAACCTGCTGAAAGAAGCAAGGAGAACAGAGGCAGCTGGGGCAGGTGTCAGAGCCTGAATTTATTCTGAATTTTGAAATACACCTTTATTATTTTTGTTAAATTCAGATTACTATTGGAATTAATCAAATTCATTCATTCATCCAAATTCTTGCTTAGTAATATCCTATGTGGGAACCATTTTGGGGACTAGATGAGACTGATCTTTTCTTTAGCACCTTAACTACAGAGCCCAATTTTGATGGTCGCTTTATGGTTGTGTAAAATAATGTCTTTGTAGAAAATGCACACTAGAGTACCCAGACAATGCATCTGAGTTAGGGGGGCAAACACATTAGGGCAATGTGTTAGCAACGTACAGTACTCAAATTAAAAAAAAATAATAAAACTAGAAGATGTAACTTTATGGGTACTTAACTATAAATTTGAGCTAAATCACAGACATATCACACATACACAAATGACTACTTTAGAAAATATGTGCTTGTGATATTTTCAATTCTATCTGTAAAATGGAAAAAAAAACAGAGGGGCAAAAAAACCTTAGTATTCTAACCATACTTAGATAACCCCAGAAATGCCTCAGTCCCTGGGCTTTGTCTTATCTAATGAAATCAGTCCTAATTTTTCCATTCATATTCCTCAAAGTCATTCATTCGATAACTTAAGGATGACTGGACCTCCATGTGCTCATAATTGTGCTGGGTGTCAAAATTAGAGCAGTGGAGAAGAGAGTTAGTTTTCTATTTCAGTTGTGCTTTAGTGTTACTGATACAGTCTAGCCCATCACGAAACAATAATCACAGTGTCGGATGAAGTCCTCAAAGGTGCTAAGCACAGCCCTTGTGCTTGCTGTTTCCAAATCAGCAAAGCTCTTCCTCCAGACACCTGCAATGTTCTCTGCCCTCTCATTTGTTCAGCCCTTCCCTGACTGCTCTATAAAGTAGAGTGCCCTTATTTTCTGTCACTATTTACTGTTTTATTTTGCTTTATCTTCATATCACTTCTTCTCACTCTGTGAGGGCAGACGCTATTTTACTGGTATGTTTCCAACACCCAAACATCAGCTGCCACATGGAAGCTCAGTCAATATTTGTTGAATGAGTGAATGAATAATCTAGTGTTATCAGTGGGGAGGGACAGGATGGTATGGAACCATGAATGATGGAAATTTCCTATGGGCCTGGGGGAGGAGGTCAATAAGGACAGGCTTTGCAGAGGAAGTGATATTCACATCGATACCTAAGACTTCAACAAAAATTGACCAAGAAAAGGTGGTTAAGGTAGTAGGCCTGCTTCAGAATGACTTCAGGCTAAAACCATTGAAAGCTGGTCTTTGTCCATCAGAGCAACAATTCTTCCCAGTGCATCATTTAATGACACACTTCTATTCTGTGACACTATCTCCATCTCTGTGCCACTCCCTTCCCTGTTCCTACTCCACCAAAAATGTAAAACACTATTCTGAACTGAGAGAGTTTTTCCTTCTAAGGTGACAGGCCCCTCAGGGCTGACCAGGGATTATTCCTTACAGTATAAGGCTGGGAGCTTGACATATGAGTTCAAACCCCAGTTATGTCACTTACTAGCTGTGTGGACCATAGGCAAGTTTCTTCTGTCTCCCTCTGGGACTCTTTTCTCACCAAGAAAATCTGTCAAATAGGAGTTCTTATTTCACAGAGTTGGAGCAAGTGAAAGCACTTTGTAATTGACCAGTATTTGGACAACACAATCCAGACATATAATCTAAAATAAAAGATGGTAGCCTTTACAAAATGATGGCATCCTGTCAGCAAAAGACCCTGGAGAGAAGATTCAGGTTCACACTTAAAGACTTTCTCCTTTTATTGCTAGGCTTTTATCCTTTTATCGGTAAGTTAGAATCTGGCACATTCACTAAGAAGCATATTTTCTGCTTAAAATTTCTCTGTCCCAGAGCTACACTATATAGGCCCTTCTACCTTAGCACTTTCTTCAGAAGGTAATGATTAAAAGTGAAGGTGCTTGTGATTTAATCTTGGCACAACCATCTACTGTGTGATACAATATCGCTAGGCTTCAGTTTCCTCATCTGCAAAAGAATGCTAATTGTAAGCACCTCGGAGAATTTTTGGGAAGATTACATTAATTAACCTTTATCAAGTAGTTAGAGCAGTCCTTGGCAAATAGAAAGTGCTTAAAACATATTAGCCATTAACTTCCCACAGTCAATGTTTCTACATCAACCAAGACCTGGCTTGTGCTAATGTTAATTTACTGGACCAAGGCATAGACTGCACACATTGCCAGTGCCAGAGAGGAGGGACAGCCGTACTTGAACTGGGGAAATAACTATTCTAAAGAATTAAAATCTCTTGCCCTGAATGAGTGACTGAGAAGTAGATTGTGAGAAATCTACTTCCGTTTCTTCTGGGCTTTCCCATGTTTACAGAGAGCCAGCATTTCTCAGTCATCCAGATGAAAAAAAAAAAAACACTCAAAGACTGGTAATCCTACAAATAAAAATATAAACTTTTATTAACTTTTCATAGCTATCTCACATAGTCTTCTTTCCAAAATCACTTGAAATTTAATTTAGTCAACAGCTAGGCAAAAGGAGAAATATAATTATGATAATTTGTGATTCACACAGTAATAATTGCAATAAATGCAAAAATAACAATAATAGTAGTAGCTAACCCTTATTATATACATATCATGGGCAATATTTCATCACAAAATTTTTACAGACAATATCTCATTGTAAACCTTCAAAAATCCTAGGTAGTATTATGTCCATTTTACAGAAGGGCAGACCATCCCCAAGTTTCCTAATAACAGGAAATCAGGGAGATTTCAGTAGAAGAGTCAAACCAAGAAAAACATGATTTCAGCAGACAGTGGGAAATCTGTCAGGAAATAACACCTTTTATCACTCAGCACCATGAATGCTTTCACTTCCTGTGTGAGTTTCTAGTAATATGGTAGCTATTCTAGTCTTCAAAAATGTCCAGATAAAAAGCAAGTCATAGGAAACAATAGTTAAGGTTGAGTCATTTTCCACTGCTTCAAAATTTAGATCTGTCTTTAAAGATTGCTATTGGCATGTTATATTCATAGAAGTTGCGTTTATCAAGTTGTTTAGAAGTGGTGTTGGGTTTGTATAGGAATTTTGATGTACAAAGCATTTTTAATGTACTGTTTCATCTCATTCTGTCGATGATGGTGAGAAATAGAAGTTTTTATTGCTTTTTTAGATATAAAATTGAGACTCAAGTATGTCATTAAGCCCAAGAACTGGAAGCTAAAGCCCTAAACTTTGTCTCACAACCCATCCTCTTTATATTACATTATGCTTTCATTTTTTAATAAGATTGAAAACTCAAATCTCTGCACAGAGTAAAATTCAGTTTCATGGTCACACACAAGATAGCCAACCAGACCAAAGCATTAA
Source organism: Cephalopachus bancanus (assembly GCA_027257055.1). NCBI lineage: Eukaryota > Metazoa > Chordata > Mammalia > Primates > Tarsiidae > Cephalopachus > Cephalopachus bancanus. Next base: position 893,915 of record JAPVLO010000300.1, on the reverse strand, counting down.
CAAGACCATGTCACTGGCTGTGAGTAGATGAACAGAGCAGAGTTTGTGGGTTAACTGGTGTTCAGATTGGACCACATGCCTACAAACTCTTCTACAAACAGTCAACAACATCACGGTGGCACATAGATGCTTTTTACGTGCCAGAAAACACAAACTTTGGACAAACTCAAAGGAAATTATATTTATATTGTTATTGTTTTCACTTTTTTTTAAGATGTGGAGTACAATTCAGGATTTAAGATGTGGAGTACAACTCAGGAATGTACATAGGTGGTCATTGTACAGGTAAAGTTTGGGCCTCCCTTTGGTCCCCACTTTGCCTGGTTTTAGATCAGGTCCGCTTATTGATGTTATGTACGCAGGTAGTTTCCACGGCAGTTTCCCACTACTGCCAATCCGTTCCCTCATCAAACTGAATAACTTCTGCAAAGCAAAAGAAACCATCAAGAGAGCAGGGAGACAGCCCACAGAATGGGGAAAAGTATTTGCCAACTGTATATCTGGCAAAGGCCTAACACCCAGGATCTACAAGGAACTCAAGCATGCCAAAAGGAAAAAAAACAAACAGCCCTATTAAAAAATGTGCAAAAGATATGAATAGACACTTCTCAAAAGAAGACATATGAGCAACCAACAGATACATGGAAAAATGTTCAGCCTCACTAATCATCAAAGAAATGCAAATTGTTTTCACCTTTAATCTAGGTTGGCTGGCAGCCAAGGAAAAAGAATCCTCATCTCCCCCTCCAGTCCTCAAAATTTCAACTGTTAGGAAAAGCATTTACCTTGTGTTTTATAAAATACCACTGAGTGATTAGAGCCTAGAGACATTACCTGAGGTCTAGTAGAGAAAAGGAATGAAAACTTCTGAACCAGTGTTGAGGCACAATTCATTCATCCCTGCTAGGTAAGCAAAAAAGAGTTAACATTGGAATCATCCCGTATCCCTCGGGTATGCCCCTCTGAATTTGAGGAAATCCATGCCATCACCTTCCCACTATTCAATAGCCATGGCTATTAGTGGTGTCCAAAGATACTCAGGGCCAAGTTTAAGTCACATGGGAGCAAACAATGGAATTCCTGCTCTCAAGGACAGAGGAAGTCTCTTAATTTCATTTCAGAGTCAGCACACACGCGATTTCCACCCAAGATATTTGTTGTCCAAAGCACTGCCTAAACTTGAGTGCTGTGATCTGAAATATCTATCTCTGATATTCTGTGGTTTCCTGAGGGGACTGAGATGTGACTCCGCCTGGCTTCTCTGACCAACAGAGACTTTCATCCCTGAGAACCCCTGGCTTGCAGCTTAAGGGCAGATCCCTAGAAAAACCTCAGTTCCCTCATGGATATGGAACTGTGATGGTGGAAGACAAGAACTTCTTGGAGTTGGAACTTGGGACTCTGAGCACTTCACAGCTGAGATCGTGGCTTCTTTAGATCTGGAGCAATGAGAAAAGGTGTAGAGAGGTAGATGAAGAGACAAACGCAGCTTCTGGAAACAACTGGCAAGATCTCAGATTAGAGATATATTTTTCAATACCTTGAGGAAAACACAGAAGAGAAAGTATCGATCACTGCTGCAAGGAAACCTTTCCTGATTGTACTGACATAAAAATAACCTATTCCCCCAACACCCTCTTATCCTTCCTCTTGACTTGCTGGTAAAACATATAGTTTCACTTCCAGAGCAAAACACTCCTATGCAGGTTGCTTTCACTTATTTGGTTGACACTTGGAATCTTGATATCTCAAAGAGCGCTACCACTTCTGTGAGTCTGTTATTTATATACCCATATTGTCTATTTTGGCTTATAAGCCCCAGTGGGGCAGATTTGATACCCATTTAGCTGGCTTAACATATCAATCAACACAAATATTCTCACTCTACCTTGCAATCTAAATCTTCCTTCATTATGTACTTTCTCGTGTGAGTCCAAGTTAGAAATTACTAGAGGCTACTGTGCATTTCTTGAAACCCATCAAGTTATCCTTAATGTAAAAGGGAAACAGCTCCCTTCAGCTGCTAGTGAAAAGCCCTTCTGTTAGGCAAACTCTCTCTCTCTATAATTAGCTAACGTTGCTTTCAGTCTTTGGCAGCAGTAACAAATAGGCCATTTCAAATATGAGGAGTTTAAGAAGGTACCATAGAAAATGAACATGGGAGCACATAGCTGTTGGTGGAGATGTTTATAGTCACACACTACACACAGTGCACATCTTGTCATTTTTATCTGCAAAAAGTAGGCAGAGAACCAATAAATAGATGGGGCATCTGGTTCTGAACTGCAACTACTTTTTGCAATTTGCAATCAAAACGCTTTTGGGAACATTTTCCTAAGAGATTGACTGCATCATAATAATAAGCATCCTGTTCTCCTATCAGCCTGAGTATAATCAGAGCTGTTCTTAACACACTGAAAATTACAAATTTTTTGCTTCAATGCACCATGCCCAATTCTTCCCCTAGTATCTCTAAAATGCCATGTATGGCCATCATGCCATAAAACAAAGAACCCCAATGCCCTGATGTTGCATGCAATTTCCTAACCCAGAGCAGCTCCTGGGCATCCAAGCTCATGCAAGGTTTACCAAGCTCCATCACAGAGGCTCAACTTGGGAAGGAGATGGAGAGAGGGGAGCTAATATCAATTATACTAAGAAACCATCATGCTGCAAGAGCTGCAGCTATATTATCACATTGAGCCTCACAAACACTCCAGGAGGTGTATTTTCTCCATTTGGCACATAACAAAACTAATGATGATAAAGTTTAACAAACTGGTCAATGGCACATGCTAAGCTATACTTTTTCAAGCTCAGATCTAGCATCCAAGGCCACATTCTTCCCACTGCACCACACTGCCCCAATCTGGAGCCTAGGCACAGGGTATGGGAAAATGAGAATTTTCAGGTGTTGATATTTTATCTTAAAAACAAAAATAAGTCAGTATTTACTTTAAAATTTTTATTGCATATAACACCTGGAAAGAATGTAGAAAATTTATTGAAGTAGGATAAAAGTGAAAATAAAGAGCCCAATAAGAAAGATACTGCACTATTCTGGAGGAGGGTTGATAAGGGCTGGGAATGAGTCAGGTATCAACTAGGATGCCTTGGTTTCAAGCAACATAAGCAAATAAAAACAGCCATTCAAACCCTCTGGCTACTTTGGAAGAGATTTCATTGAAAGGATTTGGTGAGCTCCCACGACTGACAGGAGGCAGGAGAGTGAGGGCTAAGAACGGGCCATAACCAGAAGCCCCAAAAGGCCAGGGGACAGGAAGGAAAGAGGCCCTGTTGTAGCAGAAGCATCCTAGTTGGGATGCTTCTGCCATCACTTGGCACTAAGTGGACTCCAACCAACCCTCTATTCTTCGCCTCTTGCTCAAGTTTCAGATATCTGGGGAAGAGCAGCTACTTTGCCAAATTTAGGTCACACAGCAGTTTGAGCAATGGGCAGGAAGTGGCAGGATCTTGCGTTCTGGGGCCCATAATGGAGTGCAGGCACCTGGAATTACTCCCAAGAAGAGGACACACAATGAATGAGAGCAATTTCTAGAGGGAATCAGAATACTACTCAGAAGATGGAAGGATGGAAGATGCTTTTACTAAGCAGCAAAAAATGATCAATGCTCACAAGAAGCACTGACAGTGGATGTGGGGAGGAGAGAAGGGCATTTGAAGCGCTGTAAACATCAACACTTATTGAGAGTGTATTGTGTGTAAGTCAGTAGGCCAGTACCATTGGAGATGTATGAAGTATAAAGCACTGACATGGACTTTAAGAGGCTCACATAGAATACAGGGCCTAATTGTTCACAATAGCAAGATCATGTAACCAACCATGCTGTCCATCAAAAGAGGACTGGTTTTTTAAAAAGTGGTGCATATACACAATGGAATATTCCGCAGTCATAAAAAAGAACAAAATCATGCATTTTGCAGCAACCTGGATGAAATTAGAGTTTATAATACAGAAGCAAAGATCTGAGTATCATATGTTCTCACTCATAAGTGGACCTTGAACAACTACTGTAATACTATAAGAAAAGAATTGACAGTGGCGGGAAACTAAGGGGGGGCAGGGAGGGGCAGAGAGGTGGGATTAATGGTAGTCAATATCTGTCTGGGGAAGGGGGGCACACCTCATCAACAAGGGTTCCTGCACAATGACTATTTGTATACCTAACCCTTAACTGTACCCCACAATTTTAAAATAAAATATATATATAATTATTTTAAAAAATACGGGACCTAATCACCAGAAAGATGACAACATCAAATCACACATATCATGTGTCAGATAAATGGTATAGATAATAACACCTAAGAGATTCTGAGAATGGAAATATTACCAAATCTAAAATAATTAGGAAAGTTATTCCAAGTGTAGTGGAACTTAAATAGTATGTAGAATGTGGGCTAACAGACAAAAAAAAACCAGAGTATTCTAGGCAAGGAGGATTTTCTGAGCAGAGGCATGGAAGTGTAATGTACAAAGTGCATTCAGGAATGAATTTATACACAGTGATCGAGGAGAAAGAATTGATATAAGAAACCAAAAAGTCTTTTCCCTTTTCTTCTTCTTTTGTTGACCTCGGTTAAATCACTCAGCAGTTCTATTTCAAGGTTTTAGGGAGGAAAGAGAGGAAGGTGTTGTATTTGCAGGACTGAGAGGTTGGGCTCAAATGTGTCAGTGGTCGTGAAAGAAGGAAAAAACAGATCTGAGGGAGACTGGTGTTATGTTCCAAGTTCACTCCCCTTTCTGGACCAGGGCCACTTGGCATGGATCAAATTCATCCAGCTCATTGCCAGGCTGCCAAATGCCCTGGTCTACTCCAATGGTCCCATTGACCTCCCTGCTCTTTCTCCTTTCCACCCTTCAGCAACACTGTCTCTCACCAACCTGCAAAGCCAAGCCCCAGGAAGAGGAGCGGAGCTAAGACAGGAAGGGAAGCCTGGACCCTCCTGGATCCCAGCCCCCTACATGACAGGTGCCTTTGCCCTGATAACTAGTCAATACCAGAACCAGACCTAATGGGTCCTCCACTCCAGTATAGGGCTTGCCTTGTCATCAGCTCTCCCACTTTTCTTAGGTGATACTGCAGATGGTGTAGAGAAACAACATGCTTGGCTATTGTGAATAGTGCTGCAATGGACACAGGAGCACTAATATCTCTTCAAGACCCTAATTTCATTTTTTTAGATAAGTATCCAGAAGTAGAATAGTTAAATAATATGGTAGTTCTATTTTTAAGTTATTTTAGAGACCTCCATGCTTTTTTTCACAGCAGCTGTCCCTTTCTGCATTTCCATCAACAGTGTGCAAAGATTTCAATTTCTCTACAGCCAAGACTTGCCATCACTTGTCTTTTTCATGTGTGATAATAGCCATTCTGACAAATGTGAAGTGACATCTGATTGTGGTTTTGATTTGCATTTCTCCAAGGACTAGGGACATTGAACATATTTTTATATACCTGTTGGCCTATTGTATGTCATCCTTGGAGAAATGTTTATTCAGGACTTTATCCCATTTTTAATTGGGTTATGAAGATTTTTTTTGACTATTGAATTGTAGGAATAACCTAAATATCCAACAACAGATAAATAGATTTTTTTAAATGTGGTATATACATATAATGAAATACTCTTCAGCCTTAAAAACAAAAGAAATTCTACATATGCAACAACATCGATGAACCTTGAGGACATTGTGCTAAGTGAAATAAATCAGTCACAGGAAGACAAATACCGCATGATTCCACTTATACAAGATATCTAAAGGAGTCAAAATCATAGAATCAAAGAGTGGAATGGTGGTTTCCTGGGGCTAGGGGGAGAAAGAAATGGGAAGTTACTTTTCAAAAGGCATAAAGTTTCAGTCAAGCAAGATGAATAAGCTCTAGGGATCTGCTGTACAACATTGTACCTATAGTCAACAATAATGTGTTGTACACTTAAAAACTTGCTAAGAGGGTAGATTTCATATTAAGTGCTCTTACTACAATGAAATGAAATAAATGACAATGTACTAATTAAATCCTCAGTGGCTTACTTGTAGGAATCAGTCAGGCCTTCAGATGGTCCTGCCAGCAACTCTAGACACTGACATTTCCAGATACCTACAGGTACCAGGAGGTGGTGGACTGCTGTTTTTCCCGCTGTTGTTTCTGGGGCATGATACCACCAGCTTTGTATGCTGCATCAGTAAAATGGGATTGCAGAGGGCCAAGACGTGCAGCAACCAAAAGCTCAAAGGAAGCACTGAGAGTAGGCCTTGCCTTTAAATAGACTTGGTGCAGGGTACATTTTTCCCATCAGAGAGGAATGGCTAGGCAGCTTGTTTCCTTCCATCATTCTATTTTCCCTGTGGGCCATGGTAACATTAGTCACTTTAAAAACCTAAACCTGAATTTGTAACCTATGCTCAGAGTAGAGTATGTAACTGCTTTCCATGTTTCTAACTCTTTATGACATTGAGTGGGCTAACCAAGAGAAGTCAGAGATATAGATCAGGCCCTCAAGAAGCTCAATGGAGAGACAAGCTCTAACTGCATGTCATTCACCACTGACACAAGCCTGGGACACAATTCCCTTCAATAACTATTTGGTATATTACCCATGAGGCACCACAGAACTCTTGGGCACAGTGGAATGAAAACAAAATGAGATTTGTATAATTCACCATATAATTACTACTGAATTTGATGTAGAGTTATTAAAATACAAAAATAACTAACAAGGCTTTATGACAGAGCAAAGCAAATATCCTCTGCACTCTACATTAGATAGTAATTAACAAAAATTGCTTCAATTATCACACCCTTCACAATATAACTTTGTAGCTCTTCCTGTTAAGAGGTGAGGTCTATCGCCCAACTCCTTGAATTCAGACTTGGCAATGTGACTATGTTTGTCTAATAGAAGGAAAAGTGTCGTCATTCCAGTTCCAAGTCTCAGCTCCAGGGGCCTTGCGTGCTTCTCTTAGCCTTTTAGAACCTTGGCTCTATCATGCAAACAATCCCAGACTTGACAGTGGGATAATGAGAGACGAGGGAAAACAACTGGAATCCTACGCCAGCAGCCCCCAAATGACTTGGCAACTGACCACAGACACATAAGTGAGCCTAACCAAGACTAGAAAGGCCATCCAGACCAGATTTCCAACCTGCAGAAATGTGAGCTAAAAAAAAAAAGGTTGTTTTAAGTCAGGGATTTGTGGGTTGGTTTGTTATGAAGTAATAAGTAACTGTTATACTTACTCTTAAGGTTTTGGCACACATTTCTTCTTGGACATCAGGAATTAATGTAATTATTCTATCTACAAGCTAAATTATCACCATTCTGCCACATCTCCCATGGGCACTGCAGACCTATCATCATTTCTGAATTCTACTCTTACCTAATGTCTGAGGTTTCTATCTAGTCTTGCCAGTCTTTGCATTCCATCCTCACTATAGTCAGATCTTCATTTCCTTTGCTGGACGTTGGAAACAGTGTCCTATTTGGTCTCTGCTTCTATTATTTTCCTCTTCTAGCCAATCTTCCTGGCGTAATTTGAAGGTGCTTCTTTACATGCCTTACCTTGCTCTTTTTGTGGTCTCTCATTATCTAGAGAATTAGGTTGAAATTCTTTATCTAAGGTCAAGACAAAACAAAAATAAATAATATCAATACCCACTACGTGCCTTACAAGTCTGAATAAGACAGAGAAGATTAAGTCTACTTAGAGCAGTAGAAGCCCTCTTTAATCCAGTCTCATTTGCCTCTGCAGATTCCTGTTCCACAATCTACCTACCTAAAACATACGCCCTGCCCCTTAAACATAAATCCCCCACACTGGCATTTTTGCTCATGTCAGTTATCCCAAATCCCGCTGCCCTCCCTACTTTTCACAGTTTCTTTAACTCTTTGTCTTCTTCCAAGGCCCAAATTGAGTTTTAATTCTTCTGGAACCCCCTCCTAGGGCCTCTGTCCAGGTCATCTCTCTCTATTCATTCTCTCTTGCCTCAGTTCCTTTGCGTTCCCATAGCTGTCAGCCAGGATATCAAAATGGCTGGTCACCACACTAGCCTGAAGACCAGGGGCCATGGCTTATCCCTCTCCAACACCCAACACAGTACTAGACCCACATGCCTGAGAGTCAAAATACCAGGCAAAAAATGAACTTAATTAAGTAACTCTTCCCCAAATGTAATAATGTAAAGTAACTCTTCTCCAAATGTAATGTAAAGTGTTAATTCTCCTGCCTTTGAATAAAAAGTCTTATACTCTTAATTTGGGATCTTTGTTTTGACTTTTTAAAAAAGAAGCATAAAACCTCACCATCCTGTCATGCCTCACAAGGAGTCGGATAAAAGGAAAAAAGACTTCCTAACATGTAGCTATCACTTACCGAATGCTCACTAAGGATCAGGCACCACCGGGAACATTGTATTGGTATCATCTTACTGAAATCTGACAACTGTCCTACGTGGTACTTATTATTACCTCCATTTAACAGTAAAAAATAAATAAATAGATAATCCTACTGGTATGATTGACTACTATATCAAAAATCCGACAGCCAGTAGTAACAAAGTTAGGATTTGACCTCATTCTAAGCCCGAAGCATGTGTTCTTCGTACGCTATAACACCCCTGACTTATTATTTTGATCTTAGGACATCCAAAACAGCTTTTCATCATGGTTTGATTTCTTCATCAATAGCCCTTACTTCCTAACCTGGTATATAATCCCCTGGATCCCAGCTAACCCAGTACCTTGTGCAGTAGGCAGAATAATGTCCCCCACTCTGAAGATGTCCATGTCTTCATCCCCAGCCCCTGAATATGTTATGTTATATGACATGGAGGATTAAGATTGCAGATGAAATTAAATTGTTAAACAGCTGAGCTGGCGAGGGGGAGATTATCCTGCATTATCTGGTGGTCCCAATATTACCACAGGGATCTGTATAACTGAAAGAGGGAAGAAGGAGAGTCAAAGAAACAGAGAACAGAGTGATACAATTCCTAGGAGGGGGTCCCAAGACATCGAGCATGGGCAGCCTCTAGAAGCTGGAAAAGGCAAGGAAGCAGATTCTCCCACACAACCTTCAGAAAGAATGTTTTGTTTTAGCCCAGTGAGACCTATTTCAGAATTCAGAACTTCAGAACTACCAGGTGATCGATTTGTGCTGTCTTGGACCCCCAAGCTTGTAGTAATTTGTGACAGCAGCAGTAAGCAACTATTATACCTTTCCACAGAAGCAGTTAGGACCAGTTCATGGTCTGATAGTTTGTCAAGACTCCTCATGGCTCAGAAGCTACAGTGTGAATAATTATAAGGAATTTTTTAATTAAATCTGTATTACCAAGGCATCATAAATTGTTCCCACAATTAAACTGAAGAAGATTTCTAAAGAGCCACTTCAAGTTGTTGAAGCAGTAAGGAGAGCCAATCCCTCTCCCCTCTCCTGGGCTCATACAACCAGGAGAAGCATGCTCCAATGAGATTCTGATAAGCTGAGATTTCCTGTGGAACTAACGTGCTCTCGCTAGTCTCTAAATGATGTTTTTCTCCTCCCAAAAAAGTCAAGAACTGCCAATAAGGTGCAGGCCAGCTGCTGGGCCTGCTCTCTCCACACATACCACATACACAAATAGGAAGATGGTCTTTAAGGCTGTAATTTCCTGGCCAGCAAGTGTCTTGGGTTTCACTTCAGTGGTTAATGATGTGTCACCCGGGCGCCTTAGCATGAGGCACTTCCAACCTTCAATTAAAAGACTATCATTTACTCTATATATTAACATCCAGAACAATAAACACAGTGGAACACAGTCATTAGAGGCAGCCATAATCCATGGCCTGCTGTGTCTTGATGTCAACCCTGCTGTGTTTGACATCTGAAATAATCCCAAAGAAAGCACTGAGTTTTCAAAACTGGGACTACATTGAGGATATCCGCCCCTGGCAGCAGTCCATCTTCCTACCTCCGTCTTCCAACCTATCAACATCTTGGTCCAATACCAGAGTTTTAAAAAACCCTTGTCTTGCAGAAAGACATCCAGGCCAACCTCCTCCCTTGCCGGGAATGATGCCACCAGTTTTCAGTTGATTGAGCCTCATGGGCCTTCAATGTAAGATAATAAAACTGATTCGGGATAAATTATATATTTCAAAGGATGTCAGAATGGAGTAGATTGGAAGACATACCAACAAAACAAAACAAGTATCCCTTAGCATATCATGCACAAAGGGGGCAGAATAGATAATACAGAAAACCAGAAGAGCAAAAGAAAATGTTCTTCAAACTTATCTGAAATGTGAAGCCCCATGAAAAATGCAGTAATTCTTCCTTTACCACAAGGCCCATGTCTGTCACATACTTTCAACACAGCACAGTTGCAATTTCTGGGGGCCCAGGCACCTAGATCTTTGATGCAAACTCTTACTTCAAGAGGATGCATAATTAAAACAATCCAAAAGCCTCCTCCATCAGGGACTGGGAGTGACAGGGCAGAGAAGCCTCGGTGTTTCCTGTGAAGCCTTGGGTTTCCTGTGAAGCCTGCACAGGAAAGATGTGCTTTGGCCATCGAGATGAGGAAAAGCTGTCATAGATGGGCAAGCTAAAACACAAATTTAGCCTTCACAGCAGTCTAGGGCACCCTGGAACCCCACAACTCCAAGACTGGGATGAAAAGCAGGCCTTGTTCACTCGGGGGGCTGCAGCCACTGCCCACTGCTTGAGTGAGCGAATCTCATAAGTGAACCTTCCCTATTGGGAGGCACTGACCTGCTAGATCTGACTGCTTCACGGGCCACCCTCCACCCAGCCCAGAAAGGCCATCTCTGGCTAAGTCACCAGTGCCAGGACTGTTGGGTGGCAGCAGAGCCTGCAAGTTGCCAGACACAGCAAGAGGACACTCCTTGCACCTAGAGTAGCACTCCTCAGGAGGCGGCTTGTGGCACAGCAAGCAGGCAGGCAGATGCCCTGCATGCGTGTCTATTTAAAGTCAAATACTAGTGATTTACTGCTCTTCTGAATTGCCTGTGTAATTGTTCTTCTCCACCAATTGTTTTTCACGTTGCGTTGTTTCTGGTAAAGTGTTATGCACCACGCTTGGGTTTGCAGAAGCAGATCTGATAGAGTGTCAGCACACCACCTGATGCTCTGAGCACAGGCTTTGTGGGCTTTCTGGAAATGACTGTGCCACAATGCTGGGAGGAAGGGTTTTTCCAAGCTGCCAAGTGTACTCCCTGTTCTTAACACCCAGGAGTCCTGATGGGACAGGAGTGGAGAAAGTAAGAGGCTCTGTGGTGGAGGCTTCCCAGGTTCACCGGTAGACTGTGCTTACTGGTTTTTGCACACTTTCATACGTCCCAGGGCACTAGCAAACCTGGTAGATTTACTCTTTTTTTTTTTTTTTTTTGAGTATATTTTTTCCCCCTTTTAATTTTATTTAAAATTGTGGGGTACAATTCAGGACTAGGTATACAAATATTCACCGTGCAGTTACCCTTATCGATGAGGTGTGTCCCTCCCCTCCCCCAGGCAGATTTACTTTTTCAAATCATTCTGGCTGACTGTACCTACGGGCTTTCACTGTGTGTGGTCGCCCCCTACTGGACCATTCTGGAACTGACTGTCGGCCACGAAAGGCGGACACCTGGCCAGAGCAGGGAGGTGTGAGAGAACAGATTGTCAAATTCATTCCATGGCATTCATTCCAGAGGGAGCCACTGAACTGGCTTTGACACACAAGAATCTGTTTTTTTAAGTCTTGTGGAGACCTAAAGTCTACAGATCCCTCTGGTAACTCATCTGAGGGTTTAGTCACCTTCTCTCAGAAATATTTTCCCTATTTGTGATCTCAGTGATGCTTCTTTTTAGATTAATTTCCAACTGATCTGTCTTGATCAGGGATAAAAAGCAGCTGCTGTCAATTCTCTGCGTAAAAGCCCTTTACAGGCCTGGAGAAAGATTGATGAATGTGCCTCACTTCCCTGGAAAATCCCTAAGTTTTATTTTTCTTTAAATTGACTTTATTTAGCCTATTTTAAAACATATTTATCATCTTTGTGGCTCTCCTCCGAATGCACTCAACTTCTTTCTGTTTGCCCTTACTTGGAGACATGATACCCCTAGTAAGAATCTGACTAAAGTCAATTATGACGTTTCTACAACTGTATATAACCCTCTGTCTGACCATTCCCTTGGTGAATTTTTTTTTTTTTGAGTTGGAGTCTCACTCTGTCACCCAGACTGGAGTGCAGTGGCCGCTCCCAGCCACCACAGCCTTGACCTGCTGGGCTCTGGCGATCCTTCCTCTTCAGCCTTCCGAGTAGCCAGAATTACAGGTGCACGCTACCACGCCCAGTTAATTTTTTGATTTTATTGTAGAGATGAGGTCTCGCCTGCCCAGGCGGGTCTCGAACCCTTGGGCTCAGGCATTCCACTCACCTCAGCCTCCCAAAGGTGCGGGATTACAGGCTGAGCCACCAGCCTGGCTGGTGAATATTTTTTAAGCACCCACCATGTGTCAGGCACACAGGTAAGTCCCTTGTGAGATGCAGATGAATTTCTCATGGAATTTTCAAAAAAGAGGGAGAAGATACTGCTAGAATGCCTGTGCAGAGATCACTCTAACAGCATGTGACACAGGAGCAGGCACGAGTATGAGTGGAGACCAGAGAAGGACAGGGGTGGGGTTGGGGAATATTTTCCGCCAGGGTGTGTGGATGACTTGGCGAAGGCAGTGGTGACTGAGCTGGTCTTAGGTGTAGAATTTGGTGGGACCTGAGCAGGGGGTTAGCAGAGGAAACGGCATTCTGGACAGAGAGAACCACCTGAGGAAAGCCCTGGAGACAGTGAGCACAGGAAGTAGATCTGATGAGCTGAAAATGGTTGCTTTGAGTGAGTCAAAAAGAAAAGGAAAAATACACGAGACTGGATTGCAGAGGCCTCCCCCACGGTGGGAAGCCATTAAAGAATCGAGGTATTGCATTCACGTCTTAAAATTCCTGTTTGATTTTATTAACTTGAAGACAGATTTTTTTTTCACGATGCTGATCCTAAATCATTCTCAACTGTTTTTAGTGTCACTTTGTCCCCATCTAGTATTGGTTCTTGGTTTTGATTTGTTTGTTCCAAGTTTGGGTTTTTACTCTGCTGTTTCTCTATTTTTGGGAATCTGTCTCACTATGACCTTACCTACTCCCAGTCTCTCAATCTAGACTTTGGCAAGATCAGTTCCGGCTAACTAGCTCTGTCTCAGTCACCACTCACTGCTTGCTCTGATAGTCCCTTGTTCCCTTTAGGAGACTTAGGAAGGCAGGACACCTCGAAGTGAGACAACAGGCAATTCACCTGCCCATTATGGCTTCAGTGTTCTTATCTCTAAAAAGAGAAGGGGGATGCCTATCTGATCTCCCGGGTCTTTCTAGAGCTTATGCTCTGTAAAGCAATAACCTCAACTATGTCTGATCAAATGCCATACTCACCCCTCCAGCCATTTCCGTGGAATAATTTCCTGGAAGAATTTGCCTGTGAAATTGACTGAAAATGGATCTTGAAACAAACTAGATCTGCTAGGAAGTCAACCAGCTTTGAGTTATTTATTTCCAACTGGGATGAGGATAGAGGAAAAGATGAGAACAGGCACAGCTTCCATCCTTGCCAAAGGGCCTCTCCACAGGAGATACTTTCAGAGACAAAATGATGGATTAGAAAGCACAAAAATGGGCTGCAGCTGGCACCCAGCCCTCTGTTCCCTTCTTGAATCAGCCAAACCCTCTTCTGCTTCTTCACCCCTGTTGATCAACAGGTTGGCCCTGGTTGATAGAGTCTGTCAACAAAGGCAAGACTTTCCTTGTGGTGTGGATCGCACTAGAGGCAGTTACCTCACATGTCACAATTTACCCATCTCTGCAGGTGATGAGTCTCATCCAATGGCTGCTTCATATCTCACTACTCTAATGCTCTGTCTCCTCTTTGGTACTAGCTGCCCTAAGCATCCATCTGGCAAGGAGTTCAAAAACTATGTTGAGTGGTAGAAAAAGCATCTCAATAGGCATCAAACGTAGAGCACTTTGAAGGTGACTGAAGTTTAAACATGTAAAAATAAATATATAATTTTAAAAAATTAATTCTGGGTTTTTGGGGTTCCCCCTCATATATCAGGAAAAATCTAGAGGGTCCTGAGGATAGCAGGGGGAGGACAAAACTAGGGCAGGGAGTACCTGGCCATGAAGGAGAATATGTCTTACTACTTCTGTATTGTTTTTATTATTATTGTGGTGTTTCCATAAATCAATTCCACATCGATTATTTTAATTCATTTTTATGAGAGCCCTGTAACACTGTGTTATAAATCCCATTTTGTAAATGAGAAAACTAAAGTTTTGGTTTGTTGTTACTGTTGTTGTTGTTGTTGTTATTAATTCAGGTAAAATTAACATGCCATAAAACTAATAATTTTAACGTATGAGAGGGAACACTCAAAAAACAGAATTATCAGCCGGGCTCGGTGGCTCAGCCTGTAATCCCGTGCCTTTGGGAGGCTGAGGTGAGTGGATTGCCTGAGCCCACAGGTTCGAGACCCGCCTGGGCAGGCGAGACCTCATCTCTACCATAAATCAAAAAAAAAAAAAAATTAGCCGGGCGTGGTATCATGCGCCTGTAGTTCTAGCTACTCTGAGGCTGGGGCGGAAGGATCGCCAGAGCCCAGCAGGTCGAGGCTGCGGTGGCAGGGAGCAGCCACTGCACTCCAGACTGGGCGACAGAGTGAGACTCCAACTCAAAAAAAAAAAAAAACAGAATTATCTTTTTGAAGGCAGGCTGCTTGTAGCATAGACTTCTCCTGCTAGGTAAGTGTTCTAGGATCCCATCAGCCTCAGTGTACCGGCTAGCATTGTTGTGAGAGGCTGCATTTGGCTTTGGTGAATTTTTTGTGGAGATTCTTTCAACTCATTTGCCCACTTCATGATGGGTGATTTATGAGCACACCTGCCCACACTACAATGAGTATTCAGCAGTTTTGGACCAAATATGGCATGACCCCTATACCCCACCCTCCCTATTCACCCTATCTCCCCCCAAATGGCATCTTGTTTGTTTGTTTCACTGGTGAAAAAAGTCCTCAAAGGGAAACATGTTGCCAGTGTGGAAGAGGCGTAACAAAAACAGTAAATGCACTAAAACACGTCAAAATTGATGCATTCAAAAACAGTTTTGAGTAGTGGAAAAAGTGTCTTGATAGGTGTATTGCATCAAACAGATAGTACTTCCAAAGTGACTGAAGTTTAAACATGTATGAATACACCATTTTTTATAAATAAGTTCTGAGTTTTTTGGAGGTCCCCAATCTTTTTTTTTTTTTTTTTTTGAGTTGGAGTCTCACTCTGTCGCCCAGACTGGAGTGCAGTGGCCGCTCCCTGCCACCGCAGCCTCGACCTGCTGGGCTCTGGCGATCCTTCCGCCTCAGCCTTCCGAGTAGCCGGAATTACAGGCATGCGCTACCACTCCCGGCTGATTTTTTTATTTATTATAGAGATGAGGTCTCGCTGCCCAGGCGGGTCTCCAACCCGCGGGCTCAGGCAATCCACTCACCTCAGCCTCCCAAAGGCGCGGGATTACAGGCTGAGCCACCGAGCCCGACTGGAGGTCCCCAATCTTATGCATACAACTCAATGGCATGTAGTCACATGTTGTGCAAGCAGGTTTCAGAGGTTTTTTTTATGCCTTACAATGAATGAACTTGACAACCATCTAATACAAGTTTTCTTGAATTGAAGAAAGAATCCATGAACTGTTGAGATATAGTATAATGACAGAAAATGTGAAATGTTTCTCACACAAAGAAATGATAAATGTTCAAGGTGGTGAATGTTCCAAATACTAGATTACATCCTTACACATTTGTATGCATGTATAAAAATATCACATGTATCCCATCAATATGTATGATTATTATGTATCCATTGTTTTTAAAATTATCTTAAGAAATACTGGGGAAAACAATGTGCACCATTGTCATACTGGGCCCTCAAAGTCTTGGAAGTCAGCTGCCACTTAATAACAACAGCATCGGGCTTCTTGGCAGAATAATTTTCATTTCCAGCCCTGAGGCTAAGCCACAAATGTGGCTTAAGAGGGTGCAAACTGGGAAAGGATAGTCACCAGATGGTGGGGAAAAGTGATAACAGCCGGATAGGCAAGAGAGGGACCTTGTAGGGGGTAGTAGCTTTCCTCTGAACTGGCCGTTTCTGCTCACTTCCAAAGAGAGGGGACACAAACACTCTGATGAGATCAACGTGACTCGAACACCAAGGAAGATTTTAAAATGTTACCAGGAAGAAGAAAGACCTCGCAATACAAGAGAGGACCCACAAGAATGTGGAATGTGCTCTTTTAACTTTTGTATAAATGCCACAGATTCTATTTGGTATTCTACCATTTAAGTGGCTTTTACAAGCAGCTGGAGCAGATTCAAAGATCTCTTTGAGCTTATACTTCCTCTATGCTTGACCCATAGTAGGCCAGTACGTAAGTGACACCTAAATAAGCAACAATAGTGCCTGCCCCAAAGTATCTTTCATGCCTACAAAGCTCTTTGCTTACTTTGATCAGCATTGTGTTTATCCTTCACGCCTTGTTGGAATTCCACCTTTGTGCCCTAAAGCTCTCCAAGGTCACCTTGACTGACAGTATTTTCTGTACACTGAATCCAATTACTTAGACTGTGCAGTTGTCACTTCTGTTCTTGCATAATTAACAACGCTGGTGGCACAGAATGCCTTATTTCTCCTGCAAGGAAAGGAACTATATATTTCACAGCTCTTTTAATTGCAGTTAGTATTTGTTGTTGCTTTAGGTTTTCAAAGAACTCTGTGTACTGCATCTTCTCTAACCCACACAATAATGCTGTGAGGCAGATGGCTCCTTTGATTGCAAGTGACTGGAACCCAACTTGATAGAGCTTAACTGGAAATGGAAATTTAGTAAAATAACTCTGGGTTTCATCATAGAACCAAAGAAGAATCCAGAGCAGATGTAGTGGATTCAGAAAGGAGAATGGGAGATTTTTATGCCTCCAATAGATCGGTAGTCAATTTCTCTCTCCCTCCCTTCCCTCCCCCCCCACACTTCTGCTTTTCATGTGTTACCCACATTCTCTCCCATTTACTTTGGCTTTCTGAAGAGGAGGGGTTATACCTTTTTTATGTCAATATCTATAAATCCCACAGACTCAACAGAATTATACAGAAATATAACAGAAAAGCAAGATCTGCACCTGAAGGAAAAGGGAGGACGCAAAGCATACAAAAGACTGATCTCACTCTAGCAGGTTACAATTGTTATTAACCTCTAAAAGCTACACTGAAACTGAAGCTTAGAAAGGTTATACAGTTATTCTCTAGCAGATATAAGACCAAAAATAAAACACATTTCCCAGAGTTCGCTCTCCTATCATTTACTATTTCAGTAGCTAACATGGGGCCTTGATTATAGTAAAATAGTCAACAAAAATCAGTCCATATAAACAGGTATTAAAGCCTCCTCTAACCCATGCTTTCTTTCCAAATCAGAATATTTAGGACAATAAGAGGAAAATCACTATAAGAAAATGAAGCCACCCCTCAATAATTAAAGAGAAATTTATTTGGAAACTATTAAAATAACAATTATAAAAACAGCAACAACATGGACTGACAATTATCAAATGCTTAGTGTATGCCAGGAGTTATTCTCAGAGGTTTACAAGTGTTAATTCAGTTTCTCCTCATAGAAACTCCACGAGGAAGTATTATTACCCCCATTTTATAGAGGAAGACACTGAGGTTTAAAAAAGCTCAGTCATGTCTGAGATCACAGATAATCAGTAGCAGTCAGAGATTCAAACCCTTCCTGACTCTCTGACAGTGAGCAGGCCTGGGCTCTTGTCTACTCGCTACATTTCACAATAGTGGGATCCCCTGAGAACAGATGATGATGATGATCCTATTCTCGTCACTGCCAAGGCTGACTTCGCCACAGGGCACTCAAACCTCTCTTTGCTGATTTGAACTTTCATCACACTTACTCCCTGGTCATCCTTAAATGTGGAGGAAATTGAAAGGAAATCTTTCGGAAACATACATGATCAGTATATCAGGGATGTTTCCTATATCTAGAAATAGATGTTCTCAAAACAGGTGTGTCTACTCATTTTTGTTCCTTTGCCCAAGTTCTTCCTTTTGCCTGAATTTTGAATCCCTTCTTAAATTTCTCTGCCTTGTCAAAACCCCACTCACTTTAAGATCCCACTCAAACATCTCCTCTCCCTGTAGCTTTTCTTGGATCACTCAACAAATACATTGCTGACTTTTATATATTATAAAAGGCCGCTCCCCCTACTACAAACTTATCTTCTTTAGATATACCCTGACAAGACTATAAGGGCCTTCAAGGCAGGAGCTAATTCTGTTGTGCCTTATTAGTGTTTGGGCCACCAGTGTCCAGCACTGAGCCTGATACAGAGGAGATGTTCCACGAATGTTTGTGGAATGAGTGTAGAAGAGAATGGAAGAAAGCACTCTGAGGTCATCCACTCCTTTGTTTGGGAGGATCCACAAGTAGATTCCAAAGTGATTTCCAATTCAGTCTTTTTTACTTAGAAGTACACCAAGACTGAAGTCCTAAGAGGGAAACCAGTGGTCTTGGAAGAAGATCAAAAGAAACAGTCCGTGTACAGTTCTGGCATTGTTATGTCTGAAATGCCAAAGGAAGAAGAAAGAAGAAATAAACATAAGTTAAGGCATGTAACTACCAAGATGCTATAATCAAATTATTTTGGTCACCACCTCTCAATCCTCACCATAGGAGCCCACAAAGAAGATAATCTGAATTTTGTCAGACAGAAGAATTCTGGTAGGTGTATTTCCTCAACTGTGTGCACAAGTAAATCATCAGCTACCTCATGGGTGTGAGTCATGCAATTGATTTGATTTTCCCTGACTTTTTTTACTCAAGCACCTGGAACCAGACATTCCCCCTACCTGCACAATGAGGTTCTATATAATCTCCATAGATCACACCCAGTAATAAGCTTCCATTTTGCATACCCAGAAATGTAAAAAATGCACTCTCTCCAATAAATATTGGAAACTAATGCACTTTTTGGTATATTATAAACTTAAGTGATAGAATTTAAAAATGCAGACCTAGAAGATTCTTGAAAATGTGGTGTTATCCCTCATCCTACTCATGGGAGAATACTGCCTGAGAAAGCAGGGGTCTTTCCAGGAAGACACTGCTAATCAGGAGTATCTGTGACATAATATCCCTCAGAGAAGTTTATTCTTGTTACTTGTAATAAAAGTTCCTTTTTTAGATAAGAATGCTCCAGCCTCGTTGTATCCATTCAAAATGATATTTGCAAAATAAACTCTAAGTTTCCCAGGCTTTTTAAATGGGTCAAATTGGATATCGTTCATCAGAGGGTAAGACAAATTTTCATTTAAGATGCTTTCTAAGAGGCTATATTTTTGGCCTCTTAGAGAACCTGGAGAACTAAAAATGTGACAGAAACCAAAAGATTTATAGATTCAAGGCATAGGATCTTAAAAAGAGAATAACCTGCCAGGTGGGTTCGAAAAAATTCACAGACACAGGAGAAGAGGTGGGGGATGCATTGGAAAGATGAGTCCAGACATGGAGAGAGGGTGTCAAGTACTACTGTTGACCTACAGTTGCTACCCAACAATGGGGAAAGAGTATGCTTGCTTCTGAGTAGAAGTGACATGTCCCCAGCAGGGAATACCTAGCACTCAGTACCAGTTTGCCTGACTTTGGAATCACAAAATCCTATGTTTGGTTTAGCTTCCATGAGCTAGGTTCCAAGTGGCTGCAATGAGCAGTCCTTTTGTCAGTCCCTGATAGACATGTGGTATGAACAAAAAATTCAACACACTATAGCAAGCTTCTGAACTTAGGGGTCAAGATTCAGCAAGATAGAGCTAGTCCAGTCTAGAAGAGACTCAAGAGTTCAATGAAGCCGGGCTCGGTGGCTCAGCCTGTAATCCCGCGCCTTTGGGAGGCTGAGGTGAGTAGATTGCCTGAGCCTGCGGGTTTGAGACCGGTCTGGGCAGTGAGACCTCATCTCTACAATAAATCAAAAAATCAGCCGGGTGTGGTAGCGCGCGCCTGTAATTCCGGCTACTCGGAAGGCTGAGGCGGAAGGATCGCCGGAGCCCAGCGGGTCGAGGCTGCGGTGGCCGGGAGCTGCACTCCAGTCTGGGCGACAGAGTGAGACTCCAACTCAAAAAAAAAAAAAAAAAAAAAAGAGTTCAATGAAAGGTGAAGTCTGTCAGTTCTTAGAAGCTTGGCTTATGAATTAAACTGGAAGATGTTGAATTCCAGCTGAGTTATGTACCTGTAATTTGCCTACATGTATAACATTCATATTCTGAACTTGATGACTCAGTAAAAGATTCTGTAAAGTCATTGCAGTGTCTCCAGTCAAATGATGTCTCATAACAAAGAAGAGGGGCCAGATCAGATGGTGGAGTAAAACTGGGCCCCCTGCTCAGGAAAGCCCCTGGACTCTGAAAAGCAGAGAAGACTAGTAGATAACCCACATGCCCTCATTTCTGTTTTCCTTTTGGCATTCTCATCTTATTTCCAGTGGCATCTGGCAAATCTATTCATCTGATTGTATGTATGTGAGAGTATAGGTGTACCTGGGTATGTGATCACTTGCATACTCCAATATTCAGAAAGTATTTGCTAGATACAAAAAATAGTGTTGGGGGTAGCCCCTTTGCGTCCCCTCCCACTGTGGAAGCTTTTCTGCCCTCAATAAATCCTGCTTCTCATAAAAAAAAAAAAGTATAAAAAAAAATACTGCGACTTACTCTTCTCTGTATAGATGTCCTCTTTTCTCTAAATGATCTAGCTCCCACCTACTAGCATTAATGTAGATCTAGTACTCAACGATAGATTCCTGTTAGACGTGGGGCCATGGTTACAACTGCTACCAGTGGCCAAATCAGAGTATTATCTCACATCAGGTGCCAATGTCTTGGGAGACATTGTAGAAAGAAGGGAACGGTTTAACTCATACATCACTTCAGTCTACACTCTCCTTCAAAGAGCATATGCAATTTACTATACAAGTTAAGGAGCACTGGAAATTTCTAAATTGCGTGCTTTAAATATGGATAAAGGCCAGGCTCGGTGGCTCAGCCTGTAATCCCGCGCCTTTGGGAGGCTGAGGTGAGTGGATTGCCTGAGCCCGCGGGTTCGAGACCTACCTGGGCAACTTGGCGAGACCTCACCTCTACAATAAATCAAAAATTAGCCAGGCGTGGTAATGCGTGCCCGTAATTTCGGCTACTCGGAAGGCTGAGGCGGAAGGATCACCGGAGCCCAGTGGGTCGAGGCTGTGGTGGCCGGGAATGGCCACTGCACTCCAGTCTGGGTGACGGAGTGAAGCTCCAACTCAAAAAAAAAAAAAAAAAAAGGGTAAAAATAGAACAAGCTGATCTATAGAATAAGAAGATAAAGGTGAAATTCACCTCCTAATAGATCCATTCTGTATGTTTTTAGTCCCATCATACTTTCTTTTATGTAGGGGACACCTGGATATCAGAATACCAAAGAGTTAGTGTTGAAAGGTGCACTGGTCCAATCTCCTCCTGTTATTGAAGAAGCTAAAACCCAGAGAGGTTAACTGATATGCCAACTCCCCAGGATGCTACTGACTGCTTTGTACATAAGAAGACCAGTTTTTGAAGCTGAATCTTGACTAAGAGGAACTTGCTCCTTTCTTTCTGTCCTTTTCATCAGCACAGCCACTGTCAGCCTTTCATTATGTGCCTGTTTACTTTGTGTTTCACTAAATGCCCTTTACAGAACTTGCAGAGGTTATTTTGGTAGCTTCCTATACACAGAAAATGTTCTGTTTAGGCTCCACCTTGTGCTCAGGGTGTCTGGAGCCTGTTGAAGTTGATTGAATTAGAGAAAAGAGACAAGGAGTCAGATAAACAGAAAAACAGTTATAGATATGGCTTTAAATCTCTCCCCATCTCTCCCCTACCTGCCTCTTTCTGTCCTTTCCTGCTCTTCCTACAGTACGAACTCTCCTGCAGTCATTGAAATAGTTCTGGAAGAAGAATTAGAAGAAAGTCTATGAACCTTGGAAGTGAAACATACACTCTAGAGAATGTGATATCAGAATCAGAGTTTCATCCATTATTGCAGTCTTAAATCTGAGAGCCTTTGGGAAACATCTCTGCCTACCACAAATTATATAGCTACAAAATCTTTTCTGTAATAAGTAATTTTCCAGGAAAACAACACTTTTCAGTCTTCTGGAACATAGCTAAAACATGACTTAGATTGCAGTATATTTTTATATACATTTTATAAATGAAAATAAGACTTCAAATTCCCTAAACATCATGGATTTTTAATCTTGTATAGCTTGACTTTTCAGTAGAAAACCCATCTTAGGAAAGGGAGCTTATATCATGGGTACTTTTTTTACTTTATCCTCCAGAAGGCCAAACAATTTGTGAATTATTCACATGTATCAGAAGAGTCTTTGGACAGAGAAAAGAAGCCAACCATTCTCCACTTTTACTGGAAGCAAGACAAGCTGCATTTGAGTCCAACTTGGAACTGAAGAATTAAGATCACATATTAGAAAGTCTACTCTTACAGCAAGTATACACTGAAATGAATCTCCTGTAATGCAGGACATTAGGAAAGATCTTCCTACACTGCATACAATTTACAAATCTGTAATCTGAACTTCAGTTGGAATCCTACATAAAGGCAAGAGTATACATTAGATATCACATCCCAAAAGTCGCTGCTAGTCTGAGCCCTGATCCCAGATAAAAATAGAGATCAAGAGCTAAAGATAGAAGAAAAAGACCTTACTTAAGTAGGATCAAAAAGACTAGTTCTTATCAAGCCAACAAGAAACAAGAATTCTTTAAGGAAACCTCAGTTCATTCTGACTGCATAGATTTGTTACTTACTCAATACAGACACTGCGAGGCAGATGACAAGAATTCAGTGCTTCACATTTTGGTGCTTTCCAGAGACTGACCTTTTAAGATACAGAATTTGAAGACAGTTAAAGTGGCAAAGAGGTCACTAGGTGAGAAAGTGTCCTAACCATTTATGGTCTATGGAAATGAAAACAAAGTATGTCTTCAGGGCTGAAAGGCTAAAGAAAATGTGGGAGAGGCTGATGAGAGATTAGAATGGAGAGAGACAGAACTAGATCAAGATGAGCACTGAAGACCATACTAAGGAACCCAGACTTTAGTTAGAAAAAAAGCCATTGGCAGATTTTAATTTAAAAACAAACAAACAAACTCATCTTTGTCTTAGCATGGAGAGCAGTTTGCAGGGGAGTAAGGGTGGTGTTGGGAAGTGAGATCTGAGATTACAGAGTCATTCAGGTAAGAGATGCTAGTATTAAGACTGAGATGGTAGCAATGGGCATGAAAAGATGTGGATGGGTTCATGTGCTGATTCAGAAGGAGAATGGAGAAAATATATGACACTGGATTGGATGTAATAGGAGATAAGGAAGATTAGAGTGACCCACCAGGTTATTTGAGCAATAAATTGAGCAATAATGCTATCATGTGCTGAGCTGAGAAATGACTGCTGGACAAAAATCAAGTTCCAGGACACATGGAGTCAAGATATTGAACTTAGCCACAGATAATTGGTGAAGTCATGAGAATAGAAGAGCTCTCCCAGAGATAGAACAAGCATATATCCCAGTTTTCCTAGGACACTTCTGGTTCATGTATATTCTAATATCCTATTCCAATATCCTGTACAGTTTAGCATTTGTCCCAGATGTTTTCTATTTTAATGACCTATTATTTCATCTGCTGCATTAAAATATGCTGGGAAGAGCTTGATAGACTTTCATTTTATATGCTTAGTGTCTGCCATGGTCTCATTAGTTATTGAGAAGACAGAATTTCCACTTTAACAAATAGTGAAATTTAAAGGATGACCAATAATAATTCATCTCTTTTTTTCCTGTTTCTATATGCAGTGCATTTTATACCACCCTTTCAAGAGCAGCATGGAGAGTCTGCTGATAAAACAAAATGCATTAAGATATAAGCAGCCAAATATAGCTGACTTCTTTTTCTCTGGGAGACATGTGAGAATTATTCAATGCTGCCCCTTGTAGCCACTTGGTGTACCAATCAGTTGTATCTTAGACAATTGCAAGGTTTTTGAGACACACAAGACCTTCCACCCAGTGGGAAACATGGGAAATTATAAACTCAAGAGACATGAGAAAACTATATGAGAAATAAGCACGAAAATTAGAATCCTGACATAGAATGTAGAAACTCATCTGAACACTCTTGCTAAAGTGATTTTGGTTATTTAGAGTATAATGTTTATTGTTTGAAAGAGTTTTCTTTATTTTTATGAAATACTTTCAGGCAGACTTCCAGCAAGATGGCAACGGGGCACCCTGGTCTATGAGACCCTCCGCAAAGGAGAACACAGAGGGTCTCTGGCTCTCTCCCTAAGGGCTGCGGATCCCAACATCGGCAGCCTGCTCTTCACACGGAGCTTGGCCAATGCCACAGCTGGGGCATCACAGCGGTCTGGACAGCTACTGCAGCCGCAGACATAGCAGCCACCAGTGCCATGGCAGCCTCCATGGCAGCCATAGCGCATCACGCCACCCATGCCTGAGGTGATCCACAACTTCAGTCCTTGAAGCCCCTGCAGGCAAGATCTGCTGGGATTGCTGCCACCTCTGCTGCCACCGTGACATCATGCCAGCCGTGGGTCTTCTCCCGCTGTGTGCCCTGAGGCAGGTTCCCATCTCTGGCCTCTGCCGGACTCCTGTCCGGCTCCACCCCCTCTGGGGCGAGCAGCTGAGATAGCACCACCTGCTGGCGATTCAAGGTAACAACACCAAAACAGGACAAACAAGCTGGAAAAACAGACACAGGCCAGATTTGAATGGTGAACTGAGTGGTGATCTGAACTGTCCTTCACAGCAGGCCAGGGGCAACTGACTCTAACTGTGAACAAATTTACCAGCTTGAGAAGACAGCTAGAAATCAGAGCTGAAAGGATGTTGGACTTAAATGAAAAGTCTCAGAGTGTGCTCGATTGGTTCTGTTAGTTTAATGACTTGATTCTATTACTACTGTTTTGTTCCTTTTTTTCTCTTCCTTTTCTTCTCTTTTCTCCTCTCTGTAAACCATTTCTTTGTATAGAGGAACAGCACACCAATAAGGTGGTTGGTTAGCTTGCATGTTAGCATCATTACACGTTTTAGGTTTTTTTTTGTATGGGAGTTGGTCAGTCTGTAGCCATGGTATATTGTTTTTATCTGTTTTAGTTTAGGTCTCTCTCTCCATTTGTTGGTACACCCGTCTGTTTCCCCCCCTTACTACTCTCTCTCCACTCCCACCCCCCACTGTCTGCTCCAGTCTCTTCCCTCGGCTAACCTCATTTTATTTCAGGGAGTATACCTACAGCCCCACTGCAAGACAGATTCCAAGGCAGTGGGAAGTGGGTTTCACATTATCCATACACCTATTGGCAGATACCAGGACCTGCAGATAGATTTTGAATCACAACTCCCCCCTTAAGTAAATCTCAAAACTGGAAAAAGGACCACCCCCAACTTACAGTGCAACTCCAGAATTGAACAAAGTAAGAGGGCATACATAAAGAAGAATAGGAGATTGACAAACAGAAGTAAAAGCAACCCCTCTACCCCTGAATAACAGAATTAAAGAAGACGGTGATGTGGAGGGAAGGAAAATGTAGGGAGGGAAAAACCCCACAAATGAAGAAAAACCAAAAGAAGAATATAGGTCTCACACAGACCCCTGGGAGGTCAGACACTGAGAAAACTGACTCCGGAACACAAACAATGAAGAGCCCCCAAATGACTGGTCACATGCAACAAACCCAGACATCGAGACATTAATAGAGAGAATTTAAAAAATTGAGGAGACACAAGAGGAAAATAGGAAGGAGCTGATGTCAGAAATAACAGCAGTAAAGAATACTGTGATGGAAATAAATAACAAACTAATAAGCATGGAAAGCAGAATTAGCCAAGCAGAAGAATCTCAGAGCTCGAAGACCAACACAAAACTAACCCAAACTATCAAAAATATAGAAAAGAAGCTCAAAAAGACAGAACAAAACCTTCAAGTGATAAATGATCACTTCAAAAGACCGAACCTAAGAGTAATTGGCCTTCCTGAAGCAGAGAGAGAAAGAGAGGTCACACTGGAACAAACATTTCATGAAATCATTCAAGAAAACTTCCCTCATCTCAACAGTGATGAAAAAATTAAAACACAAGAGATTCAGAGAACCCCTGCAAGACAACAAATGAGAAGACCAACTCCCAGACATATAATAATTCGCCTAAACAAGGTATGTATAAAAGAAAAAATCCTAAAGGCAGCAAGAGAAAAAGGTCAGACAACCTACCAGGGAAGACCAATTAGAATGCCAGCAGATTTATCTACAGAAACTCTCCAGGATAGGAGAGCTTGGAGCCCTATCTTCAAAGTTCTAAAAGATAAACAATTTCAACTGAGAATAACCTACCCAGCCAAGCTAAGCTTCATCAGTGAGGGACAATTAAAATCTTTCCCAGATATCCAATCCCTAAGAACCTACGCTGCCACAAGACCACCTCTACAAGAAACACTTAAGAAAGTATTGAACACAAAGAAAAGGAAAAAAGAACAACAACATTCTTCACAAGAGTACAGGCAAAAGATTAAAAACACACATGATCCAACTCTAAAACCGAAAGAAAGACAACAGGAAGAACAACAATGCTGTAAGAATATTATGATAGGGATCAACTCTCACATTTCAATAATTAGTTTGAATGTGAACGGACTAAATGCACCACTGAAAAGACACAGAATGGCAAAATGGATAAAATATCACCAGGCAACAATCTATTGCCTTCAAGAGACTCACCCCACTAGAAAGGACACCCATAGACTCAAAGTAAGAGGATGGGAAACAAATTTTCAGGTGAAAGGAACACAAAAGAAAGGAGGAGTCATGATCTTAATCTCAGACAAAAAACCCTTTAAGCTATCAAAAATTAAAAAAGATACAGAAGGCCACTACATAATGAAAAAAGGTTCAATCCATCAACAAGAAATATCCATCCTAAACATATATGCACCCAACATAGGAGCACCAACTTTGATAAAGCAGCTCCTAGGTAAACTAAAAAAAGATATCGACTCCAATATCATCATAGCTGGGGACTTTAATACCCCACTTACAACCCTAGACAGATCATCAGGACAAAAAATCAGCAATGAGATCCGAAACCTCAATGTGACTCTTGATCAAATGGACTTAACTGATACCTACAGAAACCTCCACCCAAAGACCACAGAATACACATTCTACTCATCACTGCATGGAACATATTCTAAGATCGATCACATACTTGGCCGTAAATCAAGCATAAGCAAATTTAAAAGACCAAAATTTTACCATGCACCTTCTCAGACCACAGTGGAATAAAAATAAACATTAACACCAACAAGGTCCCCCCAAAACTCACAAAGATATGGACACTAAACAGCATGATGCTAAACAACTCCTGGGTCAATGATGAAATCAAAACAGAGACCAAAAGATACCTGGAAACAAATGAAAATGAAGAAACATCTTACCAAAATCTCTGGGACGCCATGAAAGCTGTAGTAAGAGGGGAATTTATATCCCTATAAACACACATGAAGAAAATGGAAGGATCACAAATTAACAACCTAACAAGCCACCTAAGAAAGCTGGAAAAGCAAGACCACAAAAACCCTAATTTCAGCACAAGAACCCAGATCACAAAAATAAAAGCCCAAATCCAGGACATAGAAGACAAAAAGATAATACAAAAAATCAATGAATCAGAAAGCTGGTTCTTTGAAAGGATAAACAAGATCGATGGTCCCCTAGACTGACCAAGAAAAAGGGAGAAAAAGCCCAAATAAACACAATCGGAAACACAAAAGATCAAGTCACATCTGATCCCGAAGAAATACAAAATATCATTAGAGACTACTGTGTACACTTGTATGGAAACAAACTTGAAAACCTTAAGGAAATGGAGGACTTTCTGTCATCACACAACCTGCCTAGGTTGAAACAAGAAGAAATTGAAACCCTGAATAGACCAATAACAATCAAGGAAATTGACTACATAATAAGAAAACTACCTTCCAAAAAAAGCCCTGGACCAGTTGGCTTTCCAGCAGAAATCTACAAGACATTTAAGGAGGAGCTGATACCAATCCTACTGAAGGTATTCCAGGCAATTAAGAAAGATGGACTCTCGCAATTAAATACATCAACAGATGTCAAAACAAAAGCCACATGATTATATCATTAGATGCAGAAAAAGCTTTTGATAAAATCCAGCATCCCTTCTTGATAAAAACCCTCGAACATCTAGGCATACGGAGAACATACCTCAAAATAGTAAAAGCCATCTACAAGAAATCCACAGCCAGCATACTCCTAAATGGACAAAAATTGTAACCATTTTCCCTGAAAACTGGAACAAGACAAGGATGCCCACTCTCACCCCTCCTGTTCAATATAGTATTGGAAGTCCTGGCTCGAGCAATCAGAGAAGAGAAGGCAATCAGGGGTATCCAAATAGGAAAAGAGGAAGTCAAGTTATCTCTCTTTGCAGATGACATGATTGCATACCTTGAAAACCCAAGAGAATCTGTCAAAAACCTCCTTACACTGATAAAGGCCTTTGGCAAAGTCTCAGGATATAAAATAAATGTGCAAAAGACAACCGCATTTCTTTACAACAATAATAAACAGACAGAAACCCAAATAAAAACCACAATTCCATTCACAATAGCCACAAAAAAAAAAAAAAAATGAAATACCTTGGCATCTTCCTAACCAGAAACATGAAAGACCTTTACAATAAAAACTACAAAACACTGCTCAAAGAAATCAAAGATGACACAAACAAGTGGAAAAATATCCCATGCTCATGGATTCGGCAGAATCAACATTGTGAAGATGTTCATCCTTGCCAGAGACCAGCTCCAGCAGGGTTCAGGGTACCCCAAAGGTGGAGACAGCGTCGGCAATAAGGGGGAAGAAGAGAGAAAGGGAGAGAGAGAGAAAGAAAGAGACTGGACTCCGGTCTAGTGCAGAAGCGATGTGTGTTATTGGGAATTACAAGGGGTCTTTAATACACAAAGTCAGATGTGGGAGGGGCATTCCCCACCCACCAGAAACCTTAATCCATGAAAATTTAATCAATGATTGCCTTTAAACCCTTTTCATATGATAATCTTAAAATCCCATAACAAAGGATGACCTAATCCGTGACTGACATATTCTATAAACCTTCTTCATGCTAAGCTGATTGATTTATGCCAAGTTAAACAATTCTATAGAAGCTTAAGTATTTACTTTACAAACAAAAGTGGCCCATCCCAGGATGTTTGGAATGTGGTTCAAAGTTCAAAGTGGGCTACCTGTAAGTAACCCAGCTGCGTTCTTTCAACAAAATGGCTGTCTTCTAAAACTATATTCTGCAATTTACACCTTCAACAAATCCTAAGATCATGACCCAGAAGCCTGTGACCAATACTAAGGCTCTTAGATGTGACACGAGTTTGAATTATAAGTTGTGTGAAAGCCAAAACTGCAGTTTGTGGAAGAATGGGAGCAATGAGCTTCTAAAGTTAGTTTGTGTTTGTCCCAATGTCAGAGTTTTTATGTTTTGAGCTCACAGGAGCTTAATCTGGTTAGTGCTGAGTAGAAAGGGCGAGGAAATGGGGTCAATAGCTCCCGAATGCATCCTAGTGGTCTCGGGGTCAACAGCCCTTCCTGACCCCTAACGCTCAGTGGGCCTCCATACCTGGCTCCCAACACATCCTACCTAAGGCAATCTACAGATTTAATGCAATACCCATTAAATTACCAGCAACATTCTTATCAGACCTAGAAAAAACAACACAGGAATTCATATGGAAACACAAACGACCAAGAATAGCCAGAATAATCCTCAACAACAACAACAAAAAAGCAGGTGGTATCACATTACCAGACTTCAAACTTTACTATAAAGCTACAATAATCAAAACAGCTTGGTATTGGTACAGGAACAGGCATGTAGACCAATGGAATAGAGTTGAGATTCCAGAAGCAAAACCTCAATTTCTCAACCAACTCATCTTCAACAAAGCCTCCACCACTCATCACTAGGGAGAGGAGAACCTATTTAGTAAATGATGCTGGGAAAACTGGCTGACCACATGCAGAAGATTGAAACAGGATCTATCCCCATACACAAAAATTAACTCTAAATGGATCAGAGACCTAAATGTAAAACCTCAAACCATAAGAACCTTAGAAAATGAAGGACATACCCTCATGGAAATTGGAACTGGCATCCAATTCCTGAACAAATCCCGAAACCCATAGGCCATAAGAGAGAAGATAGACGAGTGGGACCTCATTAAACTGACAAGCTTCTGCAAAGCCAAAGAAACCATCAAGAGAGCAGGGAGACAGCATACAGACTGGAAAAAAGTATTTGCCAACTCCAGGTCTGATAAAGGCTTAACATCTTGGATCTACAAGGAACTCAAACATGCTGAAAAGAAAAAACCAAACAACCCCATTATAAAATGGGCAAAAGATATGAACAGACACTTCTCAAAGGAAGACATCCGAGCAGCCAACAGACACATGAAGAAATGTTCAACCTCACTAATCATCAGGGAGATGCAAATCAAAACCACACTGAGATACCACCTAACTCCAGTTAGAATGGCAATTATTAATAACTCAAAAAATAACAGTTGCTGGAGAGGGTGTGGTGAAAAGGGAACACTTCTACACTGTTGGTGGGAGTGCAAACTAGTGCAACCTCTGTGGAAAACAGTATGGCGATTTGTAAAAGTTCTAAATATTGACCTCTCATATGACCCCGCAATTCCCCTACTGGGAATATACCCTGAAGAACTCAAATCACTCTATAGAAAAGATACCTGCACACGTATGTTTATCACAGCATTGTTCACAATAGCAAGAACCTGGAAGCAACCATGCTGTCCATCAAAAGAGGACTGGATTAAAAAAATGTGCTACATATACATCATGGAATACTACACAGCCATAAAAAAGAACAAAATCATGAATTTTGCAGCAACCTGGGTGGAACTAGAATCTATAATACTGTGTGACCTTTCACAGAAACAAAGATGTGAGTATCACATGTTCTTACTCATATAGTGGACCTTGAACATCCAACATAATACTATAAGAAAATGATTGACAGTGGTGGGAACTATGGGGGGGAGGGGAAGGGAGATGGGATTAACAGTAGTAAATATCTGTTTGGGGATGGGGAGACACCTCTTATCAACAAGGGTGCCTGAAGAAAGCATATTTGTATACCTAACCCTTAACTGTACCCCACAATATCATAATAAAAAATATTGAATATAAAAAAAAACTTAAAAAGAAATACTTTCAGCAGAAATGACCTAGAAAATAAAGGTGCATGTTTGTCAATGAATGTACAACTTGCACAAAATGCTTATCAATATTTTCTATCCAGTGCCATCCAGGATCTCTAGTGATCAGTGACCATATGAAAATTAAAGACACCTATCTACTGAAGAGTTCAGAGTTATTTCAATAAGGCTGTGCCCAGAGATGGTGACTTAACATGTGCAGCTTTGATACTACTCTATAAAGTATAATTTTTCAATTACGTCAAATGATTATTTTAAAAATATAATGTCACTCATATTTAGTTTCAGATTTTCTTATGCATATATGAAAAATAAAATGGCAGTGATAAGTATTGGCTCCATTAGAAGATTTTGCCAACTATTAAATGATTTTGCCAACTATTAAATGGTGATAATTTTATATCAATGGTATTGCGTGATTCAAATAGAAATTGACTACTTTCAGTAATGTTAGATCATTTTTTTCCATCAACTTCATCAAAATTTATTTAGACAATGGTATATATCTGACATTATTGTGAAGGCTAAAGTAAATTTAGTTTAAAGTGCAATACTAATGAAAAAATTATTAAGGTGGCACACAAAATTTATTGGTGCACAGTATCAAGGTAAAACAATGATTTTACTAAAATAAAGTCTAAAGAACAGAAGTATACTTGAAATTAATTGTGGCACACATATACTTCATAGCTATGTCCAAAACAAGTGCAATATTAAATATACAAATGTTTATAAAGCCCTTTAGCTAGGGTATCAAAAAAACTTCAAATATTTTCATGATAAAACCAGTGATAAATATAAAAACAATTTTAGTAAAGTGGTATGCAATCTATACTTCCTAACATCAATCAGATTTTAGAAATGTTTGAGCCTTGCAACTACTTTCTAAGTCAATGATGTTCAATATTTTGCAGCTAATACTTTGAAATCTTTTATTTCATTTTGGTCAAACTTGTCTGGAAAATCTTTAATAAGAGTATACAATGGAGACAGCCAAAAACTTAAAACAAAAACAAACAAACAAAAAAAACCCTGTTTTAAAAGTTTATTGAAAATAAAGCTTACCAACAGGGATTCATCATTCCTCCACAGGAAGAGGAGAAATTAACAAATCTGTAACAAGACCTCAGATGATGTACAAATTCTATATAGTAGAAATTCTGCAGTGGCTTTTTGCAATATCTCAATATCTCAACTCATTAAAAGTATTTGGATATAGCTCCTATATAAAAATAAATAAACATATATTCAGTGTTGGAATGAAATAAAATGTAAAAGGCCTACAATTTTCTAGCATCTAAATTTGACTAAACATTTTAAAAAATTAATTAAAAAAACACATCTGACAAATATTATCATGCAAAAATATTTTTAGGAAAAACGAACTCTGAATGGAGTATTACACTGAACTATGTAAAAAAAAAATTAAATGTAAAATATTTTGCATTTGGCAGAATTTTCTCTGAGCTTACTTTATACCTCAGTATCTATAGAGTACCTTTTGCAATTAAACATATTATTTTCATCAGAAAAGAATCTATTGCTGAAGTCAATTTTAATTGGAAGTTGATTCATTATAAAATATAACTCTGGGCTGGATACAGTGGCTTATGCCTGTAATCCCAGCACTTTGGGAGGTCAAGGCACGAGGACTGCATAAGTCCAGGAATTCAAAACCAGCCTGGGCAAGAGAGTGAGTTCTCATCACTACAAAAAATTAAAAAATAAGCTGGGTGTGGTGGCACATGCCTGCAGTCCCAGCTACTGGGGAGGCTGAAGTGGAAGGATCACCTGAGCCTAGGAAGTCAAGGCTGCAGTGAACCATAATCATTCCACTGCACTCCAGCCTGGGCAACAAAGTGTGATCCTGACTCAAAAAAAGAAAATTTAAATGAAAAAAAGACAACTCTGAAGATTACAGGTGATTTTACTTAAAATTAAAATAGTAAGATGGTGTTGAGATAAAAAATACATTATTGAAAACAAAATATCTGTAATACAACATTGGAGAAAGTTATGACTAAGGAACGTATTTTAAAATGTAGTTATGAGCCAAAAAATCACTTTGATTAAGTTATTGTTAATTATATCCACAAAATATAAATTCATTCTTCAATAAATATGTATTTAAAAGAATCATATAGTATTGATACTTTAGGGTCTTTTTTATCCTAAAACTCTCCCACTTGGATAATTAACTTTTCAACTTGCCCTGGGATAAAGTGGAGAGTGAAAATGTAAGAGGGCCTAATAGTACCAGTACTTAATGGTTTGATAAAGGTGGAGAATGGAGACAGAGGGAATGGGGATGGAGAGAAAAGTGTAGGGTCCCAAAAGAAAAATGAAGAAGTATTTTGAAAAGAAGAGGTATTCAATGGTATCAAATATGACCCCAAAAAAACTGAAGAATAAAAAGAATCTATTAAATGTAGCAATGGTAGAGGTCATTTGTACAATTAGACTTGAACAATTTTAGTAGAAAGGAACAGAAAAGACAGAATTCAAATTGCATGTGTTGCAGAGGTTATGAGAGGTAAGATAATGGCTTTGGTAAGTTTCCCTAGAAAATTCCAACAGTTTGACTGTGAAGGGGAACAGGAAACCGGGACATACCTGCAGAGAAATGTAATCAAAAAGAGATATGGTCTCAAGGAACTTTTCAAGTTGGGAGAGGCCTGGGTGAATATAGATTCTGCTGGGAAGGGGTCAGTAAAAGTAAAACTATAAATACAGAAAACAGAGAAACAATTTATAGGACAATGACAGAGGAAGATGATGACAATGACTAGAGACAGATAGAGGGGTCAGCTTTGGACAGAAGGCAGAAAAACTTTTCCATTGTAACAGAAAAAAGGAGCACGTTGATGCTGGCAACAAGCAAACAAGTTTGTAGATTAAGATCTGGTTTGTAGATTTGGCAACAGAAATTTGATGGAGTTGCCTTCTGACAACTTCTCTCTCTGAAGTAGGTCATCTGTTGACCTTGGCCAATAAGACCAGGAAGTCAGAGATTTAAGATGAGTGGGGCAGAGTGGAAAGGATTGTCAAAGATGAAGGAGCAGGCTGACTAAAGAAACACCACAGACCCACCAATCATGTTAAATCATTGTTGACCATGAATTCTTAAAGATGCTAAAAATAACATGGTTTCCTAAAGCGTCAGTTATCTTGTATAAGAAGATAGAAGAATACATTCAGTGTTAATTAACATTTTCATTATCTCACACACCTCTCCAATTTTCCTCACCTGTTCGGGGTCACCACTCCTGCCAGACTCTCATTTCTCTCTTTACCATCAATTATTTCCTCACTGTTGGATCATTCCTATCTATAGACAATTATGCTTCCATGTATTACTTCTGGTTAAAATAAACAAACAGACAAAAACATGTTTCATCCCACTCCATCTAGGTCCTGCTCCTTTTCCTTACTTCCCTTTAAAAGCAAAGCCCCTAAAAAAAAGTTGCGTATACTTGCTCTCTATCTCTACAATTTTTCTTCTTCTGTTCTTTTTTAATAAACAACCCCACTACTTTATCTAAACTGCTCTTGGTAATTTTATTAATGATATAATCATTGCCAAAAACAGTGGTCAGTTCTTAAATATCATCTTTCTTACTTTCCACAGCATTTGCAATAGTTGGCCGCATCCTCCTCCTTGAAGCATTTTCTTTGTTTTCCAGGACATCACACCACTCTCTTTGTTGTACTACTATCCTGTTGGCCAAGACTTCTCAGAATTTTTTACTGGTCCTCTTTTAACTGTCTTCTACAAATGTTAGTTTCCTTCAGGGCCCAGTCCCTGGGCCTCCATTTTTTTTTTTTTTTTTTTTAATCTATGCTGACTCCCTTGAAAACGTTATCCAGATTCATGTCTGTAAATACTATAGACTGATAACTCCCTAATTTCTATCTTGAGCCCACACATAAATTCTAGATTCATATATCCAGGCATTTACCTGATACCTCTACTTGGATATCCCATAGGTATTGCAGACACGTATCCAGGATTGAGTTCCCAGTCTTTCTCCAAAAAATTGTTCCCCCCATGGTCTCTACTTAGTAATGTCAATTCCCTTGTTTTCCAAATTGCTCATCCCAATAGCCTTGGAATCATCCCTGACCTTCCTCTTGCTTTCTCATCTCACATCCAACTAGTTAGCAAAGAAACTCATGACTTCTAACTATTGCTACTGCTACCCTGCTGGCCTAAGCCACTATCAATTTTGTCAGTATTATTTCAAGAGCCTTATTAGCAGGTCTCCTTTCTTCTAACTTTGTCTTCCCACAGTCTACATTAGTAGGGTATTTAGAGTGATTCTATTAAAATATTGATCAGATCATGAAACTTCTTTGCTCAAAACTATCAATGCCTTCCCACATCAAAAAAAAAAAAAAATAAACAAACAAAAAAGATTCATTCAGCAAGCTAAAAGACCTCATAAAATTTGCTCCCCTCCCCACCAACGTATGCTGG
Organism: Cephalopachus bancanus; assembly: GCA_027257055.1. Taxonomy (NCBI): domain Eukaryota; kingdom Metazoa; phylum Chordata; class Mammalia; order Primates; family Tarsiidae; genus Cephalopachus; species Cephalopachus bancanus. The sequence continues at coordinate 857,890 of JAPVLO010000300.1, read as the reverse complement.
AGCCAGCTCCAGCTCCCAAGGGCACCAATTGTGAAATTTTGTGGAACTTTGTAAGCCAACTATTAAACACAGCCATAATTAAAATTAAATTGTATACATTTACAATTAAATAAATTATAATTAACACAAAAGTAACAAATACTCATAACATCACTTTTTAGTTATTTTCATACACTTCATTATTATTTATGCTTTTGAGGTTATTTGTGTCTATTTTAACTGTATGAAGGAAATGCTATGTGATTGTGTGCTACTGTGCATCTCCATCCAACTCCATATTCAATGGCATCAGGATGGTAGTTTGAAATTGACCATGTTGGGAGTATTTACACTACAGAAATTGATAAATGCTATAAATCAAGGCTTTTATTCTCCATAAAAGCCCGCTATTAAACATTTAGTAGCACACCACTGCCCCCATCCCACATACACACACATACGTGCTTATGACGACTCTGACCTTCTCTCCTACTAGTGTCCCAGAGTACACCTCAGATCAGCACATATAGATCTTTTTTTCCTGCTTCTCAAACATACCATGAAGGCTTGCACCATGAAGGTTTGCATTTGCTCTTGCCCTGTCTGAATTGCTCTTCCTCCTCATTTCTACAACCTGACCTTCTTCAGGGCTTTAGCCAAATGTCACCTTCTCAATGAAGCCTTCTCTGATCAAGGACAAAAATAAAAATTATATTCTCTATCACCTTTTCCTGCTTTATTTTTCTCCTTAGCGCTTATTATCAAGTGAAGTCATAAATATCATTTAGTCTGTTTATTATCTATGTCACCCACTAAAATGTAAGCTCTACAAAGCCTAGAATTTTTATCAGTTCTGCTCATTGTCATACATTCAGTAGCTGGAACAGTAACTAACTCATAGTATGTGTTTAATAAAGATTTATTTCATTGAAGTAATAAGTAAATGTATGAATAGATGCAAACATAAAATACATATAGAAATGATAAACACCAACATCTCTATAGTTTAGTGAGGGACAGAGAGAACACGAGGAGAGATGGAAAATAACTATTTCTGCAATATTTCATTTCTTAAAAAAGGAAAAAATAAATCTTTGAATGAAAAGACACTACAAACTAGGGGGAAATATTGGTAAAACACATATCCAAAAGAACTTGCATGAAGAATATATAATAAACTCTCAACATTCAACAATAAGAAAAACAAACATCCCTTATACAATGTGTACATGTATTGAAACATTGCACTCCATCTCATAAATGTATGCAAGTTACTAAATGTCAATTATAAGTAAAAAAAACTAAATAAAATGTGTATGTCTGTGTAAACATTAAAAAGGCAAAGCTATGGGGACAAAGAATAGATCAAGAATAGTCAGAAATTGAGGTAGGGAGAAGTTTGCCTACAAAAGGACAGAACAAGTGAATTTTGAGAATAATGAAACTGTTTTGCTCTAGTGATGGTTACACAAATCTATGCATGTGTTAAAATTCAGAGTTGTAAATAACAAAAAGAGTATTTTACCCTATGTAAATGTTTAAAATAAAATACTGATGATTTAAAATTAAAAAGACATCTGAAGAAAATAATCGCAAAATATTACCATTTTATAATTTATTAGATGGATACATATTACTGTTATGTTTTCTATATTTTCTATTCCTATATTTGAAATACATTCAGTAAAAATTTTAAAAATTGAAAATTAATATTAGCATACTCTCAGCCATCTGAAAACTAGTGTATTTTCATTTATTCATTACTCAAAACTAAATTGTATTTATGACCTAATTAGTGACAATCACCTGTGCTGTAGCATTTAACCTTCCATGTACCAATAAGCGTATCTGATTCCTGTTAAATGATGTCCTCGTGTCAAAATGATGATGACTACCTTGCAGCCACCATTTTTACTCATGTCAAATTACTTTATTCATTAGAAAGTTAAAACTTGCATTGATCATTTGTAATTGAGATATTTTAAAAGATTAAGACTTTCATTTCTTAAGTTACTTAATAAATTGAGATTTTATCTAACACTGTGTGCTACATTAATTACTATAAATGAATGAGAAGAGAAGAGGGATGGATAAAACTTATAAATGATGCACTAAAACCAAATGAAGAGTCAGTGACTTCACAGCACGCTGTACAGTTTGTTGGAAGTTAAAGTAAAGGAAAGTAATGGGAAAACTGAGTCATCACACAGCACATAGTAATAAAGTGCAGACGTGCCAAATTCAATGTCTGAATCTAATTTGCCATTAAATTTGATTGTATAAGTATATAATATTTATATAAAAAGTTTATTCTTAGTTTTATGTTTGTATGCATATATATTTAAGTAATGTAAATACAATGTACGTCAACATTAGGGATTTAGGGGAATTCTTTTTTTAATGTTTCAGAGTCACTGCCCTAAAGCAGTTTATTCTGAAAAGGAATCTCTTTCACAAGAATAAAAATGCCTCATGTTTTGGAAATTTAAGTTGTCTTTTTTCTTAAAAATGCTATGAGGTCAAGCATATTTTCAGCCTAGGGCAGCCAGACCAGTCCACTCTGGGCTGCCTACTGACGAAGGGACAGTTCCTTGGAGTCCTTTTCAGGCCACAGAGCTTCCATGAACAGTGAACAGCCTGCCTGAGCAGCTGAGCTGGCTCTGCTTCCTCATCCCCAGGTCCCTGCAGTCCTTGCCAGTACAGTGCACTGCTTTATTGCCTAAGGCCTCTTTCCCCTAAACCTCTATTTAGATCCCAGAACAGTTATTGCTTTCCTTTCTGGCACCAGTAGTACTCATCCTAAGAACAAGAATTAGACTATATTATCCGTGTTAGCCTCTTCTAAAAAAAAAATCATCTTTATTCTTTAAAAATCTACATGATGCGACCTTTAGATACTTTGATTCTGCTCCCCCACCCACCTTTAAGTTTTACCCACTTTCATTCATTCAACAAATATTTACTGAGTACCTATTATGTTCTAGCTGCAGTGCTGTTGTTATAACCAAAATCTTCCATTTCTCCCACTTTCTTTCTTCCTCTGATAGTGGTTTACAAGCTCACCTTAGTACTTGTTAATATTTTCTTGTTGTAGATTCATTTCCTTAACTCATGGCCTTTATTGTTGTTGCTGCCATTTCTGGCCATATCTTGTCTCCTGGTTCCATTGATCCAGATGAAGCAAGGACTCCCTCACTAACAAGATTACAGCCCTTAATGTTCAAAAAGAAGGGCCTCATTTCCAGTTGTCAGACCCACTGTCCTAAAGCAGTTTACTCTGGAAATGAATCTCTTTCACAAGAGTAAAAATGCCTCATGCTTTGGAAATTCAGGTTAAAATTGAAATTTAAGTTGAAATTGAAACTTGAAATTCTCTAAAGTAAAACAATGTGTCATCTGTTTCATTGTTTTCTAAAACTTCTTCCTCTTTTCTCATTAAAAAACCAAACAAAAACCAAAAAACACATAATTTCTTTGAGTACCTAATGAGAAAACATTTTAAATGGCACCAAATAACTTTGTATTCAAGGGTTCTTATGCCAGACCCATATATGAATTCTCGAACTGACTCTAAGCAGGTGTACTCTATCACTTCAGTGGGACTTAGTTCCCTGCCCAACTTGATCACAGCCCAGAAGGTTAAGAATGTTTCAATTAAAAAATATTTGTCTCAGAACTAACCAACACTTCCAATAAATCTGATTATGTCCTTACAAGAATTTCCATAGGCAGCTGTGACTCAATACAGTTTGCATCACTCAATAAATATACAAGGCACAAAGAGAAAATCTGAGCTATAGCCAAGCTATTTAAATTTTACTTGCTCAAACTCTTTTTTTTTTTTTTTTGAGTTGGAGTCTCACTCTGTCGCCCAGACTGGAGTGCAGTGGCCACTCCCAGCCACCGCAACCTCGACCTGCTGGGCTCCAGCGATCCTTCCACCTCAGCCTTCCAAGTAGCTGGAACTACAGGTGCGCACTACCACGCCTGGCTAATTTTTTGATTTATTGTAGAGATGAGGTCTCGCCAAGTTGCCCAGGCGGGTCTCGAACCCATGGGCTCAGGCAATCCACTCACCTCAGCCTCCCAAAGTGCGGGATTACAGGCTGAGCCACCAAGCCCGGCTTGCTCAAACTTCTAATGCAATTATACTCTAATTCCCTTCACCTTCCCAACCTCAAAAATGCCTCACATTTAAACAAAACACACAAGAACACAAATTGTCTACTGAACCTTAATTGATCAATTAATCAAAGTAGCCATCTGTAAAAAGTAAGCAGTAGGCAGTAGTGGGAAATATTTGCATAGGACCTTACTACTTCCCTTTTGGGGGCTCATTGTGGTTTTTTTTCTCATTGCTATTTTGTAGCAATTGGAAATCATTTTTTTCAATCTACTGAAGATGAATAATGGTGTTTCTATTAACGTTTGCATTCTTAAATGGAAGGGGAGACAAGGAATACATATCTTATAATTGACAATCTGAACATCCCATAGAATGCTGTTATAGCCTGACCGGGTTCTTATGTACCCTGCCCAGGAAAACTAAGACAGACATAGTTGTTACAATAGAAAAATAGTGTAATATCACAGAGCAGCTGACGAGGACAATAGGAGATATTCCTCAAATTTGCCTCCTTGAGTGTACAGAAGCTAGTTTTTTTTTAAAGGCAATTTGGTGGGCAGGGGATAGAGACTGCTGATTTGTTGGAAAATTGAATTATAGAGATGTTGAAATTATCTTCTGATACCAAGTCAGTTTCCAGGTAACATTTATGGGTCACTAGTCCATTCTGCCAAAATGCAGAATCTAAAAAAATCTCAAACACTGGTCTTAGGTTTGTGTTATCTATAGAAACAATTGAGGAAGTAATAAATCTGATGAACAACGGATACAGAGAAGGAATTCCTAGTAATCAAAGCTACTCAAGGGCTTCAGCTTGATTAAGCTTTAAGATGTCATCAAGGATATCTGATGGTTCATTTTTTTCAGGGAAAACATGTTTAACAAACTCCCGGGCAGCTTCCCCGCTCCCTAGGAGTCAGAACATGAAGATAATAAATTACTCTCTACTGAAGTATCTGTGCAAACCAATAGATCTGTTCATTACTAACCACAGCTTCCCATTTTCAGGGTTCAGGTCTCTTCTATAGTTTTTATACTATGGCCTTATATTAATTTTATGTAGGCTGTTTTAATGCCACATGACAAATTTTACCTAAAATTTCTGAATGGCTTTCTAAGTTACCAAATGCTACTTTTCAACTAGAGAAGAAAGTCAGTTTCTTCATAAGTATCTTCTTATTTTATATTCCACCCCAAAGGGAAAAAAATATCTATGTAGAGGATCAGGACAAGAAATCTATTACTTTAATAACGGTTCACAGGCCTCTCTCGCTGACTTTTCATACCCTCGGTCGTCAGTCTGGCTGCAGTTCTAGTATATTTTGGCCTATTCTACTGGCTTTAGCTCAGCTCACACTGACACATAAGAGGGGGCTGGATTCAATATCAGGGTAGACAATTTATGAGCACTTATGATGGCACACCACCCACGTACAATTAAACCTGAAAAGAAACTATGGATATCCTCTGCTGCAATGTGAAAATCCCCATCCTTCCCGCACCTCACTTTTTCCAGATTACCTTTTCCAAGGCATGAATGCTCACAGTCTGGAGCCAGAGAACTGGAAGCCATTTTTCACGGCCTGCGCATTCCTTTGATTTCAGCTCTACTGTGAGCAAGAATTTTCCCTTATGGATCTTTCCACCCCATGCCACAGTGAGTTCACACAAAACTACAAAGAGCTGAAAAACCCTGACCACACACTAGCCATCCAACAATGAGAAGGTACAACTCTGAGTGTCAGCATGCACATTTTTAAATTTGACCTTGAGGTGGGAAAAAAAAATACAGTATGTAGAGGAAATGCCATAGCAGAGACCTACTGGGACTGAGCTATATCTGGAATAAATGACTTTGCTTTCCATCCCCTGCTCTGTTGTTTTAGGTTTCGTCCAATTTCCATTTTACAGAATGAGTCTGTTGACACACCATCTATCTGTCTGTCAACAGGACTCCCAGGAGCATGATGGACCAGAGTTGTCTGTCAGACATCAGGCCAATAACTGAGGACATGGAGGAAGAGATTAGAAAAGAAAAAGACATGGGCCAGAAAACAGGATGAAGTGAGTCTAGAGGGACACTTAGAGGAAGGGAATCCTGTTAAACAGAGGTTGAAGTGGGTTGAGACATGACTGACATGTGAGGGCCAAGGAGTCCAGTTAGCCAGTAGAACAGTGGAACAAGAGATGTGGAATTTTTCCAGAAGAGTTTATGGGGAAGATTCTGGAGCAACAACAATTAGACTGGTATCCTAACTGTATCAGGTATTTGGCCTAGAACTAAGAGGAATCTATCAAAACCTGATTGAGTATTTCACAGGTGTTTCTCAGTCCTAGACGGTTTGGGATGAGACGGGCCAGTGTTGCAAAGACCCCCACACACACCTTGGGATTAAAAGGCACTGAATTAACTCTAGGGAAATGCTGTGTAACTGTACTTTGCCTATATTATTTATAATTTTTCCAATCCTCATCTTTATTGATTTAATAATTATTCACTAAGCTTCTACCCAATTTTCACAATGCCATAAAGAGGAGAGTAAATGTAGCCCTTGTCTGCAAAAATGTATTCAATAAAATTAGAAGCTACACAATGGCACAGTCTTTATTTTACTCAGTTCCGTATTTTCAGAGCTTAGAATAATGTCTGGCACACAGTAAATATTTGGTAAATAAGTAAATCAAGCTTGTAGCCCACTAATGGACTATTGTCTTTACATTTAGAAGACTGTGATATACTGGTTTTTCTTGCTATTATGCTAGCAAAGTGAACAATGCATCCATTCCTAAGTTCAGAGGGCAAGGCAGGGACTAAAACGTTATAACCTAAAGACAAAGAAATTCCTATTCCCTCCTATACTGGTTGTTCTGGAAGTGACAAAAATCCAAAGAAAAGAAGCTGTTTTTAGTTCTGTTCTTCCCTTGGCATATGCACAAAGAATCATGGATAAGCAGCTCTTGATATTAGCATATGAACTGGTGGCAGTGGGGGAGGGTGGAGAAGATTCCCTATCCTAAGTAGAAGAACATGACCTTGACTGCTGTACTAGTCAAAAGTCTGGTAAGAAAGAGATTTTAGATTTCTCATTCAAATGAGGACCTAAAGAGAGTTTCACGAAAGGGCTATTAGTAAAAAGAGAAAAGAGTTAAAGGAAACCAACGAGGGATGGTGTTGGGAGCCTTTAACTTGAAGGCACTAAGCTACAGAATTGTAGCCATAGGACTACCAAACAGAGGCCATGTCTCCAGAAAGAGGAAAGTGAAAGGGCAGACCGAGAGTGGGAAGCCATTTTTCATCTTGTTCTTAAACCCTGACACAATGATGAGAAAGTAGAAGCTATGCTTTTGGAGAAATGCATACTTCAAGTAAAATTAACTTTGCCGACTTTGTCTTTTTAGAAATCGACTTCCTGGTGTGAGGTATCAGAGGTATCTAATAGTGGCAATCAAGCTTGCCTAAAGTAAAGGGAATTTACAAGACCTAAGACATCATGCATTGGGCAAGGATTGTAAAAGTCGTGAAACTTGTAATTACAAAAGTTATAACCGCTCAGAGGGAGAGCAGGTAGGGATTCAATCTTCCAGTAAATTGGGCACTATCTGCAGGGACGCCAAGGATCCCCCGAAGCTACCCACTGGGAATGCCTAGGAAATAAGGGGAAGTTCACCCTCCACTAGCTCTAAGAAATATCATTTGGGAAGGTATAGAAATAGAATCCTTGTCACACCCTTCTCTAAGGGCTATGATAATGTGGGCAAACATTAATGGGTCTCTGTGTCACAGGTTCTCCAAGACATCCACAGGTGGTCGATAAGGAAGTCATAGCAGTCACAGCAGTCACGTGCAACATCTCCAAGAAAAGGATTTAAGCCAGGGCTCTGGGGGGCTACACAGCCACACTCACCTAGAGTGTAGGCCCATTCCCTGTCTGTGGGGGGTGAATTTTTCTTAAATAAATCTTTTCTTCTCTCACCTCTTTGTGTTGCAATTCTTTGATCTACTCGGATCTCTGGGTTGCCAGCACGCACCTCCAGTTTGCCAGCCCCAGCAGTGCTGCACACCTCCCTGCACCTCTCCTCTCCATCTCTCCAGCAATCCACCCTCACCCTGTCTGTCCATACCCTAACAGAAAGCATTCACTGCTAGACTGTAGTCAGGCAGGAGAGAAGCAGGAAATTCACATTCTGATCTGCCATTTCCAGCACTACCAAACTCCACTGGACATGGAAGCCTGGTGAAAGTATTTCATAGGGGTCAACTTTTCAGTGCCCAGAGTCAGGTAAAAAATGAATAGAAAGCAGATCTAAAGGGGCAGAGGACCTACATCTAGCACAATCACTATTTTTATTTTTCAGTATCCATTTTTCCCTTTTGTCTGGGTGAAAAAACACGTGTCCCCAACATAGGAAACACACAGATACAGGTAATGTATCATCATGAGGTGTTGCAAATTCACTCATACTCCCACATAAAATGCAGGCCAACACCAGTGTTCTCCAATAACAAAACACAGGAGGAAGAGAAGGGGGGCAGGTGCTGACACATGCACAGCTCCCGTAGTCCCTGCTTTTGTACCTAGTCATAAGCCTAGGTTTATAACCATAGTTTCCTCCTTTTACTACCCATTCCCTGTTCTCTTTACCTCTGTAAGTACCTAGACTAGATAAAGTGTTTACCTCGTGGTACGACTCAAACTTTATACACAAGACCTGAATCCACGGTGTTCCGGTATTTATTGAGATGCCACAGTTTTTCACAGACCAGTACGGTAGAGAAATAGTAAGAGGAGCAAATTCTCTGGGCTCCAGACATAGTCTTTGTTGCTTTCATTGGGAAGCAGCAATTCACATTCTCCTTAATAGAAAGTTAAATCACTCAGGCCAGTAGGACATCTTATCTTTGCCTGTTGATTCAGCACTATGAGAGACAATTCAGTCCCAATCTCCAATTTAATGGAAACATGACTATCATCTCTTAGAAGTATTCTTCATCCCTCAGGCACTAGAACTTCCAAAACCACCAATTCCGAGGTTATAGAAGCAGGAAGAAGAAAGTCTTTAGGTGAGTTGTTAGGTATAATTGTGAGAAGGTCTTCCTTCGCCTCCACATCTTGATTCCTGGACCCATTAATTCTGACTGTCAGGGAGATGGCACTCTGTTCTGATCTCTGATTTAAGGCATATACCCTAACTTAATTATCTCCCTATAATTACAACTGACTTCATTGTCTGTCTGTGATTGCAACTGAGCCTGTGATAGTTTATTCCACAATTATATGAAGTAGTGACTTTAGTGGGTGTGAATCGATTGCCAAATTTTATTTAACATTCAATGAGTTCTATGGGGTAAAATGGGAAAAATAGGTGTCCTGTAAGTCTAGGAATGAAGACTTGGAGGTAAGGAAGAAAATATATATTTAAGATACATAGCTAGTCCTTTGAGAAAACAATAGCTGCAGTCTCCATGATGGAAGGAGTCCGATAATATGATAGTAGGTTGGTCCCCCTAGAGAATGATCCTTATTATCAAAGGCTCAGCATCGGTCTCTGCTACTTACAAGTTAGATATTGAGCTGTGGCAGTACCCAGATCAGTCTTTTTTTTTTTGAGTTGGAGTCTCACTCTGTCGCCCAGACTGGAGTGCAGTGGCCGCTCCCGGCCACCACAGCCTCAACCTGCTGGGCTCCGGCGATCCTTCCGCCTCAGCCTTCCAAGTAGCTGGAATTACAGGCATGTGCTACCACGCCCGGCTGATTTTTTGATTTATTGTAGAGATGAGGTCTCGCTGCCCAGGCAGGTCTCGAACCCGCGGGCTCAGGCAATCCACTCATCTCAGCCTCCCAAAGGCGCGGGATTACAGGCTGAGCCACAGAGCCCGGCTTCCAGATCAGTCTTAATGAGATAGATCACATTGATGAACTTCAATTACTGCTGCCATAGAAATTTCGTATAAGAGGTCTACTGAATAAGTACCAGGCCAGCTGAGAAATATCTTGACTGACAGCTGCAGGATGATTTCATCTTGTCCACTGCGTTATCAAGAGCCTCTCCACAATGAAATGCTCATTGGTAGGCATTACATGGCAAAAAAAAAAAAAAAAAAGTTCTGTACCATAACATGGGAAATCTATCCTCATAGATTTTCTCCTTATTCCCAATCTTCATATTATGTTTTTCTAAAGTCCCTGAACAGCTAGTTAAGTTTTTAGCTGCTTCCCATGTAGATATATACACAAAGCTGAAGCCATCTTCTGGTGACCTACATAAATGACCAAATGTATCATTTAAAATTCTTCTAATTGGAGTAATTTCCCTTTGCCATGGTCTGTCAGGGTCATCCTAATTGCTACTGTAACAACTGCCTTGTGCCTGCATAGCATAAGACCTTTACTTAAGTCAAGCCCAGGTTTTTTCCCCCTAGTTTCATGATTATAAGAAACTCATGTATGGCCAGAGTGTAAACTCAGAGGAGGCAATGTATCAGGAGTGGGTGCTGAAAGAGTAAGCCACCTGCTCCACTTAAAACCAATTTTTATGGACCATTTTCATTTGATGGATTGCTGTTACACATTCCCAATTTTATGCATGGAGGGTCAGATAACACCCAGTTTATTATGGGCAGCTTAGGCCACATGGACACTTGATTTTTCACAATCAGTGTAATGGATTGAATAGTGACCCTCCAAAAAACATATAACCCCCATAACCTATGAATTTGATCTTATTTGGAAAAAGCAGTTTTGAAGACAGAACTAAGGCAAGAATTTTGAGAAGAAATCATCCAGGATTACTAGGTATTCCCTAAATCAAATGATAAGTGTCCTTACAAGGGGCAGAAGAGGAGAGGACACAGAAGCAACACAGAGGAGAAGGCCTTGTGAGTGCAGAGGCAGAGACTGGAGTTATAAAGTCTCAGCCAAAGAATTCTTAGAATAACAAAAGCTAGGAGAGGCCAGGAAAGATTGTCCCCTAGAACCTTCAGAGGGAGCATGGCCCTGCTGACATCTTAACGATTTCCAGCATCCAGAATGGTGAGAGAACAAATTTCTGCTGTTTTTAGCCACAGTTTGTGATAATATATTAAAACCACAGAAAAACTAGTATGGTCAGGCACTGAATTTCTACTAAAGCCCAGTAGCAAAGCAGAAACTATTGAAAGGAATAAATAGATCTTGGCAGAAGGAATCACCGTTGTACTCCAAAGCACTAGAGGCCTGCCCTAGTTCTCCTACCGCCCTATGGTTCTCCTACTGGGGCTTGCAAGAGGCAAGTTACCTCACATCTGGCTGAGAGAACAGCACTTCTTCCTTAGGCAATAAAGGATCTGGGGAATCTGGAGGTTCACAGGCCTCAGCCTTCTTTGTATCTGCCCAAACATCCCTATCCTATATCTCAGGGACTCCCTCTTTTTCCAGTTATGCCTTTATCTTATAAGACCAAGTAGTGTTGCACATTTATTGATGCACCAACCTGTCTTTTAGGGTGATGAATTAACTTGCCCAATGCTATATAAAAGTGTCAGAGCTGAGATATCAGTCCCAGGTAGATTTAAATCCTCAGCACATGCACCTTCTATTTGATCAGGTTGCTAGTCCCTAGAAATCTATGTAAGGGGGAAAGGTATATGGATATAGTACATGTGTTTAGCCTCATCAGATGACCTTCTAGTTGTAGAAGATAAGAGATGTTTTTAAAGATACCCTGCACTAGATATATTTGCCTTTCTGGTACAGAAAGTAAAAGATTCTTTAAACGCGTACAAAGAGCTATTTGATTTTATGCTGACATCCTTGTTTGAGTATTCAAGATTGATGATTTGTCTTTTTCTCTGTTTATGCTCTCTAGGATTTCATAAGTAACCATGGCACAATCTATGCAATCTAAATCACCTGAAAAAGACAACTAATGTCATAGTTACAAGATCCTCCACTGCCTTTTCCTTAACCTGCACTCCATCCCATCCAACAGTAATTGTTATCCCAACACATATTGCGTTATCTATCATCCTGGCAAGGAGATTAACTATGCTGTGTGCCTTCATCAAATATGTGAGTGATGTAATCACACAATTCCATTTTGGGGATCTGGTTTCTAGAACAAAACCTGGTTTCATTTACTGGATCAGTCAGATTCCCAGCAACAAATGCCGCACGGAAGGGATAATTAAAGAGAGTTTAATTAAAGACATGTACAAGAGTGTGGGCAAAGTTGTGTTAAACCAGCAAGAAATGGTAAAGCTTCGGGGTGAGTGGGAGTGGAACATTGTTACCACCCCAAGGTTTGACAGTACAAGGGGAGGAAGTCTTTACTGGGACTTAGGGAAAACTGAGGATGTAGCAGAAGGTCATCCAGCAGGAGATGTGGCTTGTGATGCAGGAATCCAGTCACCGCAAAAGAGCTCTGACAGGAAAAGAGCCAGGGGACTAAGTGCCCCAATGTTTCTTCCCTCCCACCTTCCAGTCTCCTGCATATGATTCCCATTGGACAAACCCAATCCAAAGATGAAAGAAATGGGAGCCAGACAATTGATGGAGCCCAAAGAGGTCAACCTCACAAGGCATAGAGAAGGAGAGATAAGACTAGACAATGGAGGGTGGTACGGGACAGAAAATGCCTATGAAGTTATTTTTACTGATTGGCATTGGCAGCCCAAAATAAAAACAAAAAACAATAAAAACCTACAAAGCAAAAGCCAATATGTCAATCCTTTGATCTGGCATAGTCACTGATGATTGGGGTATGCATGAGGCATGGTGGGATCAGAAATTCTGGTCTTTTAGCATCTTATCTTTCCCTTTAGGTTTCCCTGAACAGGAGGAGGCAAACCCAATGTCACCTCCAAAGGCTGAATATGTGTTTCTGTGTGCACTTTTCCCCTATGAAACAGACAACCAGGAGTTTAAAAGGCACATGTTCTTAGGAAACAAATATACCTGGACCTGACTTGCAGCTCTGACATTTACAACCTAGTGATATTTACTTGGCAAGTTACTTAGTTACTCTGAACATTAGTTATTCAGTCTGTATAATCTGGATAGCTGATACCCTAACAAAAATGTTGCAAAGAATAAAGGAAATGGAGAAAAGTTCTTAACAGGGTTTTTCATATATGGTAAATACTATTTATTTTATTTTTTTAGAATTATAGAATTTTATATTTCAATTTTATTAATTTATATTTTAGATGGGGGTACACATACATATTCATTACATGGACATATTATGTAGTTGTGGGGATTCCCTAGAAGTGAGCATTGTGCCCTAAACCCTAGCCTTTGTCCTTCTTTCCCCTTACTGGTGTCCCCAGTGTCTACTATTTCCGTCTTTGTGACCATTTAGTTTCTACATATGAGTACGAACATGTGGTGCTTGGTTTTCTGTTTCTGAGTTAGTTCACTTTATATTATGATCTCTAGCTCCATCCATGTTGCTGCAAAGGACACGATTTCATTCTTTTTTATGACTGCATAGTATTCCATGGTATATATATTCCACATTTTCATTATCCACTGATCGGTTGAAGGACATTTAGGTTAATTCCACATCCTTCCAATGAGGAACATGCAGGTGCAGGTGTCTTTTTTTATATATAACAACCTCTGTTCCTTTGGGTAAATAGATACCTAGTAGTGAAATTGCTGGATCAAATGATAGATCTACTTTTACTTCTTTGAGTAATCGCCATACCATTTGCCATAAAAGTTGTACTAACTGGCACGCCCACCAACAGTGTCTTGGTGTTCCCTTTTCTCTGCTACTGTACCAGCATCTGTTGCTTTCTGATTTTTTTAATAATGGTCATTCTGACTTGTGTAAGGTGGTATCTCATTGTGGTTTTAATTTGCATTTCCCTGATGATGAGTGATGTTGAGCATTTCTTCATATGTTCATTGGCCATTTGTATATCTTCTTTTAAGAAATGTCTGTTCATGTCATTTGCCCACTTTTAAAAATTTTTTTTTAAATTTTAAATATGTGGGGTACAATTCAGGGTTCATTATGCAGGTACCCTTGTTGATAAGGTGTGGCCCCCTCCCCTGGCAATTTCCCACTACTGCCAATCCCACCACTGTCTTCCCCTAGCAGGTTCCCACTACTACCAAGTCCTTTCTTATAGTATTATGATAGTTGTTCAAGGTCCGCTTATGAATGAGAACATATGATACTCGGTTCTTTGTTTCTGTGATAGATCACTCAGTATTATAGCCTCCAAGTCCATCCAAGCTGCTGCAAAGTTCATAATTTTGTCCTTATTTGTGGCTGTATAATATTCCATCATGTATATGTACATTTTAAAAATCCAGTCCTCTTTCAATGGGTAGCATGGTTGGTTCCATGTTTTTGCTATTGTGAATAATGCTGCGATAAACATGCATGTGCAGGTATCTTTTTCATAGAATGATTTGAGTTCCACTGGGTATATTCCCAGTAGGGGAATTGCAGGGTCATACAGGAGGTCAATTTTTAAGTCTTTTAGGAATCGCCACACTGTTTTCCACAGAGGCTGTACTAGTTTACATACCCACCAACAGTGTAGAAGTATTCACTTTCGCCGCATCCTCTCTACCGTCTGTTTTTTGAGAGATTGTTGATGACCATCCTGACTAGAGTTACGTGGTATCTCAGTGTGGTTTTAATTTGCATTTCTTTGATGACTAGTGAGGCTGAGCATTTTTTTCATGTATATGTTAGCTGTTCATATGTCTTCTTTTGAGAAGTGTCTATTCATATCTTTAGCCCACTTTGTAATGGGGCTGTTTATTTTTTTCTTTCCAGCGTGTTTGAGTTCCTTGTAGATCCTAGATGTCAGGCCTTTGTCAGATATACAGTAGGCAAATATTTTTTCCCAGTCTGTGGGCTGTCTCCCCCTTCTCTTGATGGTTTCTTTGGCTTTTCAGAAGCTTATCCGTTTGATGAGGCCCCACTTGTCTATCTCTTATGACCTGAGCATTTAGGGTTTTGATCAGGAATTGGTTTTGCCAGTTCCAATTTCCATAAGGGTGTCTCCTGTGTTTTCTAAGATTCTTATAGTATAAGGTTTTACATTGAGGTTTTTGATCCATTTGGAGTTGATTTTTGTGTATGGTGATGATAGGTAGGGGTCTTGTTTTAGTCTTCTGCATGTGGTCAGCCAGTTTTCCCAGCACCATTGATTGAACAGATTCTCCTCTCCCCAGTGGTTGATGGTGGAGGCTTTGTCGAAGATGAGTTGGTTGAGAAATTGAGGTTTTGCTACTGGAATCTCTATCCTGTTCCATTGGTCTATATGCCTGTTTTTGTACCAATACCAGGCTATTTTGATTATTGAAGCTTTATAATAAAGCTTAAAGTCTGCCTCCCACTTTGTTTTTTTACATTTTGGGGTTTTTTTGTTTTGTTTTGTTTTGTTTTGTTGAGGATTGTTTTGGCTATTCATGGTCATTTATGTTTCCATATGAATTCCTGTATTGTCATTTCCAGGTCTGAGAAGAATGCTGCTGGTAATTTAATGGGTATTGCATTAAATCTGTAGATTACCTTGGGTAGGATGGACATCTTAGCAATGTTGATTCTTCCAATTCATGAACATGGAATATTTTTCCATTTGTTTGTGTCATCTTTGATTTCTTTGAGCAGTGTTTTGTAGTTTTCATCGTAAAGGTCTTTGACTTCTCTGGTTAGGAAGATACCAAGGGATTTCATTTTTTTGTGGCTATCGTGAATGGGATTATGCTTTTTATTTGGGTTTCTGTTTGCTTATTGTTGGTGTATAGGAATGCAACTGACTTTTGCTTATTTATTTTATACCCTGAGACTTTGCCAAAGTCCTTTATCAGTGCAAGGGGTTTTTTAACAGATTCTCTTGGGTTTTTGAGGTATAGAATCATGTCATCTGCAATGCTCACTTTTCAATGGGTTTATTTGCCTTTTTCTTGCTGATTTGTTTGAGTTCTTTGTAGATTCTGGATATTAGTCCTTTGTCAGATGCATAGTTTGCGAATATCTTCTCTTATTCTGTAGGCTGCCTGTTTGCTCTGTTGATTATTTCTTTTGCTATGCAGAAGTTTTTTAGTTTAATTAAGTCCCACTTGTTTATTTTTGTTTCAGTTGCATTTGCTTTTGTGGCTTTAGCCATAAATTTTTTGCCCAGGCTGACATCCATAATAGTTTTTCCTAGATTTACTTCTAGGATTTTTATGGTTTCAGGTCTGACATTTAAGTTTTTAATCCATCCTGAGTTAACTTTTGCATATGGGGAGAGATAGGGATCAGGTTTCATTTTTCTGCATCGTACACGGTAAATACTCTTTAAATGTTTTCTTTTTCATTATTGACCTTTTTTTGTGATGTTGTAGCCACCACTTAAAGTACATTTGCAACTCACTTTATGAGAAAACGCATTCCAAGTTCCAAATAATCAACTTATAAAACAAAACCTTTGAACACAACTTGTTTTTGAGAAGAGTCTGTATTTAGATGAAACTGTCAAGGGCTGGCTCCTAAAGATGAATGGATGACCATAGTTACAGAAATGATAGGATCACTCTAATTGGAATAAGGTGAATTTACTCCAAAAGAAATAAATATATTATTATAAAAGAAAAGCCACATAATAAAGAGAAGTAACCCCAAATATATCCATATACTCTAAAGAAAACTCTCTGAAAGTGTCTTTGCAAAAACTGTTAACCATTAACCACCCTAGAAACCAGAGTGGGATTGGAAGCTGTGAGCAGGAAAAGCAGACTCTCTTATTTCTCTATACATTTAAATGTTGTTTAAATATTCTACAGTGAACATACATGCTTGTTCTGCCTAACTTTTTAAAACACTTAAATTTCTCACAAGGTTTGAGCGCAAGGCCAGATGTCAATATGACGGACTAAGCAAAATGACTGTGATAAAGAACAATAATCAACAATAGATACAGAAATCATGATGCTATAAATAAGATAGAATAAGGCTCATTTATTTTCCACAGAGGTAGTGTATTTTAAAGATTTCACATTATTATAGTATATAAACAAATGCTGCTATCCACTATATTACACTAGTTCCTGAAGGCCCTATCTACCTGTTCTTATTAGGGATACCTAACACCTAGTCTAATAAATGTTATAAGCTCTGTAACTATTATATGAATAATGAATTTTTTTAAATTGAGAGGCAGCATGGTATGTTGAAGAGAACACAAAGTCAATTGTAGTGAGCACTTCACAACTTTGTTTAGTCTCAGTCCTCTCATCAATAAAATGAGAGAGCAGAAAATAGCAGTAGTTCCAAGATAATTATTTTAATAGACTCATAAGTGTCTAAAGTTTTGGGAGCTGATATTGAACCTTTAATTCTTCATTATACCAAATAAGGACTTTAAAAAATTATCGTTCAGTGTCACTATTATTTTACATGTAAAAAGATATTTTAACATCAACATGTGAGAGACATAATTCAGAATAAAAACAGTTCTTCCCAAGAAAGAACAACTGACAACCTTATACTGCTATATGCATGCATACACGTGCACACACAAAATGTGTAATAAATTTGACAAATGCACACAAAATTTGACACAGATGCACATAAAATTGTGTAATAAATTTGACAAACATTCATAGATTTTGAATCAGAGTACTAAATGAACTTGGGTGTCTCTTCATACTTAAGATTTTATAAATGCTTTTATATTTTTAATTTACTTAATTTCTAATTAGAAAATATGTGCCTTTTTGCAAATAAATAAATCTAAACAAGACTGATGTGTATGAAGAAGAAAGTGGAAGCCCACCTCAAGTCTCCATCCAACCTCACTCCCCAAGTTAACCACAATTAAAGTATGGTATATCATATTCTAGACAATTTTCTGCAAAGATATAAATATAGATATATTGATTGGTACACAGCTTTTTTAAAGGAGTAGAACACATTCCAAGCTGTCTATCAGTTTGCAAAGTAGAGTCCTAGATATATAATAATGGTCAACTGAATTGAATGTCAGTAATATTTAGGGAAAATATTTGTTGGGCTCAATAAAGGAGAGTGTCTCTTTGTCATACACTCATCATAATTGTTCAGGAGTTTGAAAGCTCTTTCTGATCTTAGTAGGCAATTCATTCCTATGTGCTTCACACAGGATCCCCAGAATGACTGCCAAAGAAGATAAGAAATTAGGAGTGTCCAGAGTCAAGACATCCACTGGGTATTTGAAACAAAACTAAGAGGTGTCAGGCAAGTCATCCACCAAGAAGAGACAGAAGTCAAGAGAAAGAAACCAGGATTTTGAAATGGGATATTAACATCAGAGAGCTAGCTATCTATGACTGTATTTAGGGAAACAGCCTTAGTAAAATGAAAGCAACTTTTGACTCTGAAAGTTCATATCATCTGTTAATGCTCTAAAAGCACACATCAGAACTGGAAAGCACTAGGAAAGACCAAAACTGTCTTGGGGAGGCTACAGTTACCACTTCCTGATGTCAATGCTTGTCAGCCTTTTTGTACATGAAAAAACGTGAGAACAACAAAATACAAAATTTTTTCAACCACTGAGTTAGGGATCCTGTTTGATTGCAAACACTGGCTATATTTTCATAGGCAAATTAGGGCAAGGAAAAGTAAAAGCAATTGGCTTGAATTGGGACATAAATGATCCCTATTAATTTTAACTATTTATTGAAATTTACCAAATGATTGCATACTTCAACTAGGTTGAGACAACTTCAAGGGATATAGTCCAATTCTTTATTCTTTAAATATCAAGACTGTTGACAATTAATGCTCAGTAAATGAGAAAGGAGAAAGGAACTAGTCATTTGATATGCATTTGAGCAAATATATTCTCCTATCTGCAAGTAATTTCTTTTCATCTACATAAGGAATGGCAGATACCCAGCTCCCGTAACACAGAATCACCATCTTACATATGGCAGTCATCATTAGGAGTCACATAATCTGTTGAGTCAGGATACAGCTAAAGTGTCCTTCTCCATCAGTGTTCCAGGTAGCTACTATGAGAGTTGGTACTGTGTGTTAGACCTATTTGCCGTATCTGAACTCTATGATCTATAAAATCCCTCCTAGATTTAGCCTACTGGTGCTAAGAATAAACCATCAAGAAGAGGAAAAACAAATATCCTAAAGATTAAAAGTGTCTCTATCAATGTTTAATACCAAATCATGATTAA
This sequence comes from Cephalopachus bancanus, assembly GCA_027257055.1. Taxonomy (NCBI): domain Eukaryota; kingdom Metazoa; phylum Chordata; class Mammalia; order Primates; family Tarsiidae; genus Cephalopachus; species Cephalopachus bancanus. The sequence goes on along the minus strand of JAPVLO010000300.1, from coordinate 838,624 downwards.
CAGAGGAGAAAAACCACTTGTTGCCTTCTCTGTGGTTTTACTGTGCCTGGCCTACCTGCCTTCCTAGCTTTTGTGGAACATGGAAGTTTTCTATTTCTCATCTTCTGTCTTGCATTACCAAGTGAATTCCTCATGCAGTTCAAATGTCTTTCTCCCATTTATTTTTAATGGTGATCTCTGCTTTCCTTGAATCTATTCACAACCAACCAGAAGTTGCTAAACTTTGGGTTTTGAGGCTGGTATGTGAAGGGTCCACAAAAGGGATGATGTAGACTTCAGTAGCAAAGGCATCCCAAGAAGGGGATGGGGTTCATCATATCAAAATACCATTAATCAAGGGAATACCCAAGTCTTCTTGTAAGTCAGAGAATAGCAAGTAATATTTGTCTAGTTATATCCTTTGAACCTGGGAATACAGCTCCTCAAACAAGTGGCCACTTACTTGGCAAGCTGTTAAACAATGTTAAGCAGAGTCCTTTGATAAGTGATTGTGCAAAACCTTAACACTAATATGTATTACAAATAACTAAGAGGAGGGCTAGATTGTGCCACATTTCTCAAATTCATTTAACCCCAGAGCCTTTTTATCAAGGCCCATCCTATAAGACTAAGATTCCACAGAACATATGCTGGGAAATGAAGTTCTGGCATTCTAAAGGCAGCTTCCTCATTTTACAAATGAAAAATTACTCTTCCCCACACAGTTTATAGGCAGAACTGAGACAAGAATCCAGGTAATTTAGTTCAAATATAGGTCTTGGTCCTATTTTAATGCCATTCCTTATGTAGATGAAAAATCCTTGATATAGTATCTAAAGACTAGGCAAGAGGTTAATTCAAACACATTGAACCAAGGATTTGTGATCATGATTCTCCTTATCTTCTGTGGGTATTGCTGTATGATGTTTAGCAGTGATCATTAATGTTACCAGGGGATGCTAGGGCTGAGAATAACCTTAGAGGACACCTGTTCTGCCTCCCTCATGTTATAGGTAAAAAGTTTGTGGCACAGAGAGGCTATAAGTCTTAGCCAAAACTGCGTAATAGAGTTAGAACTAGACCTAATTCTGCTGACACCCAGTTTCAAGTATGAAACCCAATATATTGCAGCTACTAACTCCCAAACTATCAGATAGAGAAGATGCTTAGTGAAGTCAAGATAAACACTTTACTATCAAAGCTTATAAAAAGTATACATTCTAAGTTTTATGTAAATACATGTATATATGTGTAGTATATACACACATATATATGTATGTATGTATGTATGTGTGCATGTATCCCTAGTCTAACTCCTGAAGGGGCTACTGAGAGTTGTTAGGGAAATGATGGACAGTGTAGCAATAAACACCGAAAACATGCACACACACACACAAAAAGTCTTCTAAGGAAGAGAAAGAAAATAATCCAGTCAAGGTATTCTCACTATCAGCAAGCAGTAGTTCTCCTTTATGGCCGCATGTAAGACTCCCCCAGAGATCTTTTCAAAAATGCCCATGCATGGGACTCATCCTGAGAAAATCTGATTCAACAGACTGGGAGTGGGGGCTCAGACATGGGCAACTTTTAACAGCCTCACAGGTGATGTGGCTGTGCAGCAAGGAGTGAGAACTATTCATTGAATCAAGGGACTCCAAGGTACATTCTCCTCACTCCTACATCATCCAGCCTCTACGTCTATGGGCAAAATGTCCAGCCGAGAGGTTTTCCAGACATTTGTTCACGGCTGACGCTTGCTCACAGCCTCACCCTGAGCATGGAGCCAGAGCCAACAATTCTCGGCTCCCTTCTGGGCTTCTAGCTACTCTGGGCTGCTGTGTTGGCTTCTGCCTCCCTCTTAGCACTTGTTGTCAATCCAAAAAAGCTGGGGAAGCTAAAGTGAACTCTTTCTATTTGTTTATGTGGCAGCAAACTCAGAGTCTATGCCGAAAAAATGTCCTTGGCCTTTGACAAAGCTGCCTTGGAGATGCCTCTGTCTATTTTAAATAGGCCACAAACAGCCCGGAAACCAGCGCCCTCCACCAGGAAGCCAATCTGCTGAATAAGCCCATATTAGCAGAAAGAGACAGGGTAATTCAAATGCAAGGGTGTTTTTGACATTTTTTTGTATCATGTAGCTTCAGAGGAATGCAGAACTTTTAAGGCAGAAGTTTGGATTTAACTATAGAGAATAGGTCAAATGGTGATTGATTTATGTGACTGAAATTTTCAATTTTTGGGAATTCTTGACATACAATGATGAGGCCCTGGAATATGGAAAGAAATCAAGTGTTTATGAATTTATCTTTTAAAATCTTTCATTATTAGGAAACTAATATGTTATCCACTTCTAAAAGCCTTGGAAGAGAGTTTAGGGCTAGATCTTCGAGATCTCAGAAAGGTTTCCAGAAGGCAATAAAAAGGAAAACATGGTTTCATTTTAACTCGTAAAAAAAAGACAAAAGAGAGAAAAAATAATCTAGCTAAAAGTAACACAAGTCCAAATTTAGAAGCTTCATCTACTCTGGTGATGAAAAGAAGCAGTGAGATCAACTACTGAGAAAAGTAGATATTGTAACACAGCAATTGCAAATCTGAGAGGGCTTGTAAGTAAGGTTCTTTACGTATCCCAAAGGAGTTACCCAAAGATCCAGCAGGGAAAGACATTGGTTTGTCAGAACTTATAGGCGGCACCACTAGTGGTGGGTCCATGAGGAAAGAAATCACGCATACAGGCACTACAGCAAACAGTTTTATAGGCAAGCAAGTCAATTAGTCAAATTTCTATCCCATGTTGACAACTACATTGATTACACATGAGGATCACATTATTTTCTGCTTTGCTTGATGATCTGCACCCCGTAACTCGTTATTGGGAATATGCATGGCCTTCAGAGACCAGCCCTGGACAAAGGCTGCTCCCTTGAGGAGGGGCAGAGAAAAGCCAGATAAAGTACCTCACAGATGTTAATAAAGGACAGTAAGGGTGGTGTGAGAGCAGGCTCTGCACTACATGGGAACAGATGGAAAGTGTAGAATGATTGTTTTACTGTGGACTCTGTCCACATGAGAAATGTTTGCTATATTCAGGAGCTATACAAAATGCAAGTTCTCTGACCTCAAGAAATCTGCTATCTAGGTGAAGAGAAAGAAGAAAGGGACAATGTTAAATAGCAGGAGGATTTGTAAATCCCAATGCCAAATACAGAAATACAGAAGATACTTCATGAGTAACTGAAAGGTAGGCTCAGAGAGCAACTATAAGATGGCCCCAGACATGGAAGAAGATCCTTTTGGCTGTAGTCACCAGGGAAGAATCCACAGATGTGGAGGCCAAGGAGTCAGATCTCGAAAGAGGGGACTCAACTCAAGAGTTAGGGAGAGCACCCTGGGAGGGGTGGGAAAGAAGGGTACAACTTGCATCTGTCTGGAGTGTTTAGGAAACACAAAGCACGCAAGAATATGTAGAAAGTTTCTGGTCTGGCACTTTTTGCTCTGAGGACCACCAATGATGTTCTGGACACTACCTTTGGCTTTAATTGAATAACATCTAATCAGAACATACAGTCTAGAGTAAGTTCTACAGGGAAAGACTCACTGTGAAACAAGATAGGGAAGGAAGGAGAAAGTGAAGAACATTCATACTTGTTGAGCACTTCCACGGGCCTGCCCTGTGCTAGGTGCTTTAAATGTATAACCATTTTATCTTCAAAATAAAAATACCAAAATCAATAACCCTATGTGGCTGGTGTTATTGCTCCCAATGTACAGAAAAGGAAAGAGAGATCTAGAGAAGTTAAACAATTTTCCCTAAGGTCACAGAGCAAATAAGTAGAAGTGCTAGAAAGTGGTAGAGGTGTGGAGTGTGATCAAAGGCAAAAATGCAGATGGGCCTGGACATCCATTAGAGATCCTTGTCTTCCAACTTTTCCTTGTGGGTGCCTTCCTTTCTCCATTCCACAATTATAGTCACATCATAGAGTTAAAGGTGTCCTTAGAAAAGCATCCAAACTCCATCTTTGACTCTCAAGAACACAAGGGCTCAGATAGATGAGCCTGTGTGTGTGTGTCACGGTGACACACCGAACATGAGGCAGGGCTCAAAATTCAGCCTCTGGCCATGCTCCAATGTACGAGCCAGCCCTGGTGAGTGACTGGCTGAGGAAGCGGAATAGCAGTGTGTGTTGGCTGTAGGTACTTGTAGGAGGTGTTCAGCTTCCTGTTGTCTGCACCACCCCTTCACAGAGACACAGATGTGACTGCCAATCCCAAATCCTAACAAATTCCTGCAATCATTGGTTTTTGAGAAACCTTGGTACAGAATGGCAGAGCATGCCATTTCCCATGTGCCTCCTCTTCTTTACCCTGAGCCAGGGTGAGAAAGGATTCATTGAAAAACAGTGAGCCACAGAGGCCCACAGCTCTTCACCCTCACACCAACCTCAGGCCACTGGGAGGAGAGCCAAAATAGATGTACTCCCGGCAGCTTCAAGCATTTGTCTAAAGATTGCAAACAAAATATTGTCAAGAGACAAGACTCATTGAGGGTATAGCAACTGCGTTTACTCAAAGGCAAACTGACTGTGGATAAATGGTGGCTGCGTTCTTGCATTCCAACTTCTAAACACAGACTTAAAGAAGCAGGCCAAAGGCTGGCTGGAGGGTCAGAACAGAGATCCTGTCTTTATCACTAGTGTCTCTAGCCATGGAATCAAATAAGTAGATAAATCAGCCCTCACAGTGGGAGAGAGGGGACCCAGTTTCTGTTTCTGTTACCTTTGAGAGAAAGTGACTGATGGTTCTTGAAGCCAAGCAGACCAGGAAAGATTTCATGGGCTAATTTTTTTCAGCCCAAGGGTTGGTCACCACCAAGTCTTACTCCCAGGGACATGGCCAGCAATGCCACCTTAGTTGGCAGAAACTACTATAAATTTTTATCAGTTCCCTTCCAACACACACACACACATGCGCACACACACATACACACACAAACATACACACACACATCATAAGGAAAGATTTTTGCATGCTGCATTAAAATAATTAAAACTTTTCTTGATCTTATCATCTCAAACTACTAAAAGCCCTAGAATTCCTGTTAAGTAAGAATGACCATGTAGATAGTTTTATTGGAAACCACATCTTAGAATTTAAAACTGACTCCAATGTTTTTTGTTTTTGTTTTTGTTTTTCCTTTTTTCTTGGGGGCATATTCTTCCAACTTCTGGGCAGTTTTACAAGGCTTCTACCAGCTAAATTAAGGTGATTTCATCCACCTGCTCTAGCAGTAAGTGCAGAAACAGAATACTAAATTAAAGCCAAGAGCTTCTCTTCTCCTTTTTTCAATTTATGAAACCAGACCAGCCAAAAAATAAACATCTACCAGTCACATATCCTAGTCTCTGCTCTGGCCCCACTCAGTGTATAAGTTGAGCATTATAGAAAGTCTAAATCAGGGTTCTCAACCAACAGACTGAAGTCAACTTATGCGTGGAAAACCTTTACCTTGTCACTAACTTCTGTGACACAGTACCAACAAAATCCACAGGTATTTTCAATGGGTAGGTTCAATAACATTGACCCATCTGCACCCTTCCTGCTAAATGGTATCATTGGGGCCTGGGTAAGAGTGACCAAAGCTAGTAAAAATGGAAAATATCACCTTCTTATGGCGCAGAGAAGAGCTCTTTGGCCTCTATCAATCAGTTAAAAATACATTCTCAACTTCCTCCAGAGCAAACATTCAAAAAATAATTTTTAATTCTGGTCCAAAATTATCTGAACAATGGTTTCTGTTTCACTTCTGTCTGCGTAGATAAATTCTTCCTACAATTTTCTACAAACCCCAGTCTCTTTTGATTTCAGTTTCAGTATTATTCAGTGAAGGATCTTTATAACCTTTAATTAGGTACAAGAGGGAGACCATCTAATGCAATACTGAGTTTTACTCAAGACTATCTTCTCAAAGTGTGATGCATGATGGTGTAACTGCTTATACTCAAAATTGCCAAATGAGTGGTATCCAAGATCACCAATTTTACTCAAATATTTGGAGGAAAATATATCTTTGTGTGAAAATAATTACAAATACACACTATGGTATAGAAACAAAATGTCTATGACTGTCAAGACAAAAATGAAGATTTCAAAGAAATGTATGATTGACCAACTTGAAGCTATGTACCAGACCACCCTGGGTAGCATGACTACTCTTGTCTGTGACAGGTCAAACACCCAGGGGAAGGGAACAAGTCTCCTTTCTTCTGCCATGTATCACACTTTAATGGAGACTTCTGAGAAATACTGACAACATGATTATGGAAAGGATAGGTTAGAGTAGGGAAAGTGGTTGCTTCATAAAAGCCCTGGAACCAGGTTTCCTAAAGAGTGGTCTACTTACCACTAGTTACACAGTAATTATTTTAGGTACTACTTGGAATTACTAGTTTATATTTTAATGTTTTCTCCATTTATGGCAAGTTTAGGCACATGTTCCTCACTTTCCTAAAATTTTTGTCTTAAGCTAATTAAAATGAGCTGAGCAAAAGAAAAAAGATTAACTAAATAGCACATGTGGCAACAGATACAATAAAATCTTGAAGGTGGCAAGTGAATGACTTAACTTACATAAGCTAAATTAATCTATATCTTGATAATATTTATCTACTTAACAACACTAAGAAATGCCATACTGGCTCAGCCTCATGGCCTAACCATTAGATCTAAAAATGGTCCCAAAGAATACTTATTTCCTCAAAAACTTATTTAACACCTACTATGTATTATGGAAAGCCTTACTTAGAAGAGTTACAAATCCAGTGAGAAAACAGACTCATACCAAGCTACTGCAATGCCAGGTCATCATTGCCACGATGACCATATTCAAAAGGTTCAAAGGGAGATCAGTTGCATTAACAAATAAGTCTGCTAGATTTGGGGCTAGAAAAGACTTTATAGAGTAGGTGACATTGGATTTAAAGTTTATAAAAGAATAGTAGTTTACAGAGAGCAGTGCAACCAAAGGTATAGTTGCCTTTCCTTAAAACAGTGACAAAATTTAACGAATAAAATTAAACATATGTGGATTATTTTAACAGTTTCTGATTTTAGTTCCAGGATAGATTGCCTTGTTTCTATTTATCTTTCCCAGTTCAAACCATAGTCATTCCTGTCATTTTTCAAGGAAGAAGTTTCTAGAGAGTGGGAAGTCTCCTTTGTTTATGTAGTCTCTTCGTAACATACTAATGGCATGCCTAGTGTCTTCAAATGGACTTTTTCCTGTGACTAAAGTTTATGAGAATGAAGAGTCTTGAACAGGGCAGACCACCACCACCAGTCCTTGGGTCACATCCCAAGTCCTCTCATGGAAGCCTTCTTGGTTCTTTACTTGTCCAAAAAAATTCACATTTTAAGAGGATGTCTGAGTTCCAAATTTAAAATTTTTTCAATGTATCTGATCCTTGTTCATCACTCTTTTCCATGGATACCTGAAGGATCTTCAGGTTATTAAGTGATTTTAAGGCAGTTAGTCTCAATTTTCTACTGGATTATAAGTTAATGGAGGTGAGGGACCAAGATACAACTTTGGTATTCCCCAAAATTCCAATGCAGTGCTGAGCTTAATTTATTTTGGTGACTTGAGATTCTGTAACTGAAGCAAGGAAGCTGGTCAAAATGGTGTGATTGAGCAAATGACAACTTCAAATAAAGTCTTGAATTTTCAGTATCACCATCAACCCACACATGTACACCTATGTCTATTACCAAAATAAAGGGATGAGACACATGTCCTCTGCCCCCCACTACCTTACCACCACCTTCTAATGTGCATGTCCTCTTAATTTCTTTTTCCCCACGGCTTTAAAGCTATCTTGATGCTTTCACACACACACAAGATTAGCACTTGATATGTCAAGACTATAGAAAGATGGAAAGTAAACCCTCATAGACGTATCACTTATTGAGACAAGAATGTACATAATAATTATACAAAGCAGAAAAAAGTCATAAACAAGAAAGCCACAGACATGTGAACAAAAGAAACCACTAGTTCTTAAAAATTGTCGAGAAAGATAGAAGAGTTTTGAATCCAGAACATTCCTATGGACTGGGCCTTCTAGAGATGACTACGGGGTCAGCAAGGACCCAAGCAAAGACTTGGGCAGGGCAGCAAATGCTACTCACAGAATGTTGATTATCAATTGGCCAAATGTAATTTCCTATCGTGTGACAGCGATGCATTCACCAAAACACATCTGGTCAGCACTTTAGAAATCTGGAAGATCCTCTCTGCAAATAGGCACATTGGCAAGAATCTTTAGGGAAAAGACCACTAGAGCTAGCCTTGGCAGGAAGGTCTTCCTTTAGATGTGATTTGTGGTGGTAACTTTTCTACCCACACCAAAGAGCATACAAAACAGTACATTCTTGGTACTTACTGAGGATTTAATGAGTACCAAAAGGGTTAAAGGACAAAGATTCCTTAATGATCTCATTCTTAGAAACAACTTGGGAGAGAATAAATTCTGTTTCCAAAGACGTTTGGAACTTGGTTGAACTCCAAGAGTTAGAGAGATCAAATGGGTTTGAATACTCCCCATCACTTTTAGGGGCTCATGATTGCTTCCTCCTTTCCTAAATTCCTCTTATTATTGCAGAGTCTGACAACAGCATTTCATATACCCACATTCCTTTCCTTTTGAATACTAGAAATGGTTAGAGACATGGCAACAATAGGACATCTGATGACTTAAACCCACTTGCATTTTTATTCTCCCAAGATTGACCTCCTTTCCAGAAATGACCCTTAAGGAAATTCCAAATATATGGGCATATAAATTTGAGTTATTGACCTGGCACACAACTCCATCTGCCACCTACTCAATGCCAAGCAGCTCACAAATTGAAAACTCATTAGGAAGTCTCCAGACATCTTTGTTTTCTGCATATAAAAGGTGGCAGAGAACATTCTAAATTGGCCACCCTTTCATCCATCACAACCCCAGCCACTATAGCTACACACAATGAATATCTCTGTAAAACTGTAGTCCAAGGAACAGTTAGAAGTACCTTTTTGGACAGCCACCTATGCCCATGCTGCTGTCTTGCTCACTTGATTGCCAGTTCCTCGTTATCCTTAGCTTCCACACTTAGAATGTAGTGCAGTGTCTAACACATAGTAGTATTCCAGAAATGTATACGATTGAAGAATGATTCCATTCTACTAATTATTTTATCTGCTCTTTTCTTCCAAATTCAATTTAGTTCAATTCCAATATGTTAAAACTACCTAAGTTTATCTGTCCCAGATCAAATCAGAGATGGAGCAAAGTTGCACATGTTGCCAAATAATAATCATTAGCAAAATTACAGGCAGAAACCAGGGAGAGTATTAGGGTCTCTAGAGTCTGTTGTTTTAGCATTGCATGAACCCATCTAACATACTCCTTAGCTCAATACCATTAGTTTATATACAAGTATTAATTAACATTCATAACAAGAATTCTTATCTTAGGTTTGCAAGATAACCTGAAATAGATTGACATTAGAACTAACTTGATTCCTCTGGATTAATATGGCCCTTGTAATTTCCTTATGTATCCCTATAAAGGTCTGTGTACCATATCTGAAAATTATGTGTCTAAAATTGTCTTGAAGATATGAGGGGGAATAGGAGACTAAAAGAATTGAAGATAGTTTTGATATGTCAGTAAGGTTGGCATCACTTGTGCTTTACTTTCAAATGTGAATAGATTTGCTTTTAAGTGTGGTGTTTTCAGTACAACTTCTATATATGACAATATAACATAGTCATTATTCTCTGAAATTAAGTGAATAAATGTACTTTTTAAAAAAGCATTATCTTTTTAATCCAGTCCTCTTTTGATGGGCAGCACGGTTGGTTCCATGTTCTTGCTATTGTGAACAATGCTGCAATAAACATACGTGTGCAAGTATCTTTTTCATACAGTGGCCTGAGTTTTCCAGGTATATTTCCAGTAGGGGGATAGTGGGGTCATATGGAAGGTCGATTTTTAGAACTTTTAGGAATCGCCACACTGATTCCACAGAGGCTGAACTAGTTTGCACTCCCACCAACAGTGTAGAAGTGTTCCCTTTTCGCCACATCCTCTCCAGCCCACAATTTTAAATAAAAATTAAAAGAGGAAAAAAAATTTAAAAAAATAAATAAAGCATTATCAACTCTTATTAGACAATTATTATACTGCTGATACTAGTCTACATGTTTAACATACATTTACCTACATAACCTCTCAAGAGCCTTTTAAGGTAGGTAATAGTGTTTCCATTTTACAGATTAAAAAACTGAGGTGCAGAGATTTTAAAAATCTGCCAAATGTCACAGAATTTATAAACAGATGAGAGATTAAAAGAATTCTGTTTGATTCCTGCCTACTCTGCTCAGCACATTATCTTTTAAATGACTTTCAAAGAAAATGAAAATAGTTCTATTTGCAGTTGCCATGAATAGGTATAAACAACTTTAAAAGGAAAAATTAAAAATGTAAAGTCTTCTTTACAATGGAGCAGTAGAGTTAGTAGCAACAGGATGCAGAGGGCTCAGAGGAACGTGTACCTTTATTTTCAAGATCAGAGAAGAAAGGCAAAGGATGATCTATATTCTGGAGGTACGAATTTGTAAGCGATAAAGAAAGCAGGCTTATTTCCGGTATTGCTTCTTCCATCCTGTCTACTTACACTTTTATAATACCTCTGAACATCAAGATGTTTCCCCTAGACCTTTTTTTCACCTGTGTTTCTTTTTTTTTTTTTTTTTGAATTGGAGTCTCACTCTGTCGCCCAGGCTGGAGTGCAGTGACCGCTCCCGGCCACCGCAGCCTCGACCTGCTGGGCTCTGGCGATCCTTCCACCTCAGCCTTCCAAGTAGCTGGAACTACAGGTGCGCACTACCATGCCCAACTAATTTTTTTTTTATTTATTGTAGAGATGAGGTCTCACCAAGTTGCCCAGGTGGGTCTCGAACCTGCGGGCTCAGACAATTCACTCACCTCAATCTCCCAAGGCATGGGATTACAGGCTGAGCCACCAAGCCTGGCTTCACCTGTGTTTCTAACAGGAAACTAGTTTGTTTTCAACACCTATAATTGGTGATAGTTACCACTGCAAAAAGATACACAAATGTACATTCTTGAGGTCTTTGAAACTGTCCACCTTCCTATATTTCGAGATTAACTATGGTTTTTTTATCACTTCTCTCAGAGACATTGCCAGGAAGACAGCTTGTTCCTGGACCTGGTCTGGCTAACACTTATAGGCTAGTTGTTTTTAAACTCGAGATGTACATAAGAGTGACCTGAAGAATTTGCTTTAAATACCATTTCATGGGCCTCATTCCCAGAGATTCAGTTGGTCTGGGGGTGGTCCTAGGAACTGACGTTTTAAATTCTCTGCAGGTTATTTTCATGTGAAGCCAGGACTGAGAATCACTGGCTTGTGCCCACTGTCCCACCCCTGGCACAGTCATACATATACCCACCACTTAATATCCCAAACTGTTGGAAATGCTAGAAATTAATGAGGTCCTAATTAACCTTCTCCTTGAACATTCTTTTTGTCTCCTCTTTTACTTCCACGTCTCTCTACCTTCTTAAAATGTTTCACTCAAAAACTACCCTCAAAAATTCTTACAAGTAGTTTAGAGAGGCAAAAAAAAAATACCTTACTTACCTGGACCAGCAAATGTTCCAACTCTTGTCTATTTTTATAAAACTTTTGGATAACTAATCGGAAGATTAAACTCCCAAGAATCTTTAAAGAAAATACCCACATAGTTTGGAAACTTGCTTGCTTGTTCCATGAACTTAGTTTCCTGGAGTGACAATATTGTAGTTATGGACTTCCATTTGGGGAGGAATGTGATAAACAAGGCTGGATTGCCTTAACCTTGCAGGATGGACATGATGCCAGGCTAGTTACTCGGAGTATCTAAAAAAAAAAAAAAGAGAAGGAAACAACATAACCATCAAAACCAGGTTATCCTTGCTGTGTGTACATGCTATTATGTGATAGCCACTGTGTTACAGGATGAGATCTATAGAGCCTGCATGAGATAGAGCCACCGCATACAGAAAATACAGGATCCAGGTGGAAATTCAACTTATAAACATGAGGAGATCTATGACAGCATATGATAAAACCCTAATTAATAGAGGGAAAAAAGGAAGGGATTAAATATAGACATATTTTAATCCCGACACTTTAGGCTTTCTTTCTCATTGAATCATTACATGGACACAACTATCTCCATTTCAAAGATGAAAAAACTAAGGTTCAGAAAAGTTAACCTGGAGTCACAACACATGGGTATGAAATCCACATTCAAATCCTGACCACCTAACTACCTACAGACCATGTGATCTTGAGTAAGTTTATTTTTTTCCTGAGTTTTTTATTTCCCCATCCATAAAATGCAAAGGCATCAAGAACTCCCAATAGTTAGAGAAAAAAATAAGGTAAAAACATAATGTGTAGCAATCACCAATTAGTTAGTTATCCCTGTCTAACTGATTATGGTAGCTGGAATTTAATCAAGATAGCATAACAAGGGTCACAGCCAAGAAACGAACTCAAATCTGTTAATCCCATTCCCTTTCAATAACACCAGCAATAAAGACCTAAAGAGTTCAAAGGAAAGAAAGATGAGGCAGATTGAGAAATTCAAGGAAGACTCCAGAATTGAAGAGGTAAGAAATGTTAGCTGAGTATCAAAAAGAGAATTTAGATCAGTAAGAGGACTTTTATATTTTTCCCTTTAGGTCTGGGCTAATGCCAGAAATATTATTTTTTGGCAACCAACATCAGAAATTATATTTAATTGCTCTTAGATTTATAACTGCAAACTTTAGCATGACATTAAACAACTACAAGAAAAACAGAGAACAAAAACTAGAATGGCAAATGCACCAATCCCAAGTCCAAAGCCTTCTGCTAGATCTATTAAGCACCAGTCATTTGTTCTTCAAGTTCTGATCACTCTGAGTCAGGCCTCACAAAGGGCAAGGTGTGGCTACACTTCTCTCTGAGGGCAAACTCGGAGAGACCAGAACCCCTGGAAACTCTTGACATCTGTGAAGTCTTTGAGTGAAAGGGCACATCTTGGAGTGTGCGGCTTTTGCAGCTACCTTCCAAGGTGCTTGAACCATTCCTCTTAATGAACTCCGTATGCCACGGCAGCTATTTTTAGCGTCATCCCAGTGTGTGTTTTGTTAAATCCTCTAGATCGTATTTCTTAGCTTTGTAAGTCTATTTCCTACAATTGGCCCATTAAATTTTCCCTCCCTTTCCTCCTTCTCCACATTCTTGGAAATCCATGGTTGACTATGTAAACAAATGTACAGGATTGTCAAAATATTTTTAAGCCATTATTTGCCCTCTCTGTTTTTCTTGTGCTTCTACAAGTGTGAATTTCTATACCATCGTCTTCCTGGAAACATAGATCTGACAGGGTAATCCAACAGAAGGTTAATTCAACTTGAGGGACAGGAAAGGAAGATTCCAAGGAGATGGGCAAAGAGGTCAGCTAGGTCTGCTTCTACAGAAATGAAAACCAAGCCAGAAAAAGAGGTTGAAATAACTAATTAAGAAACTTACAAAATATATATTTTGTTGCTGCAGAAAATGGAGAAACTAAAAACAAAGAGTCAAGTCTCTGATGAAGCAGTAGAAAAAGGAGCCAAGTCTGATTAATATCATATGCCATGTCTTTTCAGTAGTCTCCATCTCCCTTTTGGTACAATCAGAGGAATACTTTTATAACATCTTATAAATACAAGTATTTTAGCAGCTCTAGAAACACATTTTCCAGAAGGATAGAAGCCCACCTTGTTCCATGTTTAACACATACAAATAGATAAGTGCAAATGCTTTTTTGAAAGATGTGAAATCTTGTGCTGGTTGTTGATCTTTTTGTGCAATCAGAAAATAGTAGATATTGAAGTTTGGGAATCTTCAGTTGTCTTAGGTGTCAGCTTAACATTCCATAGGTTGGTGTAGGAACAGTTTTTATATTCCATAATACAAAGCATACTAAATGGCAAGTTGGAGTCACAGTCATGCATTTAATATGTCTTAAGCATTTTTAACTACTTCTATCTTTCATGTTGAGTTTTAGTAGAATTGTTTCCTAGGGAAAACTGCTTCCTGATCTCAGCCAGATGTGTTCATTGTGATATCTTCGGCCATGTTACTCCATTTTTCCTAAGAGCTTTGTTAATGTCCTGAGAAAAACTAGAAATTTGTGTAGGTAGGGAATGGGGTATATGATATTATGAATTATGGGAGCTGACATTGTTTACACATGATTTACAATATCTGTGTACTGATTCTCAAACAAAAACTAATACAATATCAAGATTTTTAAGATCCAAGTACATGTTAAGATTAATTTCCTCAATTTCTTTGTGTGAATAGGATATTAAGAGTAGGATTTCCCAGAAGAAAATTTTTTAGCCCAGTAATCTATATGTTTTTGCCCTCTCTGCAATCAAAAGAGACATCCTCATTCTCAGAATCTGTTGATATGGAGTTTTGCTAAAATTAACAGTATTACTAAGTTCTAGGCACTAGCACCTTTTCTCATTGAATTCATATTACAGCCCTGAGTTAGATATGATCCCATTTTACAGACAATCAAATGGATCTTAGGGGGAGTAACTTGTCCAGAGTCACACAGCTAGTGGACAGCTGACTAGAGCCACATCCAGGGAGCCTATAACTTTAGCACTAGGTTTGCATTTCTGGCTGATTTAAGGAGGAGACTATGGATACCTGAACAGCTTTTATTCCTTAGAGCATAAAACCAAACTAAACCTCTTCCTTAGAGCCCCTGATCACAGTGTTGTGGGTGGCAAGCCCTCTCCCATGCCAGTGATCCCTTATATCTGGCATTGTCCTCCATCTCTGCCCCTGTGTATCACAGCTGCCACATCCTGGCAGTTCAGTCCCATCATGAACATCTCCGTAAAGGCTCCTCCACCCAGCAGCTCCCTTCCTACTTCTCCCCTTGCCCTGCCTCAGGCTCTCCTGAGTCTGAGTCCTCTCCTGGACCATTACAACAGCCCATGTGTTGGAAGAAAGTCTATGGATTCTAGAAACACAAACTCACCTCAAAGTAGCCTAGGTAAAAAAAAAGAGCATGACTGGGACACTGGGAGAAAGGACTACCAACAAAAGGTTGATGCAACCTCTGGGCCTTGGACAGAACTAGAAATAAGGCTCACCTGCTTTCCCACTTTTTGCCCCTGCTTCTCTGCTTGTCACTCTTATTCTCCTTGTGCCGATGGCATTCCCCACCTGTCAGAAAACGAGTACCAGACCACAGCCTTTGTACCAAAAGAGACACCCTCATTCTCAGAATCTGTTTAGAAAAAATAATCCCAGAGACGCATACCTCTAGATCAATCAAACGTAGCCAAAGAGAAGGGTCAGGTAAGGACGTGGAAACACATGCTTGAAATTGGAGCAGAGACAGTTCCCAGAAGAGGCTTGCTACTTTTCCAACTACTATGGACTTGCCCTTGCTGTTCCCTCCCTGACATCCTTCTTATGATCTCTTCTCAACCTTCACATAAGGCTATTTTAAATAGTGCCCCAACAGGAAACTTTGTCACCTCCAAAGGGCTTCTCTTCTTTGAATCTCCCACTTCACAGCAGTAGTTGTTTCCTCCCCTAAGGCACTTTCCTTATTGACCCTGCAATGAGGAAAATGTTTGCAAGGTTCCTGGCAGAAATAAATTCCTTGAGAGGAGATCTTAGTCACATGCATATTGTGGAAAAAAAAAAATGCCAAGCAAAATTCTTGCCTATGACAGGTATTCAATAATTGTTTTCTGAATGGCTGAATGCATGAATATAAATGACTGAGAAAAGTTTCAGTAACCACCCTGGGCATTCAATTTTTCTTTTTTTGTTTTTTTTTTTTTTGTTTTTTGGGGGTTTTTTGAGTTGGAGTCTCACTCTTGCCCAGACTGGAGTGCAGTGGCTGCTCCTGGCCACCACAGACTCGACCTGCTGGGCTCCGCCTCAGCCTTCCGAGTAACTGGAACTACAGGCGTGCGCTACCACACCTGGCTAATTTTTTTTTGTAGAGATGAGGTCTCGCCAAGTTGCCCAGGTGGGTCTCGAACCCGTGGGCTCAGGCAATCCACTCACCTCAGCCTCCCAAAGGCGCGGGATTACAGGCTGAGCCACCAAGCCCAGCTAAATTTTTCATCGAACACAGACCCTTCACAGTGTGACTGAAATAATGTCCTTTGTTGGAGAGAAGATGCACCATGACTTTTCTCTCTGAGGTGTTCAGTGACACCCAAGTGTTGGTTTACTGATCTTGGCCTGATGAGAGCATAGTTCAACAGCCCAACTCATGCATTTATCCACGCCAGAGAGATCCTATTGGGTTCATTTCAATTTTATCCGGGGTCAAGTGTCACATTTGCCTTCACAGCCTTCATGCATGCTACTTAACATTCCATTTCCTCTTCCACTGAGTGAGATTTCAGAGTAGCTCTCATACAGTATTGTACTTAGGCATGGAGAAATAATCCCCTGGGATGGCTTCAGGGCATGTGACTTACACAAAGAACCACTGCTCAGAAGGGGGCTCCCACACAGGAGGTGCCACGCTCTGTAGTCACAGTCCTAAAATTCGTAGTAACTATATCTTTGGATTTGTGTTTTGTGAATGAATTCCAATAGGACATTGAAGCGTTTCCCAGGAGGCTTGGAGCATGGTTCTGTCTCCTACCACCTCTCAGGGACAGGTTCTTGGCTGCCCACTTACCCACTGTCTAGTGCCCTGGACTTTACCTGGTTGCCCTTCCCCCTCCACTAATGGGGTCCCGCACACTGTGGTACAGGAGGATTGGGGTTAGGCCTGTGTGCTCCAAAGCAGAGTATGGGGACACCTTCCTGGAGCTAGCAGTACCAGTGTGTGTTTATTGGGCAACTCAGCAGAGGCCAGTCTCTCACTCATCCCATCCAGGTACATAGTGAGTCCCAGCACAGGGCCACAAGTCCACCATAAGTTGGGGAAGGGGAGATGAATGGTTGACTTCCCCAACCCAGCCAGCACATGGCTCATCGGGCCAGCAGTCAGTGAACAACACACAAGCACAGTCAAAACAACCCATGAGGGTCTGTGCTTGCCCTACAAGAGTGCCCGTGCCCAAGGGAGCACGACATCAAATAACAAGGAAAAGTCACTTTGTCCATTTTGTAAATAAGAGAACGAAAAATCAGAAAAGGCAGAAGAGCTGAAATCGTGTCACTGATTAGTGGCAGTGCAGGGCCTGGAACCAGGGTGTTCTGACTTGCAGCCTGTATTTTCACCAGGTACCTGCCCGTCAGTGACCCAGGGCAGCTGAGTGGCCCTTTCATCACTTCTTGGAGGAAGGAGGAGTCAACAGCATTGAGCCATCCTGGAAACTTTGCTGGGTGCCATGGTGCTATGAGCACTTGCCCTGGCCACTGCAAGAAGGAGTCCCACCCTTGCCCTGCATTTATTTTCTTTCCCAAACCTCAAAAAAGCATAAAAGTCAAAAATGACTCCTAAGCAGCCAACCATCCAATCCTCTGAACACCCAGCCCCAGGCTGTGGACAGCAGGGCCACAAGACCTGTTTCTTTGCTCCTGTTGACTCAGGTCTGTTTACCTGGCTCCATATTTCCAATTTCCTTGCCTCGGAACTTGTGCAGCCTTCAGATTTATGCTCTAGGCAGACTGGGAATTTATGGCGTATTCATCACCCATCCCATCCCAGGACACAGCACCTCTCCCTGCAGCTGTCAAAACCACCCACTCGTACCCAGCAGGGTGTCAAGCAGTTCACTGAGGGAAACTCCTCGGAAATAATGCCCAGTTCTAGCCAAAAGGTCTTGCCCAACTGCCCAAGCCCTGGCGATAAAAATGCCAAATATAATGTGGCCTGAGAAACAGAGGTCAAACTAGCCCAGAGGGCAAGGTAAGGCAAGAATCACAGACTAGGAATAGGGGATAGAGAAGGTCGGGTAGATCCCATGTTTCTGAATTTGCCCTGATATGACCTGGCCTCTTAGAGTAGATGGAGTCACACTCACTGGAGACCATGTTTAAAGCGAGGTGTTCTTCTGATTGGACTGAATCCAGAAGCCAGTTTCCCTGAGTATTAGGAGAATACTTTTTTTAAAAAATGACTTCAGCTTTCATGTTAAGAATATTGAGTGAGAGATGAGTGTAGAGTCATTGGTTTGAATGTAAGTGAGGCTGTCATCTACAGTGGCCCTCATACTGGAAAGCACACAGGTTAATAGCAGCTACATATATTGAATGAAAGCCAATTCCCTGGGCCTTGCATACATTATTTCTACTTCTAACAGTAGCTTTGGGTCACAGTTATTATGAAGCCCATTTTAAAAATAATGAAATTGAGATTTGAAAGGTAGCATACCTTGCCCAAGTTCATACGGTAAGTTGCACTGTGAATAATTGATCCCAGGTACAATATTTCTCTACCAAGCAAGTTCAGCACATGTTCACTGAGCCTCTCCTTGCTATATCCTATAAGGAAGGATAACAATGGCCACTCCTGAAATCATGAGGATTTACCCAACCTGCTTTGCAGGAAAACAGCCAGTCTCTTAAACAGTTGAAGGTTCTGGGCATTATCATCCAGAGTCCCAGAGATACTTCTCTATGGATGAGAGTATAGGTAAACCTCTCTACTATTGAAGAAGAGAAGATGCAGATGATGACAGCTTTCCATTTGTCAATTTTTTCTGTTCCTTATTTCTTCTTCTCTTCACCTCTAGTCATTTTCTAACTTATACTAGTTCTCTTTCAATGATATACAAATTAAGGCTAAAGAGAAAAATTAAAATGCTGTTCTATAACAATATCTCATAGGACTTGACCAATAAGGAATGAAAATAAAGATCTCACCACTACTATTATGGGGAAGGAACTTGTATCTATTCAAAAATTTCTCAACCAATTCATCTTCAACAAAGCCTCCACCAACAACCACTCAGGAGAGGAGAGCCTATTCAGTAAATAGAGCTGAGAATACTGACTGACCACATGCAGAAGACTGAAACAGAACCTCTACCTATCACTATACACAAAAATCAACTCTTAATGGATCAAAGACCTAAATGTAAAACCTCAATCTATAAGAATCCTAGAAGAAAACGTAGAAAACACCCCTATGGAAATTGGAATAGGCAAACGTTTCTGATCAACTTTCCAAAAGTGAATGCCATAAAAGATAAGACAGACAAGCGGGACCTCATCAAACTGAAAAGCTTCTTCAAAGCAAAAGAAACCATCAGGAAAGTGGAGAAACAGCCCACAGAATGGAAAAAAATACTTGCCAACTGTAAATCTGACAAAGGCCTAACATCAGGATCTACAAGGGACTCAAATGTGCTGAAAGGAAAAAACACACAACCCTATTAAAAAGTGGGCAACAGCAAGTCAAAGCTGCAGTGGCCATCAGTGTACCACTGCACTCCAGCCTGGGTGCCAAGAGTGAGGTTCCAACTCAAAAAAAAAAGTGGGCAAAAGATATGAATAGACACTTCTCAAAAGAATACATAGGAGCAGCCATCAGATACATGAAAAAATGCTCAGTCTCACTAATCATAAATGAAGTACAAATTAAAACCACACTGAGATACCACCTAACTCCAGTCAGGATTGCCATCATCAGTAACTTAAAAAACAACAGATATTAGAGAGGATGCAGGAAAACAGGAATGCTTCTACACTGTTGGTGGGAGTGTAAACTAGTACAACCTCTGTGTAAAAGTGTGGCAATATCTAAAAGATCTAAAAATCGACCTTCCATACAACCCAGCAATCCCCTTTCTGGGAATATACCTGGAGAAGCTCAAATCACTCTGTAAAAAAGATTCCTGCACATACATGTTTATTGCAGCATTATTCACAATAGCAAAAACATGGAACAAACTGTGCTGCTCATCAAAAGTGGACTGGATTTTAAAAATGTGGTACATATACACAATGGAATATTACGCAGCCATAAAAAAATTATAGACTTTGCAGCAACTTAGATGGTTTTAGAGTCTATAATACTCAGTGATCTATCACAGAAACAAAAATCTGAGTACCACATGTTCTCACTTATAAGCAGGCCCTGAACAATTACCATAATTCTATAAGAAAGGGATTGGCAGTAGTGGGACACTGCCAGGGAAGGGAGTGGGGAGGCACATAACATCAATAAGGGTACCCAAACTGTATGATGACCACTTACATACCTAACCCTGAATTTTACCCTACATCTTTAAAATAAAAATAATAATTAAATTAAAAATAAATTTAAATTATCTAGCTTTAAATATATCTGAATTTTATCAATTCTTGCTCTTCTTTTTCTTATCAGCTCAGAGAGTTGAGAGGCTTTTGACAAGTACAGACGGTCAATAAGGCAGATCACTGTAGAAGAAGGGACTTAAAAATTAAAAGTTCCATAATTTGCATGGAAAATAAATTTTGTTGATTCTCATTAACTCTCTAGAACTCAATTTCCTCATCTACAAAAGAGAGATACAATTCAATAAGTATTTGTTAAGAGATTACCATGTTAAAGACATAATACTGGACATCTTGGAAAGACACTTAATAAATATTGATTACACAATAAATAAGATATTTCAGTGTATGAAAGGCCAGCAGGTAAAGCTAATACCCACATAAGTAGCGGTAGCACTGGCCTGACTGTGGTTGGGAAGTTTTAGAATCCCAAACCAAGGTGTTGTCTATTCAGAAATAATAGTACTGTGCTTGTCTCCATCAACCTGATCACCAGTGTCCCTAGGATGTGATTATAAGAGGAATTCAAATCATTCTACAAAAAAAGATACCTGCACACACATGTTTGTCGCAGCTCTATTCATAATAGCAAAAACATGGAACCAAGCATGCTGCTCATCGAAGTTGGACTGGATAAAAAAAAAGTGGTACATATGCACAATGGAATATTATGCAGCCACAAAGGGGGACAAACAACTTCGCAGCAACTTAGTTGGATTGAGAGTCTGTCATACTCACTGGTCTATCACAGAAACAAAGAACAAAGTACCATATGTTCTCACTCATAAGTGGACCTTGAACAATTACCATAATACTATAAGAAAGAGATTGGCAGTAGTGGGAAACTGCCAGGGGAGGGGGATGGGATTGGCAGTTGAGGGAAACTGCCAGGGGAGGGAGGGTCATACCTCCTTATCAACAAGGATACCTGCATAATAACATTTGTATACCTAACCCTGAATTGTACCCCACATCTTTAAAATAAAAATAAAATAATTTTTTAAAAAAGATATGTGAAAATACTTGACAAAGAATGATATAATTAAGAATATGCTTAAATCATATTTTATTACCCAGCCGAGAAGCTAAGAGTGTGGTTTCTGTAATCAACGTGCCGGGGCTGGTCTTCCTGCTCTGCAACTTACTCACTATATAATTTAGGTAAATTGCTCAAACTCTTTAAGTTTCAGTAGCTCAGCTATAAAAAGGGATAATAATAGGATCCACCTCATATGGCTGTTGTGAGAATTTAATAAGGTAATATATATAAAGGGTTTTGCACATTGCTTAGCATAATACAAGACCATAAAAATATTACTGGTGCTAATAATATTATTCCATGTTCACCATCTCATCAGCCCAGAGACAACACAAAGCATAAAGATTATGCAGCTCTAACCACCAGTTGGCCCTTTATAAGACTTTTTTGTAGAGGGTTTAAAAATCACTCTTGAATAGAGTGATTCAAGTGGTTAATTTCTCAACCATCATTTTTTGAGCAGCTATTTTATTTATTAGAAATGTACATATTCATGGTGTAATAATGATGGGCTTTGCACCAAGGAAGTTATACCTGCTCAGCTGGAACATGCAGCCTAAAATATCCTTATATTCTTCTTCTCAGAATAGAGTGGGGAAAGTACTTTGGAGAACAAAGTGAATTAGAGCTACATAAGTCTTGCAATTAGCCAATATGAAAAATGAACATACTAAATTATTTGGATAAATCAACAGCTTGTTCACCTCTTTGCCAGTATCTCTGAAGTGGCTTGGCATACTCAAATTTTGCAACAATTGTCTATGATCTTCAATTTCAGGCAGGCACAGTGGCTCACGCCTATAATTCCAGCACTTTGGGAGGCAAAGGTGTGAGAATTGCCTGAGCCCATGGGTTCGAGACCAGCCTGGGCAACTTGGTGAGACCTCATCTCTACAATAAACTCCCCTCCCCCCCAAAAAGAATTGGCGGGGCATGGTGGTGTGTATCAGTAGTTCCAGCTACTCGAAAGGCTGAAGCAGAAGGATCGCCTGAGCCCAGCAAGTTGAAGCTGTGGTGGCTGGGAGCATGCCACTGCCCTCTAACCTGGGTGACAGAGTGAGACTCCAACTAAAAAAAAAAAATGTCACCTGGTGAATTTCGCTATTGTTCAACTCTCTGCTCAAATAAGTAGGCTCAGTTCAAGTACACCCATATGTTCCTCCACAGGCAAACGTACCTTCTCTTTATGCCCCATAGATTGATGCCTAGTTCTGCTCACATAACAGGCCCACACCTGTGCAATTGGCTTGGAGCAGTGGCCAGCATGGCAGGTTTGACCTTTAGAATGAAACTCATGATGATATGGAGAACACAATTTATCTTTTTAGAAAAATACTCTTGACAGTGTGGAGAACAGATTCGAGGGGATAAAGCCTAGATAAGGAGAGATCAGTGAGGAGGGACCCTTAGGAGATATGACAAGGATTACCAGAAGACAAATTTGAAAGGTTCATAATAGACAGGTGTTGATGAACCATGAATGTGGATGATAGGGGGAGAAGGGCTCATATATAAGAGAAGAATTCTCTCTTGGGAGAATTCATAGTAATGAGGTCATCAAAAAGAACTGGAAACAGAAGAGAAGAGGCTAGAGACACACAACCACAAAATATTTTTCTGGATATGTTGAGTTTGTGGTGTCTGTGTATCATTTGCGTGAAAATGTCTAGTAAATACTTTAATATGTGGATCAGAAGATTAGGGGAGAAAGCCAGGCTGAATATATAGATTCTAGAGGCAATGGTGGTTACCTGGTACCATCATATGTGGTACTCAGCATGGATACTGCCTAAAAAGGTCAGGCAACAAAAATAAGATGTGGATGAAGAAAGAAGAGCAAAAAGAGAACCTGAGAAACAGACTCAAAGTAAGGAAGAAAAACAGAAGGCAGAATAGTCACTGAAGCCAAGAGAAAAGGACTTAAAGCAGATTGTGTTTATCAAGGTTTTTTCTAGACATATTTTTGCTCAAAGTTTTTCTGCAAAGAGTTTCTGTTAAGTATCCCTCTGCAATCTGGAAAGGATGACACACTGACTCTGTTTATATGTAAGCCTGAGTGAGTTCAGCAGCAGAACTAGAAGTTATCAAACCAAGCACAGAGTGGAACACTAGATACTAAGTTTTCCTGTGAGAAGAGTCATTGAGAATGGGTTAAAGCATGAGATACAAACTGAAGAAAGAGGACCAGTCCAGTCAGTAGAAACCAAATCTGAGCTGTCAAAATAGCATCTGGCAAATCTTTGCATCAGGCAGATTTCAAATGATTTATGTTGATTCTTTGCTCTCATGGAAGCATAGGTCCTAACTTTTTTTTAAAGCATGAATTGTGCCTGGTGACTTCCTTTAAAAGAGTACAGTATGACAAAGGGAAGGGAGGGTGGAAAATAACTACTGTGGAAAACCCTGACGAACTACCTAAGCCAGGTGACAAAGGTTAACAAACGTATCAATGATGATAAGTTGTGTCTACAGTATTATGCCCTTGATATGATATGACGAAAATGGAACTTCACCTCTATGGTCTTTCCCCTACCTAATCATAAGGAAATCATCAAAGAAATCCAGTAAAGGAACACCCTGCAGAATACCTGACCACTATTCCTCAAAACTGTCAACATCATCAAAAACAAGGAAAGTCTAAGAAACTATCACAGTCAAGAAGGGCTTAAGAAGACATGAGAACTAAATGTACTGGGATACTCTGAATGGGATCCTGGAACAGATAAAGGGCATTAGTAAAAGCTGAGGATATCTGAAAAGAGTGTGGACTTCTGTTAGTAACATATCAATATTTGTTCATTCATATTGTGACACATATACCATACCAATGAAGGATCTTAACAGTAGGGGAGACTGGTTCTGAGGTCTGTGGAAGCTCTCTGTACTATTTTCACAACTTTTCTGTAAATCTAGACACTATTCTGAAATAAGCTTTTTTTTTTTTTTCAATGGCATCATGAAAATGTGATCATATCGGGAGAGCTGAAGAACCACAAGAAAAGGTCAGTCAAGTTAACCTTTGCCTGCATCACAATTTTTCAAGGAGCCAACACTGGCCAGGAAAATTTTCACTAGGGAAAAAAAGACAGAATTGGATGGTCAGTGTTTACCTCTATTCTGGAAAAAAAAAAAGCCATATTGAATAATTTGATATATAGCCAAGGTCAAGTCTAGTATTGTAACGTGTTGCCAGTCGGTGCATGATAGTCAATAACACTGAGAATGACAAATAAGTCTTTTCCTCTAACATATGAGTGAACTCGCTACCTAAGATGTTGGAGGCTTGTAGTAACTAAAACTCTACCTCCAAATAGAGAGAGTTATTAAATACATCTTCCAGTTTGTTTTTTTGGAAGAAAAATAGAAAGAGACCATTCTGTCACAAGGATACAAACCAGCTCAAATATTTCCCTCCCATTCCTTCTTGTTTTTGCCCTTAGAATAGGACTGTCAAAACATGACGGTTTTAATTGCATTGTTAAAATCTGCATCATCTCTTTTCCCGTAACTGCCTCCAGCTGGTGCCTTGGCTGGCTCTCTGGGAAAGACGACTGGACACCTCACGGAAAAGTCAAAACAACCTTAGAAACAATTTCGCTTGGAGATGCTGAACCAGGGTTCAATGTCCTTTCTTTACCATTGTCCACTAAGAGATTCCTAGAGAGGCTTATATATACCCAGATAAGACTGCAAATTCTCAATGTTCATAGAATGTTAGATCTGGGAGGAATCTTATAGATTCTCAATCTAACTCAACTTCACATCCTTCAAAAAGGAAATAGAAATCCAGAAAGTCACACAGCTACATGTAAGCAGGATGGAAGCCAGAACCCCGTGTCCTGGCTTCCAGAGGAGAAAGTGATTGACCCTAAGAATAAATTTGCTCTCCTGAGCTTTGAGCAACTTCACTGTGGAAAGGTCAGGGGAACTGCTTCACTGTGGAAAGGTCACTGCCAAGTTTTTCTGATGACTGCCTACTGCAGATTCTTCCCTATGGCATCTACAATGCTCAAGACAGAGGCAGTACAAGAAGGAGATGCCTTATGAGGTGTGGATTAGGGGTTCTACCTGTAAAACCAAACTCCAGTCCCTGACTTCTGAGTGTCTAAACGACATTCTAGCTACATAGGCGTCTACCTCTGGCTCCTCAGTTCAGCAGAGCAATTTTTACCCATTAATTCTTCCAGCACTGTGAAAAAGAAAGCCAGAGGAGAGGGTAGGCAGTACAGAAAAAAGGGTGGGTCACTTGACCTGCTTAAAAGCCATAGAAAGTTCTCAAAGCTCCACACTAA
Source organism: Cephalopachus bancanus (assembly GCA_027257055.1). Taxonomy (NCBI): domain Eukaryota; kingdom Metazoa; phylum Chordata; class Mammalia; order Primates; family Tarsiidae; genus Cephalopachus; species Cephalopachus bancanus. The sequence continues at coordinate 812,965 of JAPVLO010000300.1, read as the reverse complement.
CTCATTTGCCAGTGTTACAGGTGGCATGTGACATGAATTAGCCACCAATTTCTCAAAGTCGAGTCACATCCCCTGCCCAGCCACACTTGACTCCTAGTAAGCCACCAGTTGTTATCATCTCTGGGAGTCCAGGTAAGTAGGTATTCTCAAGATATACCAACTTGAGAATATTATCTCAGGTCTCCAAATATTATCTCAGGTCTCCAAATATTATCTATTACTATCTAATAAAATCACAGGCAGCATATGAGCCTTTCTAGCTCCCCTTCGAAATAATTTCTAAATGCATTAATAAACTGACTAAAACTTTATTTTCGGTCATACTTTCTGTTTCTATAAATAGACAAGTATGTGTCCTAATTAAGTTCTTATGTGGATTGTGTTATGTCTGTGGGTTTTGGTGACTTCAAAAGTGCTCTGTGGTTCTGTCCTTTTATTTCAGGAAATACTATCCCAAGTTATCCTCTCATGATTTATATTCTTGTGTTCAGGAAGCTCGCGCTGTTTCCAGCGGTTGTTGCTTCTTTTCCTCTCAGTCGGGGGAAGATGGATTGAGTATCTAATCATGAGATATGAAAGAGGGAGGCATCTACTTCCCACAAGAACAAACTGCGAAAGACAAACATCACCAACATGATATCTGTTACCAAGTTCCTAATGGGTTGTCTGTTGTCACTGATAGTTGGGGGCTACCAGCTATTTTACCTGGAAAAATATAAATATCACAGTTTTCAATTAGAAGTTATATTGTCTCAAAAGATTAGCCAGGGTTTGGGGGCAGTTTCTACTTATTTATTTATTTATTTTGAGTTGAAGTCTCATTCTGCCACCCAGTCTGAAGTGCAGTGGCATGCTCATGGCCACAGAAGCCTTGACCTGCTGGGCCTAGGCAATCCTTCCACTTCAGCCTTCCAAGTAGCTGGAACTACAGGCATGTGCTACCATGTCCGGCTTTTTTTTTTTTTTTTTTTTTTTTTTATTGTAGAGACAAGGTCTCACCAAGTTGCTTAGGCTGGTTTTGAACTCCCGAGCTCAGGCAATCCTCTCACCTTGATCTCCCAAAGTGCTGGGATTACAGTTTTGAGCCATTGCACCCAGTTGGCAGTTTCTATTTAAAAGCTTCTAGATTTCAATCTCTTTTACTTAATGTTAAATTTATGAGTTCACATAAACAGGTTATCAATTTGGAGTTGCTAAACTCTAAGACCACTGAAGCATAGATAAAGTTATGTTCACTATCTTACAAGTATTCTAGTACCTCACCCAGTCTCCTATAAAGTAGACATGCCAAAAAAAGGGGAGGAATGGGGTGGTATTTGATGAAAGAATGAATTATTGAGTATTTACCACTAAGCAAACTCAAGTTCTTCCAAACTTATTCCTTCATTTCTGCTTCTCCCTGGTTCTGGCACCTCTTAATGCTTTTCAACTGTCAATTACTAGGGCTAGAGGAAATCCATTTTTCTCAAGTCTAAGTCTCTTAAGTCTTGACTTATTCATGTCTTTGATCAACAATTGATGAAAGCTGGAGTTTTTACCAGTTTGGGCTGCACTGTAGGGCTGATGTTAGCCTTGTTTTTTTGAAATCTTCATGTCTGGTGGCCAAGGGTATAAAGAACATTGAATGAGCTCATGGATGTGCTGAGCTCTTGGGCCATTAAAATGATGGTGCAAACAATAGTGTAGTGAGAGGACAAGACACTAGAAGGGGAAACAAATCATTACTATGAAAATAATAGAAATAAAGGGTGTTTAATTCTATTCAGGGTGAATAACTCCCTAATGAATGATGAGGGTCTTTCATAAAGAACCCTAGTCATATCTCCAAAGAGCTATTAATTTACTAGAAAATAAGCTGGACAGGAAAATGTCTATCCACATCGGAGCCTGAGAAATAAAAAAATCAAAATATTCGTTTATAACTCAGATCATCTACTCTTTATCTCCCAAATCACAGCCTCACAAGTAAATTGAGGTTTGGTAGCAGAAGCAACAGCACTCTGATCTCTGACTAATTTCTCCTGCATTACTAGTAGGATGACAAACTTTCTTGGTTTGACCAAGACTGTCCTGGTTTTACCCCTAAAAAGTCCTGCTTCCCCGAAACTCCACAGTCCTGTGCTAATCAAAAAAGTTGATCACCCTAAGAAAGAAAAAAAGAAAGTATGCATATCTTTTAGCAGTACACCCTCACCAGCAATAAAATATAGAACTTTGTAGCTGAATTCAGTCTACCCTAATATTTGTAGTCAGTTCAGTATCATGTCATCCAGCAGTGACAGAAAGCAATGAACACAGGGATTTGTGTGAGAGGAGGTAGGGGAGAGCACAGCACCTCACTTTTCAAAAGCTCCAGGTATTTAGTAGATCCTCTTAGTTAGACCCCTTCTTGTGAAGAGAGATCATTTTCCCCTTCCTCCATTTTATAGATGAGGAGATGGAAACAAGGAGACGATGGAGTCTGAGTTTCACAGCAAAGCCTACATGAAACACAGTTTTCCTGAATCCTAATGAGCACCATGATGTGGTTTGGATTTCTAATGCTTTAAAAAGTCCTACCTGACCCAATTTAGACATGAAATGAGGCTAAATATCCCATCTCCATCCCCTTAATCACCAGTCTAAGGAAGCAGAACTGTGAGGGAGCACAAGAAGCCCCTACCCCAATGTACCTAAAACAGGATCTGACTCGAGTTTGGAGTCATACGTTCAGTCGCTGTATGAGCCAGTCATCCTCCAAACCTCAGCCTGAGACCTTAAAGCTATAGATTGTATTACAGAAGCAGAAGTCCCTGGGAACTGAACACCTGGGAAGAAGCCCACCTCAGTGCCATGTGCTACCATCTTCTGCACCCACCTCGAGTCTGAACTCAAGAAGCACCAGAACCGCAGAGCCAGAGTCTAGTGTTCCTTTATCTCTCCAAGGCAGAGATGGCTTCTCCGTGGGATACCACACTGGGGTCCAAGACGCAGACCACAGTCAGTCAAGCTGTGTGGAGCAAGCATGAGCCACTGCCATTCTTGGTTTCTCTCAGCACCACCCAGCTGGCCCCTAGACTGTTTTGCCTCAATTTTCTGCTGGCATATTTTATCCTCCCTTTATCCATGTTTTCAAGAAAATTACACTGAGGAGGGCACAGTGTACTTCCACAGAGGTTAAGCAGAGGTTTTCTACCTCTGGAATTCACTTCCAGAGGAAAGTGGTTGCTGTCAGCACTCAGGGCCCAGCAAAAACATGTGTAAACAATGTCTAAGGTGGCAGCCCTGGGGGGTTTTTGAGAGGTTTGAAGAGGAAGGACACAGAGTGCTTATAGCTCTGCAGGGATGGCACAGGGGCGTCTCTATGAAAGCAGGCTATGCTATTAGTGAATTAAACTTTTTTTAGCACTTACTAGGTGTAAAGTCATAGAACCCTGTGCCATGAACTGAACTGAATTAGAAATTAAAACTGAAATAATTAGACAAGGCATATCCTTCTCTTAAGTTCTGTGACAAACACTGGGAATCAAGAGATAAACACTGAAAGAATTTGAGAATAGTGACAAGATGAGAAGTCAATAGACCGTCTGCAATAGTTGTGATGTCAATCAACACAGGACAAACGTAACAAATTGAACACATCTCAGACACAGGTTGCCTGACACCTTGGGCTTCCAGGGAACTCAGTCAAAACCAGGAAATGCAGTGGGTCCCTCTGAACATTTATGGCTCTGCCAGATCCCTCAGGTTGCAAGCTACTTTTCCCAGGGTGCATTTGAAACTAAGAGGAGGCTAGGATTCTCTGGTATTCTGCCCTTGACCCAGAAGAGAATGTTTTCTGAGATAAAACAGGCAAATTTTCCATACAGGCAAATTGAAATAAGGTCATTTTACTTCACACAAAGTTCTTAGATTATGTGCCTCCCTTATTTGTTCAACATCTGGTGTGTGTGCATGCCCTGTACTGGGTTCTGTACTGTGCTAGGGATGGAGGCGGAAAGACTCAAGGCTTGCTTTTCATGGAGTCTGCCATCAAATCCTTTGCCCCAGGTTTCCCTGGCCCAGACTCCCATGACTCACTTACTAGGCTGGAAGGTAAAGTGAGGTTAAGTTGAAGGGAGGGTGAGGTGAGGAAAGAAAGTGTCCAAGGGACAGAGACTATTATGAGCTCTAGATCTTCTCTTGCCCTCCATCCTGCCAAGGATTTCCAAGCTGCTACAAAGTTCATCCTTCTTACTAGCATTAGCATGCAACATCCCTGTAGGAACAAAGACTACATTGTAACATATGGGACCAGAATTTCATCGCTGATTCTGTCCTTTGCTTCCCCAGAGTACATCTTCAATAGATATTGCAACCTCGTTTAACAAAGAAAATTTGAGTTCTTACAGCACCTTCTGGCAAGGTAAGCACTTTATATTTGGTAAAACTTATAATGATGATAGTGATGATGGCTGTTGCCCTCAATAACTTCAACTAAAGAGAACATCTATATACTGCATATATAGGTATTAGTTGATAAACCAGGACTATAAGCTGTGGCAAAACTATCACCACTCACCCCTGAGGACCACAGAAAAGGAATCCCCACTATGCACCTCAGACTCCAGGCCTCCTATCAAGCTACATGTGAGCTCTGTGATGCCTGCAGGCCTGTGACCCACCCCAGAGCTGTTAGGATTCTGGCCATCGTGCCATGTGTTCTTGTGTGATGACTTGTTTCCATCAGAGCTTTGTCCTATCCCAGTTCTGAATATGGTTTGCCCAAAGCAAGGCCATTTCTGGTTTTATCCTCTGTGGTCTTCTACTGTTGCTCAAGAAGAGTGTGCTCACATCAGGTGCTTAATAAGTATGTGTTGAACAAACAAAAGAATGAATGATTGGTTAAATGAGGTTCCCAACTGCAATTTAATAAGAGATGTCTAAGGACTGATTCAGGAAGAACCCCAACAGACAAAGATTTGTGTAGACTCTTCATCACAGAATGTGCGCCTTGGAGAATGCAGTTGATCAGAAAAGAACACGCCCAGACATGAATTAGTGAGAAGTAGGGATTAGCTTTTATTTTACTTTATCTTTTTGTCTTAATGAAATCAGCCTAACCAGTGAACCTAGAGAGCCCCTACCTTGTGTGGTGAAGCCGCAAAATAACAGTAAGAATAGCAGATAGGGGTGGGTCTAGTCCCACAAAAGCCCCAATCCAACCACCAGCTGCATTACAGCACACTCCGTACCCAGCACTGTTCGCTATTTGTTGCCCTAGGCATTGGCCAGATCGATGGAAGGACATGAGAAACAAAGCAGCATTCTTGCCAAAGCCCTTGGATTTCCAGCCGTTGTGGTTTCCACTCAGACCATCCGTAAAGGATTGCAGGCTTTCATTACCGTGGTTGTTTCAATCTGCGGCGAGTCCAACAAAAAGAGAAACCTCAAACCCTCGCCAGGGTTTGAAGAAGGAATTTCTGTGCCTGGGCCTGTGGGCAGGGGGACAGGGGCCTCTGTTACACCCTGCACTTCCATTGCTGCCTGGGTGGCCCCCTCCCAGGTCTTTGCCACTCTGGCCTCTGCTTATTAGCCTGGAAAAAGAGAAGGGAGGTTCACCACGGAGACCCTCTCCAAAGGAAGTGGTGTGATTTAATGAACCTTTGGAAAAGTATTTGCTTCTCACACCTGCAAGTGGACCTTCAGTGTGTCCTGTACCTCAGGACTCCCCACATTTCTTCTAATAGCAAATAAACTCCATCAGAGCCTCCCTCTTGTGAATATTAGGGGCTAAGGGTCTGTTCCATCAGAAAAGGAATTTCTCTTCTGCTTTTCTGATAGAACTAGCAATGAGACCTCTGCTGGATCATTACTCTCCCCATTATATGGAAAATGGAAGGTTTCTTCAAAGTAGGCTAAATTTATGTCAACCATCGATAACTTTTGCCAACATCATCATGTAAGGTAGGAAAGAGGAAGCATTTAATCTGTGTTCCTGGCCACTGCTTCTCAACAAGTGCTTTGGGCTCACATTGATGTGTCCTTGATGTACTAGATTTTTTCTTTTCCTTTGCCCATGTTAGACATGTGGTCCCAAATCGCCAAAGGTTGCTAATTTCACACCTGTGCTCTGAGTGTCTGATTCAGACACAGATTTTATGATTGTTACTTTAATCAAACCTAAGACCAATCAAGGCTGATTGAGTGATAAGGACTCTTCTGTTTTGGGAGAGTTTTTAATGACATAGGTAAAGATTTACGCATTAAGTAAAAGGTAATCGGGATTAAAATATATGTACGGTATGATCTCAACCATATTCACAAAAGAAGGCAAAGCATCTATCCATTATGATAAGGTTATGATTGATTTTCATTTCTTTCTCTGTACTTTTTTGCATTTTTAAATTTGCCATAATGAGTATGCATGACTTTATTAAAAAACATTTTTATTCTAGAAAAACTGCGAGCACTACTTTTTTATAATTAATTTTCTAAGGCAATATGATAATAAATCTGAAAGATACTAAAATTTGTATTCAAGATATCTTTACTATATGAATAGACACACAATAAATTCAGATATGTATACACACACACACACACACACACACACACACACACACACACACACTTTTACCACCTAAAATCCTCTTCTCAACAGTACCACTATTAATAGTCTGAGTTGTAACCTCTTCCATATATTTACATGTGGATATATTTTATATTTGTACATATATAAGTTTTGGATTTTTAAAACTTTTATGGGATTATATCATACGTATTGCTCTATAACTTTCTTTTCTATAGAGACATGTGCCGCATTTATTTTTAACTGCCATATTACATAACATAGATGTGCCAGTATGTATTTTTCCATGTCCTTATTGATGCAAGTTACTACTAGTTCCAAGTTACTATGACTGTATTCCTGGGCATACAATTATATGTTCAAAGATGTTCACTACAATAATACAATGAATATCCTTTTACAATGAATCTCCTTTTATGCATAGCTTTGCATGTGAAAGTATCTCTGAAGGTTAGTTTTCTAGAAATAAAAATTATTGATTAAATTCATATTCATTTAAATTTTTGATTAGTGTTGCTGAATTGCCCTGCCAAAAAGACTGAATTAGCTCTCTCTAATCAACCCATAAGCATGTTATCCTAGAAAAAAAATTATTTCCAGATTTAAAATGAGGGCTTTCTCCCAGCGTCCTCCTGATTAGTCTGATTTGGAAATCATCAAGACAATAATCAAAACAAAAGCAAACACAGAAGCCATCATCAAATACATCATTCTGTGTTTATCACATAGCTGTCGCCATAGCTGTCAAGATCCCTGAAACCAAATTCAAGTATGGAGAAGATAAGGTTGTCCTGGGAATGACCAAACTATTAAGGAATTGTTAACTTTGATGCAGTAGAAGATAACACTTTCAGCTCTATTAATCATTATTTAATAGTTCTTAAGTAATTCTGAAGATAATTTTTTATTTTATAATGCCTCAAAGGAAAATTTAGCCACTTACATTTCCTTATTGTGTGTTTTGGATTAATTGACAGAATCCATTACCCTGTTGCTTTTTAAAGCACCTGAGAGATTGTGCCAACAGGTTATCTCAGAGTAAATAGAGAATAAGGCAGTTATGAGGAGTCTGACAAAGCCCTGCTAAGTACGTATACATTGGCTTCATCTTCTCTGCCCCTACATTTAGAGTACAGCATCTCTATCCTTATTCATGGTCAAAGTGCTGACAATGAACTTTGTGTACGTTTCTTCATCTCCAACTCACTTTTTAACTTGTTTAAAAAATTATTTAAACATAATTAAACAATAAATTAAACATATGAAGCTAATAAAACAGACATACAGCTACCTACCAATTTGTATCATTTGTTTCAGATCTTTTTTAAAGAAATAAGACATTGCTATTGAATCCTTGAATTTCTAGTCTATTCTTTTTCCTCCCTTTCCAGAGGCAACTTCCATCCTGAGGCTGGTATAGTATCTTTCCCATCCATGTTTTATACTTTCATAGCAAATTTATAGATTTTCTTGCAATAAATAGCATTATTTTGTGCATTTTTTAATTTACACGGATAGTCTCATACTATAGTCTGCAACCTGATATTTCTTACCCAGATTTTTTCCAAAAAATTGTTTTTACAATACTGACAGAAGTAGAGTCAATTATTTTACTAAGTATTGTATTCAAGTGTATGATTATACAAATATTTAATTATTACTTAATTAGCTGTCAAAATTTCTCTATTACAAGTTTTGTAGGCTCAATTGCTATTTGGAATAGGATAATTTTTAATATATACTATTATAGGTTTTTAATCCATTAATGTGTAGGAATGAAAGTCACTTCTCAGTGCTTATAGTTTATAGGTTTCTTTGGATATTGTATGTAAACTATTACAATGTCCTCAAATATTGAAACAGATTCTTCTATACCAATCCTTACATCTCTTGTTTCTTTTTGTCTTCTCCCTGCACTGTCTTGAACCTTCATAAAGTTTTGGATACAAACACTGGTAACAGATAATTTTGTTATCCCTTACCTTGAAGAGAATGCGTCTAACATTCAGTTGCTACATGTGATGTTTGCTGGAGGCTTTTGGTACTGATTCAATTTCTTTAAAGATTATAGGCTAAAATTTGTTGGTTTCTTCAGATTGTCTATGTCTTGATTCAAGATTAATTCATTATATTTTACTATAAAACTGTACATACTGTGTGCATGTTTAAATTGTTGTCATAAAGGATAGTCTCATTGTTTTAAACCTATTTGCTGCCTAGAGTTCAGTTTTTCATTGTTTTCTGTTTTTCTTGATTAAGTTTTCCAAAAGTTTGTCTATTTTACCATTCTTTTTAAGAAACTATTTTTGTCTTTGTTAATCTCTTTGATGTTTCTTGGATTTACATTTCATCAACTGCTCCTCCTACCGGTAGAATTGACTTCCAGCTGCTCTAGAGGGGTCGTCTTCTTGTCTTCTCCTTTCTTGGATGAAACAGTAGCCTCATGATTATTTAGCCCTTCTTTTCTAATACATGAAATTATAGCTACCAATGTTCCTCCATGTACCACTTTAGCTAAATGCCACAAATATTGTTATGTCTTTTATTTTTTATTAATTAGTTCTAAATATTTCATGATCTCTATTATGGCATCTTCTATGACACGTGAATCATTTTTAAATTGGAAGATCAGAAGAAAATATTAATCAGAAGGGTATTGATTCTACAATGTTTGTTTTATCTTTTTCATAGTCAAGTATACGATCAATGTGGGTGCTATGGGTGTAGGTTTCTCTTTGTTTCCATCAGATCCAGCTTTTATGACAGTCATTAGATCCCCTAGCTCCAGCTTTTGTGGCAGACAGTGGTTCTTCTGAACGTGGAATCTCCCCCTTCCCCTTTCTCCTGGTCCTTTGCTTTCAGTCAGGTCATCTGATTCTAGTCAATGTCATACACAGTGGCTGCTGTGGTTATGATTCTCAAGAAAGAGAGTCCCGATAGGCAGGGTGCTCCACCTGAGTGGAAGGGTGAGTTTCCTCCCAGGCTGAGGCAGTCAAAAGCCATGCATAATTCTCTGCTCTCTTTTCCCCTTCCACAGTGAATGAAGATGACCACTTATATTAGGTGGTGGAGCTAAAACCCATGGTTAGGTTCTACAGAGACATAGCTCCCATCTCTTTTGACAAAGTATGAGTAAGAAATAAATTGTAAATATTTATTAAGATTAAGTCGATTGAATGACAATTAAGTCACTGAAAATTTGTGGTTAAAATATTTCTGTGGCATCACCTCTAACCTCATAAATATGGCTTATTATTAGGTGTTGTTCAAAGTTTTCTTTTTCTTACCAACTTATATGCATGATATACTAGTTTCTGAGAAAGCTAAAACACAAACACACAGTAGCCTAGGTCTACACAGGGTCAGGATCACCAACATCACTCTCTTCCACCTCCACATTTTGTCTCACTGGAAGATCTTCAGAGGCAATAACACATAGGGAGTTGTCCACTCCTATAATAGCAATATCTTCTTCTGGAATTCCTCCTGAAGGACCTTCCTGAGTTGTTTTAGAGTTAACTTTTTTTAAAAGTAGAAGGAGTGCACTCTAAAATAATAATAAAAAGTAGAATACAGTAAACCCATAGACCTGCAACATAGTTGTTTGTAGCATTATCAAGTACTGTGTACCGTATATAATTGTATATGCTAGACTTTTATATGACTGGCCATGCATTAGGTTTGTTTATACCAGCATCACCACAAACACATGAGTGACCTGTTGTACTATGACATATGATGACCACAAAGTCACTGGGTGATAGGACGTTTTAGTTCTGTTATACTCTTATGGGATCACCATGGCATATGTGGTCAGTCATTGAACAAAATATTGTTATGCAACACATGACTTACATTGGATTAATCAAGTTTTCTTTTTGCCTTGATTACTCTTAAGAACTATACACATACACACACATACATCCATTTGTTCTCTCTTCCTGCCACCCCCTCACACAAACACATTTCTGCTCAGAAATCAGTGTGATTCTACTATTTGTATATTAAGCCTTTCACACATTTAGGGAAATACTTAGGTATCTCTGATATAGCCTCATGAACTACTTCATAAAGAAATTGAGGCCCTCAAGGCTCTAGGCAGAAATCTGGAAATTAAACATACAATTTTCTTGAACTCAGATTCCTAAATTGGAACAGTCATCCATTGCTTCTAATTTTGCCCTTAGGTATTTATAATTCTATTCCCTAAAGTCCATGCTTTAAATCACTGTCTTTGTTTAAACCTTCAGCCCCTCTCACCTGGAGTACAGTTGTCTACTAATAGGTATCCCTGTTTCATAGTGTCCCAGTCAAAACATGGAACCATTAAAAAATAATGATAAATTACTATATTAAGCCAGTGAGTTTTAGGGAGGTGTTATGGTCTGAATGGTTGTGTTCCCCCAAATTATTCTATTGAAACCTAATCTCTAAAATGGTATTGCTGAGAAGTGAAGCCTTTAAGAGGTGATTAGATCATGAAGGCAGAATCTTCATTAATAAGATTAGTGCCCTTATAAAGAGGCCCAAAGGACTTTGTTCACTCCTTCTGCCATGTGAGGACATAGCAAGAAGGTGCCATCTATGAGGAATGGGCTCTCATCAGACACCCAGTCTTCTGGTACCTTGATCTTGGAATTTCCATCTTCCAAAACTGTGAGAAATAAATTTATGCTGTTTATAAGCCACCTAACTTATGAAATTTTTGTTATAGCAGTTGGAATAGGCTAGGCTCAGTGGCTCAGCCTGTAATCCCAGCACTTCGGGAGGCCAGGGTGAGTGGATTGCCTGGGTCCACGGGTTTGAGACCCGCCCGGGCAACTTGGCGAGATCTCATCTCTACAATAAAACAAAAACTAGCCGGGTGTGGTAGCACGTACCTGTAGTACCAGCTACTTGGACGGCTGAGGCTGGAGCCCAGCAAGTTGAGGCTGAGGTGGCTGGAAGCGTGCCACTGCACTCCAGTCTGGGCAACAGAGTAAGACTCCAAATCCAACTCCAAAAAAAAAAAAAAAAAAAACAGCAGTTGGAATAGACTAAGATATTACCTGAATAAAACATTCAATCGAGAATATTTGCTGGATTCATGAACAATGTTTCAATTACTTCTTGATTGTATCACATTCCTTGAGGATGCTAGAAACTAAAAAAAAAAATTATATATCTGATTTCCAAGTTGGAACATTAAATGGATTCCACTTACCAATGAGACAATCGAACAGAATGATCTTATAAAGTCAAGGTCAATTGTTATTTACTCATCACTCTTTGGGGTCAATATTGAAGCAAAAAAGATGCTATTAGGTGTTGGAGTCCTTAAAGATCAGATGCTGAAAAACCTGCTTAGGAGACTGAGGACGGCAAATGTCAGATTGGAGGTAAAATCTGATATCCTTAAGTGGTTCTTTTGGCTTTTTCACTTTCCTGAGAAATAATTGGGAAAATCCTCAATATTAACTTTAGTAAGAATGAGCTAGGCTGGGCTTGGTGGCTCAGCCTGTAATCCCAACACTTTGGGAGACCGAGGCGAGTGGATTGCCTGAGCCCGCAGGTTCGAGACCCACCCGGGCAACTTGGCGAGACCTTATCTCTACAATAAATAAATAAATAAAAATTAGCCAGGCGTGGTAGTGCACTCCTGTAGTTCCAGCTACTTGGAAGGCTGAAGTGGAAGGATCACCTGAGCCCAACAGGTCGAGGCTGCGGTGACTGTGAGCATGCTACTGCCCTCCAGCCTGGGCGACAGAGTGAGACTCCAACTCAAAAAATAAAAAGAATGAACTTGCCCACCAAAAAAGGCAAAGGGTTTATAGAGAGGAGTCTTTTATCCACTGGCATTGCATCAGTAAGACATAATTCCAACCGAGCTTTGAATCAAAGTAAGGTGGTGTGAGTGTGAATGTTCTCCATGTAACTGAAACACAAAGGTTGGCCTGGATTTGGAGGTTTGGCGTGCTAAATATCTTTTATTTGCCCATTAAGATCCACTTTCAACTCTATGCCAAACCCAGAAGGCTGACATGTATGAACACAATCAAGGCATTCCATCGCTATCTGACTTCCCATTTTGTTTAGACCATGGAAGGCTCTAGCAAGAGGTCAGAAAGCAGAAGGAAAGTAGAATGAGGATATTTTTCCTCTAGCCTCACACCTGGTGACTGCTGTCACTCGGTTGCTGTTCTCCACTGAAGGTCACAGCTCCTGCCGGCAGCCTTCACCATACCGTTTTTTCTGTGTGAGTTTCAGAAACCAGACCTTCCCTTGTCACTTCAAACGTAGGGATGATCGTAGCTCCCTTCCTTGTTACTCTCCCTAAATCCTGCCTAAACCTTGATTAAACTCTTCAGATAAGCCAAATTGAGTGACCTGGACTGGGACTGCTACAGAAGTTTTATGCAGCCATGCCATCCTGTCCCTATGCTCTCACCTCCTCAATGACCAGAGATACAGTCTAAGCGTATGATGAGAAGAGACAGAAAGGAGAGACAAGACAGTTTCCTACCACAGCTTCTAGCCTGATTCTTTGTCTTGTTTGGAGATTACACAAGTAGGTTACCCTGGGGTGGCCAGACCTCCTGTTTCAGTTAACAGACCCCAGTGTTAGATCTTCTTCTGATGAGGGCTGTACAGATTGCCACCATTTCTCTCTGGATATTTGGGGACTGGATGAAGAGTAGACCCACTGAACTAGACAAGCAAGTAAAAATCTAGATCACTAAATCTGAAGAAGCAGAGTGAAAAGTGGAATCTAAAATGTAGACATAAAACATAGAAATAAGGAGATTCAACAAATGAGGTACTTTAGAACAGGTAGAAAGGAATTGAGCTGGAAAAGTTCCTCAGCATTTTTTTTAACTGTTTCTAGGTAAATTTATGTGGACTTAGTATATTTAATAGGGCTGGGGAGACTGGACGATGTTTTCCCAGAATTTTCCTATTTCTTCCCTCTTACAAATCCAAGAGTTTTTCTTAAGTCTGCTCTTAGCAATGATTTTCATGCTGGACTCCAAGGAGCTTTGGGTTCCATAGAGACACCACAGGGGCATCTTTGTGGGTGAGGGAAAGGCTGAGCAGGTGGGACTCCAGGTCAGTGGCTGCCCCAGTCTTGTCCACACAAATTAGCTCTTTATTTATTTTCCAAGTTGGTTTCTATATTGCATTTCATTTTTTAAAGGGAGAAGTCTGTTACTTTAAAAAGAAATGAGAACCACTGCTCCTCTCTCTTACCTTTGATCCATTTAGTCTCCTTGGGGATTCAGGTTTTAAAGGCTAAAAACAATCTTATGATTATTCTATTTCAGTGCCTCTTACAGCATCAAAGTGGAGCTGCAAAATTACTCTCAAGCTGAATATTCCAAAGTTGAAGCAACTCTAGTGATCATCTCCTGTAACTTTCCCTTTTGCTGCAATATTTCTGAGAGGAGACAACCATCTGTTTGAGCACCTCCAAAGACAGGGAGTTCTCTATCCCAAGAGAGCAGCCCACCTTATCATTCAACAGCTCTAATAACTAAAATATTTGAAGTCATATGGTTCTAAATTATACCTCTTTGTGACTTGAGTCATTTTGTCTTCCAGAGATGTATGAAGTAAGTCTACATGCCATGCTCCCAATATTGAAATCAAGCTATTAATACTAAAGAATAAGCCTTTTCTCCCATCTAAATTTTCCATCCAAATTCTTCACTATATTTACATGAGTTCTTATTTATCTACATTCTTTTTAAGAAGTAAGGCCAAAATTGGAATAATTTAGATGTGGTGTGACCAAGAAAAGTAGAACTAACCTGGATACCACACCAGTATTAGAAAAGTCTAAAATGTTATTACATTATTTTTAGCAGCTCCATCACATTGAGAGTTCATTTATAGTTTGTGGTGAATAAACACCAAAGTCTGCTTTTAAGCCATATTTCTCTATCTTGTTCTCAACCAAGCTTTTTTTCTAAGTATAGGGTTTCATATCTATCCTTATTCTATTTCATTCCATCACCAGAGCTTGTTGAAGTCTTTTTTTTTAATCTTCGACTTCATTATCCAACCTACTCAACAAAGTTTTATAACATATCCATAGCTATTGAAGAAGAAAGTTAATTTATGGTGCTTTACTTCAACTAGCATCCAAATCATGAAGTTACCAATCATGGCCATATCACACCTATGCAACAGGTTAGTTGATACATCAGAAAAAGATAAGCAATATCCTACAGTTATTATTGAAGAGGAATGGATTATATCAATTTATGTAAGACCAGCTCACATCATAAGATCCAAATCAGCTCTCCCTTAGTAGAGATGAAAAGTTAGAAACCAATGAGCTGAACTGGCCATGGGAAACAGGCAAAGGCATGAGCATATGTGTACTATTCCCAGGCCTTGGGAGCATGACAGTAGCAGGTCAAATGGTGCAGAATGTTGTTGTTATCCTCTGTGATCCACTGAAAATGGAGACAACAGGAAGACTGGATCTAATTGATTGGACTGTCACTGAATGGGGGCAGGGGAAGCACAGAGACTTTCTCCTCCAGGTAGAATAAAATGGTTTCCATCAGATCAAAATTCCCATTAATAATAACTGGAAAAATTTGATTTACTATTTTTTTAAAAAGTCATACATTACAAGGCACCTATGATGATTAATTTTATGTGAAACTTAACTGAGCTAAAGAATACCCAAATAGCTTGGAAAACATTTCTGGGTGAGCCTATGAGGGTGTTTCTGTAACAGATTAGCATTTGAATCAATAGACTAAAGAAGAGTAGAGTAAAGAAGATTCCCCTTCACCAATGTGAACAGGCATTGTCTCATCTGTTGAGGGCCTGAATAGAACAAAAAGGCAGAGGAAGGTTGGATTCACTCTCACTTCTTGATCTAGGACATCTTTCTGCTGCCCTTGAATATTGGAGCTCTTGGTTCTTAGGTCTTCAGACTCACCCTGGTGCCAACATCAGCAGCTGCCACCCTCCTCTCCCTTCTCTCCACTGTTCTCAGACCTTTGGACTCAGACTGGGAGTTGCACAGTAGGCTTTCTTGGTTTCCCAGTCTGTAGATGGCATATCATGGGATTTCTTGGCTTCCATAATTGGGTGAGCCAATTCCCATAATAAATCTCACATATATATTCTATTAGTTCCATTCCTCTGGAGAACTCTGACGAACACAGTACCAAAAAGCTGCAAAATAGTGAGGACTACAGGGAATGAAAGAAAGAGAAAGAGGAAACTCTCCAGGTTCTGATATTTGATTGTTGAAAAATCAATTGGAGGCAGAGTTTAGTTTCTGACACTGTTATAGACATTAAAGATGCATCAGGAAACTGAACAAAGGCCCATCTTTAAAGTGTTTACATTATAGGGCAGGAGGACAGACAATTATTAATTAATTAATTATTGGCAGGCAGCATAAGATAAATGTAGAAAATTAAAGCCAGGTAAGTGGAGGAGGGAATAACCAAATGACCAAGGTGTGGAGTAGGAAGGAGCTTGTATAATTTTCTTATGAGATGGTCAGGAAAGACCTCTTTAATAAGGTGATGTTTAAGTCACTTAAAAGAAATGATGACCTCTAATGCCACTGTAGCCCTGGATGTTAGGCTTAGATAAAAAAGACAAAAACAAGTTAGACTATGATTGTGAAAAATAAAAGAGGAAGAGAGTGTGGTAAACTTTTTTTTTTCCATTGGGGTCTTATTCTGCCATCCCAGCTGGAGTGCAGTGGTGTGATCACAGCTCACCACAGCCTTGACCTTAAGCTCAGGCCATCCTTCTGCCTCAGCCTCCCAAGTAGCTGGGAGTACAGGTATGTGCCACCATGTTTGGCTAATTATTCTGAAATTTTTATAGAGACAAGGTCTTGCCTAGACTTGTTTCAAACCCCTGGGTTCAAGAAATCCTCCCACCTTGGCCTCCCAAAATACTGGGATTACAGGCATGACCCACCGTACCCAGTCATGGTAAACTTGATTAGATGTTTATCTCCAGATGTTTTCTCTCTTTAAGTGGGTTTTCCTATATATATACAACCACAGAGATATTAAAGAAATGGTGGGAAGGAGAAATAGAGAGACACAGTATCTACATCTCTGCAACTTACATTAATTTGAGTTCACGCTAACCTAAGTTCTTTTGTTCTAAGATGATCTTTCTTATTTGGATGTTGATCTTTGGCCTGACTTAAAGTAAAAAGACTTCTAAAAACTGACTATGAAAATTTACAGAATTTCAGACTTACAGGTAAAGAAAATTACATGAAAGCAACCTCTTCCACTCAGCCCTGGCTCTGGCCCCCTCCAAGCCTAACTCCACACGCTCAAACCCTCAGAAATGCAACCCCAGCTGAACTTGGTCCCCAGTCACTTCATTTTTTGCTTTTTAAGGAAGATGTTTGGAAAGGGCCAATTACCTGCTTCCAAAGCCATAGTGCAGTGCTGTAGGTTACCTCTCCTGATAGGATTTGATGATGTTCACCTAATTAATGGCAATGTTTTTGCAAAGCCTTCTTGACTTACCTTCTTCTTATAAGTGAAACAAATATGCATAGGCTATCACTGTGCTCTTACAAAGCTTCAACTTTCAGTTTCCTTCTCAACTGGTATCAGTTTATTCTGTCAAGTACCCTGTGCCTAAGAGGTTTGCTATCTGGCCAAGGAGATAACAGAACAGGCGTGAGGGCATTTCAAGAAAGAGCATGTGAGGCTGCAGGAGCCAGGTGGGAGGGTCATCTGTAGGGCCTGAAATAACAAGTGGCTGCTTTCATAAAGGGGAACAAATGGAATTTAGAACGTGAAAGAAAGATGAAATGTGGCTGAAGGACGGTACTTTCATTAGAGAAAAATTACATATACAGGTGGAGAGAAGGAAGTATTTGTAGCACAGCATGTAAGAAGGCAAGGAGGAGACTGATCCCCCCACCCCCACCTCCCCGGGAGCCCTAAGACTTGCTTTGACGGAAACTCAGATATTCTGTCTGGGGACCCCACCCAAGGATCTCCATGCCTCACAGAGAACTAACTTCCCCTGTGGAGAAAACCACTCATGTGGACCTCTGCCCATCACCGCCATCACCGTAAAGCAATCAAAGACAGAAACTAGGAGAAAACAGCTCATTTCCTTATCCTTTGCATAAAGCACCAGTTTTCCAAGGGCAATTTTGTAATTAAGAATTTCCCTGTGTTAGGGGCTCAGCAAGTTTCTCTACTACACAGCAGGCCTCTAAGCTGAAGGAAATATCCACATACTCATGCGCCCAAAGGGATCGTACTAAATTCACAGTACTCCATGGTACCCTTCATGGGTCAGGATGGAAAAGCAGAGTTCTCCTAAAGGACACAGGCACAAGTTACCTGTATCCAAAAAAGGCGGCCCTAAACTGCCAAGAATTTAAGCCAAGAGCGACCATTAAATGTGCATTTCTCTTCCAGAGTGATGCAGTAGACACAAAGCTGTTCTGTCTGAGAAACTGCCTGTGCACGAGCTGGGTTGTGAATTTGACTGGCAGCCAATTGTAAGCCAACAGTGCTGAAAACCCGGTCTGTATATTCATGCCAACGTGTATGCATGGCATCACTGTGGACAAAGCTGGTAATCGAGAGCATCCTGTGTGAGGACAATTGCATCATAGAATAAATACTGGGCTCAAATACCACCACAGTCCAAGACTTTTCCAAAGAAAGTTCTCAGCACACATCATCACAAGCATTAGACACTGCTCTATTTGTGCTGCCTGAGGTTTTCTCTTCCCCCATAAATGCAGAGAAGTGTTTCTGGTGAAACGTAGTCAGTTCCAAGGCTCCTGAAGCCTTAGATTCAGTTTTCCTCCATGCAATAGGAGAGAAGAGCAAACTAAAGGGGTGAGTCTCCAAAGGCTCTTCTAATCCAGCCCCAACCTACAGAAGTAACAACACAGGCCTCTCTCTATTCCTCTCTCTCAAAAATAAGGGCTAACTTCCCCTTTCATTTTTATTCAGACCTCTATCTTACTACTTCCCAAAGCAAATCCTCTTTAGCAACTTGTTAAATCACCCTTCCCAAGATGTGCTGGGGCATTCTAACCTCAGTACCTTTATGCCTAAAGGGAACATTATGCCTAAGGTTCCTTCTATCCTGGAGTTCTCTTTCCTGTATTCCCTGGTTATCTCAGTTAAATCCACCTCAAATAGTTCTTCCTCAGAGAAACATCCCTTATCATTGCAATCCAACTGAAAGGTTCCTGCCCCTTATATGCCGTAGCTTTTAGCACTGTGTGTGACATGCTGCCTTGTGTAGTTGATTATCTGTGAGTCAATTCCTTACCTAACCCAAAGCTTAGAGAGCACATGGACCATTTCTGATTCATTTTTTAAACCCTAAAATACAAATTTGTGTTTAATCTTTAGATACATACCTATTGTTTCTCCCAATCAATGTTGATACAGTTTATGAGGCAAATTATTTGGTGTCTGAAGGATTCATTGATGAATTCAGGTATAATTTTAATGCCCTCAACAGCAAGTAAACACAACTAAATGTTATGCATGCCATGTATTTCTGTTTCTTTGTTTGTTTTGTAGAGACAGGGTCTCACTAGGTTGCCCAGGCTGGTCTACTCTTGGTCTTAAGTGATCTTTCTGTTTTGGCCTCCCAAAGTGCTGGGATTATAGACGTGGGCCCCCATGCTTGGCCTATTTTGATTTCTTACTGGTCCCAAGACATATTTGTGATTCAGAGCCAGTGCACTAAACATCTGAAGCCTATACAAATTCTGCCATTGACTGATGTGGTGGTGGACGCACACTAGGAAAGAGCAGAAGGGAGAAAATTCCCAGGTGGACCGAGGGATGGAGGTCATCACAGGCCACCATAGGAGTGGCCATCCTGAACATTGATCTGGTACCTGTCCTGTTCTAGCCTTGCTCCACTGAGGTTTGGGGAAAAGATTTTCATCAGAATAAGGAGCTACCATCTTCTTCAGACAACATTTCTTTTCTTTCAGCCTCCATTAATCCTCCTCTGGGTGACTCTTGGTGTTCATTTATGTCATTCACACTAAACCTGATCCGTTTCTTGTTTGAAGGTCCTTAAATGGTAGCAACTCAAAATTCACTTTTTGTATGGAGGTATAATTCACATGGCATACATGCATCCTTTTCAACTGTACAAGGTTTTTAGTATATTCACAAAGTGGTGCGACCATTGCCACCAATTCCAGAATATTTTCATCACCCTCAGAAAAATCCATATCCACTAGCAGTCATGCCCTATTCTCCTCTTCCCCCAACTCCTAAAAACCAGTATCTACTTCTATCTGTATGGATTTTACTATTTTGGACTTTTCACTTCAATGACATAATACAGTATGCAGCTTTTTGCTTGTTCTTTCACTTAGCATCATGTTTTAAGGTGTGTCTACCTTGTAGCATTCCTTTTTATGGATGAATAGTATTTCATTGTATGAATACACCACATTGTACTTATCCATTTATCTTGTGATGAATGTTTAGGTTGTGTCCAGCTTTTTGGCTATTACAAATAATGGGGCTACGAACATTCATGTATAAGCTTTTGGGGTGCGTATGCTTTTGTTTTTGTTGGAGTGTCACTCTGTCACCCAGGTTGGAGTGCAGTGGCACACTCACAGCCACCTCAGCCTGGACCTGCTGGGCTGTGGTAATCCTTCCACCTCAGCCCTCCAAGTAGCTGGACCCACAGGCATTTGCCACCATGTCCGGCTAATTTTTTGTAGAGACAAGGTCTCACCAAGTTGCTCAGGCTGGTCTTGAACCCCTGGGCTCAGGTAGTCCTCTCACTTCCACCTCCCATGCTAGGATTACAGGCTTGAGCCACTGCACCTGGCCTGGTATACATGTTTTAAATTCTCTTGGGTATATACCTAGACGTAGAATAGCTGAGTCAAAGAATAGCCAAAACAATCCTCAGCAAAAAAGAGAAAAAGAAAAAACAAAGCAGGAGGCATTACACTTCCAAACTTTAAGCTTTATTATAAAGCTACAATAATTAAAACAGCCTGGTATTGGTACAAGGACAGGCATATAGACCAATGGAACAGGATAGAGATTCCAGAAGCAAAACATCAATTTCTCAACCAACTCACCTTCAACAAAGCCTCCACCATCAACTACTGGGGAAAGGAGAATCTATTCAGTAAATGGTGCTGGGAAAACTGACCGACCACATGTAGAAGATTAAAACAAAACCCCTACCTATCCCCATACACAAAAAACTCTAAATGGATCAAAGACCTCAACATAAAACCTCAAACTATAAGAACCTTAGAAAATGCAGGCGACACCCTTATGGAAATTGGAACTGGCAATATTTGCCAACTGCGTATCTGACAAAGGCCTGACATCTAGGATCTACAAGGAACTCAGACGCGCCGAAAAGAAGAAAACAAACAGCCCCATTACAAAGTGGGCAAAAGATATTAATAGACACTTCACAAAAGAAGACATATGAGCAGCCAATAGATACGTGAAAAAATGCTCAGCCTCACTAGTCATCAAAGAAATGCAAATTACAACCACCAAACTCCACTCAGGATAGCCATCATCAATAACTCAAAAAACAACAGGTGCTGGAAAGGATGCAGCAAAAAGGGAATACTTCTACACTGTTGGTGGAGTGTAAACTAGTACAGCCTCTGTGGAAAACGTTGTGGCAACTCCTAAAAGATCTAAAAATTGACCTCCCTTATGACCCCGCAACCCCCCTACTGGGAATATACCTGGAGGAACTCAAATCACTCTGTGAAAAAGATACCTGCACATGCATGTTTATTGCAGAATTATTCACAATAGCAAAAACATGGAACCAACCGTGCTGCCCATTGAAAGAGGACTGGATAAAAAAAAAATGTGGTATATATATGAGATGGAATATTATGCAACCATAAAGAAGGACAAAATTATGAACTTCACAGCAACTTGGATGAACTTAGAGGGTATAATACTGAGTGATCTGCCACAGAAACAAAGAACCAAGTATCACATGTTCTCACACATAAGCGGACCTTTGAACAACTATTGGCAGTAGTGGGAAACTGCCAGGGGAGGATGGGGACAGGATTAGCAGTAGTGGGAAACGATCAGGAGAGATGGGGACACACCTCATCAACAAGGGTACCTGCATAATGAACATTTGTATACCTGACCCTGAATTGTACCCCACATATTGAAAATAAAAAAATTTAATCAAAAAAAAGAATAGCTGGGTCATATAGTAACTCTAATTTTCTGAGGAATTTCAAAACTCTTTTCCATAGCTGGTGTACCTTTTACATTCTCACCAGCAAAGTGTGAGTTCTATTTCTCCACATTGTCATCAACACATTTTATTGTTTCTCTTTGTGATTATAGCCATCCTAGGGTATGTGAAATGGTAGCCCATTGTGGTTTTGATTTGCATTTTCCTAATGATGCAGAGCATTTTTTCATGCAATTACTGGTCATTATAAGTCTTCTTTGGAAAGATCCTTTCCAATTTGTGACCATTTGTTAATTGGGTTATTTTTTATTTTTATTACTGATTTGTAAGAGTTCTATACAGTATATTCTCAAATTTCACTTTTAATTGCATGTTTATCAATAGATTAACATAACAGTTTCTACTCATAATGTAATCTGTAGCAGGTTGGCTTCCTGTACAATTTTTCAACTTACGAATGCTTTTAGGCTGGGCTCAGTGGCTCAGCCTGTAATCCCAGCACTTTGGGAGGCCGAGGCAAGTGGATTGCCTGAGCCCGCTGGTTCGAGACCTTATCTCTACAATAACTCAAAAATTAGCCGGGCGTGGTAGCATGTGCCTGTAGTTTCAGCTACTTGGAAGACTGAGGTGGAAGGAACGCCGGAGCCCAGCAGGTGGAAGGCCACGATGGTCGGGAGCATGCCACTGCACTCCAGTATGGAAGACAGAGTGAGACTCCAACTCAAAAAAAGAACGCTTTTTCTCTCTCTGTCTCTCTGTCTCCGTTCCTCTGTCTCTCTCCGTTCCTCTGTCTCTCCGTGTCTCTGTCTCTCCGTGTCTCTGTCTCTCCGTGTCTCCGTGTCTCTGTCTCTCCGTGTCTCTGTCTCTCTGCCTCTGTCTCTCTGCCTCTGTCTCTCTGCCTCTCTCTCTCTGCCTCTCTCTCTCTGCCTCTCTCTCTCTGCCTCTCTCTCTCTGCCTCTCTCTCTCTCTGCCTCTCTCTCTCTCTCTGCCTCTCTCTCTCTCTCTCTCTCTCTCTCTCTGGCTCCATCTCTCTCCTCAAATCCTTATGCAGCTATAAACTCTTCCCAACACCTTAAAAGAAAAAAACAGCTTTTGTCTTGCTTGACAATACAGCTTTCTCTCTTTGTATTTTCTCCGATGTCTATGCTCTCACCTAGTTGTGATCTCTACATTCGCGTAATAAAAAACATTACAGGTCACTTTTGGAGGTGAAAGAGTCACTTCTAATTGGATACGTATTGAACTTTACTGGTACATAACAAGTTATCACAAATGTAGAGGCTTAAAACAACACACATTTATTATCTCATAGTTACCTAGTATGGGCCTGGCCAAAGTGAATCCTCTATTTAGGGCCCCACAAGGTTGCAATCAGCTGTGCTAAATTCTCACCAGAGGCTCAACTAGAGAAAGATCCACTTCCATGCTCCCTTAGCTTGGAATGAGGAATGGCAGGATTTATTTCCTGCAGCTGTAGAACCCAGTTGCTTGCCTTTTCATGATTAGCCAAAGAGAGTATCTCACCTCACGGAAGGTCCCCTGCAAGGTCCTGGCTTAAGTGCTTTCACCTGATTAAATCAGGCCCACATAGAGTCATCTCCCTTTTGATTAACGGAGTCAATGGAATCAGGACCTTACTTATGTTTGCAAAATTTCATCGCCTTTGCCATATGCCATTGGCTACAAGCAAGTCACAGGTCCCACCTGCACGCCAAGGGAGGGATGATACAAGGGCATGAGTCTTCAGGGGCTATCTTAAACTGTGTCTGAAAAAGTTGTCCCCTACTAAGCAAAAAGAAATATCCGGAGATTTTTTTAGGTCATGCCATGAAAAAGCTCTCCTGGCTATAGCAGCTCCAAAGTTTTTCCTGTTTAGCCATTCTCACTCAGTAATATAAAGGCCACAAAACAAATACCCGTAAGTGACAAGGTAGGGTATCACAAAAATATTCAATACATAACAATCATAAATACTACAATGACTGACTTTCATTAGATAGTGGCATTTTCTGTAATTTTCACATTAATAACATGAGAGCTGATGGATATATGGTGCTTTCTATGGTCCAGTACTTTATACATACAGACTCATTTAATCCCCCCAACTAACCCTAGAAATAAGTATTATTGCTGTTGTCTCTGTGTTCTAGACAAGGGATCTGAAAACAAAATTCAAGCAGTCACACTAAGCAGCAGAGAGCCTGAACTGATCTCTGGAAGCCTACACTCCTGCCCACCATGATGGAGAATCTGAGGCTTCTCATTTCACACAGTCCCTCAGGAGAAGACAATTCCACTAGCTCAGGGTTGCCTATGGAAATGGGTCATCCGCAGAGGGTCTCCCAGATCATTACAAAAGCTGTTCACTAATACAAGCATAACCAAAGAGAACAAAGCAGTTTAAGATACTAGGGGAGCACCTCATATGTCCACTTTATAGGCTTCCTTTTGTCAGAGGAGAGTCCCACTGACTCAAACTGCACTAAATCATCTCATGTTCTGAACATACAAGTACACAGGCAACAAAACATTCGTCTAACTGTTATATTATTAAGAGTCAGGTATGTATCAGGCACTGTGCCATGCACAAGGGGCAAAGCGGCGAATGGCATCAAAATGGAGATAGCATTCTGGTGAGGAAGACACAATAAAGAAACAAATACAAATAAAATAGCAGTTTACCATAGGTTTTATGCCAAGAATAAGGCAAGATGATGGTTGAGACTGGCACCCAGAGTTACCTCTTCTCTTGAGAAAAGAAAAACATATATAAATCTGTCAAGAGCCAAACTAAGTGAAGATAGCAGTAGATGGAGCAGCCTCCAAGTGGAGGCTAAGTTCAACCAGGTCCTGTGCAACTTCATGCTCCCCACAGTTTCAGTTTTCACACTTTTCTGACTGCTTCCAACCACTGTCGTCTTGCTCCTGACTGTACCACAGTTCAAATGGCTGCCAGCCCTCAGTGTGAAACCACAGAGCCTTTTTGGTTCTCACATTCTGTCCAGACGGGCACATATCCATGAGCCCAGGTAGCTCAGTTCTACTCATTTCCCTTGGACCAGTCTTGGGTCTAGACTCTGACATGACAGGAATCACTTCATAGATACCGGGCCACCTGGGGTTGACCCTGCTGGACAGTTCACTTCTTTTCTGATAGGGGTCCAAAGCTTCCCATCAGGCAGGCCATTCTTATTGGGACCCGTAGGAGCAGAACTAGACTTTCGGCAGTCAGAGGGGGTTGCCTTGACACTGAATGTCCAAATCAGATGTGCCCACCAGAACACCCTGGAGCCAAAAGCTGGTTATGCCCACACTCTCTAGCAAGCATAAAACTGAGCTTCAGGCTTTCTTTCGCCGTTCAGCACAATTGTCTCTTACTTTATTCCCACACTGCAGTCATGCAGTGTCTATCCTTATTCAGACCCTATTGATCTTGCTTCTTGTTTCTGAGCCCTTGAAACTGACAACAGATTTTGGTGTCCTAGATACTCACTTGCACTCTCCTTCTCCTCCTCCACCAGACTCAACACAATCCAGCTCCATTCCTGGGGAACCCATCCCAGGGTAGGCCAGCCCCACTGCTGTCCAGGAATGTGCTTTCCAGGGTTATCAAAAGAGGGTGGGATAGGAAGCAGGTAGATCAGAGACGTGACTCAAGTTCTCTTCCTCTGATACCTGAGTTAAGGGCCAGGCCTAGCAGGCCTGTGACTTCGACATGTGAGTCATGAAGTCAGGCTCCCAGAAACAGAATCACCAACTGCATCTTCAAGTTACTTGTCAGTAGGTAGGTAGACTCAAGAGCTCTTTTGCCCCATTGGTCCAGACCAGGTGACCAATAGTAAGATCCAATAGCTCAGGTAAGTTTCAGACTCCACACAGCAGCTGGGCCTCCCTCTCGCCTCTCCACCGCCACATCCCAAACCACACAGGCCCCACCCAATTCCCCACAAGCCCATCCTGGGCGGGGCTAAGTCTTGAGTAGTTAACAAGCTCCTCAGGTGGTCCTGATCTGATACCCTGTAGAGGATTACTGTAATGAAAGGAAGGTAGAGGCGATCTGAACACGTCAACACGAAACTCATTAAATGATTTTCTGTTATAATGAGAAGCTGTTTATCAATGACGCGTAAGTATCCTGTTTCAGTTTACGTTTTTAAAATAATTATTCCCAATAATTCAGTTGAAGAACAAAATAATTTCCCAGGACTCCATGCTGCTATTCTTGTTCTTTCTTAATTGTGTTCAGTTGGTAGTTATAAGACTTTGATTTCTGGCCTAACCTTTCAAACATAAGAGCTGCTCACAAATGAACTTTCAGGGAAATTAGGCTTGTGACAGGGGCCTCTGGCTCCACTGTAATAGGAAAGGGGTGGAGAGTTCTGTTTTTCTTCAGAATCCCTCAAACTGAGCTGGGCTTGGCGGCTCAGCCTGTAATCCCCCGCCTTTGGGAGACTGAGGTGAGTGGATTGCCTGAGCCCGCAGGTTCGAGACCCGCCTGGGCAACTTGGCGAGACCCCATATCTACAATAAATCAAAAATGAGCCGGGCGTGGTAGCTCACGCCTGTAGTTCCAGCTACTTGGAAGGCTGAGGTGGAAGGATCGCAGGAGCCCAGCAGGTTGAGGCTGCGGTGGCCGGGAGCGGCCACTGCACTCCAGTCTGGGCGACAGAGTGAGACTCCAACTCAAAAAAAAAAAAAAAAAAAAGAATTCCTCAAACTGAAGCCCTCATCAATACAGAGCTCTTCAGTGGGGTCTCACACAGGACTTTCTAAAACAGAGAAATTTCCAGAGTTATAAACATGTTAGTTGTTTTGGAAAATGTGAGACTCTCTCATCAGTTGATTATGCTTAAAGTTTTACAAGTGAGGTTAAAAGAAAGGATTTCGGCAACAAATTTCTCAAATCAAAATGACAAAGACAAAATGCTTCCAAATTTGTTACTCTGCACGTCGTAAATGGGACATGTTTGTTCTTTGATAGAGACTCCTTTTCACATTCTCCTCTTCTTCCAAAGAAGAGTCTGGATGTTCTTTGATAAATCAAATTTATTTTGTAAAAAATAATTTTATGGAAAAAGAAAAGAAAAGAATGCGATCTGGAAGGCTTTCTCTAAAACAAATGCCTGGTGGCTGGAATCTTACCTATTTACCTCATACAAGCATCTCACAGCAGCAGCAAGACAAGCACCTCAGCCGGCCAGTCCTGTGGGACATCAGAACAGGCCACGCAAGCGTTAGGTGCAGAGAAAGATGGAGCAGGCCCTGTAATGAGGTCACTTCACACCTATGAGTAAGCCTCCTGTCAGAACTGCCCATCCCCACGCCCACACATTCCCTGCCCACCCACCCACCTAGGTCTCTGCAACTGTCAGAATGCAGCAACCATTTTACAGCAGACTTGTCTATCCTTAACGCACTTCAAAATTTTCCTGCCCAACAAATATCTGGTTTGTGGATTATTTTGCCCCAGACATATCCATTCGCATTTTTCCATGATGATTCTCATTTTGTCCCTGCCTTTTCCATTTTCCTAATTCCTTTAGGTTATTCCTTTGCGTCTGCTGGTGTTTGTCACATTTCTCCATTCAGAATCATCTGTGAATTTCATTTTCAAGCCCTTTCTTACTCCCTAAGGTCGTTAATAAAGACAGGCCTGAGTGAGATGGGAGGAAAGGCCAGCCTCACAAGCCACCCTGGAGACCACCCTCCCGAGCCAGCCAAAGTCCTGAAGGCTGTTTACTTCCACCCAGTACATTTTTCCACCCTTGTGACAGGATAAGCAGCCAAGATGATCTGCCTTCATTTATGCCACGTCTCAGGACCCTTCATTAACTGCCAAACTTTGGAATTCATGGATGGAACATCTGTTCCCGTCAGTTTTTATGCTGGGGTTGCAAACAAAAGAAAAGGGTTTGTCTTTGCCTCAGAAGCCATACAAGACATTGCTGTCAATTAGCGTGTGCAACATGGACACACAATCTCTCCCCCTGTCCTGTGGGCAACTGCATTCCCTCCAACACTCTCAAATTGTTCAGAGGGCTTCCTTCACTCTGCTTTTCGTTGTGGTACAAGACAAGCAATCTTCCCTTCACAATAGTCAGCAGGAAACCAGAGCCATGCGATTCTTCCAAAATTATATGGAAACTGGTCTGCAATTTCAACCCCTGCCACTGAGACCCTCAGTTCTCACTCTGTGCACATGTAGTTCTGCCAGTCAAGGCAGGGTTTTGTCAACTGCGAAAGCTTAATTTTATATTGGTCTCAGGAAGTAAAGATAGGGTTGAAATTAGGGTGCCAAAGAAGAGATACCAGTTAGATTTTTAAATGATATTTGAGAATAAGAGGTAGCCTCGAGAAAGTTTTTCTTTACCTGAACTGGCTTCTGACACCATCTCTGTGGGCTTGGCTTATTGTTTAACCCGCATGAGCCAATTTTCTCAGTCTTAGAATGAGAGATTTGAACTAGGCAATATCTAAGGTCACTATCAGCTATGTGATTCTATCTGAAGAAGGTCACAGAGTGCAGAAAAGTGTACCAACAGATGTTCTCACTGCAGAGGGAATGATGGTAAGGCTGGGAGCTGAGGCCCTTGGCCAGGCTCAGTGGCTCAAGTCTATAATCCCAGCACTTTGGGAGGCTGAGGCAAGAGGATGCCTGAGCTCAGGGGTTTGAGACCAGCCTGGGCAACTTGGTGAGACCTCATCTCTACAATAAACCAAAAACTCAGCCGGGCGTGGTAGTGTGCACCTGTAGTTCCAGCTACTTGGAAGGCTGAGGGGGAAGGATTGCCTGAGCCCAGCAAGTTGAGGCTGCGATAGCCACGAGCAGCATGCCACTGCACTCCAGCCTGAGTAATAGAGTGAGACTCCTACTCAAAAAAAAAAAAAAGAAAAGAATTATAGAGCTGCTGGGCACAGTGGCTCATGCCTGTAATCCCAGCATTTTGGGAGGTAGAGGTAAGGATTGCCTAAGCCCACGGGTTTGAGACCAGCCTGGGCAACATGACAAGACCTCATGTCTACAATAAATCAAAAAATTAGCTGTGTGTGGTGACGCATGCCTGCGGTTCCAGCTATTTCGAAGGCTGAGGCAGAAGGCTCTCCTGAACACAGCAGGTCAAGGCTGCAGTGGCCGTGAGTATGCCACTGCACTCCAGCCTGAGTGACAGAGTGAGACTCCAACTCAAAAAAAAAAATTGTAGAGTTTCTAAAGTTTAGTTTAGTAGGTACTCAAGATTTCCTAAGCACTGAATGAAGTCCTTAGGACTAGGTCCTCATAAGTGGCACAAAATGTCACCTCCCAAAAGTACTTTCATTAATCCAAAGACTCCTCTAATAATAGTAATAATAATAATAATAATAAGGACTAATAATAAAGACTCCTCTATGAAGAATTACTCTAGGTAGAATAGACTCCTCTAGGTAGACTAATAAGGACTCCTCTAGGTAGAATTTTATCCGTTCATTCTTGAAATTTTGAGTACCAACTAAGTGCACAGTGATAAAATCTGGGTACACAAAGACCAAAAATACATAGTTTCTACCCTCAAAGAGTGTACAGTTTAACAGGGGAGTCAGACAAGTGAACAGATAACATGTTTACAAGAGTGGCTTATGAGAGTCAAGATGGAATGACCACATAATTCTCAGGACATTTTTTAAAGGGGTGAAATATTATCAAATATGCCCATAGAGATGCATAAACCAGGTCAACGATAGGCAAACCAGAACATGTGGCCATCCTAGCTGAAGAAAAAGTCCAGCTATTAAGCCCCCTTTTGTCACCAGA
The DNA here is from genome assembly GCA_027257055.1 of Cephalopachus bancanus. NCBI lineage: Eukaryota > Metazoa > Chordata > Mammalia > Primates > Tarsiidae > Cephalopachus > Cephalopachus bancanus. Next base: position 783,425 of record JAPVLO010000300.1, on the reverse strand, counting down.
GTCTAGGGTCACACGTTACTACTCAGGTAAGACTCTCACCTCAGAAAATTAAGTGAGGCCTGAAACAAAATCAGCAGTGGTTTGCATTCCTTTTTTTAGAACGGTTGCTGATTTTTTGTAAACCATGCTATTAATCTCCTCCTCTCCATCTCCCTCTCGCTTTCCCTCTCCCTCTCCCTCCTTCTCTCTCTCTCTCTCTTTCTATACAAGTGGCTCCTCAGTAGAAGTGGCTATTGACTATTGGCAGAATCTTAGCATAATAAAAGCGCTAACATTCCAGGTGTCCATTCTATGCAGGAATAACTTACTTATGAGACTTCTGCTCCTGGGAATCTGTTGGTTTGATCTCCCTTCTGGTATCTTCAGTGAACTTCACTGTAAAGTCCTTAAAACAATGCCCATGGGGTTAATCCCAAAAGACTGGATTACAGGGATGAATGTTAAAATTACTTTTCTACACTGTGGGAAGCCATTTTTCATCTTGTTTTTAAAACCCTGACACAGTGATGAGAAAGTAGAAGCTATGCTTTTGGAGAAACGTACACTTTAGGTATAATTAACTTTACTGACTTTGTCTTTTCAGAAACAGACTTCCAGGTATCTGAGGATATCATAGAGGCAATCAAGCTTGCCTAGAGTAAAGGGAATTTACAAGGCCTAAGACATCATGCATTGGGCAAAGATTATAAAAGTCATGAAACTTCTAATTACAAAAGTTATAACCATTCAGAGGGGGAGCAGGTGGGGATTCGATCTTTCAGTAAATTGGGCACTATCTGCAGGGAAGCCAAGGATCTCCCAAAGCTACCCATTGGGAATGCTTAGGAGATAAAGGGAGGTGCACCCTCCACCAGCTCTAAGGAATGTCGTTTGGGAAGGTGCAGGAGCATTAGAATCCTTGTCACGCCCTTCTCTAGAGGCTATGATTAATGGGTCTCTGTGTCACAGGTTCTCCAAGACATCCACAGGTGGTCGATGAGGAAGTCACAGCAGTCACGTCAGTCACGTGCAACATCTCCAAGAAAAGGATTTAAGCCAGGACTCTGGGGTCTACGACGCCACACTCACCTAGAGTGTAGGCCCACTCCTGTCTGTGGGGAGTGAACTTTTCTTAAATAAATCTTTTCTTCTCTCACCTCTGAATGTCGCAATTCTTTGCAATTTATTCGGATCTCTGGGTTGCCGGCGCGCACCTCTGGCTTGCAAGCTCCAGCAGTGCTGCGCACCTCCCTGCACCTCTCCACCCTCACCCGGTCCGTCCGTACCCTAACAGGCCCCAGTCCAGTGCTTTTTCTTCCAGGCAGTCAGGTTCAGAAATTTAAGAAGAAAAAAAAGAAAACCTGCTGTTTATGTTTATTTGTAATCCAAGATGCCCTCTTTATTACACTCATAAGAGTTTACTCCTTATCCTTATCATCCAGCATTTATTATAACAGTTATCATACTCTAGCACTCCCTGGACTTTCCTGAAACCTAGACGCCTGGGCAGGCTCAAGGAGGCCAAGTCACCTACCAGGCTAGCCCTCCACGCAAGAGTGACCTTCATCTTTCACCTAGAGGAACAAGTCAGATCTGCAAAACAGAGCACTGCAGCCCATGACCTACATTCCTCCACAGTTACATCATCCAGGAAAATGTTGCCCCTGTGGTAAGGAAATTCACAGTGTGGGTCTCATCCTGGCCCTCTATTTAGTATCCAAGTCACAAATATAAGACCCAAATCAACATATTGCTTACCTGGTAAATTACCCTACAACTGAGTCAAATGCACGCCTAATGAAAACTCATTCTCTACCATGAATAACTGACCAGAAGAAGAGCAGACAGACAACCATAGGCTTAGAAGGTTTAAAAGGAACTCCCGCCAGGTATAGGGGCTTGTGCTTGTAATCCCAGCTACTTGGGAGGCTAAGGCAAGAGAATTGTTTGAGCTCAGGAGTTTGAGACCAGCCTAGGCAATAAAGTCAGATACCATCTTTACCAAAAAAAAAAAAAAAAAAAAAAGATTAGCCAGTGTGGTGACGTGCACCTGTAATTCCAGCAATTTAGGAAGCTGAGGAGGGAGGATCCTTAAGTCTAGGAATATCAGGCTGCAGGGGGCTATGATGGTGCTACTGCACTCCAGCCTGGGCGACAGACCAAGATCTGGACATACATACATACATATATACATACATACATACAAATAGGGATTCTCAATCAAGAACCTACTATAAATTGCATACTTAAGAATGAAACCTTCTGGAGGCAGGAACAAGACAAGTATCCCTCGCTCACCACTTCTCAGTGTTATATTAGAAGTCCAAGCTAGCATAATAAAACAAGGAAAAGAAAGAAGCATTACAAGCAATAAAAGGGAAAATGAAAATTTTCATTAAGGCAGATGATAAGATATCCTTAATAGAAAATTCAAGAGATTCTACAGACAAAAACAGAGTAGAGGAAAAAAAATTGTGTATTAAGAATAATACACAAAAAAATCAAAAACATTTCTCTATCCAGCAACAGTAAATTAGACATTGTTATTTTAGAAGAATTAGAAAGTGTAATTTTAGAATAAGATCCTATGTATGAAAACAACAAAAGTCTTAAGGTAAACAGGAATATAGGCAATAAAAGATGGATAGAACTTTATGGGAAATATTGCAAAACATTTTAAGATAAAAATATCTAGGTAAGTAAAGAGATAAGCTGGACTTTTTTTTTTTTTGAGTTGGAGTCTCACTCTGTTGCCCAGACTGGAGTGCAGTGGCCGCTCCCAGTCACCGCAGCCTTGACCTACTGGGCTCCGGCGATCCTTCCACCTCAGCCTTCCAAGTAGCTGGAACTACAGGCATGCGCTACCACACCCGGCTAAGGCTGGACATTTTAATATCATTATAATAAAAATTCAGCTCAAACTTATTTATAAGTTTAATGACATTCCAACCAATATCTTGACCATTTTTTAGGGAAGTTGTCAAACCGTTAAATTCATATGAATGAGTGAAGGGTCAAGAATAATCAAAACAGTTTTGAAGAAAAAGAATAAAAACAATTCTTATTAAATTAGCTGTCAAGAATTTCTCTAAAGCTGCAGTAAATAAAATAGCATTAGCCTCAACATCAATGCAGAAATCTCATGAATATCAGTGGTGACAATACCAGTCAATGAAGAAAGGATAAGCTGGTTAATAAATGATGCCAGAACAACTACCTAGCCATATAGAATAAATTAAAATTAATTTTTTATACAAAAATAAATCCCATATGGATTACAAACCTAAAAATTAAAACAAAACAATGCTATAAATCTTAGAAAAATATGCAGAAATATATCCTTATAACATTGGAATAAAGGCAAGACAAAATTAAGAAAAACTGTTTCTTGAAAAAGATAAAATATTTTTCAACTCATAAGACCAAAAAAATAATTTGCATTCAGAATATATAGCTATATTCTTCAAATCAATAATAGTGTGGTCTCATCCTAACTCTCTATTTATTCTCCTGAGTCACAAACATAAGAACCAAATCAACATATTGCTTAGCTGGTAAATAACCCAACAACTTAAAGAGTTAGTATGCCTACTTAGAACTCATACTAACCATGAAACATTGGTAAGAAAGAAGATTGGAAATTAGAAAGTGTAATTTGTGTTTTTTAAAACAGAAAGATATAAGCATAAAATTTACAAAAAGGACAGCTAAATAGCCAATAAATATATGAAAATATCAAGAAAATATTATTTCACACACATCAAATTGGAAAAAATTTAAAAGTCTTACAACATGCATGCTGGCAAGTATGTGGAAAAACAAGATGTAGTACAGTACTGATGAGAATATAAATGCCTAAAAGCAGTTTGGAGAGCAATTACACATTACCTGGAAAAGTTGAAAATAAACACCCTTCCATCAAGTAATTTTGCTTCCAGGTAATTACCCTAGAGAAACTCTCACACATGCACACAAGCAGACTTCAACACAGTTGGTTGTTGCAATGGTTTTATAATAGCAAAATGCTGCAAATGATATAAATGCTATCAATAGAGAATGGATAACTGGTGGTATAGTCATATAATAGACTATAAGGTTACTGTCAAAATGAATGAATGAATGATTTCATAGGTGGTTATGTGGATGAGTGTGAAAAATGCAAAGTTAAACAAAATAAGAAAACTTGCAGTTTATGTTCATTTTTAAAACTTAAACAATACTCTATATTTTTAACAGATCTGTCTAAGTATAAAAATCTACACAAGAAGAATAAATAATAATTTAAGGATAGTGGTTATTTCTGCGGAGAGAGAAAATAGGTTATTTTATCTATAAAATGATGAAAGATTTATAGAATCTGAAGAGAAACCAGAGTGTAGTTATTTTATCTAGAAGGTATTTTAGATGTGGATTAATATAATGAAATATTAATATCTGTTCAATCTAGATGGCAGATGCATGAATATTTGTAATTTTTGTTTTTCACCTGTAATTAATATTTTCATAGCTAAAAAAACTTTTTAAAAGGAAAAAACTATTCATTAAGTAAAGAGATTAATCTATAGGTGAATAGATTAATTACTGAATGGGCACCCTTGATACTGAGGCACATTGCAGAGTGGTAGAATCTTACGGCTACGAGCACCATTAGCAGGTATCTAATCTTACTATTTAATCTTACTCTACATTTGACATTTGTGGAAATTGAGACCCACATATATTAAGTAACTTCACACAAACACCCAGAACCAAACCCAGACTTTGTCCAACACACTTCTATTGTGTCTCAGGTACAAATTATTGCCACCTACATTATGAATAGACGCAAAGAATTAAAGGCATCAGAAATGGTATGGCAAACCAAGAGTGGGACTGTCCTAGTAACCCAAGTTTCACTTCCAGAGGGTTCTCTCAAAGTAAAAATAACATTCATAAATTGTCTGAGAAAATTAAATAGCAATTACTTAATGGCACGGCTTCACCCCAAACTCAGAATAACTTCTGCCAATTGTCCATTACGGGCAAACACCACTTTAAAAAAAAGCTCCAAGAATAGTTGACTGAGCCCTGCCTATTACCTGGTTGGTAGAAGTGCTCCTGCTCATCCTTCTGTGGTCAAGTTCTCCTCAGGACCAAAGACACCCAACACCTCTTCTCAAACTATCAAGAATTCTGATCTCTTAAATAATCTCCAGATGCCCTGATGTAGTCAGTTCACTGGCAGAATCCGAAGAGAGTGCACCTTCCCATTTATTTTTGTCATCCTCTCCCTACCCACCTCAACCATGGCTTCATTCATAATGTATATATTATCTGAATTGAAAACTGAGTTTTCCAAGTTTTTTCAGTCCCTGAGGCTTTATTGTGATTAACAACAACAACTAATTTTACTGAATGTTCACTGATAAGCATTGTTCTATGTACCTTTTTATTGTTATCTCATTTAACCCCCACAAACATTCTGTGGGGTAGGTAATATAGTCATCAGCATCTTAAACACAAGCAATCACAAGCACAGAGAGACTTAAGGACACTTCCCAAGGTCACACAGCTAATAAAGGTAGTGAAAGAAGATTTAGACCCAGGCCTGAACCATCGCACACTACCCCAAACTCACTTTATTCTTTGAGTGTTTACTCATTTTTGGAAAAGAATTAAAGAGAAATGGAGACAATGTGCCATTAGTCCATGACCTTTGATTCAGCAACTACTGAAGTCACAATGACTAGGAGGAGAGTTGATAAGAGCAGCAGTATTGTCCAGGCTGTAGAGCCTGTGCCCATAGGTGTGGCATCAAAGGAACAAGGAATGTATTGTCCTACTCTGTGGTGATATTACCCTGGTGAAGGACAGAGACCTGAAATTATCTTGCTCACCGTATTTCCTCACTGCTTAATAAAGGATCGAGCACAGGTTTAGCAATCATGTGTTAAACGAATCAAAAATGACACAATAATGTGCAATATGAGAAAGGAACATGCTGATACTCCTGAAAGTTAAGGAAAGGTGCTAGCCCCCAAAAATGTTTCCACCTACTCAAGGGTGTGCTTGAATTGTGAATGCAACAAGAGTGACCTTTCTGATTCATCTGCAAAGAAAGCATGTGTCCATCCTCAAGATTTCTCTTCATGGAATTTTCTAGCGTCTGCTAGGAAAGGTCAATTAAGTCTCTATTCAGAACGCCAACTGTTCAGCTATTGTTTTGTGCCGTAAAACCTTGAGAATCCTAAGGAACCCCGTAAAGCCATTGCCTTTCAACCTCAAAGAGGGTTAAGAAAATGGCAGTTGGTCTTGTAAGTTGTGTGGACCTCTACCAACAAATGTTAAAAAGCTGGTTTTTAGAGTAAACAGAGACTAGTGATAGCTGCATATGTATCCCTGGCTTGACTGAAATGTAAGGCGGTACCCTAGAGCTTTTATAGTTGGTAAATTTGTACCTTATAAGGAATCTATAGCTGAAGAATTTCCAAGGATTTCCCCATGACCCACTTTCACACAAGTGTCTTTGTCACTCACAGAAGGCATGGGTCCCTGATGCTGGTTAATGATCTCAGCAGCCAGGTCTCTAAGGAAATTCCAGGTTACCCACAAGCATTTCAAGAGTCCTGGAAATTCTCTAATGGACTAACCCAAACATGCAGGGGCACAGTTTTAACAGGGCCAGATTGGTCCCAAGGGTATGGAGGTATTTATTCCACTGAGCCCCTGTGTTTGTTGGAGATACAGCAGGGGTAACCTCATGAAGTCTGGGGGTCCTTCTTTGGTGTCCAGCAGCTCCCTCCAAGGAAGAACTGTGTTTGCCTGCTGCACTCCCATCCTTCCAGGGCCTCCAGGAAACCTTTTTGATTGCTGTTTCATTGCGCACATTAGGCAGCAAAAGCCAACAAGAACCCCTTGGATCTTCTGGCTGCAAGTCCTGTGCTCCCCACCCCCAGCCTGAATGCAGAGCTGGGAGGAAGGTGTCAGGAGGGGGAGGAGAGCGGGGGACGAGCTTCCTTCACTGTTGGCTTCACCTCTAACCACAAGAAAATTTTCCACCCTTTCAATTACGGCTGGCATGGAGCCACACCATAGAAAGAGAGACTTTCTGTTGAGAGAAGAAGAGAGATGGAGCCTGGTGAGGGAGTCAGTGGAGGAAAGGAGGGTGATCAGGAACACAAGGAGAGACAAAAACAGGCAGAGAGAGGAGCAGAAGGGGCTGCCTGATCAGGGACAGGGGCGGGATGGCTGGGCCTGTCTCTGTGCATGACGGAGCTAGATTTGTGTATGTAATCGTGAGTCGTGTTCAGTTAGTCCGTGTTGACTTAAATACACTGTGAGAGAAATTTCCTTTTAATTCTATGTCACTTCAGTATTCACAAGGGAGAGGGGCTACGGACCTCATGGCTGCTTGATTTATTATTAAACAAAATATGAAGGATTTTTTTTTCACACAGCCCCACCTCCCACCCTGAATAATAATATACACACATGTAAATACACTGCCTTGTAGGCACCCAGATTGACTGTGGATTATGTTCATTTCTGATTCAATGATGTAACTTCACGACTTTCTCTTCTGCTCTAGAAAACACTGGGATGCCAAGGAGTGAGGATTACTGACTGCAGGGATAACCCGCAATCCGCTCTGATTTTACTTTCCAGGAGTTATCATTCACACACCTGGGTACTAAGATTGTCGGTGCTGGTTGGAAATTATTTGGAGGGCACCTCAGAAAAGATCGAGACATGCTGCTATGGCTTAAGATCTGCAATATCCTGAACTGACCTTGCCAGTGTTCCCGGCACAAATGCTATTGTTGTCTAGACGTGGGGGACATAGTGAGACACTTTCCCCATCCCACCATGAACTACAATGTGCTGGAAGTCATGACGTCCTGAGAGTTAAGCTTTAAAGTGTAATCATAATGGATAAGAGCAGATGTAACCAAGATCCTGAGGTCTTTTGTGCACCGGACAAGAAAAATGAGAGGAAGATTAGAGAGGTGCCCAGGTAAAGAGGAAGGAAGAGATGCCAGGACCAAGCGTGTCCACAAACGGGAAGAAACAGGCAACACACACATGCAATTACACAGGTGAGAGAAGACAGGAGTATTGGCAGAGCACATGATGGTATGGAAAATAGCTCCTTCCTGTTCTTGAGGAATTTTACATTTACCTCAGCTTGTAAGGCACCACAGTCTTTCAAAGGGTCAACATCTATGGGTCTTCTCAATACACATCCCACACTAGAAGGCATTTCAGGAAAAGACTTAAACACTTCGATCATTAAAATAATGTCTCTGTTTTCTTCGTTAAATATTTGCTTTTAACCATTAATCTTTTACCTACCTATAAGATCTACACTGGGACTTCTTCCGTGAGTTTCCTAAAACTTTTACATTTAACAAAAGTAATCATTAGCATATAAAGAAGTAATGAATAAGGCTTTGAAAATATAAATCATATCTTTTGCCCACTTTGTAATGGTGTTGTTTGTTTTTTTCTTTTCAGCACTTTGAGTTCCTTGTAGATCCTAGATATTAGGCCTTTGTCAGACATGGAGTTGGCAAATACTTTTTCCCAGTCTGTGGGCTGTCTCCATGCTCTCTTGATGAATTTTGTAGCAACCTGGTTGGAATTAGAGTTTATAATACTGAGTGATCTCTCACAGAAACAAAGATCTGAGTATCACATGTTCTCACTCATAAATGAACCTTAAACAACTATTGTAATACTATAAGAAAAGAATTGACAGTGGTGGGAAACTATGGAGGAGGCAAGAAGGGGAAGGGAGGTGGGATTAACGGTAGTCAATATCTGTCTGGGGACGAGAGGGGTACACCTCATCAACAAGGGTACCTGCACAATGCATATTTGTATACGTACCCCTAAACTGTACCCCACAATTTTAAAATAAAAAATATGTATTAAAAAATAATAAATAAATAAAATCATTATTTTCTTTTGGGTATAATGGTTGTTCAAGATTGTGTTGTTTAGTTTCCAAATATTTGTAAATCAATATTTCTTGCTTTAAATGATTTACAATTTGATTCTATTATTGTCAGAAAAAGTGCTTGCAATTTCAATAATTTTAAAGTTATTAACATTTGTGCTGTGTCTCGAGTTTTGATCTATTTTGGAGAATGTTCTGTTTGTCCTAAAGAGGAATGTTGGGCAGAATATCCTGAATATGTCTTTTAGGTCTTTTTGTTCTGTAGTGTTGTTCAAGTCATCTCTTTCTTTATTGATTTTTTTTGTCTGAATAATCTACTGATTATTTTAAGTTGGGTTATTGAATTTCTCTATAATTACTATACTGCTTTCAATGTCTGTCATTATACTTGGTAATATTTGCTTTATATACTTTCATACCTTAGAAATATTGTGGATTTGGTTCCAAACCACAAAAATAAAATATTACAATAAATAAAGGAAAACAAACCACAAAGAAATATTTTTTAAAAAAGAAAGAAAAAAGAAAATATAAATCAGTGCTAATTATAGTATTTATTATCATTCAATAAGATTTTTCCTTAACCTGGACAACTACTTTTGCTATTTGATCAGATTGTGTCTTATGTCTTTTGGGGATCCCATTTACCAGAATTTCCTCATCTACCCAAAGACCAGTGCAAATTTGGGTCAATGTTAGGGTGGGAAACAAAGAGAGAGAGAGAAAGGGTTTAGCACTTAATACCACCTGGTAGAGCCTGGGACAAACTTGAAGAATTCTGGAAAATTGAACCAACAAAAGGTGCCAGCACTGGCTCAGTGGGCCAGGGGAATTTTAAAAATAAAATTAGAGCCTGTCACCTTTTATCTTGGGTCAGTGGACGTATCTGCACCATTGACAGCCTGTTTAATCATCTACTCTCTTGAATGCCAGAGAATTCTCTGGTGAGAATGCACCCAAAGAGAGGCTTAAATAAAAATAAATGAAAGAGAGAAATGCCTTAAAAACTCTTAGGACAATGTATTTAAAACGCATCACCAGTTAATAGATGATGGCGTTTTCCTAGACAACCATAGGTCAGCAGACTCTCTATCCTCAGGCCTCTGCAGAGCACTCTTTATCCGCTGCGAGGCATTACTCACCAAGCACCCAGAGCCATCCCTCCAGAATTTGCCTCTCATAGAAGGCTGTGTTTCTTTAACAGGACACACCAGAATGAACGCTTCAGGAGGCCCCCGTCTAAGCATAACTAACTTGCTTACCAATATACCTCAATGCCTAGCCCAGAAGCTCATACTTTGCATTCAGTAGATATTCACTGAATGAATGAAAGAATGACAGTTGTTTATAACCAAATCTGTTCAGCCAATAGTCTTAAACTCAGACTCTGACCCTTCTGCCCCCGCCATACTATTCTACAAGAACCCAAAATGTAAAACTTGCAATCTGCTTATGGTCCTCTTCCCTGGGCCCTAGATTAGGTCCTACCAACTTCTCCTTCAATAGGTCTGATCTCCTTTGTCCCCCTGCCAATAGCCAAGGCCATAGTATGCACCTCAAGCTTTTAACTTAATGATAGCTTCCCCTTCCACCTTTCTATTTTCTCCCCGTTCAATACATTCAGCAAACTGGTGCTGCAACTACATGACTGTGTTTGTGGCACAGCTTCCTTACTTCCTGGTGTTGCTTGTGCCCAGACAAGCACAGAGACGAGCTGTACAAAGAAGCAAACAATGATGGACCATTCTGCCACTGCTATCCTGTGCAGGTGAACCCTCATCTCCCTGAATCTCTACTGTGTCCTCTGTAGAACATGAGACTTGGAATAAATGCTTTCCAAAGACACGTCCACACTAAAATACTGCTACCGGTATCCTGCCAGCTCCACAGCATCCTATTTTAATTTCACATTCCTCATTCATTCAAACGATGTGCCCACTCCCACCCCATGCAGGCAAGTTGCCCTCTCTTGGAGTCTGGCCTCTTCCTCTACACATGGTAGACCTAATTCTGGCTCTTAATCTTGGCTTATCCCCCTTTCCCACCATATAATGCGCCCTTCCCTGCCTCATTACCAATCCAAATGCTGCACCTCCTTCAATATCAACTCAAGTCCCAACTTCCATGAACCTTCCCTAACGCACCTGTCCACAATGTCACCCTTTTTTCCAAGTCCCTATAGCCAAGTGCTACATGGTCTCCCCAAAGCAGACACTTTTAGAAAGGAAGCCCTCAGCAAGGAAAGAAATAGTCAACCTCCAAAGGATGGGAAGGGTACTAGGTTCTCAACTTTTAAACTCATGTGCCCAAGTTAAACATTTAGAACCAACTCTTATTTATCTATGTTTTGTTTTAAGTTTACAAGTATAAAGGATGTAGAGAAAAATTATCTGGGTCTATGATTAATATGGAAGAATTTTCCTTTGCAAGAATTTATGTGTTGTGAAAAATACAAAAGGATCCATTGAATGAATGAAACGCCAGAGAATATACTTAAGTAACAAAAGGTGGATCCCTAAATGCCCTCTGAGGAGGGTACTTCCTACCAACTGTAGAACTTTTATCTTACTGAGCACTAAGATGAGTGGAGTTTTCGAATTCTACTGTAACAGGATTTTGAATGGGACTTTCCCTGTTGTCTAGAATTTTTGACACAGTCCCAAGCTGAGAACAATTGAGGAAAGGTAGCCTCACATTCCAAGGAAAGGCTTTAAGCACACATAGAGGACCCACTAAAAAACAACACTGGTCCTGTGCTTCATAGCATCTGAAATACCTGCAGCCTATTGAAGAGAAGCGTATGGGGCGTATTTGAACGAAATATGATCCTGTTCGAACAAAAATAGAATCAGATTGAATTCAGGTCTTCTCTGATAAACCACAGGCTGAATAGAGTAGCATAGTGTTTAACCACTTGGTCTTAGACGTGGGTTCAAATCCTGGTCCTGTCATGTACTAGCCAGGGAACCTCAGCAAAGTTACTTTATCTTTGTGAGCCTGTTTCCTCACCCTTAGGAATGCAGAGAATGACAGAACTTACTTTATGAGGATTTATGAAAATTAAAATATGATGCTTGTGCCGTCCTGAGCACAAAGCCTGTCCCTCAGCCCATGAATGTGAGCTGTTATGGTGTACCAGACGTTCGGCCAGCCAGCAGCAGAAACTGGACTTGGGAAAGCATTTGCTTCTCTATCGAGAACACAAATATTTATTCTTTATATGAAAAATCCTTTTCCTGTTTCGTAGGAGATTTTTCTTCCCAAGTAAACAACTATAAATCTCGAGTACACATCTGGATCGCAGTAGCTAACAGGGAGATCCAATAGGAAGCACGCAAGGATGATGAAAAACCTGTTTTCCAAGGTTCTTTCTAAAATTCCACAGCTGATGGGGGCCCTCCAGTGGGAGAATCATTCACTGATTTTACACCTTTCTCTGATTATTCCATCAAGGAGCGAAAAGCTAATCTTTTCATTTCTTCTTAATTATTGTCTGTGATGGGAAAATAAAAAGAAACTTAGGAGACACATGTCATCACTATACAGGTAGTAGTGTGAAGAGTTGCATGGATAAAACTCTGAGTCCGAAACTGTGAGTTCACACAACTTTATTCTTGGGAAAGTGGTTATTCTCAGAGACAGAAATGACTCTGCGTCGAGGATGACATCAGTGAGTGCCTTCTCTGCTAAGCGCTGAGGGACACTGAGCCACACAAATTGTATTTTTCCATGTTGCCAATAACTTTCCATGTTACCAATACCACACTCTGCCTGTGTTAGGGCACGTTCCTCTTGGTGCCTGCAGTAATTTGTGCCAAGAATTAAAATACAGGCTCTCTCTTTTTTAACTTGACTGATCTCGCCACAGACGGTTACTGTGATCTCGGATGTCTTAGAACCCATACTCAAACCAACTGAGTTAATTGGCTTAGACACTCTTAGAAATGATGCAGGGGCCCCTACCTTTGAGATAACAACACCCTATTTCTAAAACGGCTTGTGGGAAATTTACAGGGTCATGGTCATGTTATTTACATGAAAATAGGAAAAGAAAACCCATTCCAGCAGGCCACATTCTAACTACAAACACCAGAAGTGATTATAAATACACAAGAGGAGAAACCAAACAGTCTGTTAGCATTATTTCAGAACGCCTAGGAAAGAGAGCCAACTGCTTTAGCACTTACAAAATCCTATGATTAGCACTTGGGAAAAATCCTATGACCCTTGGCATGAGATAGTCTCCTTATGTTAATTTTGTAGATAGCAACTTTTGCCCAACAATTTTATTCTTTAACTAAGGCCAGCATAAAATATATGCATTTGTTTAGAACTCTATTTAGATTGTAATAACTTCTCTGTGCCACTGTTAGGGCAGAAGGAAGCACCAGGGTGTTCTCCAGCCTTCTCAAAAGCTCTCTCTGACCTCTTCCTCAACAGCAGAGAGTTGCCAGTAAACAGCCGATTCACTGTGTCCTCCAAGCTCAAGTTCAGTGTGAAATTCAGACCTTTAGAGCAGTGTTCAAGGTCAGTTCATCATCTTGCAACCTTAGCTAATGTTAATTTATTTTATTTTACAGATTTTATTGAATTTGCAGATTTGAACAGTTTATTAGTCCTACTGGGGGAAAAAAATGAATGAAAGCTTTATCTCATAATCTTTTGCCTGGGTTCTCTGAAAACCACCTGCAGTTGAATGTGGGAGAAAAAGTTGGCCCACAGCACCATCTGCTGGTCTGTCAGGTACATTGCCCCAAGAGAGTTAAATGTTAAGAAATCACAGAGCTCTTGACGTTAAAGTACTCCAAACCGTTAGTGGTGTCAATAAACTATACCTAAAATATGAAAGTAGGAGCATGGGCTTCCCAGGACATTGATTTGTGCCAAGTATTAAAATCCACCCGTGTGGTGTTAACCCACATACACTAAAAGCTGGCAAGGTCATGCAGATGTCAAAAGGGAAGATGAACAAACCTCTGTAACAATGTAAAAAATCTTCCAGTATCTAGGAGAATACTAAGATCCAGGAGAATACTAGTAGGAGAATAAAAGTAGAGTGTAAATTATAATTATAAGAATCTAAAAAGAAAGTGGGCAAAAGACATGAATAGAAACTTCTCAAAAGAAGACATATGAGCAGCCAACAGACACATGAAAAAATGCTCAGCCTCACTAATCATCAGAGAAATGCAAATCAAAACCACATTGAGATATCACCTAACTCCAGTAGGAATGACCATCATTAATAAAACAAAAAACAACAGATGTTGGCAAGGTTGTGGAGAAAAGAGAACACTTCTACACCGTTGATGGGAATGCAAACTAGTTCAACCTCTATGGAAAACAGTGTGGTGATTCCTAAAAGAACTAGAAATTGGTCTTTCATACTACCCAACAATCCCCCTTCTGGGAATATACCCGAAGGAACTCAAATCACTCTACAAAAAAAAAATATTCACGCATGCATGTTTATTGCAGTACTATTTGCAATAGCAAAAACATAGAACCAACCTTGCTGTCCATCAAAACTAGGCTGGATTTTTTAAAAGGTGGTACATATACACAATGGAATATTGTGCAGCCACAAAGAAGAACAACATTATGAACTTTGCAGCAACTAGGATGGATTTAGAGTCTCTAATACTCAGTGACTTATCACAGAAACAAATAACTAACTACCACATGTTCTCACTCACAAGCAGACTCTGAACACTTACCATAATATTATAAGAAGGGAATTGGCAGTAGCAGGACACTTCTGGGGGTGCAGGGTGGACACATAACATTAAGAAGGGTACCTAATCTCAAACCAGGCAAAGTGGGGCCCAAAGGGGGGCCCAAACTTTACCTGTATGACTACCACTTGTATAGCTAATCCTGAATTGTACCCCACATCTTTAAAATGAAACAATTTTTTTTTTTAAGAATCTAAAAAAAAAAGGAATGTAGGCCGGGCTCAGTGGCTCAGCCTGTAATCCCAGTGCTTTGGGAGGCCGAGGTGAGTGGATTGTCTGAGCCCGCTGGTTTGAGACCTGCTTGGGCAACTTGGCAAGACCTCATCTCTACAATAAATCAAAAATTAGCCAGACGTGGTAGCGTGCGCCTGTAGTTCCAGCTACTTGGAAGGTTGAGGCGGAAGGATCGCTGGAGGCCAGCCGGTCAAGGCTGCAGTGGCCAGGAGCGGCCACTGCACTCCAGTCTGGGTGATAGAGTGAGACTCCAACTCAAAAATAAATAAATAAATAAAGGGAATGTAGAAAAGTGAAAAGAGGGACACATAAAGATGGCAACCATATAATGGATTTCTTTTTCTAATGATACTTAATATTAAATATTGTTGGTGCAATAGATGGGGACAGATAGCCAATCAGAAAGCTCTTGTTGCTTGCATAAATTTGTACTAGATATGCAAAAAGGACTTCTACAAGTCCCCTAAATCTTGCTTTATAATGATGTATCATACACACAGAAAACATTCCCCCGCATGGAAACAAACCAAGTGTGCCCAAGTTGGGTCCACTGTCAATTCTGCCCAACAAGTCATCCTTTTTCTCCCATACATAAACAGTAAGTCATTTGCATAAGGGTGACCCTGAAACTGAGGTCAAGTAAGAGCACTAACAGCCAGGATTTTCACTTGCCAATCACGTAGTCCCTGCAACACTCATTACCGAAGTTGTCTTATACAGAATCTTTTGGAGAGCTTTTTTAAAATAGATTTTTTTAGAGCCTACCTTCAATTCTACTGCCACAGAATCTCTAGGGCTGGAACCCAAGAAATTGGAGGTTCAAAATTCTCCCCCAAGTGGTTCTATTTACAACCAGTCTGTGCACTCACAATTGGGAGCTGCTGGAAGATTACTGCCATGTCTTACTGAAATAGGAAAAGAGACTAAATCAAACCCCTGCCATTCCTCACAGCTTAGATGGGGCTTCAGCACCAGGTCATCCAAGGTAAGCACTCCTTACAGCTTACAGCTAGCTTGTTTTCTTTGAGGTACACTACTTTCAAAAGAAGAAATCCCCAATTTGTATATAGTCAGCTTTTCATATTCGTAGGTCCTGCATCCAAGGATTCAACCAACCTTGTATCAAAAACATTTGGGGGGGGAAATGATTAATGATCACAATATAACAATAAGAAATACAAATAAACAATACGGTGTAACATCTATGTACATAGCATTTACATTGAGTTAGATATTATAAGTAAACGCTAGGTGATTTAAAGTATATAGAGGGATATGGTTTATATGCAAATATGCCATTTTATATAAAGAATTGAGCATTCTTGGATTTCAGTTTCCTGGGGGAGAGGGGTCCTGGAACTAACTCCCTGAAAATACTGAAGAATGTATAATTCATGACTTCTTTGTTGTCAAGACCTTTCTAATATGAACTATGGATTACGTCGCTCATAATCAGGATCATGTTAATGTTGACCAAAGTCTGAATCCAGGAAGATGTCTTAGATAATGAGGAGAGGGGTGCACACCGTTATACAAAGGATGAACCCCTTCCAGACCCAACAGCTGTCTGAATTACTCGGGAACATTCATCATGGCAGTGGGCTAGCAGGTTTTTTTTTTGTTTTTTTTTTTGAGTTGGAGTCTTGCTCTGTCGCCCAGACTGGAGTGCAGTGGCCGCTCCCAGCCACTGCAGCCTCGACCTGCCGGGCTCCGGAGATCCTTCCGCCTCAGCCTTCCAAGTAGCTGGAACTACAGGCGCGCTACCACGCCTGGCTAATTTTTTTGATTTTATCGTAAAGGTGAGGTCTCGCCAAGTTGCCCAGGCGGGTCTCGAACCCGCGGGCTCAGGCAATCCACTCACCTCAGCCTCCCAAAGGCTCAGGATTACAGGCTGAGCCACCGAGCCCAGCTGGCTAGCAGGTTTCTAATGGAGTGAGACTGGAGTCTGGGAGCTTAATTAAATGCATTCGCAGCACATTTAGATGTGAATTAACAAAGCCAGAACTAAGATGAGAATTGAAAGGAGGCATGTTTTCTTCAGGGTAATCCATGAATCCCACTTCCAAGAAGGAGTATTCCCTCAGTCCCTTAGTCAAAGTTAGTCCATCATCCCCTTTTGTCTTTTCCCCACTCTCACTCATCTCTGATGAGATCAGAGCCTGCAGGTCACAGTGTTAGAGCTGACTGTGAGATGTGTATCCTGACTCCCAATGCCCCCCAATGTCATGGGGGACAGATCTGCACCCTCCTCAAGTGGGACTTTGTCCTAAGAAAAGCTCATACGTGTTAGCTGAATTCCCAAATGAAGCAGATGACTGGTTTGATTAAGGGTCAAGAATGGGTTGCCCCGTGAAAGTGATAAAACCAGCAGTTGTTTTAAGGCACAACTGCACATTCTAATGATAGAAATTGCAGAGAGAGAACAAGAAGTGGCTGCTGTCGCCAGTGCACTCAGCAATCCTTGGCCATGACTCCTCAGCCACACCTGTGAGCCTGGTCATTCTCCCCAGAAACACCCTTTCATCTGCACACGAAGTGGAGCAGGATGTGAGGAAGCCTCCAGATTTGCCACCATCTGCTTGAATCCTTCACGACCCCACCTTCTGACAACAACAAAAAAAGGAAGACTGCATATATGGCAGGAGTTCTGTGAGGTTCCCAGAAGGAAGAAACATATTCTAAAATGGAAAAATGGAATCACGGGCCCCTGAAAGCTGAAGCGCTCTGACGGTCAGAGAAGCTCATCTGTTGGAGGACCCACTAAAACTGTCTATGGCTCCTCTGCTCATACTGGTAGGAGAGGAGAAAGATTACTACACCTCGGGAATACAGAAGGTAGCAAAACAGAAAACAAATTTTCATTACCGGAAATACCACCGTTTGTTTGCCTGTCAATGAAAATATTTGAGTAACTTACATATGTACCACTAGTCAATTTCACAGAACATCGTTTTCATTCGTTTTATTCCTTTTATCTCCAGAATCTCTGCTAAGCTCTACGACATTGACTTCAGTCCCATGAATCAATCAATAAGTATCTATCCTGAGCACCTACTGATTACCATTCGTTCTGTGTACCACAGCTTAAAAAAAAAGGGGGGGTGAGCAGATTCCTATCCTAAAGAGCCTTCACCTGTAATTAATGAGGCACGGACTTGATCTATGAGTTGAAAAACATCACACACACATTGTGTGAGGCAATCAACACGGGACAGTATAAAATAAGGTGATTTAAAGCACTTACTTTAAAAGATAATTCTAAGTCATTCATTTCAAAATGATCTCATTTATTACAAATTCATACTCTAGAGTGCCCCATCCCACAACAAACAAGGCTGATGTATAAAAACATAGCTGTATATCCACTATAAATTAGGGAGAGGTAACTCTGTTTATACCATAAATCTGTTTACAACATAAATCACTTTAAAAGAGGATTTCTCACAGCTCCTTGAAACTGTGAGCGCATGGTACGGTTTGAAAGCAAATGTTGGTGATTAACAGCACACACTCCAGAGTCTGACAACCAGGCTCAATATGAGCCTTGCAAGTTTCTAGCTGTGTGACTCTAGGCAAATGATTCGAGATCTCTGTGTTTCAAGTCCTTCATTTGTAAAAAGGAGATAATAATAGTCCCTCCCCACAGGGAGGTTGCATAGATGAGTTCCTGTAATTAAGGTTCTTGGCATCACTCAAAAGAATAGAGATGGTTATATAAAAAAAGACACCTGCACCTGCTTGTTCAGCACAGCACAATTCACAATTGCAAAGATGAATCAGTCTAAACGCCCATCAACCAATCAGTGGATAATGAAAATGTGATATATATACACTGTGGAATACTATTCAGTCATCAAAAAGAATGAATTAATGTCTTTTGCAGCAACTTGGATGGAACTGGAGAACACCAGCCTAAGCGAACCAACTCAGGAACAGAAAGCCAAATACTGCATGTTCTCACTTACAAGTGAGAACCAAACTAAGGATCTACAAAGGCACAGAGAATGGTACCGTGGACACTGGAGTCTCCAAGAGGGGGAGGAATGGAGGGACAAAAGAAATCACCCATTGGATACAACATGCACAGGCAAGGATGGTTGGTATTCTAAAGCCCAGACCAAAAACTGTCTGTATCCCCCAAAGGAATTGAAATAAAAATAAAATTATTGGCACCATGCCTGACCCTCCTCCACTGTGGCACATCAGGGCCAGGTGGGTGGGAAGCAACTGAATGAAGGAGAAAATCTGGTACTAGACAGAACTCTGTTTTCCTCAGAGAGATTATACATGCTTGCATGTCTTTTTGAAAAGCAACTAGAAACTCTTCCTTTAAGAAATGGTGGCGGGGGAATCGCAAATGCTATTATTTAGATTTTTTTTTTCTCAATCGTAAAACAGCAGTGCTTTCTCTTTGATATCAAATTGATGACACAGAATCTTCTCACTCACTTCAGAGTCAAGTCTAACCAGATAGAAAAAGAAGAAATGCACAGCAGGGGAATCACATTTCTAATTAGATGCTAAGCTTCTTCCCATCAGGAATGAAGATATGTAAAAGATAGATAGATAGGTAGATAGATAGATAGCTAGCTAGCTAGCTAGCTCCTGGACTGACACTTAATAATTATTATATCTAGTCTCCATGCATTAAAAAAAGCCAGGCCTTCTGAAGATAGCAGGAAACATATGGTTGAAAAATAAAGATCATAATAATTGCTCGTGTATTGAAGCAAGGCCAAAAGTAAACATGAACTTAGCAAAACCTCAAGCCAAATAAAATGCTGGTTCAGATAATATTCTTATGTTGTGATTTTGTCTAGCCTAACAGAGTTTAAAAAATAAATATTTCAAGTAATTCTAAGTGTTTTCTCATAAATAATTGTGAATAAAGTCCAAAAGAAATATTTTTACAGGTTTTCTGAATAATGGTTCAAATTCTATTTATTCCAGATTTTTATTTCAGTCCCTGGTTCTTGTAACTTTTCTTTTATGTGTCTTATCCCAGCTAAGTTGTTCTTGAAAAAACTGATGAGTCATGTCTCCTACCCTTTAAAAGAATATAGAAAAATGTATGGATTGTAAATATACAAGTCAATGAATTTTCACAAACGAACACAACGTGTAATTAGTGCCCAGATCAAGAAACAGAACTTACCAGCACCTCTAGAGCCCATTTTATGCCTCCTTCAAGTCATTAATCATCCTCCAAGAGTAATCTCTATCCTGATCTTTAACTACATAGTTTAGCATGTATCAGTTGGCTGTATGTGCTGCGTAACAAACAAGCACAAAACTTCAATGTTTTATTGTTTACTCACCTGGGGTAGTTGCATAGGCAACTCTGCTTATCTTGGCTGGGCTTTCTCCCATCTCTAGGGATAGGGGCAGCTCTCCTCTAGCAGGCTAGCCAGGGCATAGCCATGGTGATAGCACCAGGTAAAAGAACATACAGATATATCCAAGCCTTCTATCTATTCAAGATGAGATCTGAAAGAGCCAAGGTTAGAAAATAGTAAAGTGGGCTGGGCTCGGTGGCTCAGCCTGAAATCCCAGCACTTTGGGAGGTCGAGGCAAGTAGATTGCCTGAGACTGTGGGTTTGAGACCCGCCTGGGCAACTTGACGAGAACTACAATAAATAAACTTGTCTCTACAAGAAATAAAAAATTAGCCAGACGTGGTAGTGCGCACCTGTAGTTCCGGTTACTTGGAAGGCTGAGGCAGAAGGCTTGTAGAGCTTAGCAGCAGGTCAAGGCTGCAGTGGCCAGGAGTACGCCACTGCACTCCAGTCTGGTGACAAAGTGAGACTCCAACTAAAAAAAAAAAAAAAAAAAAAAAGAGCCGGGCTCAGTGGCTCAGCCTGTAATCCCGTGCCTTTGGGAGGCTGAGGTGAGTGGATTGCCTGAGTCCGCGGGTTCCAGACCCGCCTGGGCAACTTGGCGAGACCTCATCTCTACAATAAATAAAAAAAAATTAGGCGGGCATGGTAGCACTCGCCTGTAGTTCCAGCTACTTGGAAGGCTGAGGCAGAAGGATCGCTGGAGCCCAGCAGGTCGAGGCTGCGGTGGCTGGAAGCGGCCACTGCACTCCAGTCTGGGTGACAGAGTGAGACTCCAACTCAAAAAAAAAAAAGGAAATAGTAAAGTGAGTCATGCAAGTGCAGGACCAGTGCCTGTCTTTATTGGAAATTTTTCTATTTTGTTCACCATGAGTTTTTTTGTTTGTGAGTTAATTTTGATTTTTGAAAAACATATCATTAAAATACTATTTGTCATGATTACTGAGGTTTTTGGTGCACCCTTAAATTTATTTATTTATTTATTTATTTATGTCAGAGTCTCACTCCGTCACCCAGACTGGAATGTAGTGGCACACTCACAGCCACCCCAGCATCAACCTGCTATTCTCCGGTGATCCTTCTGCCTCAGCCTTCCAAGTAGCCAGAACTACAGGCGCATGCTACCATACTGGGCTAATTTTTTGATTTATCATAGAGACAAGATCTCACCAAGTTGCCTGAGCTAGTCTCAGACTCACAGACTCAGGCAATCCACTTGCCTCGGCCTCCCAAAGTGCTGGGATTACAGGCTGAGCCTCCAAGCCTGGCCTATGCACCCTTAATTTTGAGGTTGGGGCAGGTGTCTCCATTGTCTCACCATAGTCCTGGCCCTGCTGGGGAGTGAGCTGGAGTCACATGACAAAAGACATGAATATCAGGAGAGATGAAGAATCAGAGCTATTAATGCAGTCATTCTACCACAATTAATTTGGGACATTTTGTACTTTATATAAATGGAATTGTACACTATGTATTCCTTTGAATCCGGCGTCTTTTTCTTACATTTGTGCAACATATACATAATGTTGTGTGTAGTTGTATATCCTTCTTTTTTTTTTTGAGTTGGAGTCTCACTCTGTCACCCAGACTGGAGTGCAGTGGCCGCTCCCAGTCACCACAGCCTCGACCTTCTGGGCTCCAGCGATCCTTCTGCCTCAGCCTTTCAAGTAGCTGGAACTACGTGCACGTGCTACCACGCCCAGCTAATTTTTGATTTATTGTGGAGATGAGGTCTCGTCAAGTTCCCCAGGTGGGTCTCGAACCCGCAGGTTCAATCAATCCACTCACCTCAGCTTCCCAAAGCACTGGGATTACAGGCTGAGCCACGGAGCCCAGCGACATCATTCATTTTTTTTTTTTAGTTGGAGTCTCACTCTGTCGCCCAGACTGGAGTGCAGTGGCCACTCCCAGCCACCGCAGCCTCGACCTGCTGGGCTCCGGCGATCCTTCTGCCTCAGCCTTCCGAGTAGCTGGAATTACAGGCATGCGCTACCACGCCCGGCTGATTTTTTTTTATTTATTGTAGAGATGAGGTCTCGCTGCCCAGGCGGGTCTCGAACCCGCGGGCTCAGGCAATCCACTCACCTCAGCCTCCCAAAGGTGCGGGATTACAGGCTGAGCCACCGAGCCCGGCTAGCATTTATTTTTATTGCTATACAGAATTCCACCATGCAAAGATACCACAATATTGATGGGCCTTTGGATAGTCCTCATTTGGAGTTATTATGAATAATGCTGTTTTGAAAAATCTAGTATCTGTTTCTGTTAAATACATATGCATTTTTTGGCACATACTTAGGAGTGTGATTGCTGGGTCGGAGGGTATGCATATGTTCAGTTTTAGTAACTACTGCCAATTTCACAACACATAATTCCTTTAGCTTTTTTAAAGTTCTTGATATCTGGCAATATAATATGTCTTCCAGTTCTCTTCTTTTTCATGATAGTCTTGACTATTTTAGTCTCTTTGCATTTCTAAATAAATTTTAGAAATAGCTTTTCAATTTCCACAAAAGAAAAAAACCTGTTGGGACTTTTACTGAGTTTGTTTGACTCTATAGACTGATCTGGGGAGAACTGACATGTGTACAACATGCCTCTATGTCTTCTTAAATTCCTCTCCATGTCTCATACCTTTGTATGTATACTCTGAATAAGAAAGGTTGCTAATAGGTGTTCAAAATAAGTGGTTAATAAATGCATTACTTATATGAGGCTTTAGACTGAACGATGTCATGGTTTGAATGACCTGGCCAAAACTCATGTTGAAATGTAATTGCCATTGTTACAGTACTGGGAGGCATACCTTTAAGAGATGATTAGGTCATGAGTACTCCACCCTCATGAATGGATTAATTCTCTTATCACAGGAGTGAGTTAGCTATCTCAGGAGTTTCTCTCCCCCCCTTCTTCCTCTCCTTTCTTTTCTTTTCTTTTCTTCTTCTTCTTCTTCTTCTTCTTCTTCTTCTTCTTCTTCTTCTTCTTCTTCTTCTTCTTCTTCTTCTTCTTCCTCTCCCTTTCTCTCTTCCCCTCTCTTTCTCTATCTCTCTCTCTTCTCTCTCTCTTCTCTCTTCTTCTTCCTCCCTCTCTCCTCTCTCTCTCTCTCTTTCTCTCTCCTCTCTTGCTCGCTTGCTCTCTTGCCCTTCCACCTACCCACCATGTGATGACCCTCTCCAGATGCCAATATCACTCCCTGGGACTTCCCAGAACCGTGCCCTAAGTAAGTTTCTGGTTATTATACATGACCCAGTCTGTGGTATTCTGTTATAGCAACAGAAAACTGACTAAGACAACCTCTCACAGATGCCTGAACTCATGCTTCTCTTCCATTCCCCTGAGTTTGCATGCATGCTCTTCGTTCGGTCAGGTAGGACTCCCTTCCTGCTCTCTATTTCTCTTGCCTGACAAGATCTAATCTTCCTCCACACCTTGATTCCAATTCCACTGTTCTACAGAGTAAGCAAGTCTTCTTTGTGTTCTCCCACTGCATTGTTTTGCTGAATTTACAGGCGTTACCTTGTATTGTAATGAGCTGCTCAGATACTCCCCACCCAAACACTTCAATGTTGGATAACTGAAAACAACCATTCCATTTTTCGCTGGGATGTTTAATTTGGGTGGCTTGTTAGTTTGTTTGCTTTGTCTTTATGGGACTTTATTCACATTTAAGTTTAGTCAAAGAAAAGATTTAGTGTTCTAGTTTGGCAAACGGGTACATGTCAACCTGATTTTTGTTTCCCTATTCATTTTTGTTTAAAAATATTTCTTTGCGGGAACGGTGGCTCATGCCTATAATCCCAGCACTTTGGGAGGCCGAGGTGAGAGGATTGCCCGAGCCCACAGATTTGAGACCAGCCTGGGCAACTTGGCAAGAACTCATCTCTACAATAAATTAAAAAAAAAAAATTAGCTGGATATGGTGGCGCATGCCTGTAGTTCCAGCTACTTGGAAGGCTAAGGTGGAAGGATCACCGGAGCCCAGCAGGTCAAGGCTGCAGTGGCTGTGAGCATGCCACTACACTCCAGCCTGGGCAACAAAATGAGACTCTAACTCACACACACACACAAATTGTTTACATTAAACCTCATTACAATAGTAATTTGAAATAGACATTGTCTGGTCTGATTCATATCACAGCTTCGAAGTTAGTTTAAAAGAAAGAAATCAACTCCGAATTTTCTTTCCAGTGACCAATAACAAGAGTACTCATGAAAAGGCAAGCAGTCCTCCAATGACCACTAGGTGGCAGTTTCACACCCAGTAGGATCAGTTTGACAACGCCAGGCGCTGTCAATCAAGATGTCTGGGGTAGACCCAGTGGGGTGACTCAAGCCTGTAATTCCAGCACTTTGGGAGACTGAGGCGAGAGAATTGCCTGAGCTCAGGGGTTCGAGACCAGCCTGGGCAACTTTGTGAGACCTTGTCTCTACAATAAATCAAAAAATAAGCCGGGCACAGTAGCGCACACCTGTAGTTCCAGCTACATGGAAGGCTAAGGCGGAAAGATTGCCTAAGCCCAGCAGGTCAAGGCTGCAGTGACCATGAGCATGCCACTGCACTTCAGCCTGGGAAACAGAGTGAGACTCCAACTGAAAAAAACAAAAAAAAAACCCAAGATGTTTGGGGTAGACAAGCTGGACATGGGTGAAGCTTAACAAGGCCTGTGGGTGGAAAAATGAAAACCAAAATTCATCCCTGAAGTAGATGAAATTGTGGGGAACATAGCATGTGGAAAATGTAAAGGAACGCTATCAGACATTCTTTCACTGAAAGGTTAGCAAAAAACTGAGCTAACCTCAGTCACAAAATCAGTAAAGAAAAATATGCAAGACCAGGGACAGCCCAGACAGTATTGAAAGACAAAGGAGTCTCCTATCTACCCTCTATATCTGGACCCCAGACCCTGGGGTGGAGAAAAGGCAGACGGGTGCAGGCCTGTCACTGTCAGCTGGTAGAACTGTGCCCTGGTAGTGTTCTGAACAGCCCACCACAGATTTCTCTAAGACTGGTTGGTTCTCTTCTGGGTAACCTCAGAAGAAAACCCTGAGGGACCCTGTTTAGTCTTTCTCGTTCCCATTCCAAGTTGGATAAGGAAATTTTCAGGCTCAAAGTATAAATCAGGAGTAGGGCTCATCTCCACAAAAAGCTGAGGTAGCTGCTACATCAGCAAACCCAGTATTTCATGGGTCCATCCCCAACAAGCCCCCCTAAGAAAACTGACTAATAAACCTTAAGGAGGATGCAGGCTGAAAGCATCAACTGTCTTCTATCAGGACTCAATTTTATTTTTAAATGCCACACATTTCTTCTGACCTAGAATAGAAAAAGTGAGGCACAGAGGAAGCCAGGGACAAAGTAAATCCAACCCCCATGACAAAGAAGATAGGGTTCTGATGGGCCTAAGGAGACAGAAACTCTGGAAAAAGCTGTCTTGGTGACGTCCTATCTGTTACAATACAACATCCACTCCTATGTGTTTGGTAGGATTCTAATTTTTGCACACAAAGAAACTGAGTAGTCAAATTACCTGTTCTTTTCTCTGCTACCAGCTCCACAAAGATTGCTAAGAACAAGACACTTGAATCTGGACCAAGTTGCTAGATTCAAAGGACAGGGCACCAGCTGTGAGGTAACACCCTCTAGGGGTTACAAGTATATGTGAACAAGATCAGCTTCCTTATTTTCTTCCCCGCTGTCATGTGAGTTATGAAATAGACCAACAAGGAGAGGAAGAAAAACATTATAAAGAAGCGCTAATAAGAAGTTATATGCAGCTTCTCTGCTGACACCCTCCCCACCACCACTGACATCAACCTTCAGGCCTAGTCCTGGGTGAGGTTGGGGGAAGGAAGGAACTAGAAGAACTCCCTTGGACTCAAATTTTGTAATAGAGGAGATTTATGTGCTTCCTTGGACCCGGTGTAGACTGGAGACATAAGCTAAAACTTGCAACAGCTGCCAGCCCCGTGTGGACACTTGTAGAAGAGAAGAGGACCAACTTCTCCTGGGTTTCAATCCCCAAGCTCTTACTTGGTGGCCACGAGTGAGACATACACTCACTCGGAGTCTCAAGTTTCTCATCTGTAAAATGGGGACAATGTAACCTAATTTGCAGAGTTGTTAGGAGGATTAGGTGAAATAAAATCCATCAAGTCCCTCAAAATAGGCGAGCAATAAACGGGGACAGGTGTGAACCTCCTGCCTGGGGCAGAAGGTCAGTGGCATGCTATATGAAGCAACAGAAAGCCCTTTGCTATGCGCTTCCTGGAAAGGCTGGCCTCTAGCAACACCTGTGCCAAGGGACACCGGTAAAAAAGTAAACCCAGAGTTGCCAAGAAGCACGTGGCACCAGAGGAAGGGTGCCCTTGGCACCACCAGCTGGCAGAAGCCATGAAAAGGGAGTCCTCTCCCACGGAAATTAGGGGTCCTGGAAGCAAAAAAATTATGTTCAGTATATTCCATTTTGTAGCCATTTATATTAACTGTCTGTAGCTGCTGAAACAAATTATCATAACTGCAGCAGCTTAAAACACAAACTGTCTTTTAGTTATTTGGGCCAGAGTCCCCTGGGTCTCACAGGACTAAAATCAAGGTGTTGGCAGGACTGTGTTCCTTAGTGGAGGCTCCAGGGAAGTATCCATTTCTTGACTCTCGGGTATTGGTAGTTCCACAGGTTTGTGGAACTAAGGTCCCTGTTTCTTTGCTGGCTGCCAGCTGGGGCCACCACTAGCTCCTAGAAAACATTCTTCCCGGTCCTTGCATGCAGCCCTTAAGTCTCCTAACCAGAAATGGGGCATCGAATCTTTCTCTCACAGCCAACTCTGTGACCCATAGTCACATGGCTCTCTCTGAGGGCACCCAGGGAAGGTTGTCTGCTTTTTAGGATTGGGTCCACTCGGCTAATCCAGGATAACCTCCTTTTTTCAAGATCCGTCATGCGAATCATATTTGCAAAATCTCTTTTGCCATTAAGGTAACATATTCAAAGGTTCTGGGGATTAAGATGTGAATTTCTTTGCGGGGGGTGGGGAGTGAGTGGTATTATTCTGTCTACCACATCATTATTCATTCAAGCGGTGTTCACTGAGCACATTAATGTGCCAGGTGTTGATTTAAGATATCAGCATCAAGGGTGTTAGGCAGCGGGGAAGGCTGGTGTGGGAGGTGCCACACAATGGACATCTGACTTGGAACTCCTCTACAGTACTCCAGGGGGCGCCATTGACATGAAAGGCAATGTGGATTGTACTCCTTCACCTCTGCTCCCTTAACCCCCTTGGCACCCCAATCCTCGCCCCTAAGTAATAGACTGCAGCCCTGATCTGGAATTGCTGGAGGACTCTGGATAAGGCCACTTGAGTTCTCTGGGAAGCAGGAGCTAAGCTCACCAGGGGACTGAGACAAGGGTCCTGCCAGATCCTGGTTCAGCCACAGCAGAAAGACCAACCAAAGCAAGGGAGGACCTGCAGCATTCCAGAGAGGTCCCTGGAAACAGACGTTGCTCCTTCCCTTAACCTTGTCTCCAGACCTGGTCTCGCGGTCCCTCAGAGAACTAGAGAGGGAAATGCCCAGGTCCCCTTAGGCCCCTTGTAACTCCATATCATAAAAGAAAAGGAGACAGGCTCGGTGGCTCAGCCTGTAATCCCGCGCTTTGGGAGACTGAGGTGAGTGGATTGCCTGAGCCCGTGGGTTCGAGACCTGCCTGGGCAACTAGGCGAGACCTCATCTCTACAATAAATCCAAAAATCAGCCGGGCGTGGTAGTGCATGCCTGTAATTCCGGCTACTCGGAAGGCTGAGCCGGAAGGATCGCCAGAGCCCAGCAGGTCGAGGCTGCAGTGGCCAGGAGCAGCCACTGCACTCCAGTCTGGGCGACAGAGTGAGACTCCAACTCAAAAAAATAATAAGAAAAGAAAAAGGTTGATTTCTCACTAACTGAAGTCCCTTCCGGCTGAGGTTCCCTGGCCTATATTTTGTAGCTCCAGGGCTCATGGGAGCCACCAGCTTGATGCTGTTTTCTCAACCACAAGGGCAGTGAGTCAGCACAGTGGTTAGCTCAAAGACAGGAGGCCACAGCCTTCAGCAGAGCTCCCAGCAGGGCAAACTCCTGATGAGCCTGGCCCGTGGTCCTGGCCCAGCGTTCTTTCCAGTGCTGCCAGTCCTGGACCTCCCTGGACCGGCTGGCACCCCCACTGCACACCCCAGCAGCAGTTCTTGCAGAGTGTGGTGCTTCCCAGGCTGTGGCATGAGAGGCAAAGGATAGACCAGAGAGGAAATCATCAGGTCAGTCTGACAAGCTTAGGTTAGCATTTGGCTGATGGCATCGGGCTCTTTTTTCCAGGCCAACCTTGAAACATGAGGGTGCTGGTAGGGTGTCCTGCCTTCCTCTGCTCTGGAATCTGTATCTAGAAGTTAGACCCAGACAGCTGGGATCCAGACACAGTCCACATCGCAGCGTCACATCTGGCCAACCTGACTTTCAGGGGCAGGAGCAGCTGCCAGGAAGGGGTGCTCAACCCAGGAAGGGGTGCTCAACGCTCTTTCCGTTCAAAGGCCTTTACTATTCACACCACAAAACCCAAGATGCCAGCTGGGGTTGTCACTTCTGCGCCGACCATTTAAAATTTGCCAGCAAGGGAGACTCTTAAGGAGCGATTCCCCTCAAACATAGCATTCCTTTAAAAAGGAAAAAAAATTATCTTTGCTGTATCCCTCTTCAGGACTAGGTTACCGACGACAGCCCTGAGTGACACAAAACAACCTGACAGCAAGGAGGAAGCTTGTCAGCAATAACAAGCTCCAGGTGACAGCTACATGGCTTAAAAGACAAGTCTTACCCTAAAGAGCTTCCACCCTCACCCCATCTCTGTCAAGTAGCTCCTATGGGGTATGCTCCCAGTTTTCTGTTTGAGGACACTGACCTCCATATGTGACTAAAAGGAAGTGTTCCTCTCTGCTTTTTCCCCGGAGAGCACAATGACAACATCTACAGTAATAAATGTCTCCAATCACGTGCAAACATCAGCTCTGGTGATGAAGAATGAAAGAGAACTCTGCTGCTGATGATGGTGATGATAATGATGATAAGGATAACATACACTTATTTGACCTTCCTCAGTCTCAGATTGCTGGTTGCAGATAGACATGGCTTTAGTTAGCAAAGTCACCTACTCCCCCTTTTGTTCCTGATCCGCTTTTAGTAACACTTCCCTGGAAACGACACTGCACCTCCTTAAAGTATCCACCACGCAGTCATCTTTACATTTTCCTACCCAGTCTGATGTTTCTGCCTCAGTGAGTTAATAGTTCAACCATCTGGCAAGCTATGACAGCAAAGGAATTGCAGTTCCCCAACTTAGAGTGGGAGACTCCTTGACCACCCTTTCTCCCCACCTCAAAACTGCCATCATCTCAACCACCCAACTTTTGGGAAGCAAGAGTGAATTTTCTCTTCCTTTTTGATGGAATTGGCCCAGGTCATAGACCCAGTCTCTTTACTGGGACCGTAGGCTAATCATTTTTGAGCACACAAAATTAAAAGCAAAAATAAAGTCACATGTTGCAGAATATCTTCAAGTCAGGAAAAAGCTCATCAGTGGAGAGTGTTTGTAATACCAGAAGTGCATGGAATATTCAGCCCCACCAACTCTTATTGTTAGAGCACAGGGGAAAACTCTATGGCCATCATGGAGATACAGATTCACGTAGAACAGTTTCAGAAAACAAGGAATTATATGAACCAGAACCCAGATAACATTAAAATAAATGTACCTGTCCTTAGAGTTGAAGGTGAGATCCTTTCAGGTAAACAGGCAACAGTGTCCCCCAAAAGTCTCATGTGCTCTGAGCAGACAAGGCTCCCAGCATAGAACATCTGGTGATTTCCCTAGAACATCTGGTAATTTCCCAGCTGTTACTCCTCCTTGTAGGAACCCTTAGGTATCCAGTCATGTCCTGGGATTGGTCTGTTCCATGGGCACCCTTGGACCAAGCCTGGACCCTACTCTACTCTGGCCCATTAGCCTTCTCACTATTCCTCTGACACCCCAAGTTTGTTTCCACCTTGGAGGGCTTACCACTGTTCCTTGTTCTTTCTATCTGGAACACTTCTCCCTCCTCCAGATCTTTTATGCCTGGGTGCCTTCACTCTTCTGGCCTCGGCTCAAACATCGCTCCTCAGAGAGGCCTCCCCTGATGTTTTCTCTGAAGTAGCCCATCCAGCCACCCCAAGGACTTGCCGTCCTACCTTCCCCTCTTATTTTCTTATCACTCTTTGGCATTACCTTATGTCTAGTTTGCTTATTGTTTACTGTTTCGTGTCACCCTACACACATGCGAGCCCCATAGGAGCAGGGCCCTTGTCAGTCTTGTTCACTGCTGTGTTCCCAGGGTTCAGATGGTGCCTGCTACGTGGCTAGCAGCCAATAAATATTTGTTGGGGGAATGTGGAAAGATATATTCAAGCATATGAGAAGGACCAAAAAAAAAAAACAACAAACCAGAATTATCTTTTGGAGGGAGGCCCCTTGTAGTACAAGCTTCTCCTACTAGGTAAGTATTCAAGGAACCCATTGTCATCAGTGTAACAGCTAAGGATTGTTGTAAGAGGCTGTGTTCAGCTTCAGTTAATTTTTGTTGGAGATTCTTTCAACATGTTTGCCCATCTCATGATGGATGATTTACAAACATACCTGCCCACACCACACTGAGTGTTCGGCAGTTTAAACGGCATGACCCCGTGCCCCACCCTCCCTATTCACCGATCTCACCCTGGGTGACCTTTTTTGTTTTCCTGGATGAAAAAAGTCCTGAAAGGGAAACGTTTCATTGATGTGGAAGAGGTGAAACTAACCAAAAAAAAAGAAAACAGCAGAAGCACTAAAAGGCATCAAAATTGATGAGTTCAAAAACTGCTTTGAGTAGTGGAAAAAAGTGTCTTGCCTCAAACAGAGAGTACTTTGAAAGTGACTGAAGTTTAAACATGCAAGAGTAAATACACATTTTAAAAATAAATTCCAGGGGTTTTTTGGGTCCCCCCTCATATATGTTTGGGCAGGGAGGTCAGACTGAGGGAAATCGAGAGATCACTTGACTCTAGGTGACATTCTAAGAGGACAAGGGCTCTGATGGAGAAGGCAAGGGTCAGGCAGCCAGCCTCAGGTGTCCAATGGGTAAGGCTGTTGTCATTCCCATCCCTACCCAGGGGAGAAGAGCACCAACATGTAAAATAACCAGGGACCTGCATGCCTGTGATGGAAACCCTTTGGAAAGATCTTATTCTCAGAGAACTTCCATGAAGACCTTGGGAACGAAGACACTGTGTGCTAGACTCACACCTTCAGAGAACCCGGCCCCAAGAGTAACTCCTAAGGAGTGTGGTGTAATGTGAGAGCCAGAAGTCCTGTTTAGTTTTCCTCCCCTTGCTGAATAGGTATCTAGACTTATTCATCCTACACAACTGCAACTTTGTATCCTTTGACCCACATCTTCCTATAGTCTCTCTCTTTTTTTTTTTTTTAGTTTTCACAAATGAGAGAGATCATACAATATTTGTCTTTCTTTGTCTGGCTTATTTCACTTAGGGTAATATCCTCCAACTGCATCCGTGTTGTCACAAATGGTGGGATTTTCTTCCTTTTTTATTTTTATTTTAATTTTTTGAGTTGGAGGGGGTCTCACTCTGTCACTGGAGTGTAGTGGTATGATCACAGCTCATCACAGTCTTGACCTCCTGAGCTTAGGCGATCCTTCCGTCTCAGCCCCCTGAGCAGCTGGGACTACAGGCATGTGCCACCACACTTACCTAATATTTTGATTTTTTTTTGTAGAGACAAAGTCTCACTATGTTGCCTGGCTGATCTCAAACTCCTGGGCCCAAGTGATTCTCCCACCTCAGCCTCCCAAAGTGCTGGAATTACAAGTGTGAGCCACCATGCCCAACCTTCTTTCGTTTTAAAGTTGAATAATATTACATTGTGTGTGAGAGTGACACACACACACACACACACACAACACAATGTTTTCTTTATCCAGTCATCTGTCAATAAACACTTAGGTTGTTCCCATATCTTGGCTATTGTGAATAATCCTATTTTGAAGCACAGTGAGAAATAACTTGCAAACTTTGCCTTGATTACCCAACCCTGAAGCCTTGCCCTGAGTCAGGGAGAGTGAGCCTCAACAAAAGAAAGGAAAGACAGAACGGTACCTCTGTGAGACATGGAGATCTGAGGAGTAAGTAAGGTTGGAATTCTTCTCCCTCCCCATTCCAGAGCTTTCTGAGCTGAGCCCTGCAGATATGCCTTCCAAGGCACAGGATTCTCATTTTCCAGGCTAAAGCAATTGAAGACTCAAAGTGTAATTGATTGGTGATAATGTGCCTGTCTGCCTGCCAGATTGCCTTCCCCACCCGACATCCTTCCAGTATTAGAACCCTAATTTTTAAAGGCATCGGGTGGGCAGTGCTCAAAGGAGGCAGAGCCACTCCCAGTGGGAATCACTATTAGAATAAACCAGTTGTCTCTGTGCTGGCTGACAATTAGAACCACCCCAGTCCAGTTAAATCAGCATCTCTAGGGGTGAGTCTAGGCCTCAGAAGTTTTGCAAAGCTCCCCGGTGATTCTAATGTGCAACCAGAGCTGAGAATGGCCAATCTATACTCCTCATAATAATTTCCATCTCATTAGCATAGAGGGAAAGGGCTCTGGGAAAGCAGAATTCCTTTCTTTTAAATATAAACATATTGGGTTGCTGAAACAGGCTGGGCTGCTGCTGGATGTGATGCCTAGAACTATGGATATCATCTGGAAAACAAAAGCCCATACACTAAGGTTGGCAAAAAAAGGGGGGGAGAAGAGCCTGGATACTTCAGATATTACTGAGCAAATGAATTACCCAATCCTGGAACTGCACTCTCCCTGGACTTTCTGTTGAATGAGTTGATAATGGTTGGTTTAGCCAGTTGCATGGGGTTTTTCATTACTTGAAGCTGAACGCATCTTGCATGATTTGTTCATCGAGAAAGGGGCAGAGCTGAAAGTCAGGCCAAGTCCATTCTGAGACAGCCAATAGAAGCTAAGAGTAAGGAGAGGCTAGCAGACAAGCAGGAGGTTATTTGAATCAGATTATCGTATTTATAGACAGTTTTCGACTGTTAAAATGCTGTTTATAAAGGTTATATTATCTTTATTTTTTTCCTTCATTTTATTTTATTTTATTTTTCTCTTTAAAATCCAGATTTTAATTCTTTTGAATTTATACCAGGATAGGATTGCTGTATCACATGGTAAAAATAGGTATTGATACAATAGCAATAGTAGACTTAAATATTCCACTTTTAATACAGGGTAGATCATACAAACAGTAAATTAATAAGGAAACAGCAGGCTTTAATGATATACTCATCAGAATCCGTACTTGAAAATGAAGAACATTATCTAGATAGTTGATTGGTAGGTTTTTAAAAAAGATAAAAATGAAGAGGAAGGCCAGGTTTGAAGTTTGGAAAGCTATTGAAACTAATGGCTAAAACAAGAAATCTGGGATTTCTTGGATTTCAGCAAAACATCTAGCAAATTTATCCATTGAGTCAAGAACCTCAATGACTAATGAGTCAGACTAGTTTTTTAACTGAATCGAGTCTTCAGTAATTTTCCATTTAGAATCCCCAAATTAAATATTAGAAAGGCCCCTTTATTATTTGGTCATTATATACAATAACCAAATCTCCTGTGAAAGTCAGTCACCAGAAATATAAGTGCTTCTTGGAAAGTTCCTGTACCATGTTCCTACAGGTCGAACATCTGCCTGTATATTTCAACACACAGGCGACGTTGAAAAGGCTAGAAATCTCCTCAGCAGTACCAAGGGAACTGCCTGAAGGTGGCGCCCGAGGGTGATACTAACTGAGCATCTGATCTGGCAATCGCAGCATCTGGAAAGAAAGTCAAGCAAGTCTTTCTTTTCTTCTCGATAAAGTTAATTGCCTTACATTAACACACAGACTTCGCAGCACAAAAAGAATAACAAAATTATAAAAGGTATAATTTGGAGACTTTGTCAAGAACCGTAATGATCATACCCTAATAGGTATAAATGTTCAGCAGTACTAATGCTCTGTGGAAAGGGTTTCTGAAGGAGGAACAATGCCTGCATTAGTGTTCGGGCTCTGGAGAGGGAAAAGCTTTTTGGTCTGCAATTACTAGTCTGCTATTCTTTACTTTAGAACACATCTATTTAATGCATGCTATTTTTTCCAGGCACACATTTCCCCCGTATTTCACGTGTACGTTCACATGAGTAAAATATGCTTTTAACACTTTGTTGGGTGTTGAAGTAGCTGCCTGGAAGAAAGACTTAGATCCTCACCTTGCAGCCGCTTCCCCTAACACTGGGTCTGTGAGGCTCCAACGTGCAAAAGATGCTCATCTAGACAATACCGTAAGGTCAACAACTTTGTATTTTCTGCCCTACTTCCTGAGCCGGCATCTCTTACTCATATTCTTCCCTTTGAAGCCCAGTAAAAGTGTGCACCCTTGCTTCCCTAGAGAGTAAGCTGCGTCTAGAACAGCATCTGCTAACGCTTTCTTTTCTACTGCCTCAGCAGTACTTTCCCACCTTGAACTAAGACCAGCGTAAAATAAACCTCCCCAGTACATCCACTTGCCATTAGAAAGTCCCAAACCCAGCTGGGCTCGGTGGCTCAGCCTGTAATCCCATGCTTTGAGAGGCTGAGGTGAGTGGATTGCCCGAGCCCGCGGGTTCGAGACCCGCCTGGGCAACTTAGCAAGACCGCATCTCTACAATAAATCAAAAAATCAGCCAGGCGTGATAGCTTGCGCTTGTAGTTCCAGCTACTTTGGAAGGCTGAGGCGGAAGGATCTCTGGAGCCCAGCAGGTCGAGGCTGCGGTGGCTGGGAGCGTGCCACTGCACTCCAGTCTGGGTGACAGAGTGAGACTCCAACTCAAAAAAAAAAAAAAAGAAAGAAAGAAAGCCCCAGACCCTAAGCTAAGGTTGTTCTGGTTTTGACTTGTCTTCTTGAACATTAGGCCAACTCCTACTGAGGAGAGCTTTTTAGAGGAAGAAATTAAGGTGTACCTTACCTATTTAGAGCATCTCATCTCAGTTCTGAGCAGAAAATTCTTTCTGATCCCTTCTACCTTCAAAGACCCTCAACTGGATTGGACTGTGAATACCAAAAGGCAGCTAGGATGGGGACAGATAGAATGGATGACCAGGAAGTATTGGCTAGCCTCACACCTCCCATGGCTTCTAAAGCTACAGCTCCTGTAAGAAGAAAGAAGTCTTTGCCTCCATATTCTCTCCACTTCCCCGGGCCTGCCCTGACCCTCTGCCACCTATCCCTTTCAGGTTTCTTCCTTTCTGGGTCAGTCATCCTCCCAGGTTGACCCTGGAAGCTAGTAAGCCAAAAAAAAACAAAAAAGGGAACTCAAAAGGCAGACTTTGGAGAGGGGGTGAACCACAAAGGGGGTCTGATAAACCAAGGTGGTTTTGGTAGAAGAGTACATTTTCCCTTCTCAGGTCATACTAACCCACTTAATCCATGTGCATGTTTTGAATTAGATGAAAACATAATCCTCTGTAAACCAAAAATAAAAGTCGAAGGCCCCCAATCCACCGAATGGACCCTCTCTGGGCCAAGGCAAACCTGAACAACTGAATTCCAGGCTGTGATAGGAAAGGAGTTCCGATACTCCTTGTTATAATTCCCTTTGGGAGTTTAGACAAAACTGACAGCATTAACATTAAAACAGAGATCAGTAGACTGACAGAACAGACTCCGTGGCAGTAAGATACCAAATTCCAACCTGACTCTGGTATAGCTTCACACGGCAGATAGCAGGCCCTAAATAAAACAAAAATATTTTACCCCTAAATATTGGTTTGATGCATAAGTTTGTAGCATTTTTGGCTTACCCATGGAATGCAAAAGTTGCACGATGGTTGACTGGTCACAGTTCATCACATTTGCCAATTATCAGGTTGACTGATGTGGATCATCATTGATTAAAGCATTTAAATGGTCTTCATCAAAGCATCATGGTCTTCCTGAACTTGGAGAACCACTCAGGTCAAAGAGGCTCTCTTTGAAATAACAAAACCATTTTCTTGCCGTGCTTTCCCTAATGACCTTCTCCCTACACACAGCACAAATTTTCTGAGCCGTATCCACTGCCTTTACTCCTCTGTCAAACTCAAACATAAGACTATGTTGAAAGTGTTCATTTTTTTTCCACTTGACACTCCATCTTGTTTGGCCCACAAATAGCACTAGCTTTCTTCAAATCTGCAAAATGCAAGGCGTATTCACAAGCATACATTGACACTCCAAATGACAAATGACAACCGATAAACAAATTCCCAACACTACAGTGTCGCCACACCAAAAACAAATGGTACAAACTTATGCCTCAGCCTATATTTCTTTGGCATTTTTTGGAATGGCCCTGCCAGCTGTCCTTTGGGAAAATTTGTTTCTGTAGCGAATCTCCTTCTGTAGGAGTCTGACACCTTCTAAGACATTTACCACCTATTTTCTCTGAAGCTTGCTACTTGAAGTCTTCATCTATGTAACAAGAACCCTGGCTCCCACAACCTCCCTTATTTTAACTCAAGCATTCCTTTCTAAACTCAAATTTGTTAAATAGAACTTAACTCTTTCAACCAATTTGCCAATCAGAAAATCTTTTAATCCACCTATGACCTGCAAGCCGTGCTCCTTGAGATGTACCACATTTCTGAGGTGAACCAATCATTGTATATCTTATATGTATTGATTTATGTCCTTGTCTGTAAGCTTCTGTCTCCCTAAAATGTATAAAACCAAGCTATAACCCAACTACCTTGGGCACGTGTTCTCAGGACATCTTGAGACCATACCTCAGGCCACAGTAACTCATACTTGGCTCAGAATAAACCTCTTTTAATATTTTACACAGTTTGACCTTTCTGTCATCACTCCAATATCTCTTCTTACTGACCAGACTAACTACAGGTCATTGAAAGGATTCAATTGACTATAATAATCTGCATCTGTATTCTTATTTGACATGTCCTTTGAAAAAGGTATGGCCCATAGTATCCTAGATACAAGCAACTTCACAGCAAGAGGAAAGGCTAACACAACCTCTAGAACCGGGGTCCCCAATCCCCAGGCAGCAGACTGGTATGGTCTGTGGCCTGTTAGGAACCAGGCTGCACAGCAGGAGGTGAGTGGCAGGCAAGTAGAGCTCTACCTCCTATCAGATTAGCAGCAGCATCAGATTCTCAGAGGAGTGTGAACCCTATTGTGAACTGCACCTGTGAGAGATCTAGGTTGCCCGATCATCTGTTACCTGATGCTCTCCTTCCCCCCTCCCCACCCCCCACCCCATCCGTGGAAAAATTGACTTCCACGAAACCAGCCCACGAAACCAGCCCTGGTGTCAAAAGGGTTGGGGATCACTGCTTTGGAACATAGGGACATGTAGTAGTTTGCACTACCTTTACCTTTGAAAACCTCCTGTTTCCCCAAGAAATCTTTCACTCAAACCCAGGAGGTAAGCAAGACACAGAAGCCCCACAACTCAAGGGACCCACACAATCATGCCATCACTCACCATGGTAGACACCTGATAATCGCTGGCCTCCATTGTCTGCCATTCTCCAGGTCCTCACTAGAGCAAGTCTTAACATATCTGTCCTTCCCGAATGTATGTGGACTCATCTAATCTTTATGAGGCTCAACCTCACTTACGGTGTTGCATGGCTCTCTCACAACAAATGACCGTAGTGACTGAGATCTTCCAGGTGCCTACTGTTCAGAGCGCTTTACGTATCATCTCAAATGAGAGTCACAATACCA
Source organism: Cephalopachus bancanus (assembly GCA_027257055.1). Lineage (NCBI taxonomy): Eukaryota > Metazoa > Chordata > Mammalia > Primates > Tarsiidae > Cephalopachus > Cephalopachus bancanus. The sequence continues at coordinate 745,339 of JAPVLO010000300.1, read as the reverse complement.
CCAGATGGTGGAACTGTTCGCATTCCCATCTTCCAGATGAGGACACTGAGGTGCAACAAGAGGAAGCAACTTCCCAAGTAAATAGGGAACGTGACACATGAAAGAGTAAAATGGAACCCAAAATGGAATGATTTAATTAAATAATCAGCCGCCATTTTGGCATTTTGCCTTTTCAATAAGTTTTGCATTAAGCACCATGGGAACACTGGTGAAAGAACACTTGTATTTTTTTTAAAAATAGTCATAACTAATGTTTATTGAGCTCCATGTGTCAAGCCCTGTGCCAGATCTCCATGAGCTTCCCCTTCTTTAATCTTTGTATCAGCTGGTATGGAAATTACATCAGAAGCAAGGGTAGGTTCTACCATCAGGGAGAGTGTGAGTACATTAAAAAGGCACTGTCATAGCCGGGCTTAGTGGCTCAGCCTGTAATCCTGCGCCTTTGGGAGGCTGAGGTGAGTGGATTGCCTGAGCCCGAGGGTTCGAGACCCACCTGGGCAGCGAGACCTCTTCTCTACAATAAATCAAAAAATCAGCCGGGCATGGTAGCGCATGCCTGTAATTCTGGCTACTTGGAAGTCCGAGGCGGAAGGATCACTGGAGCCCAGCAGGTCGAGGCTGCGGTGGCCGGGAGCGGCCACTGCACTCCAGTCTGGGCGACAGAGTGAGACTCCAACTCAAAAAATAAAAAATAAAAAGGCACTGTCTTTTGACCATCTGTTCTGTTGTCTCCTGTTCTGACCACGAATGTTTCAGATGCATGTTGAACAGATCCGCTTTCCCAGTGCTTCCTCTGATGTCTTCTTCTACGAATCTTTAACAACCACTATGTCTGGAATAACAACTGTGTTCCCTCCCTTTTCCCCTTACAACTTCCATGGCACTGGGAATTATTCTCTTTGGAAATGAGGAAAGCAAACTCAGATAAGCTAAATAACTTGTGTAAATTAATCCAATTTATAAGGGAAGAAGTCATGGTGGAGGGAGGGAAGTATAAACCCAATGTCTGGCTCCAGAACCAATGAAGAAGGTTAGGGTACCATGAACAAAGAAAATAACTTGGACAGAAGTGTGAGTTTGAAGAAATGCGTATGATTAAGAATTCCAGATGAACGTTCAGAGTGGGAGTATAGGGCACTTGGTAGGGAACAGTTGGGTGATAAAGGAATTTATATATGCTGTGAGGGAAGAAAAAACTTTACACTCTTACATTAAGTCTCTGGGGGTCTGCAGATTAAACTGACAAAAGACAGATTTGCAAGTGAAAAAAAGTGTTTATTTACACTTGCAACTAGAGAGTGCTTGGTGATAAGTAATTCACTGGATAGAGAGATAAAGGATTTTTATCCAAGCTGAACAAGGGGTGAGGGAGCTGGGCTCGGTGACTCTGCCTGTAATCCCAGCACTTTGGGAGGCCGAGGTGAGTGGATTGCCTGAGCCCACGGGTTCGAGATCCACCTGGGCAACTTGGTGAGGCCTCATCTCTACGATAAATCAAAAAATCAGCTGGGCGTGGTAGCGCATGCCTGTAATTCCGCCTACTTGGAAGGCAGAGGCGGAAGGATCGCCGGAGCCCAGCAGGTCGAGGCTGTGGCCGGGAACGAACACTGCACTCCAGTCTGGGCGACAGAGTGAGACTCCAACTCAAAAAAAAGAGAAAAAAACAAGGGATGAGGGTTGTCAGGGCTTCATTGAGAAAGTATAAAAGGTTCTCCTGGGCTTTTTAATGCAAATTAATGGGCAGTCTATCTCTCTGGCAGCTGAATTCATAGGAAACTCCACAGAAGTGGGTAAAGACAGCTGTCATTTCCAGGAGGCTCTGCTATCATCAGAGAAGATAAGTTCAGATACTATTTCTTTCTACATCATCTTTAACTCAACTGTTTGCACTTTAAAATAATCTTTATGCCAATTCTGAAGGTCTGAGCGAGTCCCCACAATGTCATTCTAAAATACAGCACTTTATCCTTTGAGTCAAAACTTTTTCAGCAGTTTTTGATATGATTAGTTCTACTTATTGCTAAGAACTTCGACCAGAATATTTCAAAATAATCTGCTACTTTTAATTGATTTCGTTAATTAACAAAACCTATGAGAAAGAATACCAATACCCCTATTGTATGGATAAGGAAACTAAGGCAGAAAAATCAAATGATATGCTTGGGATCCCAGGTCATTTGTTGCAAAGCAAAACATTTGCCCTAATTTTGCCAACTTCTGGCAGTGACCCAACGTTTGACTCTAAGAAAACTACCAGTAGGGGCATACTTATCCCTATGCTAAAATGTCAGAAGACCTCCAAGCCAGACTCATGCCCACCCTCACCCCATTCAGGCCCTACTTGAGCTGCATGGCCTCCATGCTCTCTCCCAGAGCTTAGCCAAGGAATTTCTGCCACCCTCATTGTCTTTCATGTTTGTGGATGCAAACACGAAACATTCATTTACACAGCATGAAAGAAAATTCAGATCTCTGCTAACTTTGTCACCCTATGGTCCTCTGAATCTCCCGTTGTACTTTCCAGGTCAGAGTGAAAAATATTCTTCAGCAAGCCGAGTAACTGAGTTTCAACAAATTTAAAGCGTCTCATTGAAGAAGATTACTTAATTTGGTGTTTGAGCACCTCAGCAATACTCTATAAACCTGCAGCGTTGGGTAAGTTCTTTGAAGAATTCTAAGAACCTTGTCACAGGAAAGGGTGGCTCGGGGCCTTTATCTGTTCTCTCTGGCCTCCTTTCAGCTCAGAGTTTTGATGTTGGGTAGGGGCCAAAAAAAGATGGTTGCAGGGAGGGAGACGGATGGGGGAAGTGACAGTCAAGGGACGGAAAAGCCAGTCACATAAAGCCTTGGCTAGCCAAATATATCACTTCTAGGACAGTGGGCACCTCCTTTATACAAGGCTACATCCCCAGCTCCCTGCACAGCACAATGAATATGTTTTGATTTTAGTTCAAATATTTTCCTGACTGGGCAAGGAAGAAATGAGGGAGGGAACTCAGCCAGAACTCTAGAGACTATAGGCCTAGAGAGGAGTCCTGGTGCCACACTCCTAGCTGCATGAAAGTTCCAGAACCTTCTGGAGCCCAGTTCTTATCTATAAAATGGTGATCATAGTAACATCTCCCTCACTGATGTTGAGCCCAAAGGAAAACTTCCCCATCACCCTCTGAAGGTTTGCTGAAAATCACGACAAAAGGCAGATTAATAAGAGAAAAGATAGACAAATGTATTTGATTATAGTTTTACATGACATGAAGCCTTCAGAATGACAACCCAAAGATATAGGGCAAACAGTCCATTTTATGCGTAGATTCAACAAAGTATGGACAGCCATGTTGAAAATATGAGTGGACAAAAAGGATGTGATCTACTGCTAATAGACTGAGCGGGGAAACCCAGGAAGGCCTGTCTGTCTAGAATTTTCTTGGCCTCTCTGAGTAGCATTCCTCCCTTATGGGTGTGGGGCAGGACCCTCTCTGAAATGGGGGACTTATATGACCTGCAGTCAAACAAGATAGGTCAGATAATGTCTTTGCCGCAAAGACCGAGATCTTACACAGGAAGGCAGGAGGAAGTTAGAGTAGTGTTATTAGGTTGTATTGCTGGCTTTGGGAGAAAGGAGTTCTGGTTTCTATGACCAACCTTGAGGCAGAGGGCTTCTAGTTTCTATGGCTTGCCTCAGGAGAAAACAAGAAGCCAGAGACAAGAGGGCAGGAGAAGGTCAGAGGCCTTTATTTTGGGGTATCATTTTCCGAGACCTTAACCATGAGAATTGAAGGATAAACCTTTCAGAAAAACTGGTATCTGGTACCCATCAAGTGCCCAATACATGTTAGTTATCATTAATTAAAAATTCAAGATTGTACTGGGCATGGTGGCTCACATCTGTAATCCCAGCACTTTGGGAGGCAGAGGCAAGAGGATTGCCTGAGCCCGTGTGTTCGAGACCAGCCTGGGCAACTTGGTGAGATCTCGTCTCTATCATAAGTCAAAAAAGTTAGCCACACATAGTGGCGCACACCTGTAGTCCCAGCTACTTGGAAGGCTGAGGTGGAAGGATCACCTGAGCCCAGCAGGTCAAGGCTGTGGTGGCTGTGAGCATGCCACTGCACTCCAGCCTGGGTGACAGAGTGAGACTCTGACTCAAAAAAAAAAAAAAAAAAAAAAATTCAAGAGTGTCCTCCCTGATTCCCAAAAGTCTATCATCTCAGTGAACTTTGTCTCATAGTTGTTGTTTTTTTTCCTTTATTATTCCTAGAAAGGTATATACATTTGTAAATCTTTGTTCACCACCCAACAGTTAGTTTCTTATAAACAAAGCATACTTCTCAGTCAAAAGTTTGTGCATCAGAAGCTTGCTTTCTTCATTGTTTAACTAAGTTTTGTTTCTTATTTTCTGGGAAATGTTGTTTTCCTTAGGTTCCTCTTCCCCAGAGCCAGCAGCAGGGCACCACAGCTTCCATCTCACTAAGCACATAATGGGGCATCCTGGGGAGATAATGGATTCCAGAGAGCAAGAGGCCACTTACACGGAAGAGCCTGGAGCCTCTGGGTAAAGGGTGACAGCGCAGAAACCTCACTAATGCACTCTTTCCATTACTGTTCTCCAATTTTTCCTGTCTCCCACTATTACCTTCGATTAAGCTTTGCTTTCTAAAACCCTTTGTCTGCTCCCGGGGTCATTAGCTTTCATCTGGCACAGCAGTTGATAGCCAGAGACGGCCTTGGCACTTCTCAGAAATCTCAAGGTTTGGGGCCAAATACTTTTTTAGAAACCTCCTTAACATGGTTCTTTACCTTGAATGTTTTCAGCTTTGGCAAAAGCCACTTAATCATAGGGCCTGGAAAATTATGCATTCAAAAAAAGAAAAGAAAAGAAAAGAAAAAAGGTCACTCATTTGATCTGTTTTCTGTTCCCTGATGCTGGGGTGGGCAGGCCAAAGTGGAGGTAGGCCAGTAAACCTGTCTGTTTTGTACTGATTTAATAGCTAGGGGTAGATTTTAAAATTTTATTTGGTATTTCATTTTAATTCATTTGGTGTCTTAACAGCTCCAAAAACCGAGGCTACTTCAATCACTCTTTCACTAGCCAAGTTAAGGAAGAAATAAACTGCGGTGAGGCCAGAACTGATAGGACAAATATTCTGTGACACTCAGAAATTCTCACTCTAGAGCACCTGTCTACTGAAACGTTGGGAAATCTTTTATTTTCTAACAGTTTCACTTCCCCACACCCCTATTTGCAGCCCTGCCTCCTCCCCGCCAAAAAGTCTTGGTTCTTAATTTAAAAGTAACTGCTCCTGTAATATATGTGCACTGCCACCAGATGGCATCAAAAGTCATACTTGTAATGATATATTATTTGCCAGACAACTTGCTAGACATTAAGAATCCGGTGGTGAACATCAAAAAATCAGGGTACCAACCCCTCAAAAGTTCCAAGTCTAGCAGGAAGTCAGAATTAAACCAAATAGTATAAATAGCTAAATTACAACATGGGGAGCAAGACAACTGCGTTCAGAGACTGCAAAGTTCACCACATATTCTATGACCACTCTTCAGCTGTTTTCCGGTTAGGCAGGGCCTTGTGACTTGTTCAGGCCAGTGATATGCGAGTGGAAATACATGTGACCCCTTAGAGCCACAGTGGAGAAAAGTGAGTATAATTTCCCTATGCCTCTCTCGTCCTTTACTTTGGTATCTTGTAACATGGCAGGTGGCAGAGTCTCTGGAGCCTGAATCCCCGAGTGACTCTGTGGAGGAGCAGTTCTATCACTAACCCTCATGGTTTTTGACCTCAAACTTCCACAGTTCAAGTTAGATAGGTAGCGCAAACCTTATTTTTAAATTAAGCCATAGAGTTTTGGGGAATAGTTTGTTTCTGCAGCATAACCTAGTAGGTTAGTCTAAGGACTAAGTTTCTAGTTGCAGAGATGGAACTAAGAGTGGGGACTTTTTGCTCTCAGGGTAGGCCTTTCTACAAGAAGCATAGACTTATGAGGAAGGGGGGAAAAAAAAGCAAGCTACACTGCCACCTCTTACTCTCCTGAAACCAGTGGGAAGAAAGGAAAAACTCCCTAATCAAAGAGGCTAGGGAAAGTTACAGGGTCTTCTCATTTCAAGCAGGACACTGAGCACATGATAACAGACCCAAAGGTTATGACTATTTCAAGAGACCCTGGCTCTAGCCAGGGAGGAGCAGAACTTAGGGTAGCTTGTCTCTACAGGGGTAGCCCATAGACTGGGTCCCATGGGGCCTCTGTTTATAGCAGCCACAGACACAACAAAAAAGAATTAGACAGGTTAATATTAATTAATTAATTAATTATTAGCCTAATTAACAAATTAATTAGGTTAGCCAGGTATGAGTTACCCCACAAGTCAACTTTCTTTTCTTTTGCATTTTGTTTGTCTATTTTTGGAGCATCTTACTTTGACATATTTTCAAACTTAGCAAAGAAAATGAAAGAATAGTAGAAAGAACTTCCATATACCCTTCACCCAGATCCACTAGTTCACTTAAAGAGGGTTATTAAAAAATAACCGATCTCTTTCACATCCAACATAGCTTTAATAACTAACTCAAACTTCCACACTAAAGTTTTATAAGCCAGCTTTATAAGACTTGCAAAATATGGAGTATCCTTAATATATAAAGAGTTATTACAAATCCATAAATACAAAGTAACACTCCTTAGAAAAATAGGCAAAGCTGTAAGTAGGTAGCTAGTTGAAAAAGAAGTAGAATTGACAAAACTATGAAAAATTCAACCTCTCTAATAATGAAATATAAATGAAAGCCTCATTTTTCACCTCACAAACTGAATGATAATGCTTGCACTGGATATAGTGTGAGAACATGAGCACTCTCATATACAAGTGCTATTCTGGAAATTGGAGCAGCAATCTGATTGGCTTATCTGGTGATAAATATCAAAAGTTTTTTAAAAAATAAATGTACATGCCTTTTAGCACAGCAATTTTAATTGTAGGAATTTATCTAAGGGAAATAGACCAACAAGTGTCCTTGACCCACCCTGAGAAGGGTATTCATTTTAACATTATCAGAGGCCTGGCTCGGTGGCTCAGCCTGTAATCCCAGCACTTTGGGAGGCCAAGGCAAGAGGATTGCCTGAGCCCACCAGTTCGAGACCCTCCCCCCTCCCCCCCGCAACTTGGTGAGACCTCATCTCTACAATAAATCAAAAACTAGCTGGGCGTGGTAGCATGCGCCTGTAGTTCCAGCTACTTGGAAGGCTGAGGCAGAAGGACTGCCGGAGCCCAGCAGGTTGAGGCTGCGGTGGCTGGGAGCATGCCACTGCACTCCAGTCTTGGTGACAGAGTGAGACTCCAACTCAACAACAACAACAACAACAACAACAAAAACATTATCAAAGCTGGGCTCGGTGGCTCAGCCTGTAATCCCGCGCCTTTGGGAGGCTGAGGTGAGTGGATTGCCTGAGCCCGCGGGTTCGAGACCCGCCTGGGCCGCGAGACCTCATCTCTACAATAAATCAAAAAATCAGCTGGGTGTGGTAGCGCATGCCTGTAATTCCGGCTACTTGGAAGGCTGAGGCGGAAGGATCGCCGGAGCCCAGCAGGGGAGGCTGCAGTGGCTGGGAGCGGCCACTGCACTCCAGTCTGGGCGACAGAGTGAGACTCCAACTCAAAAAAAAAAAAAACATTATCAGAGAAAATATCAAAAAGGAGAGACCTTGGTTAATTAAATAATGGCATTTTGTACAAAGCACTAACATCACCTACATAGTACTTATTGAATGCCAGGCTTTGTTTTTAAAACCTTGCATGTATTAACTCATCTAATCCTCCCAACAGATAGGTACTACAGTTACTGTCAGCATTTCACAGATGATGAAACTGAGGTATGGAGAGTTTTGCTAACATGTCCCAGATCATAAAACTAGTTAATGCAGAGCTGACATCTGTATCCAGGCAGGCTGGCCTGAGTCAACCCTCTTAGTCATATATTATTCAGCTTCTCCTATAATATATAAGCCTCCCTCTGCAGCCATTAAGATGACAAAATAGATTTGTGTTCACTGTCATGAAAAATGTTCATAATATATAATTAAGAAAAATAAATTATGAAATATTAAGTACAGTATGATACCATTGTTTACAAAGGAATTATATATACATATGAGAATGTGTAAAATATTCCTCAAAATATTAGCTGTGTTGGGATTGTGAGAGATTTTTGCTTTTTTTTTTTTTTTGAGTTGGAGTCTCACTCTGTCACCCAGACTGGAGTGCAGTGGCCGCTCCCGGTCACTGCAGCCTCAACCTGCTGGGCTCTGATGATCCTTCTGCCTCAGCCTTCCAAGTAGCTGGAACTACATGCGTGCACTACCACACCCGGATAATTTTTGATTTTTTGTAGAGATGAAATTTTGCCAAGTTGCCCAGGCGGGTCTCGAACCCACGGGCTTGGTAATCCACTCACCTCGGCCTCCCAAAGTGCTGGGATTACAGGCTGAGCCGCCTAGCCCGGTCAATCTTTGCTTTTTTATTGCTCCTCTTTATTTTCCAAGTTTTCTGCAATGGTCGTATAATTCTTGTAATATAAAATTCTAAATGAATTCTCCCACTACACAATCTTGCTTTTTTCTTTTGCCCTTCCACAGATGGTATAAGGAACACTTCCTAATAAACATCCTGCAGAATTAAACTGCATCTTAGATTTTGCTTCCAGAAATCCAACCTCTGAATGTTGGTACCCAGAGTGGTCCAAAGAGCAGGCGATGGAATGATGCTTAGGAGCTGGCTCACTCACCACCTGGTTGGCAACGAGGACTCCATTACTGGAGGCAGTAGAGCACTGGCAGTCTCCGGTCCAATTATTAAAACTTCCCTTCAGGTTAATTAAGATAGTGCATAGGGGGGAAGGGAATGCAATAGTTGGTGCAATGTACTTGGTGTTAGAAAAGTGTGAGGGGAAGAGTAACCCTAAGTGCCTTAGGATGCCTGTTGCTATACTCTATTGAAGCACTATAAAGGGATATAGCTCAACCAAAGATTGAAAGCAATTAGCATACAATTAACAGCCACAGAATCTCCCTGAAGGCACATCCTCACCTAAATTGGGCAGGTAAGGGAAAGGTGAGATCCAAATGGAGACCCAAGTCTTAATAACTGTTGCCCAAACACCCCTGAATGCTAAAACTCCCAATCAAGGCAAGTCTCTTAACACCAAAGTCAGAAATTTGGTTGAGGGAAAATGAGTCATGACCCATGGGGTGGAATGTTTATACTGATTTCCCCCAAACTCTCAGAATTCCCAGATTCTTCTAACTCCTCTGTATCTGAAGGATGAAGTGACCCACTTCTCTATTAAGAGCTAGGACTACTCTTACTTGAAGACAATGCAGAAGCCTCCTCTTCTCCTGGCCACTTGGCTTATAACTAGGTCTTATAACCAGGATTAAGATGCAGCAACAGAAATGATGGGCCAGGTAAGGCAGAAAAGGGGCCACACCCTAAAGGAGCTACAAGACCTACCTATCATGTGCACACATGGGACTGGATGCTGAGGGTCAAGAAGGCTAGAACATAATACTGAATAATGAAAGGTTTATTGATTTGAGAGAGTGCGCGTCTGAAATACAGATTTTTTTTTTTTGAGTTGGAGTCTCACTCTGTCACCCAGACTGAAGTGCAGTGGCTGCTCCTGGCCACTGCAGCCTCGACCTGCTAGACTCCAGTGATCCTTCCACCTCAGCCTTCCAAGTAGCTGGGACTACAGCTGCGCACTACCACGCCCAGCTAATTTTTGATTTATTGTAGAGATGAGGTCTCACCAACTTGTCCTGGCGGGTCTCGAACCCATGGGCTCAGGCAATCCACTCACCTCAGCCTCCCAAAGCAAGAGATTACAGGCTGAGTCACTGAGCCCAGCTGAAATACAGATTTTTAACTCCTGGCAAAGACCCCAAGACATGGATATACTCACTACTTAGCTGTTTTCCAGGTGCATGGGAAAACAGTGGCTCCCACTAAGTGAGAGTAAAATGCCAAAATTACCCTGGCAGATGCCAGAAGAAAAGATCGAAAGACTCAGAGAAGTGGGAATGCTGGAGTAGATATACCATGGTAGGCCAGAATACCCACCAAATGATTATATTGCACAGGAAAGTCACAGGGTCACAGGCGAGAGACACAGAAGAATCACTAAAAAGTTCCGTGGTGGCTCTTCTTCCTAGGTCATTGATAATATTAGGAAAGGTGATTGCAGAATTAGGTTTGTAGCAATAGGGATGATTGAAACCACCCCCATGGGGAGTCAGGAGGAGAGAGGTGGGAAGGAATAGAAGCCAGATGATGGTGCCCAACTGTTGGAAATCAGATGGAGCCATAATGAGCAACAAGGTTGGAGTGACAACCAGGGCCTGGTCAAGAGAGCTATGGAGATAGTAATAGAACATAGCATTCGTAGAGACAAAACAGATGAACAGTCAACAAAGGTTCTCTTCAATTTACCCTCAGAATAAGCCAAAAATGGATGATCAAGAAGCAGAGGGCAGTTGCCCCCATAAAAATCAAGGGTCCCTTGCCCAGACACTGGACCTAACCTAGGTTTCAGACTTGGGACCCAAGGATGGAAGGAGAAGCTGGGTTCTCAGAAGGAAGAACTTTCCAAAAGAAACTCTTTAAATGGCCAATAAAAACATAAAAAGCTGCCAAGACCAGTTGCCATCAGGAAAACATGTTAAAACTAAGATGTGACACCATTCCATACCTGTTTAAATGCTAATATCTGAATGCCTGGCACCGCTAAATGTTGGCCACAGTGTGGAATATTTAAAAGGGACCAAAACTCAAACTTACATTCATCATGTGTTAGACCTGGCAAAGTCAAAGTATATATCAGAAGTGAATACTGCCCTCCCTAAGACCTAAAGAAGTATGCAAAGAGTTCAGGTTATAAGAGGTGATAAGCCCTACTTCTTTGGCTTTTTTTGTTTTTTTAATCCTTATTCCACACTGAAGATATGTAACCTCTGAAAAAAGTTTGACATGTAAACTTCTGGACTTTCTGTCATACTATGCAAACTGTTTAGTAATCTATTTTTTTAGGCTTAAGTTTAGACTTACCAAAAAATTGAGAAGATGGTACAGAGGGTTCTCATGTATCTCCCACCCAGTTTCTCCAATTATTACCATCTTACATTAGTTATAATTAATGAACAAATATTAATACACTATTATGAACTAACGTCCATGTTTTGTGTTGATTGTCTCAGTTTCTCCCGAAGTTTCTTTTTCTTTTTTTGAGTTGGAGCCACAGGCTGGAGTGCAGTGGCATGCTTACAGCCACTGCAGCCTCAGCCTGCTGGGCTCAGGTGATCCTTCCACCTCAGTCTTCCAAGTAACTGGAACTACAGGCACATGCCACCGTGCCTGGCTAATTTATTGATTTGTTATAGAGATGTCTTGCCATGTTGTCCAGGTTGGTCTCAAACCCGTGGGCTCAGGTAATCCTCTCACCTCAGACTCCCCAACTGCTGGGATTATATGCGTGAGCCACCACACCTAGCTCCTAATATCCTTTTTCTGCTCCAGGATCCCAACCAGGGCACAGATTACACGTAGTCCTCCGGTCTCTGTAGGCCTCTCTTGACTGTGGAAGTGTTTTAGACTTCCCTTGTTTTTGATGACTTTGACAGTTTTGAGGAGCTCTAGTCAAGTGTATCATAGGATACCGCTATAATGAAATTTGCCTGATGTTTTTCTCATGGTAAGACTGGGGCTGGGCAAACCCCTTCGGGTCCCCTCCCACTGTGGGAGCTTTTCTGTCCTCTCAATAAATCCTGCTTCCTAAAAAAAAAAAAAAAAAGACTGAGGCTATGGGGCTATTTTAGCTTTTATATTCTGTTTTAGATCCCTTGGGGGATATACTTAGAAAAAAGTTCCAATTACTAACTGAAGAGAGAGTTCTTTCTATCCCTGGAAAACCTCAGTTTCTTACCGCTTTAGTGAGTTAAGCTAATGTTCAACTGCTGAGTCAAAAATAATAAAAGAAAAAGGCTTGGAATATTTGCTTTTTATAAAAAGACCTGCTCTTTGCACTGCAGAACTTGTGAAGAATCTTCTATTATCATTTTCTTTAATTCTATTAACATTTGTTTGAAAAGTACTGCTTCCCACTATCCCATGGGCACGAAAATCATATTTCAGCTCAGTAAAGAGATCTTTCTGATCACTTTCTAACTGTATTTTACTAAAATATTAAGGAGCAGGCCAGGCACAGTAGTTTACACCTGTAATCCCAGCCCTTTGGGAGGCGGAGGCAAGAGGATTGTCTGAGCTCTGGGTTTTGAGACCAGCCTGAGCAACATGGCAAGACCTTGTCTCTACAATAAATCAAAAAATTAGCCAGACATGGTGGCACACACCTGTGGTTCCAGCTACTTGGAAGGCTGAGGCGGAAGGATCACCTGAGCCCAACAGGTCAGGGCTGCAGTGGCCGTGAGCATGCCACTGCACTCCAGCCTGGGTGACAGAGTGAAACTCTGACTCAAAAAAGAAAAAAAAAAGTCAAGGAGCAATTAGTTTTTTATTTTATTGTTTATTTATTTATTTTTGAGTTAGAGTCTCACTCTGTCGCCCAGACTGGAGTGCAGTGGCCGTTCTCGGCCACTGCAGCCTCGACCTGCTGGGCTCCGGCAATCCTTCCGCCTCAGCCTTCCAAGTAGCCAGAGTTACAGGCATGCGCTACCACGCCCGGCTGATTTTTTGATTTATTGTAGAGATGAGTTCTTGCTGCCCAGGCGGGTCTCGAACCCGCAGGCTCAGGCAATCCACTCACCTCAGCCTCCCAAAGGCGCGGGATTACAGGCTGAGCCACCGAGCCTGGCTCAATTAGTTTTTTATGAAGGTAACTGGCATTAAAGCATTACTTGTGATTGAGATTTTGCTTTGGGTTTCATTTTTCTTTCAACACACAAGTGGAAGTACATGAGAGAGAAGGCAAATCAGTGCAGGCTTAACTGACTAACAATAGAATAAGCAAACAGCTACTCTTCTTCATATGCATTTGTGGCACTTTTGTTATCTTATAAATATCTCAAGCTAAACAAATGAAAAGAATTTTTGAGGAAGCAAAGATGGTTTGCTGAAAAAATATGAGTTGTTTTATATTAAAGTATAACTGACACACACAATCAGTGATCAATTTGACAGTTTTAAGAACTGTACACCTATGTATTTTCTATTCTAAACAAAATAAGGACTATTTCCACCATTCCAGAAAATTCCCTTGTGTGTCTTTCCAGTGAATGAACTCTTCTTCCTCCTCAGAAGAACCACTTTCTGATTTTCATCACCAAGGATTTGTTTTGCTTTTTCCCATCTCCATGTGATGGAATCATACCTTTGTAAGCTTTTGTGTCTATGTTCTTTCATTTAACATGATACTTTGTAATTAACCAACCATAATAGCAATTCAATGCCCAACTCAAGAGATCGTAGCCCCACTAGCCTCTGTGACAAACAGGCCTGTCTATAATATTTTATTCATCTCCAATAACTGTCCTTAGCTGGGATACTGACAGTCTAGAGCACCTCCAGAAGATGGTCTGGAAGCTATTTAAAAGAAACAGCTGAAACTGGGCTCAGTGGCTCAGCCTGTAATCCCATGCCTTGGGAGGCTGAGGTGAGTGGATTGCCTGAGCCCGCGGGTTCGAGACCCGCCTGGGCAACTTGGTGAGACCTCATCTCTACAATAAATAGAAAAACTAGCCGGGCGTGGTAGCGCGCGCCTGTAGTTCCAGCTACTTGGAAGGCTGAGGCAGAAGAATCGCCGGAGCCCAGCAGGTCGAGGCACTCCAGTCTGGGTGACAGAGTGAGACTCCAACTCAAAAAAAAAAAAGAAACAGCTGAGAGATTCAGACCGGTAATACAGTTTAGAAGAAAGAAGAGAGGAGAAAAAGAAAGACAAGAAAATGGTCATACAATATTAGAAGGCTGTCATCTGAAAGAGGAAATAGATTTTCTATGTGTGGTTCCAGAATTAGAACCTGTGGGTGGAAATTACTGGGAGGCAGTTTTCAGCTTTATATAAAGAAGAACATCTTTCAACAACAGGTCATCGGGGTACCTTGAATGGTAGCTAAATTTCTCATCACAGGGATTGTTTAAGAAGAAGCTAATAGCCATTTGTCACGGTTGCTGTCAAAAGAAATCCCGTTAAGTGTGAAAGGATATCTTTCCTATGATTTGCAGCTCTCAATTTAGACAAAGATAGGTTTTATCTCCACTTTATACTGTTGGTCAGTGTGGTTTTTTTAATCTTGTATATTTTACATTAGCAAGAAGTTCATATGGTTTTCACCCCCATGTATCATAGAAACAGCTGCTGCCATGCAAACTTACTAAGCCTGAGTATTCAGGACTCAATAAATTTTGTGTTCTTATTTTCAAAGCATTCTGTACAAGAGTCCTTCCTCTATCTTGTTCCCCAATGACATGGCTAGACAGCCACAGGGAGTGAAGTCTTCATCCCTCACAAACATGGACACAGCATTCACAAGGGAATTGTTCTTGTCCTTATTCAAGATCTGGCTTGCAATTGAAATTAAAAACCAAAGCTCTGCAAATCTTCTGCAAGTTACCCTCAGTGAATTGGATAAATGCAGAAGAGACAATAATGAGTAGAGAGGAAATGTTTATATGAGAAGGTGGCTGTCCTTCAGTTAGTTGAAAAGTCTCCTTAATCTGCCTGCAGCATCTGTGCTGGACTTCCCTTCCCCACCTCAACTCATTGTTACTGAGCCTAGATTCAGCCCCCTGCTTTAGATATCTCAGTGTAGGTGCCACCCAAAGCAACTGTCCTCAGAAGAAAAGGAAAGTGGGTTACCATTCAGCAGACCCCAAGCTGACTTCTTATCACCTACAGATCCGAATTTTAACAAACACTTTCATTGTCTTCAAAGTTTTTACTTTGCATTTCCCCTCCTCCAGCTACTTCTTAGCATTAATCCATCACAAAATTTTTTCAAACATCTATACCATGCCTAGAACTTCCCCTCCTTTTTTCAAAACCACCATCTCTGAGAAGCTTATAAGTGAACTTCACCCACTTACCTCATGCCCTGACTCCACCTCTCAGTTTGTAAACAACCAGAGTATGTTGGCGTGACCTCATTTATACACAGCCTGATATTCACAGCAAAATCATCTTTAATGGTGCTGGCAATGTTTCACAGTACCTCAGCTCAACAGAAACCTCACTTACTTTTTAATCTACAGACATTTGACAACGCGATCTTTAGAGTGAAAACAGAAAGCTCCCCCACATTGCAGCCTCAGTTGCACACTGGGAGCGCATACTCCCCATGGCTGCTCCCAGGAGTCCTGCTGAGGGTGGCTCTCCTAGCCAAAAAAGATCTGACAAGGCTCTCCTTCTACCCACAATATTTGCATGAGGCTCTGCCCAGCCACACCCCTTCAGGAGAATTAATGAGCAGAGAGAGCGAAATAAGCACACAGATGGGGATGCAAAATAGCTGAAGCAACCCTCACTTTTGAGAGCTGATTCTGCTTTCTGAGACCATCCAGCTGGCCCACTCACCCAGAGAGGCGAGGTGGCATTCATCCAATGCCTCCCTGTTGATGAGGTGTGGAGCTAGGGCAAGAACCCACAGTTCACAATGTGTGATTAACTCACCTTATGCAAGGAGCTAAACATGGATAAAGAAAAGTTATTGTATTAGTGGGAAATCATATAACACACAAAGAGCTGGAATTGACTTGGTCAGTCTCTGCCATTGGGCTTTGACTTTCTGAACCCTAGTTTTCTCATCTGTGAAATGGGATATTCATTCCTACCTTGTAACTTTTGCGAAGTATGCAAAGGGCGTAATGCATGTAGATGGCCTGCTGCTTAGGGACATTCACTACATGAAGCATCTTTACTCTTTTTTTTTTTAGCAGTTCATTTCATTTCAGTTTTAATATCTTCCCCCAACATACCAAAAATTGTCTCAAACTTTTGAAACATGATGCTTAGTTTTAACTCTACGGGCAACATTAAAAATCCTATTCTTACATATTTTTCAAGTTATTTTTCTTTCTTTTTTTTTTTTTTATTGAGTTGGAGTCTCACTCTGTCACCGACTGGAGTGCAGTGGCCGCTCCCGGCCACTGCAGCCTCGACCTGCTGGGCTCCAGCGATCCTTCTGCCTCAGCCTTCCAAGTAGCTGGAACTAAAGGCGTGCGCTACCACACCCGGCTAGTTTTTTATTTACTGTAGAGATGAGGTCTCACCAAGTTGCCCAGGCAGGTCTTGAACCTGCGGGCTCAGGCAATCCACTCACCTCGCCTCCCAAAGAGCTGGAATTACTGGCTGAGCCACTGAGCCCGGCTTCAAGTTATTTTTCTAGATTGTCTAGGCTAGAGTCAAACAAAGAGGACAGTTTTGAAAGGGTTTGGTGACTCAGCTGCTGTTTAAAACACCTGGAGCTTGTTTTCACCTTTGGAGGACATATTGCCTCTTATAGGCAATTTTACCTCTTATAGGGCGTCAAGTTGGCACATTGGCTAAGGTAACATGCATGCAAAAAAAACACATGTGAGTGTTTGTGAGAATGCTGTTGCTCTATCCCTGACTGAGTGACACCCAGATGGAAACTTCTCCTCCCTGAGGATCTCTTACTTTAACTTCCACACATATCTGAAGAGCATGAAGGTCCTGCCAGCGTTGGAGAGGATGATAGAGAGAGGGGTTAAGGGGAGAGCGCTCTTCCTTTGTAGGAGGCGAGGAGCAATGAGAGTCAGCTCGATCTAGCATTATCATCCTTCGAACTGGGGAAATGGGCCCAGAGCCTAGCCTGGGCTTTGGTTCATTTCTACTTGTCCCCAGCTGAGAAGTAACTCATAGAGGCAGGAGGCCAGGAGGAGGTGAGGCCATCAGCTGATGACCTAATCTGCCACCAGGCAAGGCCAAGTGGTGTGCCTACAGCTCTCCACATCCCCTTCCCCAATAAACACCACAACACATACTCAAACCCCAACCTATGGCATGTCCTTCCAGGACTTCCCCTTCAAAGCTGCTCTGATGCTCTTCATAACCTGATTTCACTTCTACACAACATGTTGTGAGGGAGGAAACACCCAGAGGAATCTGCCCCAGCACCGTATCACCACCTCTCTCACTCCAGATGGTTCTAGTTGCGAAAGTTTACATTCTGAGTTTTCAGATACAACTGTGCTCCACATCCCCTTTATTCCTCGGCCTTCAGAAATAGCCTACTGGCTACTCCGGGATGGGGGCTCTCCATTTGTGTGCTCATAAGCTGTCAAACTAGGGCTATTTACTTTCCTTGGCATCTCGCGCACATGATCACCTTTTAATCCTGACCCTAAGAAAAACTTACTGTTATCCTGGTTTGAGGGAAGGAAAACAGAGACTTTAAGGGGATGTTACTCTCTCAGTGCAAAAACAGAATTCTACTCAGGTTTGTCTCCATTATGCAGCCCATTCTACAACTAATTTATTCCTAAACTCAATTAAAAGGAATTCTTATTTTCTTATTCGTAAGACCACACAATGACATTTTTGGTTACATATACAAAACCCACTGCCATTTTTCTTATTAATACTATAGCCCCAACTTTGTTTTAGATTCTACATAGCTCCTGTCTCTCAGACAAATTGGTCCTACTCTCAGGTCCAGGAGAGAATAGGCTGGCCTAAAAATATTCCCTATCCTCTTGGGGCTGTGATTGGTTCAAAAACAGGGATGTGAGCCAATTCTGGCCAATATGACTAGAGGAAAGATTTGATTGGGTCTTCTGAAAACTTCTTTCTCACACTTAAGAAAGAACCACAAATGGTAATTTCTCCCTCACTGAATGTGAACAAGGAAGCAAGCAACCACAATTACGACTGAGAGTCATCCCACTGTAGGAAGAGGAGCCAGGCTTAGGATGAAGCCAATCCTGGGACTGTCATAGAAGAAAATGAGAATAGTGAAACATCACTTAATGACATCATGAAGGCATTGGATCAACCAACCCTTAAGGCAATCCCCCACCTCTGGACTTCCTGCCTTATAAGCAAATAAATGTCATATGGTGTTAACAGATTTGAGTTAGGTTTTCTGTTATTCACAGCTGAAAGCATCTTTGATGCTGGAATTCACCACATTTTCTGCATCTGCAGAGCTGTGCAATCATCCATCTCTTAAAAGATGGTCTGGAGGCACCACACAACCCTCAATCAACAAACAAAATGCAGGTTTTGCATGTGGTAGTTTCTGCGAGGTGCATTAAAGATAGCCACACATTCTTTGTCATTGGGAGGCTGTTGAGAATTTACATCAGTTTTCCCTTCTCTTGAATCTGGGCTGGTCATGTGGCCTATTTTGACCAATACAATGCAGTGGAAGTGATGCTGGGTAATTTCCAAGACTGAGTCTTAAGAGCCTTCATATATATGACACTCCCTCTTGTAATCAAACCACTATGTAAGATGTCCACCTATGCTGTGACCACCATGCTGTGAAGAAGCCCAGACTAGTCATAATGAGAGAGAAAAAGGGAAAAAGGCCCTGTGGAGTAGCACTGAGGTGATAAAATCTTCTCAAATGCAGCCAAGTGTACCCCAAGAGAAGCCACATAAAGCTATATAACTGCCTAGCAGAGCCCGACCCAAATTTAAGACTCACAGATAAAACATCTGTTGTTTTAAGCCACTACATTTTGTGATAGCTTGTTATATAGCAAGAGATAACTGAAACCAGACAAAAACATAGAAACTCCTCTTTCAAAATCTTCAATAACAATTGGAAACAAAAAGCTTTCTGCTGAATGATTGTCTAACTACAAACTTCAGGACATTCTATTCCCCAAGTGCTTTGGTTAATCCTGGTTTTAAGAATGTTTGACCACGTAATAGGATGCATATATATCACATGAGTTTGTGAGGATGATGTTGCTTTATTCCATTCCTTCCTGTTTTTCCCTACCTCGATCAGAGCTCGGGTTCTTATCAAAGTTTCAAAAGACTGAAGTGTATGAGAGAGTGATATATAAACAAGGGGAGCCCACTTTCTTGGTCTAATGAACATTCTCCATTGACTTTCTCTCTCTCTCTGTCTCTCTCTCTCTCTCTCTCTCTCTCTCTCTCTCATACACACACACACACACACACACACACACACATCCCCTAAGTGCCAGTTCTGATTAGTCGCTAACCTCACTGTTCTTGGCTTGGCAGGACTGCAGCAATTGTTCAAACATTTGTCCCATAAAAAATCAGCAGAACTCAAATTAACCACTAGTTTCTTTTAAGCTGAGCTGACATTTTGAGCTAAATTTATTTTAACTAGGGATTTATGACAGGAAAGGAATAGTTCTAATTAAATAAGTATTAGCCTCAGTGTGAATAATGACCCCTTGGAAGTTCCCCAGTCCCCTAATAGCTAATTAACAGCTCATAACTGGGCTCCCTTTGTGTCCCAAGGCAAGTGTGAAAAGGAGGCCTTGACTGATTAATGAGATGGGCTCAAACTGGATTAAAAACGAAAATTGGCTTTACGGACTCCAGACCTGAGAATCTACTCTACTTGAAAATAGATTATTTTTAAGACATCTTGGGCAATCACTGTGGGAACAGGGAGCGCACAGCCAAAGGCATTGATCTGTGAACGCCCTCCCTGTGACCCCTTTCACAGCAGTTGACAGAGGCCATGACAACCAGCGGTGAGGGAACTGGCCTCCCCATTGTCATGAGGTCTACAGGGTTGGAGGCAGAAAGCCAAATCGCCTTCATAAAGACTTGCTCTTCCTCTGTCGTGTTTGTATTTCAGACAAATATTAAGGTAGACAGACAGCAAAGTAGAAGTCAATAAATACTAACTTCCATCTCAGCGATTCCATTTTAGAATGTGTTAGAAGCCCTTCTCTTCTCCCAGTCAGAGGCTAGAGACTGGCTCTTCATTCTTAAAGGAGAATGTGCTCAGCTTTCCTGAGCAATTGTAAGCCGGTACCATGCCACCTCCCACATAACGCTTTCCCTGGCACTTACCAGAGAGTGTCTTTGAACAGGCAGTTATGGACTCTGGAAACATGCTGCACGTATTTTTGAGCTGTGAAGCCACTGTCTGCTGAAGATAACTCCATCCCTTTCAATTAGCTGATAGTTGTGGCTTCACAGGCTAAGCCCTAGACAGACCCCTACTTTTTTTTTTTGAGTTGGAGTCTCACTCTGTTGCCCAGACTGGAGTGCAGTGGCTGCTCCCAGCCACTGCAGCCTCCACTTGCTGGGCTCTGGCGATCCTTCTGCCTCAGCCTTACAAGTAGCTGGAATTACAGGCATAAAGTACCACGCCTGGCTGATTTTTTGATTTATTGTAGAGATGAGGTCTCGCTGCCCAGGCAGGTCTCGAACCCGCGGGCTCAGGCAATCCACTCACCTCAGCCTCCCAAAGGAGCGGGATTACAGGCTGAGCCACCAAGCCTGGCTTGACCCCTACTTTTATTACCTGCCCTCTACCCCACCCCACCTCAGGAAACTTTTAGAGTATCACATACAGTCAATGTTTATTTGCCCAGTAGAATTCCATTCAGAGCCTGGGAATTACTTTCAGTCATGGTGAAATGGGGGAGGGAAATCCTGTATCTCTATGAAATTGAAATTTCTCCTCAGAGCAGACAGCCCACTCCTACCCTCATTGGAACTGAGATTAGGGTTCTAAAGTTGAGCTAGAGCAAGGCCACATTATAGAGGGTCAGACTTGGGGTCGCCACATAGCAGTTGTGGATCTTCATTGCGTGGCTGACTTGAAAACAGCAGATTAAATGATGAGGATGGAGGAAGAACAACTTTCTGAGCTTATCAGTAAAATTTATGACCTGCCATCACCAGGAAATGGAACACTTTCGGTTAACCAAATAGATTGCCACTTAAGTTCAAAAACTATATGAATTGAATTTTTATTTGATGATTTTAGAAAGATATTTGAGACCCTAGGTGCTTTCAATTCTTCATAACAAGCCTTATCAAAAAGCAATAAGAGCTAATAGGTCGCTCAAAAGATTGGGAAGTCAATTTTGCCAACCTGAGTGTGCTATGCCTCCCCTGCATTCCAGAAGATTTCCAACCCCTGTGTTTAGTTTCTTTTTAACCATCTGACTGAGCAAGGACAGAACCACAGTAAGGTTACACAATCAATTGTTTTCCTTCTCTCCCGAGAATATTCCCTCCCATCTGTGCCCCTTACTTTCTTCTACTGAAATTTTAAAAAATGGATCAGAAACCAAGAATTATCAGACCTTGTGCTACACGACACAAACACAAAATCCATTACCTGTCTGCTACCCCCACAAAAAATGTATGAAAAACAACTGGACTTTATCTAATCCTTGTGAGGCTTAATGCCAACCTATTTGGTATGCTGCCAAGAAAGGTGTTAACTATCGAGGAAGCCTGGAGACACAGTAGATATCAGTTAATTAACACTCCCTGTAGGTGAACAGAAGTGCTCTCCTAGGCTGGAAAGAATCTCATTTTCTTCTAAAACTGTGACTTAGGACTGACACTTCAAAATTGTCAACAGTAATTTGGGGGATGAGAACGTGTCTCTTTCGTTATTTTAATCAACAACATGTACTGAGCACACTTGGGTACAGATCTCTGTGGGATGATAAAGTAATGACCATCATGTCTGCCCTCAAGAAGTTGATTAGGTTAGGTAGGATGTTAGGGCTAGCACCGATTACTCTGTAACAGATACTGGTAAGCATATAAAAATTAATATTACATTAGTGCTGTGTGCCTCACATACAAGAATGATTAAAAAGATGGACATCTTTTAAATGTTGGTTAACATCTTCAAGGATAAGGACATTTTAAAATAGCATACTGGAGAAAGTGGTGGATGCTAATTAACAGCTGAGAATGGTTGCCAAGAAATCCTGTCCAGGAACTGGCCAAAAAATTGATAGAGTAAGATCATTTAAGAGGTCTATGGTTGCATAGAACAAGAAATAGAGATAAAGTGATCTGAAGTATTTGAAGCTTCAGAGGTAATGAAGAGAAAAACAAAAGTCAGTAGCATTACTATCAAAAATTGGAAAAGGCATGGGGGTGAGAAGATAGTGAGGATAATCTAAAAATCTCCACCTATCATAGCAAGAAGACAATGAATATTGTCTAAAGTAAATAAATCAAGATACATTCATCATCACATTATTTAGTCATAGAGGTAACTACCAGAGTGACTAAAATTATAAATCATTAAAGAAAGGGACTAGAAGAAGGGAAGAGTAAAATAAAAACTGTAATTTTGAATTTTCCTGTACTCACTAATGTCTTACCATGTGTGTGTACTGCCTTGAAAAGTCTTAATGCACAGTGGCAGTCTCTGATCTTTCAAATGCCTTTTAAGTATTGTCACATATTTTACGTATGCTAGGTATGGCTGAAAACAAACAAACAAACTCCTTCAAAATCCTGTACTGAGGAAGAAAAAGAGAAGTTTCTGGTGTTTTTTATAAATTATTCATGCTAACCAAGTCCCAATATAGGTTGCGTAATGATCTTGACTCTTCTTATTTCATTTTTAAGGCCATTGGTTATAGCCAGACAGTAAAATTGGGCACTTTCTGTTAGAGAAAAATCAGCAGTATTTATGGGGGACTTGAAAACATTACCATTCTAAAATCCTTTGTCCTGATTGGTAAAACACTGACTCCAAAGTGAACCAGAATTTTTCATTTTCCCAAGGTCTACAAAGAGTTGATCTAATATTTGGTTTCTAATCATTTTCTTATCTCCCTACTGTATAATACTCCCAGATGATAGAATTCTAGGATTGAAGAGTTTATTTTAAGGGTCATCTGGTCTAGTTTCCTCATTGCAAAGATGGGCAAACTGGGACTCTTAGGGCTTAGTGACTTGCCCAAAGGCATGAACAAATTAATAAACCTACCAGCTGTCCTCCTTCTGGCTCTTTTTAAAAAATGTTATGATATATGGTTTAATAACAAAACCATAGGCCAGGCCAAGGCTTTTGTTATCTACGATTCTCTTCCCCAACTTCCCCTTATACCAGTGAAAGTTCTTAAGAACAGTAAAAAAGTACCTTTACCACAATAAAGAGGTGAATCATGTACCAAAATTTCTCTCCCACCCATCACTTCTTATGCACTTCGTCTGAAAGCATCATTTTTATTATTTGAAGGAAAAACAGCCTTTAAGAGTTGGATGTTCTTAATTCAGTCAATGTGGGAAGGGGGAGGTGAAAAAGGAACTCTCTGAGAATAATCACAATGAGAACAAAAGCTTAACCAAATTATGCAACGCATTATAATTATGCTATAAAATTGCTCTTCAGTTAGAGTGTCAATGGAGAGCATTACAATTTTTAAATAGTTCTGTTCTTGATGGGAATTCATGAACATCCGAGGTGCTCATGTGTGTGCATACATATTTAGGTACATCATGGAACTAAAAGCATTCATCTAAGTTCTGCTATCATTTCATTTGCAGTTAAAAAATATAAGAAAAGTCCAAAAAAAGAGTAAACAACCCTCTCTAAAAGTACATGTAAGCATTGCCCTTGTGGTGGGATCCTTAAGGAAAAGGAACTGTAGCTCTCAATTCAACACATCTGAGACTCCTGGAAGCTGTTTGGTTTGAATGTACTTGCCCTAAGCTGTCTGTCCACCTGCAGACGAAGATTACTGTGAGGAACAAACAGTTGAGCCTGCTCCAAAAGTGAATGGAAAGAAAGCTAGAAATGAAAGGATCAAAGTAGGAGAAAGTACAAAGTATCAATGTGATCTAAGCCGCTGTCTCTTTGAGCCCAGCATTATACTGGGCATTTTTGGAACTACAAGAAAGCAATGCCTCTCCTTATTTATAGAATGGAGAAAGCCAATAGTTTTATCTGCTGGTTCTTGGCATACGTATAATAAGAGAGTCATGGTTTACAAAGATACTATTTTTAAGGATTGTTCCGAGTTTTAAATTTCTTCTTTAAGATCTTCCATTTTTCCCTCCCTCACTGACTGAATCAACTATTTTTTTGTTGTTAATACTCTTGTTCTTATACGTAAATGGTTCCCAACCTGGCCTCACATTAGAATCCCATGGGGATCTTAAAAATAGATGCCTGTCCCCAAGACCAATTATATAAGAATTCCTAAGTCTAGGCATTAGTATTTAGAAAAGCTTCCTAGATGATTCTAGGGTGCACTCATGAGTCAGAACTTCTGCTGTGGATAGAATAACAAATAATTCTGTAGAAATTTTAATGAAGATCAGTTTTGCCTATTAATTTAATATAAAATTTTGAGTATGTAAACAGGCCTCATGCCAGATGTGAAAACAATAGTGCCTATTTTCAAGACCTGTGGATGCCAGTGGATGACTTTAGAGTGTCCATAGAAAATTCTAGAACTTAATTACTTCAAGTCTGGGACCATTTTTTGAAGTGAACAATGCACTCTGGCTTGTCTGGAGCAGGCACTACATTTCTGCTTCACAATGTGATTTTCTAAGAGATTCTGTTGTCAAAATATTTTCCAAGAGACTGAGTGAAAGCTCAGCCCACTCACAATAGCCCTGGAACTCCTTTTGCAAATACATCTGAATATATCTGGTAACAGACTTAGAGCATACTTGCCCAGAGCCTAGGGTTTAGAGCTAGGTTGGGAGCCTTTTGTTATCAAGAAGATGTGCATACCTTGTGTGACATCAGTCACTGCCTTCAATAGCATTTATTTCTCTAACTTGACTCTGAAAAATTGAAACCACACTGAGTGCTGGATGGAAAACTCTGAGGTTAGATGAGAGCAGAGGGCAAGAAGGACAGTGTTGAGGACAAGGGTCATCAGCATGAAATAGTAATCCATGGTGACATTCTATGTGTAAGTGACCCTGGACACCTGGACCTTAAATTGTTTTATTAGAATCTTTCTTTGGAATATAACTTGTATACAGATATTTTTCTATATGTATAGATAACTTTTCAGGAAAATAATTTAGGAAAAACACCAAACAGAAACTAATGATATCTAACTTAAAAAGAAAAATAAATTTTTGGAGATGTATTAAGTACATCAGAGAATTGACAGAAAGGTGAAAACTAGGCTCAGAAAACACAAGCAAGGCATGCTATCTTTGATGTCTTGCTGATGCCATCACTTCTGGCCCCACCACCACCGAATATCAAGAGTAGTGACTTTGAGTGCAAATTAGAGTTGGGAGCATCAGTGAAAGCATAAACAGTAGATTGCTAGTTTCTTGGGCTCGAGAAACAGGCCAGGTCTATCACTCCACCACTGAAACTCTGCCTCACACAAAAATGATGCTCTGTAAATATTTGTGGATAAACAAAATAAAAAGAAATTAATTTGCATGACATGCCTTGACAGGATACAACATAGAGTGACATAGCATGAAATGCAGACAACAAATGAGAAGCAAAACATTGCCATAGAATAATTTCTGTGCTGAGAATTTTAATCTTAACAACTTAGTAGTTTCAGACAATGGATAATCATTTTCTTCTTCAAGGCCTCCATTTCTCTATGGTAAGATATGCTTAAGAACTGCCCTGCCTTTGTCATTGGGTTGTTTCAAGACTAGAGTAGATGTTTTGAAAACAGAAGCGCCACTTTTTAATAAGATAGAACTCTAAGGATTACAAATAAATTCTTAGTAAGAAATACAAATTAGAGTTCCTCAAGCAATCCCACCCACAAGCCCCAGCTTCAGAGTCCCAACCTAGAGAGAGATTGCCCGTCTTAGGTTAGTCTGTATGCTGTTGCCTCCTACCTTAGTGATGCAACGAGGATTTCTTGGGGAAGGGCCTCCAGCTAGGTTGATGTGAGGATGTGAGCACCATGAAAGTAGAAGAGTAAGAACTGGGTCAATTCATATACAAAAGGTTTTATTTCCCAGGGTATCTGATAAATTTAACTCTTTAAAAAACCCTACAACCCACACTTGAATGGAGATATTCAGCCTAAAAACTTGACTTTTGTGGGAGTCCAGCATTTGGTAGACAAATTCAGTATTGAAGGAATGCAAAAGTCATGAACTGGAGTTTTTTAGGACAGGGAATATTTCTTGTATATGGACATTTTTTTCTTCCAGAACCTTAAATAATTCCTAGCACTTGATAATAACATGAATGAAGAATTAACCGTGTGGATATATGTGGTATGGTATGAAACCATTTCCTTAACCAGAACTGCCAATATACAGCATAAATAAGCACAAAACTAAAGAATGGGCTAAGAGATGAAAAAGAAATAAGAAAACAAAGATTTAGGGACCTCCCATCCCCATACTTATTCCTATCATCCTTAATCTATCTAAAATGCCACTCTGAGCTACCACTGACATTCCCTACATTAAATCACTCTCTTAACACTAGTTTAAAAAGAAACAATTTCCCCATGTATCTTACCTCTTCCTGAAGAGAAACTTAAGTACTACCTATTGTGAGGGCTATAGACCAAAAAAGGAGAATGTTTTCAGAAGATAGGTTATTCATTACGACATCTTGCACTTGCATTATATCTCATACTTTTTTTTTTTATCAGATTTTTTTTTTTCGAGTTGGAGTCTCACTCTGTCGCCCAGACTGGAGTGCAGTGGCCGCTCCCGGCCACCGCAGCCTTGACCTACTGGGCTCCCGCGATCCTTCTGCCTCAGCCTTCCAAGTAGCAGGAATTACAGGCACGCGCTACCACATCCGGCTAATTTTTTGATTTTATTGTAGAGATGAGGTCTTGCCTGCCCAGCTGGGTCTCAAACCCGCGGGCTTGGGCAATCCACTCACCTCACCCTCCCAAAGGCGCGGGATTACAGGCTGAGCCACCAAGCCCGGCTATCTCATACTTTTTTAAAGTATGTTTACTCTGCTATTTCTCAGCAATCCTCAAAACACGCTTATTAAGTGGATGGGATTATCTATGATAAAATATACAGATCAGTGAAGTGGCTTGTCCTTGTTCAGACATCATTATGAATGGAAAGAACCAGGAGAAGACCATGGCGAAGGCTCTTTTAACTCTTATCTGTCATCCTCTGTGACTCTCCTGTACAGTAAAGACTCAGAGGAGTTGCCCACAATTGGCACACCAGACCTGAAAGCTCTTAGCTGGGACAGATGCTGAAACTCGGGCCAAGAAATGTTACTTTCAAGCAGACTGAAGAGAAAGTGCTATTTCTGAATTGCTATCTTAGGGAGGGGATGTTCAACAAACGTAATTTCCCAGGTTCTGTGTTTTGTTTTGTTTTGTTTTGTTTTTGTCAGCTTGGTTAGGTGAGATGTTTGGTACTGCAGATGGAGCTGGAGAGAAAGGAAAGAGGAGGGGAGACTGGCAGCATGAGAACAGAACATTTCATCTAAAATCTGTAAAGTGAGAACTGTACAATGCTTGTCAGGGGGTGTAAACTTCCTTGAAAAGAGATGTAAATTGGAAAATTCAGAGAGAAACAATAATAGATGTCAGTGTAGGGACTCTACTTGACTAATGTGGCTTGTTCACATAGACCACATGTAGAAATGCCAGTTACCCAAGTGAACTCTGGGACCTTGCTGCCCTTGTCATGAGAAAAGTAACACGAACAGGGGAGGAATGAGCTAGCATGTTACCAGTCCACCAGCAGAGACAAACATGGTCATCCCTACTTTCAAAGGGCTGATTAACAAATCTGGCAAGATAAAGAGAAACATATATGAAACAGAACAATCCAAGTCAATAAGTAATCGAGTGCTTTGGGATATAAATAAGACCAACATTCCCTGATACACCGCAAAGGGAGGGGTCTGCCACTAAGAGTTTCACCTGGACCATATGCCACACTTCATGTGTCCTGAGAGAAGAGTGGAATTTTCACAAGGAGGAAGAGTTGACAGTAGCTTTTGGACTTTCCAATAACTGACAAATTGTCTTATTTGTTCCCCCAGTTAAATGGATTTATGAATAAGTTAGTAAAAACTAGATAACATAGCTCCCACAAAATAAACAAATGCCATTAAAGTGTTATCGTAAATTATCCATGGATTGCAAATAATATTGATACCTCAAGTACAAATTATCAATAAGAAAATGTCATAGCTGAATGCCTCCTTCTCATGGAACCAGCTACCCATTAGCTTTAGGGTAAGGTAAGCAAGAGGATGACCTTTTCAGGTCTGGCAGGTGTCAGCAAGTTTTTGAAATGATCAAAAATGAAATAACATTTGAAATATAAATTTACATCTACTATTAGCAATGAACCATGTCTTTAAGTGAATATTTTTTCTTGAGGTTTGAGTTTGTAAAAACATGAAGACATCACAATTAGCCTATTTTAAAAACATAGCTTATTTCATTTTTTTTTGAGTTGGAGTCTCACTCTGTCGCCCAGACTGGAGTGCAGTGGCCGCTCCCGGCCACCGCAGCCTCGACCTGCTGGAGGCTCCGATGATCCTTCCATCTCAGCCTTCCAAGTAGCTGGAACTACAGGAGTGCGCTACCACTCCCAGCTAATTTTTGATTTATTGTAGAGATGAGGTCTCGCCAAGTTGTCCAGGTGGGTCTCGAACCCGCGGGCTCAGACAATCCACTCACCTCAGCCTCCCAAAGGCGCGGGATTACAGGCTGAGCCACCGAGCCCGGTTTAATTTCACCTTTTAAAATTCTCTTATTTTTACATGATATTTTACAGTAGCTGTAGGTATACATTTTAAAGAGTCAGTAAATACATATATTAGGAAATGTGTTCAAAATGCTCTTCTGCTAGAGATATGCAATCAGAAAAGTAGAGATCACTAGTTTAATAATAAGGCAGCAGAAATTCAGAAGGAGAGGACTCAGTGGGAGCCAACATTAGGTAGGGTTTCATAGAATTCAGATTTGGGGTGCATAGATAAGTCCAAGTATAATAGAATTCAGATTTGAGGTGCATAGGTAAGTCCACATGAAAGAAAAAGTGTCAACAAATGGCACAGAGAAAAGAATGTTAGATAACAGATCTGACTAATCTGGGGGCTTGCATTGAGAAGCAATAAAGGCATAATATCTCAGGTTAGGGCATGCCTCCTAAAGCGGAAAATCTCCTAGGCTTTTATCTTCTCTCAATCTCATCCTCAGTTCTGTCAGTTCATAACCTCAGCTATCTCCTCGGAGATGAGTCCCACAGATACATCTTTATATTTAGGCTGACTTTTCCAGGTGCTAACTAGGTAACTCTTGCATCTCCCTTACTCTTAAGATTCCACATTTTCAAGATCTACCAAAAGTCTCTGCTATCATAAGCCTGCAAGAACCTCTTCACCAGTCTCCATTTTCCCACATTCGACCCCTTTGCATTTTAACCAAGTAAAGGAATCTGTTGGACTAGTCTCTATTTATTGTTCCAAAAGCTACTTTGTATACCTCTTCAATGAGGTAAGAGCAATTATTATTTAACAAATATTTATCGAATACCTACCATGTGCCAGACACTGATAAAGGCACCCAGCTCCATCAGTGGAAAAAGCACACAATGATCCCTGATGTAGGGGAACAAGAACATCTAAGTCTAAAATAAATAAGCCTACAGGTAAAATGAAATGCCAAGTCTACCAGTTACCTGATCTTTGAGAAAAATTTATCTGAGATATTTATATATCTGATATAATATCTGAGATATTTATATATCTGAGATATTTATATATCTGATCTAAATATCTGAGATATTTGCTTTACAGGGGAAATATGCTGTTTTTACAGTCAAACAGATCTGGGTTCAGACCTCAGCTCAGTCACTAATAAGTCTGCTTCCTCATCTGCCAAGTGGGTATACAAACACAAAAAAAGGGATGTTGTAGGTTTTTATGAAATAAATTATGTAAGTGCTTTACATATAATTGGTGCTCAATAAATGTTAGGTTTTTTTTTTCTTTAATAAATATGCCCATGTTGGCTTCACTGAGAAATGCTATGTGTTTGTAGATGACATATACATGAATCCAGTCAGAGGGAGTAGATGGAAGAGGCCCGACCCAACCACTGCTACCTCCTCTATGGAAGCTTCTCAACTTCCCAGTTAGAATTCGGGTCCACAAATTGTTTGTAGACCACAGTGACTTTTACTGCAGTGATGTCCATATCTCCATCCTCTACACTTCTAAAAGGCAGGGTCTTGTGCTTCGTATCCCCTTCAGCACCCAATATGATATCAATCATAAATATCAGCCTTGTGGAATTAATGTTGCAATCGAACACATCAGGGAACTATCCTGGCCATTGTGTCCTAGCAAGACATTTTACATGACTAGATGAGAACAGTGGCATAGGACCTATATAAGTTGGCTTGGGCTGCCATAACAAAATACCACAGACCAGGATACCAATAACAGTAATTCCTAACAGTAATGTATTTTCTTGGGCTGAGAAGCCCAAGATTAAGGTGTGTCATAGTTGGTTTCTGGTGAGGCTTCTCTTCCTGGCATGCAGATGGCCACCTTCTTGCTTTGTCCTCACGTGGCCTTTCCTCTGTAAGGGAAGGCTCTCTGGTGTCTCATCTTCTTCTTATATAGACACCAGGCCTATCAGCGTAGGGCCCCATCCTCATAACATCATTTAGCCTTAATTACCTCCTTAAAGGCCGTATTTTAAATACTACCACATTGGGAGTTAAAGCTTCAACATAATACAAAAATAAAATTAAAATAAGATACAGTGCTATTTAAATTTTTTAAAAAGCTTCAACGTATGAATTTGAGGGGGGACACAATTCAGTCCCCAGTTTTATTTTTGTCCACAAAGAAAAATGTTAATTCAAGGAAGAGAGATATTTGTTATCCTTGATTTCATGAAGCTCACATCTATCTGCATCTATCGAGACTTGAAGATAGAGTTAGAAATGAAGAGAAAGGCAAGAAATAATAAGGAGCCCCTTAATTCAACCAATATGCACATTGTTTCACCAGGGTAGAAAACCACTCATTAGGGAATTAGGAGTCCATAGCTTAACACCATTCAGGCCACTGACTTACAATGTACTAATCTCAGGCAATGCTTATAACCACTCTTGCTTAATTTTCTGTTCCGTAAAATGAGGTTATGATTTCCTGCTATGAAAATGATGATTCTGTGTTTCAAAAATAAACAAGGCAATATTTTCCATCTTAAATAATCTCCTTCCCCCTTGTTAATGTTTTCACACTCACTGTCTTTGAAAATATATTTGGTCTTGGTTATTTTTACACTGTTTAATGCTTGACGTGAGTATATTCCCCAAACCCAACAATTCCTTTGTGTTTGCTTCCTCTCCTTTATAATGCCCAGTATCTGAGTAGAAATTCTTGCTCTTGTCCCAGACCAGCTGAGAAGCTGCATCTCTGATTTCTTGCCAGAGTGAGAAATCAAATACTGTACTGCTACCCCATGTCTTTCTCCTGCTTGACTCTCATCTACCTGAAAATTTGTCTTTCTAGGTCTTTTCCCTGCCACAAATTCTGAGGCAGCATTTCCTTAACAAAACAGTTGTGGACTGCCTTCTTTGATGAAGCACAACCCTGTACTCTGTTCTGGTTCCTGGATATCATTCGAGTTAGCATCACAACAATCAACCAAATTCAAAAAGACACTGAGATGGTCAACAGTCCTGTTAACCAAGTTTTGTATCTCTCTACCTGCCTTTTGGATATGTTGTAGAATTGCACTTCCTGGTCACTTTGGATTGGATGTGACCATGAGAATAGTTCTAGCCAATGAGGGGAAGACACTGGTATCACTTCTGGGTTTAGTATTTAATTGTGAGGCAATTCAGAGCACTCTTATCCTCTGCCTTGCTGATAAATAATGTTTCATCTAGTTACTGCTTTGAGAAATTGGGTCATGGAGCCAAGAGGAAAAGAAGAGTCTCCCCATCTCCTCAAGATCTCTCCTTTCACAACACAGTTAAACAAGTACCATGAGAGAAAAATTAACTTGGGGAAATAAAACCGCCAATGTTTTGGGGTTGTTTGTTATTGAGGCAAATTCTAGTCCATCCTGACTGATGGAGACAGCCACTATGGGCTCTGACCCTTTTCTTATTCTTATAATCTCCTGAAGGATACAGTCTTCTCCACCTTGGACATCACAGTTCCACACACCTGGTTGTTCAAGTGCACACAACTAAATTTTTCAGGAGAGAATAGACTCTTAAGTTCAGATAAAATATATATATTCTTATAACTCAGTCATCTGGATCCAAATTTAAAGTGCTAAAAATGTCCCCCAATTTGAGTACCTTTGTTCTATACCAGTGCAGTCCAACATGGTAGCTACTGGCCACATGTGCTACTGAGCACTTGAAATGCAGCTAGTGTGACCAAGGAAAAAATTTTAATCCTATCTGATTTTAATTAACTTGACATTAAAGTTAATGTAAAATATTTCATTACTAATACTTATGTCGATTCTGTATTGAAATGGCAATATTTTGGATATGTTGGGCTAAATAAAATGTATTTATAAAATTTATTGTACCTATTGTTTCTTGCCTTTTAAAATGTTGTTACTAGAAAATTTCAACTTTCATATGTGTGGCTCACATTCTATTTCTGTTGAATGGTGCTGGTCTAGAACCTCATTCCTTGGGTTGCAAGTCTTTATTCAAGTCTTGCTCCTATCTTCCAGTCCCATGCTGTCAACTCCCTTCAGTTTCTAGAGGAGTAAGTTTTCCTTCTCTGACCCCAGAAATCGCTCATTCACTAAAGGTTCAAAGAAGTATTTCCTCTGCTTCACTAAGTCCTGACAAACTCTTCCCTAGGAATTCTATTGAGTTATTCTCTTCTGTGATGTCAGCTTTCCCAGTCCTGTGGACGGGTCTTCTCCAACTCTTTCTCCTTAGAATGTCGCATCCTGGTTTCCAGCTTTCCTGTGTCTCTGTCCCTTTACGGAACTGCCATCCCAAGAGTTCTGCTGGACATTATTGCATTTGCACGGTGACCCCATCACTCTGAGACATCTTCATAACGTTTTTCTTCAACATGAAAATTATTAAAGACTCCTATATTTATTGCAGAGGGGCATAAGAATGTAGGGTAATGTGGGGGAAGATTGCCTATCAGCTCACCACTGGGTTTTAGGGAAGGGAAGCACTTATTCTCACCTCCTAAGAGACTTGGCTTAAGTAAATTATTGCTTTTCTTGGGTGATTCTCTAAAAACACAATTCTCCTGGCCACATTTTCCCCAGTTAGAATGGCAAGTTAGTAAAAAACTTCTGTTGAATACTCATTATCATAGCTCTGGGGTCTGTCCATTGATTGCCCTGTTTGTTTGTTTGTTTGTTTGGTTGAGTTGACGTCTCACTCTGTCGCCTAGACTGGAGTGCAGTGGCCACTCCCGGCCACTGCCCCCTCGACCTGCTGGGCTCCGTGATCCTTCCGCCTCAGCCTTCCAAGTAACCGGAATTACAGGTGTGCGCTACCACGCCCGGCTAATTTTTTTTTATTTATTTATTGTAGAGACAAGGTCTAGCCAAGTTCCTTGGGTGGGTCTCAAATCTGCGGGCTCAGGCAATCCACTTGCCTGGGCCTCCCAAAAGTGCTGGGATTACAGGTTAAGTCACTGAACCCGGCCCCAAAGAGTATAAAGGATCTTGGGTGATCTAAAGTCTGGTCTCTAGAACAAACCTGCAGAATCTTCCAGAACCTGGGGAGGAGCTTGCATGATGAAGACCTAGACTCCTTTCATTACTCTCCTTTTCACCAGATATGTATCTGACCTTTGGTGTGACCCCTCTGAATATCAAATAACTGACCCAGTCTCATGTTCTTAAAGGTAGGTGAGCCATCCCCCTATTGTGGCCTATAGCCTACCAAAGGCTACTGACGGTGTAGCAAGATATCATTTTCAAATCCTGCAAAGATCAAACAATTCTACATTTGCTTAGACAGCCACAGAAAAAACTCCACCCCTCCTCCCCAAGTTAACTTCCTGACCCTAAAACCCAGAATCTAATCACTGAACCGATAGTTTTAAGTTTGGGGTTTTGACAGCTACAGAAAGCTAGGCTGCAACAAAGTGGCTTCCAGACAAATGTAGAGGAGCATGCAGGAGAGGCTATGCAGGCTTACTTACTTACTTTTAATCTTCAAGGTTCTTCTTGTCTGCTTGCTGCTGCTTTGCAAACATTTACAGTTTGAATGCCTTCTCTTTTGGACACTTGAAGTTAACTAGTCCCAGGGATTAAAGTCAGGGAGACATCTATTAGCAGGGTAGGACCTGAGTGCACCTTGCATGGTATCTTTCCCAAACTGGAGGGTTCTAGAATACAGAGACTGATACAGATCAGGATCTGAATATGGATACAGATACAGACTCAACTAGGTAGCACCAAGTTTCAGGCCAAATAACATCTTTAATGTAAATAAATAAGCAAACGAAATAGATAAATATTTTTATGTTGAGAAGTATCACTAGGCCTGATCTCAGCTCAATGATCTGATCTCATACGACTCTAACCTCCAGACTTGGAGGCTAGAGCTGGCCCAGCATGCTGTAGTGCTGGTCGAGTCCCCAACCCCAGAGCCACTGACCATACCAGTCTGCAATTTGTTAGGAACCAGGCTGCACAGCAGGAGGTAAGCAACGAGTGAGCAAAACTTCATCTGTATTTACAGCCTCTCCCCATTACCACCTGAACTCTGCTTCCTGTCAGATTAGCGGCGGTGACATTAGATTCTCATAGGAGTGCAAACCCTCTTGTGAACTGTGCATGTGAGGGATCTAAGTTGCGTACTCCTTATGAGAATCTAATGCCTAATGAGCTGAGGTGGAGCTGAGACAGTGATGCTAGTGCTGGGGAGCCACTGCAAATACAGATTAACATGAGCAGTGAGGTTTGACTGCACAGAGACCAAAATAAATCAATTGCTTGCAGACTCATACCAAAACCCTGTCGGTGAGTAGCAAGTGAGTTGATGCACTTCAATTGTACAGCTGTATCTGACACTTACTTTTGTCCAAGCATGGCGTGCCCATTATTTTATCTACCACTTCCATCTGTATTTCTTTTGCTTTAATGGTGAGTTGTATAATTATTTAACTATGTATGAAAAGGTCATAGTAATAGAAATAAAGCGTATAATAAATGTTATGCGCTTGAATCATCCCAAACCCATCCCTCCCTTTCTCGGTCCATGGAAAAACTCTCTTCCACAAAACTGGTCCCTGATGTCAAAAAGGCTGGGGACTGCTGCTCTGGGGCTACGCTGCTGGGTTGGTCATTGCCTATACGTGCAAGTTTCTAGTCAAGGACCCTTTTGATTTTCCTCAAAGGAGAGGAGTGTGGGAATGCAGATTGTTTAACAGTGAAAGAATGATTTGGATGTGTTTGGGGATATAGACTGCTGTGTTTTTGCATAAGGAAGTAGCCACTCATGGGATATTACTTTGGAATTCAGAGCACACTTTTCATTCATACTACTTCCCATTCATGAATCACTGATGCCTGAAATGCCCCGGTACATTTACAATCATGTGTCTTAAGGGTAAGGATATCTCTAGAAGAAATGATACATTGAAGTTCATTAATTATCTGTAGTATAGAAAATTTTTTAGTATCAAACTCCTCCTGAGAGCTGTTTTGAGAGAAGAAAGGATGAGGCTTAAGGTGCCTGAAAAGGTGTTTTAGAGGAAAAAAAATGGTGCGGTGAGTTCCCCTCCAATCTCTGCATTCAGTTCCCTCTGGGGGTGGTGATGAGAACTGGAGAGGCAAGAGAGAGGTGGGGAGCGAGAACTGGGTAGATATGGTTGACCCCGTGTTCCGCCTCCTCTTTCCTGCCCAGTTACCCTTCATTTCAGCCTGCGTGTTGCTGGAGCATAGAGGGCAGACCCGGTATAGTTATCTTTGTCACCTGGAGGGGAAGGAGGTGTGGTTTTATTTTAACTCAGCTTCCTTTGCCACTTGGGTGTAGTTCTTACAAGTGCTAACTTGCCCTGTTTGTTGGAGCTCAGTAGCAGCTACCTGGGCCCATGCACTTCAGCAGAGAGAAGAAAAAAAAAAGCATCCCTTTGAAGGGATGGTGGGTGAAAAAGAAAGCCACATTAAAAAGCCAGCCAGTGTTAAATTTGGGCTTGCTCCTATTTGTACAATGTTTAAAAATACCCTGGGCCCTTTTCTGCTTCCACACTTTTGTGTTTAGCAGCTTGCCCCCATTTCCAAGCAGCCCCTTGTAAAGACATGCCCTTGTCTCTTATACCAGCTGAGAGCTTTTGAACCAGTTTCTCTGAAAAATTCGGTGGCTCTAGAAACTCCTGTTAGAAGCCTGAAGACTCTGACCCCAGCCAGAGAAGAAGATCTGACTTCAAACTAGACAAACAGTCATGAAGAACTCTTCATCCTGCCTCATCCACCCTGACACACGCCCCAATCAAATAAACCTACACCCACACTCCAGGGGTGTGTCCCCCCTGAGCTGCTTATTCAAACATAAATTGATTTAATCGTTGTTGTGAGAGAGCGGTGAAGTGTGCTTATTTGCTGTGGGGTGGGGGTTTAACATAGTTGGGCAAGTTATGGAGCCATGGGGCTCTTTGTAGGAAATACAGTCCCTTTTGTGTCCTATATGAAAGAGTTTCTAAACCTTGGACTGGAAATGGGAACAGATATCAGTAAAGAATGGGTTAAATATAATATGATGTCACAATGAACGGAAAACTGAACAGTTGCAAAAAAAGAATGAGGAAGCTCTGGGGCACTCAAATGGAACAAATACCAAGAGATACTATTAAGTGACAAAAAGTGAGGCTTGGAGCAATGTTTATAGTCTTTTACTGATATATAAAATATACCCTCCTTTACACACACAGATTATTAAGGTCCACAAGACAAGAGAATTTTTTACTATCTCCCAGTGCCCCAGAGTGGTCAAGACTCTTGTTCCTGCAGGGGAAACCTTTTCAACTGCAGTCTTTATTGGCTTTCTTCTCTTCCTTTTCTCTTTCCTCATCCTCCTATCAGATTAGTTGCCTCTAGGGAGGGAAACTGGATGCCAGGAGAACAGTGATGAAAAAGAGAAGCTTCACTGCCTGTCTGTAATCTTTGCATTTTGAAACATAAATACATGTGTATTGCTAAAATAATAATAAAGTTTAAATTTTGAAATGTATAAAGGTCAGCCGGGCTCGGTGGCTCAGCCTGTAATCCCGTGCTTTGGGAGGCTGAGGTGCGTGGATTGCCTGAGCCTGAGGGTTCGAGACCCACCTGGGCAACTTGGCGAGACCTCATCTCTACAATAAATCAAAAATTAGCCGGGTGTGGTAGCGCATGCCTGTAGTTCCAGCTACTTGGAAGGCTGAGGCAGAAGGATCGCCGGAGCCCAGCAGGTCGAGGCTGCGGTGGCCGGGAGCGGCCACTGCACTCCAGTCTGGGCGACAAAGTGAGACTCCAACTCAAAAAAAAAAAAAAAAAAGTATGAAGGTCAAAAGCATAATGGGATAGCAAGTCTATTTCTGATGATGCAGATACCCCACCTGCCAATGGCAAATCTGGCTAATTCAGCCAGAAACTACCCCTTAGGCAGCCCAACAGACTAATGGCAGTGGGCCCAACCTGCAGATTATCCTAAGAGATGTGGCAGCCTCTGAATAACTCTCCTTTCCAAACCGAAACTTTTCAAGTAAAATCAAGCATTATGCCAGGAGATAATTTTCACAGTCTACCAATATCCCACAGCACAAATCTTACACACAAATGAGTTGGATTTCATAGATTCTCAGTTGAGAAACTTTTTGGGAAGGGATTTTGATCAAGGAGCTAATACCTTCAGTAGGCTGGGAGAGATCACGAGCTTCTGGGTAATTCAAAATAAAACAAAACATAATGTTGATTTTTCTAGCTGTAAATGTAAGACCTGGTTAATGCAGATAACTTACAGAAAACACACACACACACACACACGCATGCACACACACACACACACACACACACACACACACACACACACACAAGGATCTGGATTTTTTTCACTAAACATTTTATTGTAGTGATCACTCTATGGCAGTATGTAGAGATATTTTTCCTTGTTTATGACTGCACAGCATTTCACTAAGTGGGTCTTTCAGTCTATTCAACCAGTTTCCAATTTTCTTTGATTATTTTTCATAGGTATGTTGAAATTTTTCTTCCATGTCTTTTAGAAGCTCTTTACATATTGTGATT
This sequence comes from Cephalopachus bancanus, assembly GCA_027257055.1. Lineage (NCBI taxonomy): Eukaryota > Metazoa > Chordata > Mammalia > Primates > Tarsiidae > Cephalopachus > Cephalopachus bancanus. The sequence goes on along the minus strand of JAPVLO010000300.1, from coordinate 707,170 downwards.
AGGTTTTTGTGATATAAGCTGCAAATATTTCTTTTTCAGTTCCTGCAACCTTTGAAAATATGTATTTTGTTATCCTCGGATGAAGAAACTAAAGCACAAAAGATTTGAGGAAGCCCCCCAAGTCCATGAACATAACTTACACACATTTCATTGATAACAAAACCTAGGTGCACTGTAGTTAGTTACAAGAGGTCCATTTCCAGACTCTGGTTCTCCATATCAAACTCTGGACAGCAGCACATATAGATTCAGAGTGCCAGAGTCCAGAACTGCCTCAAAAATCTCAGGTTTGTCTCTTCCATGCACGATGCCTTTGGTTTTCATTCTGTAACACACCTCGCAAAGCACCCTGTTTTCATTTGTTGTCCCTTCATTTATTCTAGAAAACTTCCATGTAGATGGTGGAGTAGCAGACAAGGTCTCTGAGAGGGCAATATTTAAACTAAGACCTGAAAAAAGAAAAGTCGGCCATCGTGAAGATCTAGGGAATAGATCTCTGGGCAAAGGAAATACCAAGTGCTAAATTCCCTAGAGAAAAGGCTTGAAATGCTTGAGGAAGAGCAGGAATGCAGGCACAGGGAGCACCATGAATAAAGGGGCAAGTGATGGATGCAGTTGACAGCAGGGCCCGTAGGCTTCTAGATTGGGGTTAAGAGTTTGAGTTAACTGTTTTCCTCTCGCTTCTGACAGAGCTCAGCTGTCTATTTATTTGTTTCCCCAATGAGTTAATTATTTTTCCTCCCTCCTTCTCAGCTCCTACAATATGAACACTAGCTCTCCCTCTCACCATTTACTGCAGTTGAGATGCAGCACAAGCAGCACTCTTGTTCTCTTGGGACCTGGCAGCTCTTCTTCCTGGACGAGAAAACTGTGAATGTTACCAGTTAACATACAGGAGCACTTCATTCAGCACAGTGACTGACACAAGAGGCAATTCAGTCTCTACACAGAAAGGAAATACATGTTCATACATGCTGACACATGCAACCTGGACCTTGCCAAACATGGATTAACAATAATCCCTTGTAAATTTGCAAGTTACTTCTTGTGCAAAGTTTATCCGGGTACTTTAAAAGTTCCTTGTGGGGAGTTTTATTTATCTTTCGCACTCTTCGTACAGTCTTAGGATATTGTCATACACTCCATAAACATTTGTAGCTGCTTACTTACTAATTAGGTTTGCTTGGAATACAGATATTAAGAAACCCTATTTCAGCTGTCGTGTCTATTGGAGGCAGTATCAACAATTAGAGAAAGCCAAGAAAACTATCCAAAATAAACATTTCCTATGCTTTAGCGCCCATTATCTCCCCTCTCCTTAACTCCCATTGCTGATAAAAATTGAGTCTTTCCTTACCTCTGGAAAACCTGTAGAGCCTAGAGAGGGCAGTGAAGAGCTAAATGAACAATTCTAAAACAAAATACATAGCCTGCCAAGAGTACAGGAGACCTAGGACAGGATTTCAAATGCTGACTTTTAAAAGTGGAATGCTTGCTTAATTTGAGATATTAAACATTCTGTTTGAGAAATGTGTTCCCTAATCCCTTTTTATCTTTGGCTATAAATGATATTCCTTTTCTTCTTAATAACTTTATCTAATTTAGAAGATAAATTCTCATTCCAATAGACATGCATTCCCATGCACAATTGAAGTCCACATTTAAAAAGAAACCTAAAATATAAATGTTTTCCTTGAATCCTATTAATATTTAATGAGTGCCTAGTAGGTGCTTGGCACTTTCAAAAAACACTGTTTTATTTCATTTTCTCCTAGACTAACTTAGGGTTTTCAGTAAACATTTATTAAGCACTGACAGGTGCTCAGGGGCCAGCACCATGCCAGATGCTAGGGATAAGTATGAGTCAGCATGGACTGGTTTGCTTTGTGGTAACAGGTAAGCCCATATTATAGTAACTTAAAACCAAAGTTTATTTTGTACTCACACTGAATGTGTACCAAGGGTTGGCAGGGAATCTGCTCACTATCTCTATCATCCTCACTCTGGGTTCTATGTTGACAGGGTCATCACTACTCTACATCGCTGGTCAGCCAACAAAGAGCCAGAGGCACTGGCAGGTCTCCCACTGGCCCAGGGCTTGCACAAATCACACTCACACAGAACTCATTGGCCAGAAGTAGCCACATGACTCAGGGCATCAGGAAGTATCATGTGCCTAGAAGCAGAGAGCTAGAAATATTCAGTGACCAGCATTAAGAACTTAGAGGACAGAAAGTTTAAATGGCATGGTTTTTGTCTTTGCAATTGATCCAGTTGGGAGGATAGACACATAAACACATTTTCAAATCCTGTATGCTAAGTACCCACAGGGGTATGGGAGAATGGAGGGAGGGTGCTGAATCTAGATGGGAGGTGTGGAGGGTAGCAAAGGCCTTGAAATCCTAAAACAATTATATTCACAGTCAGATACAGACTCGGTTCGTTCAACTCTGTCCAGAACTGAAAGAAACTCAGCCAATAGACTTTGAGAATTTCCAATCACATTGCCAAGGCCAATCCAGTTAGGATATGGCTGCCTTAGGGGTTATCAGAGCCTGGTGCTATTTAACATGCCATTGTGTAAACAATTCCACTTGGTCTAATTCAGTACTCACCAATCAAACATCACTCGAGGGTTTCTCTTCTAACATTATATGAACCTGAAAATGTGTCCATCAAGCAGGAATATTTAGGTCCCTGGAAAAGTTTCATTTCTCACTAAATTGGTGTGCTGACATATTAAAATTCTGAGCCTGAAATATTCGGGTCCAATGATGGAATCACCACGATAATGTCATTCTGTGAAATAAGAAAAAACAATTACAACCTCCTTCTGCCTCCTCCTGTGATCAATAGACATACTCTGCATTACCCAGTGTACATGAGACCCAATTCATCTATGAATTTATTTTTTGTTCAATTTTTAAACTATCAGATACTTCAAATATGCAAAAGTACCAAAATTGTATAACAGTAATCCATATACCAACCACCAGATTTGATCATTTGATATTTTTTATATTTGCTTTATTTATATTTTTTAGAAATAAGTTCAATTACTACTCAGTGTCTGCCTTCAATTCTTTTCCTCCCAAAGTTATATAAAAATATTATTTCATACATATTTTTGTGCTTTTATGACATATAACTTAAACTTTTATCACAAATTAACTACTGTTATATGTTTTTAAATTGGACATAAATACAGTATATGATACTTTTATAACTGGCCTTTTTTCTAACATGATATCTCACAGGATGTATTTTCTTTTTTGTTGTTGTTGTTTTTGTTTTTTGTTTTTTGAGTTGGAGTCTCACTCTGTCGCCCAGACTGGAGTGCAGTGGCCACTCCCGGCCACCGCAGCCTCGACCTGCTGGGCTCCGGCGATCCTTCCGCCTCAGCCTTCCAAGTAGCCGGAATTACAGGCATGCACTACCACGCCCGGCTGATTTTTTGATTTATTGTAGAGATGAGGTCTCGCTGCCCAGGCGGGTCTCGAACCCGCGGACTCAGGCAATCCACTCACCTCAGCCTCCCAAAGGAGTGGGATTACAGGCTGAGCCACCGAGCCCGGCTACAAGATGTATTTTCATCATCACACAAAAATGCAGGTCATTCATTTTTAATTGCTGTACCACAGCAGTTCTCAATCCTGACTGCACATTAGAATTGCTTGGGGAACCTTAAAAATAGAGTGATTTCTGAGATATACCCCAAGCCAATTCAACCTATGAGATCAATTCTGACAAATGTTACATTTGCCCTTAAAATGAATAGATATTTCCTAGCTGACAATCCCATATCACAGTGACTTAAAGCCAAAATATAAACTTTTGTAAATATCAATCATATCTACCATGCTAACTGTATTAGTCAAAATTTCTATCCCCTTACTTATCTTTTGTCTTCCTGACCTATCAATTTATGAGCCATAGGAAACCATGAACTTTCCTACTGTGGTTGTTCATTTGTCAATTTCTCCTTGGAGTTCTTTGGTTTGAGGTTTATATATTTTGAGACCATATTACTAGATACCTGATGACTCAGGACAGTAATTTCTTCCTTGTAATGTATTGTTATGCATTGCTATGTAATGATCATCTTCATTCATAATAATATTTTTGTTTTAAAGTCTGTTTTATGAATATTTGTGTGATCCCTCCAGCTTTCTTTGTATTGGTATTTTTGCATTATCTCTTTAACCATTATTTTGTTTCCAACTTCTTGTGACATTACACTTCATGAATGTATTTTGTAACCATCATGTATCTAGATTATAATGTTGGTTTTTATGAGTCTCTGTATCTGAAATGGAGAATTTAGCCCATTTACATTTATTATACTTATTGATACATCTGTTTGCATCTATTTCTATAATTTTATTTTGTGCTTTCTAGTTACCTTTCTTTTTTTTTTTTTCTTAAATTCTTTGGAGTTTATCATATTTTCTATTTCCTCTTTTGCTCTTTTCTGGTTTTAAAAGCCATATTTTCTATTTCTATATTTTGAGATTATCATTAAATTCCTTAATATGATTTGTCAACAAAATCTGTCAACAAAATTAGAAACAATATTTCTAACTTCTTCATAAATGATAGAACATTAAAATATTTTAAATTTAGTAAACTCTTTCCTATCCTACATGTAATAATTCTCTTATTTTAATTCCGCCTTGAAATCACATCCCTTAGTCATTATTTTGTTGCTTCTGTTATTGTGTATATCACAGATTATCAGTTCATCACTAGTTTTCTTATGCATTTTGAATTTCTGAACCACATAGGCACATACATTTGGATATAAACCCATGTCTGTAGTTTTATTTTCTCAGGTCATTTTTTTTCTTCCCAAGAACCATGTAGAAAACAAAGAGGTTTTCTTTCTGTATTTTTGGCCGCTGTTTAGATTTTTTCCCCTATCACTGAAGGTAATAGCCATTGAATGCTTTAGCTTTTGCAGAAACCTCATCTGTATTCCCCACATCATGCAAGTTCTAGCTCTTTATTTCATATAGGGTGCTTCTTAAGGTCTAAGCCCCTGGTAGCAGGGACCTATAATTCCCACTCAATGGGCAGTCCCAGCATCAGATCACAAACTTCCTAATGTGGCTTTCAGTTCCCTCTTCATTGGTAGGATCTAGGGATTTCCCTTTTTTTCTTGCAAGCTCAGCTACATATTTTACAAAATTTTTGCACATCTTACTTGACTTTTCTCAGAATTTGTAGTGGGACAGTTTCAGGTTATCTTCGTCTAATCTTTTGACAGAAACTAAAAATTTTCTGTGCATTTGGGGGGAAATATGTACAATGGTATACATTTTATATACATATATAAACATACATCTGCATCATATATGCACATAATATGTGTAATATGATGTGTGTGTAAATACACACAAACACACAACTGTAACAACCATTCAAAACTGTTTAATAGCTCCCATAATTACATTAGGTTAAGTTTCTATTAAAAATGCATTCTTGTCTAATAATGTTTCTATTCCTCTGATTGAACCTCAACTAACCCAAAATTTGATACTGGGACTGGTTTGGTTGATTGCTTCTAAATGTGCTTAAGATTTGGAGAAAAAAAAATTAAGAGTTCAGGACTTGAAATTCCCAATTCAAGATCTGTATTAAGGGGTCTAAAATGACTACCCTTAATAGAAACCCCTATCTCACACAACCTTAGGGCCAAGATTTTTAAAATCCACACCCAAAGTGTAATCCTGCTGGTGACGGAATTACAATGCAAATTGACTTTCTTACCTCAGAGTCTTCTCTGTTAAAGTTATGGTATTAATTGGTAAAGATTGGGACCCTGAATATTGGGATGGGAATACATGGGTAAATCCCAATAAAGCTGGGCAACTTGAATCCCCAAACTTTCTTAAGTCTCCTTTGCCAATTGAAGCAGCCCTCCCTTCCCTGTCTAAGAAGGTCCATCTCCTCTTGCCTCTCTTGCCTTGCAAGGAACTACTGATCTTCCTCCAGACTTAACCCCACCACCTTTACTGCTTCCTATAACTAGTCTCAAGTCCCAGCAGACTTAAGAGGTCAGGATACAAAGTGTGACTCAAGAGGAGGTACATGAACACAAATAAGTTGAATAATTTTGCCGGTTTATATCAGCAGAAATTCAAATAACAACCAGTTCCCAGATGAGCCAGTTCAAAGACCAGAACTCTTTGAATAGAGACAAGATTAGGTCCCCTTTGAGTAAGGACTCTGCTACACAAACCAATGTATATATAGTATGTCATCTTTCTAGCTTTTCCCAAAGAGACCTATTGTCTTTTATCAAGGTGATTGTGCATTGGGAAAGGAAAAATAATCAGACTTTTCAGTGATTACTAGACATTCACTAATTTTGTGGATCCAAAGCACCACTGTGATCCACCAGTTGGTAGAATTTTATAGAGGTCAGGTGCTGAGTGGAACTTTGACTCAAGTTTGTCTCACAGTAGTCCCAGTGGGTAACCTAACCCCTGACAAAACAAAATTTTGTGTTTGTTATGAAATATTATTGCAGCAATTAATAGTTGATATAATTAATTTAAGAATATTTAGGAGATGTTAACACCTGTTAGAATGACTATCATCAAAAAGACAAAAGTTAAGTGTTGGTGAGGAACCCTCGCAAGCTGTTGGTGAGAATGTAAATTAATACAGCTATCCTGGAAGTTGATGTATGTATGGAAGTTCCTCAAAAAATTAAAAATAGAATTTTCATATAACTTAGCAATCCCTAGATATATACCCAAGGGAATAAAATTGGCATGTTAAAGAGACATCTGTACTCCCATGTTCATTGCAGCACTATTCACAATTGCCAAGATAAGAAATCAATCTAAGTGCCCATCAAAGGATGAATACTTTTTTAAAATGTGGAATGTGTACGCAATAAAATACTATTCAGCCATAACAAAGAAGGAAATTCTGTCATTTACAACAACGTGAATGAACCTGGAGGAGGACATTATGTTAAGTGAAATAAGCCAGGCACAGAAAGACAAGTATCACATAATCTTATACGTAGAATCTAAAACTGTCGATCTCATGGAAGTAGAGAGTAGAATGCTGGCTACCAGGGATGGAGTGATTGAAGGGAGAGGAAAGGTGGGGAGATGTTGGTCAAAGGTTACCAAATTTCAATTAGATAGGGGGAAAAGTTCAAGAAACCTATTTTACAGCATGATGACTATAGTTAACTCTCTATTGTATTCTTTTTTGAAATTTTTATTCTATTTAAAAAATGTGGGATATAATTCAGGATTAGGTATACAAGTGGTCATCATACAAGTAAGGTTTGGACCTCCCTTTGGTTCCCACTTCGCCTGGTTTGAGATTAGGTATCCTTAATGATGTTGAGCTCCCCCTCTCCCTTCATTGTATTCTTCAGAAATGCCAAGAGAGTGGATATAAAGTGTTCTTACCACAAAAATGACAACCATGTGAGGTAATAATGATGTTAATTAGCTAGATTTAGTCATTCCACAATGTGTGTGGGGGTGTATATATATATGTATATATACTTCATAGTAATATATTGTACACTGTAAATACTTACAACCTCATCTGTCAATTTAAATAAATTTAAAGAGTATTCAGGGGAGGTTAAAGTTAAGGGACTTAATTTTTAGATGTGCTGTGTAGGAATAGCCCGGTTTGCAGATAATGAGATTAAGTGGATAAAGGAAAGTCAATTTACTTCTCCAAGGTCTCAGGGATGACATTAGAGTGTCCAGTTTTTATTCTCTGGTGTAATGTCCTGTAAGTCAGGGTAATTACATTAGAGATAGGTTTTCATTCCCTGTTTAACTAGCAGACATTTGCAAAGTTGGTGGTAAGATATTGAAAATGATTTTATAATTTTATTTACATTTTGCTGTAGGCTAACTACCATTTAGCCCTAATGTTAATGGTTGCCTATCTCCATCTTTAGTTCTCTGTTAGGTACTTCACAGAATGGGTTATAACTATACTATTTCTAATTTACTTTATATCAAAGTATGGCCAAAACTATGAGCCACCTTTTCCTTTAAGGCAAATTAATGGGGTCCAAGCTCAGCTATATATATAGCAGGATAAAGGGTCAGCTACAAAGTGTGATTTTCAGGAACACAAGAAAACTTCCTTGTCCCAACTGAACACCTCATTGGATTCTCTATGTACTGCTTTCTACCATTAATCACCCCCTTGGGTTCTTGTATTAAAAGGAACTAGTAAAATTCAAATATTTCTTGAGTACAGTGTCATAAAATACAAACGTAAAAAATTTTCAGCTACTGGTGGGAGAGAAAGGGAAAATGTGAGGAGAAGAAAGGTCAGGCCCAGTAATACTGGCCGACAGAAGAGAAGCCAAGGAAATGAACAACCCCTCTGGCTGGAGTCAGGGTGACCCTCAGGACCTTCTCAAGAGGGACGAAGGAAGTTGGTAACAGGTTGATCTACTTCTTCATTTGAAAGGGGAAGGCCACTTCTTTCTAGGAGTTGTGGGATATGATCAATGTCAAGGAGTCAAGAAGAACAAAAGTGGTAAGACAGTGGAAATAATTCATAGATTGGGTTTTAGATGACCTGGCACTGGGCTCCAACTTGACCACAAACTAGCTGTCTGAACTTGGGCAGTCACTTCCCCTGCCGGGTCTCACATCTCATCCTCCAAGTGAGGATTTCCAGAAGACCTTTTCTGCTTCCACATACTGTGAAGTGTGCCCTGTCAGAGCCCCTGGATCTAGACAAGAAACGCAACAGTAAGAATATTTCTAAATCCCCGCAAGTTTCAATGTCTAACTGTGGTTTGTGAGTAGAAGTACTGTGTTTAGCTCTGAGAGCAACCACATCCAGCATGAGCAGACCGGTTTCCTTATCATGGAGGCAAATGTGTGCATGACTCACATGACTCAGTGTGGTCTGAGCCATCACTGGCAATGGCAGCCCTTGTTTACTTAACGGCCCTGTTTCCAGAGAAGATTACTGCAAAGCCATCTTCACTGTGATGTTCAAGGTAACAGGTGGCTGTGGTTTCAGAATGGGTCTTTATACTCAACATCTTGCTTACTAAAACTTCTGTTCAAGTCGTATCAGTCTCCTGGATGATAGAAGTCCTGAATGTTACCATCAGTTGTAAGACCCATCACTTTATTCACACCACAAAAATTGTTCCTAATCTCTTTAGTCACCAAATAGGCCCACAGTTAAGACATATTCCCCTAACATATTCATCCTCATGCTGGATGTGGTTGCCCTCAGAGCTAAACACAGTTAGGAAATGGCTGTTATAACTGCACTTTTTAACTGACCGTTGAAAATTCTTTGCAAATGCTGATTAATTCTCTCAATGGACCAGTAGGGAAATTTCTATAGGAAACAATTTTTTCCATATGATACCAAGCCCATGAATGGCCCTTTACTATATCACAAGTTGGCCTGAGCCTAGATCGCAAGACACCAAAATGATATAATAATCTCTCCCAAGGCTCTAAGTCTCTCACATTTGAAAATCCCTAATCCTCTTACAAATTTCCCAGACTCCATCTTCACAGCCAAGAATGTATCCCTGAAATCTGTCAGACAGATATGGACTTGCCAGTCTCATTCTATGAACATTGCCTATCAATGTATTTAGTATTTATTAGGCTTCATTTAACATACTTCCACTTGCCAGCAACACACACACAGCTTCATACTAATATGTAGGAAAGATAATCACAATCAGTCTATGGCATCTCCAACTCTTAGGCAATAATACAAGACTCCTCCCAGCTAATATGTTAATGTGTAAAAAATACCAGATGGATCCAAATTTTACTAGCCAAACTTGTGACTTCAAAGTGAGGAAGAAAGTCTCCCAAACCAGTCCTGCTTGGCATACTCACCTTAATTCAGATATAGTGGTACAAACTGAATAGGTTTCTCAGGAAGCCTTTGGCCCTGCTCTGAACAAGCTTCCCATGGGCAATTCATGAACTACATCTGAGCATTCAGCTACCAGAGAAACCCACAGCTAACCCATTTTGGAGGAAAGAAGGAGAAGGAGGAAAATTATCTACATGTATGCAAATGGAGTATTCTCTTGAAAGCAGGATGGACCCTGGAACACCTCTTTTAGGTTCAGATGTGGGTATTTGGGCATTAGATTGACCCAACATCCTGTTGAATAACTTGCATGTCTTTCATTGAACTGGGAAGAGTGAATACTGGTATTTGTCTAGAAATTCAATCAAGTTATTCCAAGCCTTCCAACCTGTAGACTTCCTGGCTTAATGCAGGTATAAGTCTACAATGGGAGACTTCCTCTCCCCACACATTCCTGTGGTAAACAGGAAAGGTCATTTCAGGAGACAAGGCCAAGATTAAAGCTATTCTCCCTTTTAATTGTCGCTGTTCAGGCCCTTGTCACACATCTCTTATGGACTCTTGAAAAGTTTTCTACTCAGACTTCTACCCCTAGACTTGCCCTCCTTGGTCTGTTCTCTGCGCTGCCACCATAGTACTCTTTCTAAAATGAATTGCCATGGGTGCCCTACGGAATAAAATCCAAACTCTGTAACTTGGTACCCAAGGTCCTCAGATTGTAATCCCAACATGAATTTCCAGTTTCGTTGACTACATCTTTATGTATTCTTTTCTCCTGACGAATGTCTAAAGCGATAGCATCGAAAGACTATTGCCATGTTCTATGTGACAATCACCCTGAACTAGGTGGCTTGAAGTAACAATAAGGCATCCTCAGACTTCCAGTCTGTAGTTTGGCTAGAATGGCCTGTTAGTGTCTGTTGCTTATGGAGCCCAGGCTGACGTGCCATTAGCTACCAGAGCAGTAGCTACCAGTTCTTCCACATGGAAGATGGAAGCTTCCAGAAAGGTCACCAGACGTACATGATACATCTTAAGTCCTTGGTAGCTAGTAAGAGACATTCTATGATTTCTGCCCTCATTCTATAGGCCAAAGGAAGTTAAATGGCCAAGTTCAACATCATGGGACAGGGATATATATTCTACCTCTAGTGGGGGAAACTGAAATATCATATAGCAAAGGGCACTGGTACAGAGAAAGATAAAGAATTAGAAAGAAATATCTGTTGCTGAATAATAAATTATCTTTGGAATAACAAATATTTATTATCTCACTGCTTTTATGGGTCAGGAATCCAAGAGCAGCTTAGCAGGTGGTTCTGGCTTAGGCAGGTTCTCTCATGAGGCTGCAGTCAAGCTGTCAGGCAGAGCTGCAGTCATCTGAGGCTAAAGGATGCACTTTCCAGCTCACTCCCACGGTTGCTGGCGGTACTCACGTCTCTACGTGGGCTTCTCCAAAACCTGCCTGAGTATCCTCACAACTTGGCAGCCAGCTTCCCCAGATGGAGTGATCCAAGAGAGAGAGAGAGAAAGAGAGCCCAAAACAGAAGATACAGAATCTTATAACTTCACCATACCATCACATCTTCTGTGTCTTTGGTCACATAGATCAACCACAGTACATTGTGAGAGGGGACTGTGCAAGGGATTGAAAACCAAGAAGTGAGGGCCATTGGAGCCACCTTGAAGACTAGGTTACAGCTTTGATTTTAAAATATCTTACTTTGTTATCCTCATAAACTACTGAAATGTCTCCTCACTTCAGTATCACTGGGTTTTAAAGCATTGTAACTGACACAGGGCAATGACAATTACACAAAATCCTTTGTCAAATCAGGTTAATTTTTATATTAAAAATAATAGCTATAAACATCAATGTCAATGGTTTCTCCACTTTTTAACATATCTGTCTCCCTGTTCATAAGTTTTCTTTATACCAGCACATACCCATTACCACTTATTCTCTACCTACTCATCAATCAGGAGAATTCTCAAATATCACTTTTTCTACTAAGTCTTTCCTGACTATTCCACACCTGTAAGGTTATTCATGAGGTTATTCTTCTATACGTGCTCACAGAATTCTGCCCATACTGAGATCAAAAGTTTTGACGGTAGAGTGTGTTTTTCTCTTCATCTCCTTCATTAGACAATGAGATTTCCGGGGCCCAATATTCGGTACAATAATGACTCAATACATGTTTGAAGAAAGGGCGAGAGGGAGTACAAGAGAAATGCAGATAACATGGGGGGCCAAATTCTGACAGGTTTTCAATACATTGTTTTCCTACCACCTGCTGGTCAAACTCCTCCTATGTGCTAGGCATTTTCGATGCTTTTATAGTCACTCTCTTAGTTAATCCTCTCAATAATCTAGTAAATGAAAATTATTTAAGGAGGAATTAAAACGACTTTCCCAGTATGCAGTAAAACTAGAATTTCATTCCTGAATCTTTCATTCCATAGCCATGATTTTCACACCACCCCATACAGCCTCTGCAGGACAGAGCCCCGTGGCTTCTGCCGGATACTAAGTAGAGCACCTACTCTTTAGTAGAACTAGTTCTGTCATTTAGGGGTCTTGCAAGGTTGCCCCCGAAAGTTGTTTGTTTGGGCATTCCTAAGATAGACTTGAAGCCCTTCTTTCATCGAAGAGGGTAAGTTGTGTCTGGAGAGATAGACAACTCACAGAGGAATGCGAAGAACCCCAGAACGCCACAGGCAGGCACAGCCCAGCAGCCAAGTCCAGCTCCCTGCCTTCACTGACACAAGAAAATGAGCTGTTCCAGGCATCTCACTCCAGATGTCCATCACTGGAGCCAGGAAGAGAGTTCTGTGTGGTTTGACATTTAAAGGTCACAACTCCCAGAAAAGTTGTGAAGATGAAATCAATGGCTTACATCAAAGCATTAAGAGTTCTTTGAAATAAAATTGCTGTATGAGTTCAAGATAACTTTAGGATATTTTTGAAAATCAGTACTCGTTAATTTCTTTTTTTTCCAGTCAGTTGAGTACACACACACACACACACAAACAAAAACACACAAACTGGGTACTGTGGCTTGTTCCTGTAGTCCTAGCTACTCAGGAGGCTGAGGGGGGAGGATCACCTGAACTCATGAATTTGAGGCTACAGTGAGCTATGATAGCACCACAGCACTCCAGCCTGGGAGAAAGAGAGAAAGTTTCCCTCTAAAATGAATGAGTAAATGAGCAAACGAATGAATGAATATGAAAACACACAAAATAGTATAATATTAATTTTAGATAAATTAAAAATTGAACCATGTCACAGATATGGAGAAGGAGGTATTACCGTCTTGTCTTTTCCTTTTTGTTAGTCTCCTTCTTCCCACCTCTTACCCTCCACAGTGCTAAAAATCTAATAGGTATTCTTTATATCTTTTTCTCTCTACTCACATGCACTGTCATACATATCCTAAGGGTAGTCATTGCTAATTTAATGGTAAGAGAAATCATATTATACATGTCTTATAGCATTATGCATTTCTCACTCAACAATATCCCATAGAAATTCTCCCAAGTCAAATAGTACAGTTATAAATTATTCTTTTGAAAGATGCACAAGATGTTACAATGTGGATGGGCCCATAATTTTTTTTATCCATTCTCCTCTCGATGGACACTTACTTTTCTCTAGATTTTTTAGTGTGTCAATAAGATCTACAGACAGAGCTCCACATTTTGGAGTTTTGTTTCTATAGGCCCAGGAAAGGATTGCTAACTCAAAGGGAATATGAAGGGGGACCCCAAAATAAACTGGAATTATCTTTTGGAGGGCAGGCTCCTGGTAGTACATGCTCCCCCCACTAGAGAAGTGTTCCAGGAGCCTACCCTCCCTAGTAACCTGATCTCACCCCTAGGGACTTTTTTCTTGTTTCCCCAAAAGAAAAAAAGTCCTCAAAGGGAAGCAATTTGCCATGTGGAAGAGGTGAAACAAACAAACAAAAAAATACAACAGGCACTAAAAGGCATCAAAATTGAGAGTTCAAAAACTGTTTGGAGCAGTGGAAAAACTGTTTCAATGAAGGTATATTGCATCAAACGGAGAGTACTTTGAAGGTGACTGAAGTTTAATCATGTAAGAATAAATACACAATTTTTTATAATTAAATTCTGGGTTTTTTTGGGGGGGGCTCCCCATATATGTATTTTGGTTCCTAGAAATTTTTTCCAGTCTGACAGGACTAAAGTGATAGCTCTTTATAACTTTGAAATGTGCGTTTCTCTGGCTACTAGTGAAAGTAAACATTTCTGCAGATATTTGCTACCATTTTGATTTTTTTCCCTAGTGCATTTTCCCCATATATTTTGCCTTATTTTTGTTGGATGATTTGTCTTTTTCTTTACTATCTTATTCTCTATAAGCTCTTCAAATAATATAAACAAAATCTTTGCTACACTGAAGCTATATTTTTTCATATTTACCATTTTTTTCTTAGGTATTATTTGTGATCTCTTTTGACTTCACTATTATTTTTGTATATAGATGCATATATTTATATATTCTTTTATAGTTTCTGGGTTTTCTATCTTAGTTAAGAAAGTGCCCTCTACTCCCAAATTATTTGTGAAATTTTCTAGATTTGATTGTATTTTGTTGTATTATCGTTTGCATTTATGCCTTTAATCCATCTGAAATATACATTATTTTTGAGTATGCTATAAGACTCTAATTTTGTCTTTATCCAGATGAAGAAGCTGTTGTGCTAACACTATTTACATAAAAATCCCTCATTTTCTCATTGAATTGCCTTTGTAGTATATTAAATCCTCACATATCCTGAAATTGTTTTCTAGCTTTTTTATTCCATTGTGCTGATCTATTTCTTTATCACTATGACAACATCATATGATTAGAAATTGTTTTGTTATCTGGCAAAGAAAATCCGACTCTGGATAAGCCCTCCTTTCTTTTCATACTTTTCTAGCTATTTTTAGACACTTGTACTTCCATATAATATTTAAGATAATTTTGTACAATTCCAAAGGAAAAAACCTGTTGAGATTCTCTTAACAGTTTAATTTATTTTTTACCTTCATTTTAGAAAAATGTATTTATAATTCTAATCCTTCAAAACCAAGATCAAAGTAGTGTGTGTGTGTGTGTGTGTGTGTGTGTGTGTGTGTGTGTGTTTTTGTTTTTGTTTTTGTTTTTGTTTTTTTTGAGTCAAGGTCTCTCTCTCCGCTACTCAACCCAGGCTGGAGTGCGGTGGCATGATCATAGCTCATCGTAACCTCAAACTCCTGGGATCAAGTGATCCTTCCACCTAAGCTTCCCAAGAAGCTGGGACTATAGGCATGTGACACCATACCTGGCTAATTTTATTATTCTCTATTTTTTTGTAGGATGGAGATCTCACTATGTTGCTCTTGCTGGTCTCAGACTCCTGGCCTCAAGCTATTTTCCTGCCTCGGCTTCCCAAAGTGATAGGATTACACATGTGAGCCACTGTGCCTGGCCTAAAGTAGTATGTTTTTATAAATTTTGTATAATTGTTATTGATACTGAAAATGGAATTCTTTCTCTATGTTCATTTTAGGTGCTTATAGTAACATAGGAAAAAGGTAATGGTATATATATAAATAGTCACTTATGTAATTCTTTTATTAATTTTAGTATTTCTTACTAGACACTGCTTTTCTAATTATACTGTCAGAGATGCAGTAAACGGGATTATTTTATTTCTTCTTTTCCAGAGTTTGTACAGATTATTTTATTTTTTAAAAAATATCAGTAGCGCGCACCTGTAGTTCCAGCTACTTGGAAGGCTGAGGTGGAAGGATTGCTGGAGCCCAGCAGGGTGAGGCTGCAGTGGCCGGGAGCGGCCACTGCACTCCAGTCTGGGCGACAGAGTGAGACTCCAACTCAAAAAAAAAAAAAAAAAAAAAAAATATATATATATATATATATATATATATATATATTCAGCCGGGCTCGGTGGCTCAGCCTGTAATCCCGCGCTTTGGGAGGCTGAGGTGAGTGGATTGCCTGAGTCTGTGGGTTTGGGACCCACCTGGGCAACTTGGTGAGACCTCATCTCTACAATAAATCAAAAATTAGCCGGGCGTGGTAGTGCGCACCTGTAGTTCCAGCTACTTGGAAGGCAGAGGCGGAAGGATCACCGGAGCCCAGCAGGTCGAGGCTGAGGTGGCTGGGAGCGGCCACTGCACTCCAGTCTGGGTGACAGTGAGACTCCAACTCAAAAAAAAAAAAAAAAAAAAAAAATATATATATATATATATATATATATATACACACATATTAATTTTACTGGAATTCCTAAGTAAATATTAAGAAAGAATATTGATGACAGGCAATTCCATTCATATTTTACTGGAATGGTCGTAGCAAGGTTGTATAATTTTGGAAAAGGATTTTATTCCTGTCTAGGGCCTCATTTCCCAAGTACTCTTTACTCACTGACAACTATCCAGAGATCTCTCAAGGAGCAGCATGTTGCTGTTCTGTATGGAAGGGAGTCTAGGAAGAATAGATGATGAGAAGGAGGAGTGACATACCAGGAATGATGGAAGAGAGGATGCCACCACACTATGAGCAACAATAAGAGCAGAGGTCTGGGTGTATGAAGGCATATGTACACTAGTAAGAAACTATCCACTTGCTACCAGGTCACCAGGTCCTCCCCATCCCCCATCTACAGAATCACTTCCTATTGTCCTCTTCAGTTCATCCTGAGCCCAACTTCTCATCCCACAACCTTGAGCATGGAAGTTCAGCCCCCTCCAGCTCTCTGCAAGCTCTCCCTTCCATCATCCTTTGGACTCCAGAATCCCACCTCTTCCTCTAAGTAAGACTCACCTGAGCATGCATTTCATAGGTCTCACTATTTACTGCTGACCAAAGACAAGTTCCTACAGTCATAGACACTTTTTTTTTTTTTACAAATATGTGTATAATATTACTTGGCCACTTAGTCAATTCACAGGAGGATCATTAACCTTCTTACAGAATTAAATCTCTAGGGACAGGGTTTTTCAACTTTGGCACTATTGACATTTGGTACTGGATCATTCTTTGTGGTGGGAGGGCTGTCCTGCGCATTGTAAGAGGCTTAGTAGCATCCCTGTCCTGTACCCACCGGATGTCAACAGCACCTCCCTTTCCAGTTGTGGCAACCAAGAATGTCTATAAACATTGCCAAATGCTCTTTGGTGGTGGTGGTGGATTGGAAGGGTAGGAGAAGAATCAAAATAATCCTGTAGAGAGCCACTGAGCTAGGCTATATGCCCTGAAGCATGATACCTAAAAGTTGCCTATGTATCAAACAGCTCATCTGCAGAATCATTGCCTGTAAACCGAAGCATCTGCCCTTGTCACTTTCAATTTGAAACTTATTTGAAACGACTGCTTCTTTCCTCTCTTCAAGGAGGTCTTAATACATATGGCTTGCTTCTCTTGATTGGCAGTCACCCAGGCCTCTTGTTGAAGGATGATGGCTCAGAGATCCTGAAAGCTAATTTTGTGTGTGCCACATTGGGGTCAGTTCACACCAATGTTACTTATTTTTAGTTGCAAGAGTGAGATCATTTTTATTTAGCTTTCTGATACATCACTCAGCATGAAGCTACATGTACTTTGGTTCTTATTGATGATGGAGATAAAATATGTGCAGCTTTCAGAATTGTAATTTTCAAAAGGAAATCAGCTTTCCCCTGAGCAGCCTGACACTGCAATTTGGCTGATGACATCCTAGTAAACAACCTACAAACAAACTCTTGACTTTAGAAATAAGTAGGAGTTATTTATAGGCAAGCAATACATTTTGAGTGGGTAGGTCAAGGGGAAAAACAAGCTGAGAAAAGTCATCAAGGAAACTCCCATTTCACCCAGTACCTTTGAGTGAGGTACTTGGGGCCATTCACCAAGATGGAAAGTTTACGTCACTATCACTAATGGAGGAATGATGTTTCAGTGAATTTTTAACTTGTTGAAAATGCCAACCTGTTTTATATGACACAACCACAGACTCAATTTAAAAGCTAAAACCTGAAGATGTATCCTTAAGACTAAGGAAACAAAAAGATTTCAACCAGGATCTTGGAAACATCAATCAGATGACATGTATCCTAGCAACAGGGTTGCTGGTGAAAGGCCATCTGCTGGGAACGTGATCTTTACCATTCTGAGACTGTTTGAGATGAGTCTCCATGTGCATGTGAATGTAAAGGTCCCCTCTGCATTTTGAAAGGGTGTCATGTCACTGACACTCTCCTCTTGCTAAGGAAAATATAAAAAGTTTGAATTGTCCTTGAAGGAAGTGCAAACCAGGACAGGACATCAGGCTGCAAGCAGCTCTGATGACAAGGAGGCAGCGTTTTAAAACGGGCAATCTGGTGGGCTCTGCAAAGGCAAAGAGAGGCTCTTGAGGAAGTTGAGGTATTTGGTCTTTGACCAGGAACAGACAGTCTCCATCCCAGTCAGTTCTTTGGGGCTGTATTTTATGGCTTCTGAGATTCAGGTCTCTCATGTCTCCCAATTTCACTGGAACTTAGGGCAAAGCTCAAGACTAAGGGCAACAATTGGTTAATGGGAAAAAAGTGTTGCCCTTAGTCTCCAGAGACAGGAACAAATTTTCTTTTTTTTAAGATAGTAATGAGCTGGGCATCTAAGATCTAGAGGTAAGATATGTAGATATCGTTAATCTTGGTCAGGGACCAGGAACTTCATCTGCAAAGATCCAAGTAGTAAATATTTAAGGCTTCCATGTGGTCTCTGCCACAATTACTCAACTTTGCAGCAAAGCTGCCCTAGAAAATATGAAAAAGAATAGGTGTGGCTATAGGCCAGATAGGGTCCATGTGCCATAGTCTGCCAACCAATGATCTTAATTAATCAAACACAGCTAAATCTCATCTGAAAACGTCACTCCTTCCAACCTGTCTGGCCCCTGTGGAATTCAGGTCCCCAATTTTTCTCTGCATGCCTCTTCCTAGCCCTCATATTTCCCTTCTCCAAAAACCGTTTCCATTGTTGACAACATATTATATTATATTATATGTAATTAACCCATCACTCCCCTCCTTCAAAATCTTTAACTGTTCCCCAGTGCTTAGAGTAAAAAATCCAAAGTCTTCAATATAGCATTCAAATCTCTTCCTAATCCATCGTGCCCTCCCCTTACATATCCAAAGCTCCCTCCATGGTGGCAGACACCACTCCCCAAATATGCCAGGCAATTACCCGCCTCCAAGCTCTGTCTAGATGTGTGCTCCACCTTGTGCTATCATCCCCATAGTTCCCACCTGTCAGTCATTCTCATTTTAACACTGTCAATTCAAATTCACTTTCTCATGAAGCCTTTCCTTTCTGTCTATAATAAATGATTTGCTTCCTTCAATGAGCTCCCACAGAATTGATTTTATTCAATCTAAGACAGTATAACTTGAATTCAATTTGCTGCCTAATTCAATAAATCGCATACTTCTTTGCTATCCCTTATTTTTATATGCCAACCTATGCTCAATTTGATCATTTGAGTAACAGATATGTTTTGCATACCCACTATGTGTTTTGCAATGTTCTCAGTGCTGGAGAAATAGCCATAAACTAGACAATGTCCACACCCTCAGGCTAGTGGAGAGAGATAGATATAAATGAATAAAAAAATCAATATATTAGAGAACTTCAGATAAATGCCACTGGGAGTGAAAAGATGCAAGGTAATTTTTTAGAAAGAGTGAGCATGTGGTTAGGGGCAAAGCTGTTTTCCTAGGGGAAACAGGGAAGGCCTCTCTGAGGAGATGGTATGTGAACTAATACCAAGTAATGATGATGAATTGAATATTGAATGATGAGAAGTAAACACTTATAAAAAGCTGTGCACAGAGAAAGCACATGTAAGCACCCTTTGAATGAATAATAAATACAAATATTCTTATAGCTTAACAAGTTATAATACAGTTGTTAAAAAAGATTGAAGACGGTCTATCTATACATGCATTTATGAAAACATATCCAAAATATACTGTTAGGTGAAAATACAAGGCAATTTGCAAAAATATTTAATAAATATTTTCATTTTTAAAATTAAACATATTTATATGGATACACATGTTAATTGGTGCTCAAGAAAGTTCTGGAAATATATACAAGAGAAAGTTAAGAATGGTAGTTTCTAGGAGTGATAATGAGGGTTTGTGATACTTTTGTTTTCTATTTTACATCTTTCTGCACAGTTTGAAAATTTTACAAGGATGTAACCCTTCTAGAATTTGGGGGGAAAAATCAATTTCTCATGGAAAATAATTTATTTTATAAAGACTTCTTCAGTTGTTGTTGGTTTTTTGTTTTAAGTCTGTAGCTTTCAGATAGATTGTCCTTAACATACTAGGAGAAAATTCTCCTTCATTCTCTCCTTACCGTTATTGAAGTTTTTGTGCTTTTGTGTATCTCCCCATGCCCAACCTTTAAAATCCTTCACATACCTGCACTCCCTCACAGTTAAGAGGTCATCATTTTTTATATATCACAGTGTCTTGAAGCATTGGTCAAGACTCACTGTTCTAAAGAGGTTGTGGTTGCCAGATAAAATACAGGACATCCAGCTAAGTTTGAGTTTCAGATAAACAATGACTAACTCTTTAATATATGATTGTCCCAAATATCACATAATACAAAATTATTCTAAAAAGTTGTTTTTTTGTTCATCTGAAATTCAAATTTAACTGAATGTCCTGTATTTTTATTTGCCAGATCTGGCAACCCTAAAACAGGCACATGTCCTGAATGAAAGATGCTAAAATTGTGGATGAAAGATATTACATCTTCTCCATGAACACTTTGTGCACTGAGTTGGAAGAAGATGGTGCATTTTTCCAAGCGCTGACTGTCAACAGAGTCAAACATAGTCCTATGACTCCCCTTTCATTGCCTTCTCAAAGACATATCTAAAAGATAGGGCTTGATTGTAAGCTTTAACCATATTACCGTCCTTCCTGCAGCCTCATCTATATCTATTCTGCCTTAGAGAGTCCAACAGAGCAAGAGACAGACAGCATCTTGCCCTCACATGCTGTCCTGAATGACAACTGACACTGTGCTCCAGAGCTAGAACTCCTTTGGGCAGAGATGCTGGGCACTGATATAAGAATCACCCAAGAAACTTCTCATAAACACGCCTAGACCCCACCTCAGATAAGCTAATCCCGAATCTCCAGCAGTGGAACCCAGGCTTTCATGGGTCCCAAAGTTCCCCAAGTGACCTTACAGTGCAGCCAGCATCGCAAACAATCACCTTAACAGCTAAGCCATCTGTACTCTGCCCTCAAGGCTTAAGTCCCATAAAATAGTGCCCCTCAAACTTTATGTGCACATGAAAAATCTTGGGATGCTGTTCAATGCAGATTCTGCTTTCACAGGTCTGGGGTGGGACCTGAGATTTTGCATTATGATAAGCTCCAAGGTGATGGATGCTGATGCTGCAGGTCCTTGGGCACATTTTGAGTGGCAAGCTCATTAAAAAAGGTCTTAACCAAAGTCACTGCCACTTCTTGCTTTACAATTCATATGATAAGCAAAATAAATATTGAAATGAGATTGGTAATAAAAACTTTCTTTGGATCTACAGTAGTCCTAAGACTAGCACCATATGTGCACTCCAGTTTCAAGTGGCAACTTCTCTGGATTTATTTCCTACCCATAAGAAGCTAAACAGAAAATAACATTGGTTCAGTTTTCAGCAGACAGATTTCTTTCAGTCAGGAATAGTCAGAAACTTAAGGCTAAAATCCCCTGCTTAAGGATCACAAAATCCCTACAGTTTTGTCAGGCTAGGCTGTGGAATAACTGACAACTATTTACAAATAGAAGCAATATCTTAATGGAACGGCTGCGTGACGTCTACCTAGGGTTAGGGAAATGAGCTACATGGCTTCAGGAGGGCCCTGGGTCCATAACTCAGTACTGCCCCCCAAACAGCCCTGACTTTCCAAGCAAAATGTTCATATGTAATGAACAGGTGCTTCCCAAGTTCCGGTTTGAATCTCTACTCTCCCTCTGACCAGCTCTGTGACCTAAGACTAGTTATGTCATATATATTAAGTCTTAGATCCCACAGGTTCTTCTCTGCAAAACAAGAACACAAATGGACATTTAGATGCGATTCTATGTAAAGCATTTAGTTAGCACAGTGCCAGGCGCATTAGTAACACTGAATCTTAGCTGTTATTATTATAGGTCCTCCTACATCACTAAGTGAGATGAAAATACTAGCCTTGGTGTTGCATACAGAGAGGAGCTGAACTGCTGAATTCAATGCATCACAAGTCCTGTTGCCCTCTGGGCTGGCTTTTGATTCAAGGCTGTGTGAGGGACAGTAGTTGGTGTCCACAAAGAAATGTAGTAATAACTACATCGCATCTGCACACATGGAGAAAACAGATCAGGCTTAAAAGCAAACAAAGTCCAGCAGATTTTCTCCCACTGCATGGAAAGGGAAGTTTGTCTTGTGACCAGAGCTATTTCCTTTTGAGGTCAGGGAAGAAAGAACTAGGGACAGCTTGAGTTACTCTGTGCACCCTCTATAGGAACAGAGACTTACCGTGTGGTGCTATTAGCGAGGTCTACAAATGGCAGGGGAGAGGAGCCAGGAAGGGAAAAGTGCCATGGGTTTTTAATATGGATGAGAAGCTGCCTGCTTTCTCCTAAGTAAATGAGGTATGAAAGAAGCAAGAAATGCAAACCTATTTGCAGGTAGTTTCTGGGATAAAGGGGTAGACAGTAGAGGTAATATTGATCTGAAACATGCTTCAGTGCAGAACCTACCAGTATCGAGTCTGGCTGCTGGGAGAGCACCTATGGTTTATTTCAGCAAAGAGACAATGAACATATAAAAATAGCAGATAACCCTTGAAATTCCAGTGTCAGCCCCAAAGAACAGCTTCCAAAGATGAAGAGTGGGTGGACTTCCAAAGACACAGATTTAGATTTCTAACTTTAGCCTGAACTTTCTGAAGCTTCTCAGCAGTACCAGGAAAAGGATTTGGTGTGAAGGAGGCTAAGAATAGCAGCTCAAATCAGACTGTGGAATTAGATGAGTTTCAATCAGCCATGTGTCCCACCAATCTCTTCCTCTCCTCCCCAGCCTCACTAGGACATAGCACCCGTAATGCTGGAGCATTGGAGCTATAAGAGACTGGGTTTAGACCCAGAATGATGGTGATGACAGTTGACGTTCATTGATTTCAAGTTTGCAGGTTATATGCTAAGCACTCATATAGATGTATTCATGTAACTCCCCAATACTAGGAGTATCTCCATTTTTCAAGTGGGAATAATCAAGAAACTAATAATAATTCTCAAGAAACTAATCCAAGGTCAATCACTTGGTTAAGCAGTGGAGCTAGGGAAAGATCAATTAAGTTCTCAAAAAATGGAAAGAAAACTTGAAAGAACTAGAAGACCATGCATCTTGATAGGGAGGGAAAAGCTTCAAGCATAAAAAGGGCTAAATAATAGGTGAACTGGAGCTGCTGTTCTTCATCTCTATGAGAAATTTGTAGAAATTTCCTGAATATACATGGTCACAAGGACGGGAATAACAGACACTGGGGGACTCTTAAAGGGGGGAGAGAAGAGAGGAGTAAGGGTTGAAAAACTACCCACTGGGTATCATGTCCACCACCTGGGTAATGGGCTCCATAGAAGGCCAAACTTCACCATCACACAATATACCTGTGTAAAAGACCTGCACAGGTACTCCTTGAATCTAAAAGAAGAAAGAGGAGGAGGAAGAGAGAAAAGGGAGAGGAGAAGAGGAAGGAGAAGAAGAAGAAATATGTAAAATTTCTTAGATTGCAGCAAGGAGAAAGGAATTGGCTTAGATATACAAAAAGGAAAAAAAAAACTCCTGGATTGCAACACTGTGTAGCATGAGTATTCATTGTTAAAAGACAATGATTAACCTGCTAAGTTAATTTTAAAAGGGGGAAGGGTGATTGTGTACTTCTCCAGCGGTGTTCCACAGAACACTAGTTCTTCAAGTCATGAACAGGTATAGTCAAACTCAGGAAATATTGTGCTAAAAAGAGTTAAGCAGGTTTCTTTACTAGATGAGCTCTAAGAGCTTTATTAGCTTATATATGTTGTGAAACTCTAGTACTAGAATATAGTAGGTGGTGTTTCCCAAAGTTATCTGACCAGAACCCTTTTTTCAAACTGTCTTTCCTCAAATATACTTGGGGAAAGCCTGGGGTTTTCTAAGCTGATTTAAGCATGGAACTTCCTGGAGGCTAGAGATTGGTCTTGCTACTCAAAGTGCAGTCCAAGCACCGTGTCATCAGCATGAGCATTACTTAGGAGTTGGTGAGACACTGAGATACTACCTAACCCCAGTAAGAATAGCCAACATTAATAAAACAAACACAACAGATGCTGGTTAGGATGTGGATAAAAAGGAACACTTCTACACTGCTGGTGGGAATGCAAACTAGTGTAATTCTTTGGAAGACAGTGTGGTGATTTCTAAAAGAACTAGAAATTGACCTTCCATATGACCCAGCAATTCCCCTATTGGGAATATACCCAGAGGAACTCAAATCATTCTACAAAAAAAATACCTGCACATGTATGTTTGTGGCAGCTTTATTCACAATAGCAAAAACATGGAAGCAACCATGTTGCCCATCAAAGCTGGACTGGATTTAAAAAATATGGTACATATATACAATGGAATATTATGCAGTCATAAAGAAGGACAAACATTTGGACTTTGCAGCAACTTGGATGGATTTAGAGTCGATCATACTCAGTGATTTATCACAAAAACAAAGAACAGAGTACCTTATGTTCTCATTCATAAGCGAACCTTGAACAATTATAATACTATAAGAAAGGGATTGGCATCAGTGGGAAACTATCAGGGGAGGGGGTGGGACTGATAGTTGAGGGAAACTGCAAGGGGAGGGAGGGACATACCTCATCAACAAGGGTACCTGCCTAACCAACGTTTGTATACCTAACCCTGAATTGTACCCCACATCTTTTTTTTTTTTTTTTTTGAGTTAGAGTATCACTCTGTCTGGAGTTCAGTGGCCACTCCCGGCCACTGCAGCCTCAACCTGCTGGGCTCTGGCGATCCTTCAGCCTCTGCCTTCCAAGTAGCTGGAACTACAGGCACGCGCTACCACACCCGGCTAATTCTTTGTTTTATTGTAGAGATGAGGTCTCACCAAGTTGCCCAGGCGGGTCTCGAACCCGCGAGCTCAGGCAATCTACCCACCTCAGCCTCCCAAGGCGTGGGATTACAGGCTGAGTCATCGAGCCCGGCTTGTACCCCACATTTTTATAATAAAATTTTTAAAAAGGAGTTTGTGAGAAATGCAGACTCTCAATCCTACTCCAGACCTAGAGAATCAGACTCAGACTTCTAATAATAAGCCCTGATGATTCAGCTACAGGCAGATTAGAGTTTGAGGAACTCACAATTTCTTCAAGCCTCAGGATTTGGTTACACAAAATTCTATGACAACCACAGCCCAAACATTAGCTGTCTGCTTCACAGCAAATGATCCTAAAGTTTACTGTGTCTTGAAACACCTATGATTTCTCAATACTTCATAGGTTGACTTGGCTCAGTTAGTAGGTTCTTCTGATGTAAGTGACATGGGCTGAGTCAATCACTGGGCTGGATTCATGGACTAGATTGCCAAGTTTCCACTCTTATATCAGTTACCTCCTCTATGGAGTTTTTCTGCTAGGATAGGTTGGGCTTCCTCAAGCCATAGCATTCTCTGAGTATTGGACTTCCTCCATGGCAGCCGGTTTCCAAGATGGAGAAAAGAGATACTGCCAATTCTATTAAGACCTGGGCTTAAGTGTCCCAGAACACCATGCTTGCTGCCTTCTATTCGTTAGTCAAAATAAACCGCAAAGCCCATTGGATTCAAGGAGAAGAAAAAATGGCTTCCACCTCTTGATAGGCTAAGTAGCATGCATATATAGGGAGGAAGGGAATTGGTGGTGGCCATCTTTGGACATTGTCTACCATACTGCCCCTCTTGAGTGATATTAGATGCTGTGTATGAGTCCTCCCTAAACTCTAAGTGATTTTTAAAAAAATCTCTAATATGTATTCTGGACTAGCTCTTCCTCTAAGGTAAACAGGCACTTCAACCTACTTTACAAAAGAAGAGAATATCTCATCTGTGGAATGTCAATGCCCAGGGAAAAAGGAGATGGGTTAGGTCTCTTCATTCATCAACACCAACCAAAACTGCTTTTGATTTATTTTAAACCTACTATGTGCCAGGAACTTAGTTTTGCATATACAGCAGTGTATAATACAATTACAAGACTACTCTCTATGGTTTCCCATCATTCTACCAGTAGGAAACAAACACCAAACTAGTAAATAATTAAATTAACACAATAAATTTAGAAACCAATAAGACTATGAAGAAAATAAAATATGGCAATGTGACTGTGAGTAACATCTAAATTAACTTAAATTATCAGGTCAAGGAACACCTCATGGAGGAGGTGTCATTCACTGAGACCTACAGATAAGAAGGCGGCTATTTCAAAAGATGAGATCAGAGTGGCTGAGGATGCAAGGCCCTGAGGTAAGGACCTGCTCAAGGCGTAGAAGGAAGGCCACTGTGCCAGGTACACATCCCTCAAAGAGAAGATGAGATAAGACAGGAGAAGAGGGTAGGGCCAGGGGCCAGTTCTTCTTAAGGCTCTATAGGCCAGAGTGAGATCTCACATTACTTCCTAACTGCCAGGGAAAACCACTGGACAGTCTAATGCAGGAGGTGATACAACTTGATTTGTACTTTTATAAGAAGACTCCGGCTATATGAAAAACAGGTTCTGGAGAGAGAAGAACAGAAGCAGGGAGGCCAGTTAGGAGGTAAATGAAACATTCCAGGTAAGAGGAAATGACAGCTTGCACTGAGATGGGGCTCTGAGTACTGAGGGGCCAGGTGGAATATTCCTGTCCTCTCCAACATCCTATCATCAAGGAAAAGCAGACAGACATTCTCACAAATCCCTGTGGTTCCACATGAAGAAAGACACATTTTAATGCAGACCTTCACAGAGTAGAACATTGCCCCAGGTCACTGTCTTTTTCATTTTGTTGAGTTTAGGTGATAAGGATTAGAATAAAATTTTCTTACATATCCTTTTGTATCTAGAAATATATAACCGTGAGACACTTCATTTCCTTCCTTAATCTTCCAGGGTCCCAACCCCAAACCCACATTGGTCAAAATTAGGTCTGGTCTGTGGCTACCACAGCAGAAAGTGAATATAATACCACAATGAACTCAGGCAGCAGTTTATAACACCAACTGATTAATATAAATTAACTACCTTTGTTCATATTTCAAATATCTTGGCAAGGTCATCCCCTGTAGCCTTCAGAAAAAAGCTACCTTATGATTCTTTTCTTCCCACATGAATGCAGAATGTCCACAGATGCCTTAGCTAGTGCCCATCCCACTCCCAAAGCTACTCTTCGGTTGTGACCGTGTGAAATGACAAAGTTTACATTTACTGTTCCTAATGTATCACTGTACTTTTAAATCATGTTACAGCTTTTGATTTTGCAAGCCATGGACATGACATGACATGTTCAATTTTCTGAGATCATCCTAGTTTTTATATATTCTTTTCAATAAAGGTGACCTATTCAATGTAGAACAAAACAAATTTTGTTTTTATACTTTTCTAGCTTTTATGTAAATTCCAAAATCAGGGTGAAAGGCACAGGGAACAGTCAGAAGGGAGTCTCCCGAGATGGCGCTAAAACACCATGTGGAACCAAACAAAGACAACAAAGGCCCTAAGCTCCTGCTCTTCCTGCGCGTGCAAAACTTAAACCTGTACACAAATATTATCTCCCTGTAGGAATACTACCTCATAGCTCCCTCCAATAAAGACCCTTAGATGGCACTGGCCGGCACCGCCAGGCTCTGATAAAGCACTGGCCCCCCTCCCAAACCGATAAATACAGACCTCTCTCACCCTCACTCTCTCTCACTCCCCATTCCCTACCAGGTGGTTACAGACCTTCTTCCCTCTCTCTGTAGCCACTGCTCTAATAAATCTCTTGGCCTCAAAGGGTGTTGAGTCTCACTGGAGCCATCGTCCTTCACAGAGAAAAAAATACTGCTTGTCAAATCCTATCTCGAAATTAAAAAAAAAATACCATCACTATAAATAACCTGTACTTCTGAGAAAGTTGCAATAGGTATAACTTTGAACATCATTGACTTCCTTAAAATAAAACATCCACTGTATGCCGGGTGTTCTAAAAAACTCACAGCACAATGCAGTTTTGAGCATGATGCTCTAATTCATCAAGATCTAATAAATGGTCGGGTATGGTAGCTCACACCTGTAATTTCAGCACTTTGGGAGGCTGAGGCGAGAGAATTGCCTGAGCCCAGGGGTTTGAGACCAGCTTGGGCAACTTGTCAAGATCTCCTCTCTACAATAAATCAAAAAAGTAGCCGGGAATGGTAACGCATGCCTGTGGTTCCAGCTACTTGGAAGGCTGAGGCAGAAGGATCACCAGAGCCCAACAGGTCGAGGCTGCAGTGGCCATGAGTGTGCCACTGTACTCTAGCCTGGGTGACAGAGTGAGACTCTGACTCAAAAAAAAAAGTTATGTTTTTTTTTTTTAAAGTTATAAGTTAATTTCTACTCTGTTGGATAGAAGTTATAGCAAATAGCTTAGACAAACTACACAACAAGAAGAGAGACCAGGAAAACAGAAGGATCTAGCAACACATAACTTATTTTTGCCTTCATTTATTTCTCCAAAACCTCTTTTAAAATTTATAGAAAAGAACATGTAGTTTGGGGACTCAGCCCTAATGCCCACCACTTGACCATGGATTGGTTAGAGAAAAGAGACTCATTTTCCTATGGACCTCATCAACAAAGAAAAAAAGGAAATGACTTTCTTCTCTTATTCCTCTGGGGGCTTGGAATAACAGTCATGTTTTTGTGCACTATGTTACAAAAGCTATTACTTGTGAACTAAGACAATAGTGTTGACTGCAAGTTGGGTTGATAAGGGTAGGAAAGAGGGAGGGAGAGAGAGGAGGGGGCAGGAGAGAGAGATGGTTAAATAAAGAAAAAAAAACAGTAATAAGAGGATGTAACAAAGGAAGTGATGAGGTCAGACAGGAAGTGCAAACTCACTTTTCTAAACCACTCCTAAAACATGAAGAGAGACTGAGGCAGCGGACCAGGACCTAGCTCTTCTCATTTTCAGAGCCTTTTCCCCCACATCTACTTCATTACATTGTTATTTTGAGGATTAACTCTATCTCCAGTTATAATCAAGCCCTACAAAGCACCTTGCATTGTAAATACTGAATGGCACTCACACAGGTAGTGATGATAAGAGCAATCATATCAGTATTAGCAAAAGGTTCCCTCAGGCCCCTGAATAGTTTTCAACAAGGAAAAGTCAATGACAAGAGCAACAGCCAGGGCCTAGAGCCTTGCTGAGATCTGTTGTTTATTTTTAGTTTGGAACTCCTCTCCGTTTCAGTTCTTTCTCCACGGGGTTTTCTCCTTTAAAGCTGTTGTGTGGGATGCAGGTGGCTGTCAGGAGGAGAGGGAGACTTCGAAAAACAGATGAAAGAATGGTTTTCAGCCATTTAGGATTAATGGCATAGGCACTAATCTAACCAGTGGTAGCTTGTTGCTCAGAAGCTGGAGGGGGGTGAAAGAAAAGGAAAGAGCAGAGAGAAAAAAGGGACCCCTTGAAGAACAGACCAGAAGAGTTCAAAAGAGGAAGACCCTGGCATAGGGCATTTTATAACATTTCAATGAATAAGTAGATAATTCTGCTTCCTGCACCATCTCTCATAATACAGTTCTGGGCACAGAAGAGAGACTTAAATGTGCAAAATGAGAAGAAGAGAAAAAAAAGAAAAGAAAACAATGAATTTGTTCCTCCATTGCCTATATGTCTAGTTTCAGGGAGGTCTATTTAGAAGCTAGGAGTGTTTTTTAAAAAATATATTTATTTATTTATTTATTATTTATTTCAATAGCTTTAGGGGGTACAAATAGTTTTTGGTTACATAGCTGCATTGTATAGTGGCAAAGAAGTCTGGGTTTTAAGTGTACCCACTATCCCCACCTGTGCACAGTATACCCAATAGGTGATTTTTTCATCCCTCCACCCCTTCCCCCCTTTGAGTCTCCAATGTTCATTATATCATTCTCTGTGCCTTTGCAGGTTCTTAGTTAACTCCCACTTATAAATGAGAACATGTGGTGTTTAGCTTTCTGTTCCTGTGTTAGTTCACTTAGAATATTGTTCTCCAATTCCATCCAAATTGCTGCAGAAGATATTATTCCATTCTTTTTAATGGTTGAATGGTATTCCATGGTGTGTATGTGTGTGTGTGTACAAATTCTTTGAGAAATTTCTGTACCAGTTTCCACAGAGGTTGTACTAATTTGCACTCCCACCAAAAGTGTATAAGTGTTACCTTTTCACCACATCTGCATCAACATCTACTTTGGGAGGAATATTTTTAACAATGACCATTCTGGAAAAAAATAAAATTTAGTAAGGCAAGACTTCTCATGCTGTTTATCAAGCACCCCCAGGTATTCTGACACAAGTAGTATGCAAACTCTATGTTGTAAGTAACACTGTAAGCCACATCAAATCTGGAATCAGATGGAGCACAGGTAAATCACATTAAATAATTAAAGTATTTAATATACATTTCCCTTTAAAACATAAACTATAAAAGTTAGGAGTGTCCCTTTTGAAACTGTTCTTTAAACATCCAAGAACTGATCTGTAACCACTTAGTGGATGACGGAAGGTGAGGTCAATCTGTAATGTGTGCTTCACCTGTGAAGTGACACTATTGTTAAGACAACAAACATTAGGTAATTGAAACCAAAAATAAAACAAATATAAGAGCCCCTCCGCATCTCTCAAGGCCAAAAGATTTGAGGTCCATAGTTAGCTAATTGTACCTGAAAATCTTAGAAGTCCTGGCCTCAGTGGAGAAGAGAAGGAGGAGGACAGTAAAGAGGATACTTCATTCCAGGTGTAGACGGAAGCACAGGAAAGCTCACCTACCAGCCACCACCTCTGCACTGCAGTACGAAAACTGACCTGAGCAGGGATAACACTGCATAGTCACTGAAACCTTGAATCTTGCTAAGAGAGGAGAGCAGAGAGCAAGGCTTAAGGGAGAAAGGGAAAAAGGCTGCTGGTCATAATCGTTTTTAGAGGGAGAGGCAAATATTCAGACATCTAAGCAAACAGAAAGGAAACCCAATTTTGAAAACCAAGAGGTATCTAAAAACTCACTCTGATCTCTTTAATACTAGTGGATTTCATCCAGTGGAGAGTTCTACGAAGACTTAGCTGTACCTCCTTAGCACTTATATCTATAAGACCACAGCTTCTAATATTCCTCATGGTTGGTCATCTCTTCTAGAAGAGAATAAGTTTCTTAAGGCAGAACCCATGTCTATTTTGTGGTTGTCTCTTTCACAGTGTAGAGCACGGTGTTTTACACATACCAATGAGCTAGTAGACATTATGGCCACATGTTCTCAGACACCTGCAGTTGTAGAACTAGAAAATCCTTACAGATTATATAACCAGACCTCCTGCTTTCTAGATAAGGAAATTGAGGCCTAGTGAAGAACCAAGATTGGACTCCTCCCTTTTGTTCTTTACTTTTCACCATGCCATGAATAAGGGCCAATATTCACTGAACCAACCAGAGGCACAGGAATGTCCTGTGCTGAGACTGGAACTGGAATTGCTGGCCAAAGAGTTTCTTCTTAAGTAGCCTTGTTTCCAGACAGGGATATGTGTTTTCTTCACTCATTCAACACTCACTGGGCTTCTACAAAGTATTGGGTCCACACCTATAATGAGGATATTCAAATGTCTGAAACAGTCACCATCCTGCCCTTAAGATTCACAACATAGCTAGGGAGAACTCGTGTGTTCAAATATTTGCCATTCAGTGTGGGAACCATGTCCACAGCACCATAGAAGCACCAAAGGATGAGGTGGTACTCCCTGGGAGAGCATAACAATCTTCACAAACAAGGAGAATGATGACTTGGGTCTCGAAGAATAAGCAGCTCACTATGCAGACAGATGTTGGGAAGGGCATTCTCACTTGACCATTTATTTTCATTTTATGTACAATTATAGCAGCATATGCTGGGAGCGAGTCTGCACACCTATGCCTGCTGGTGACTGTCTTCTTGTCATAATGGAAGATTCAGTCCCATGAAAGCCAGTCAAAGACTACCCCAAGCTATGCCAGGGATATTCTTGAGTCAAATGCCAGTTACTCAATATTTTCCATGATTTATTTGTTTTACATCAATTACTTCCAAGGGTTCTCCATCACCTCTTTTATTACTGAGATTAACGTGGAACTAGATAAGAGAAACCAGAAGCTCAGATAAGGACAGTTTGATCTAGAAAAAAAGACAAAGGCAAGTGAAAAAGCACTTAAGTGAGAAATGAGTGGATAACCTCTCAACAACAACAAAAAATTATTTTTACACAATGGGTCAGTTGGGTTCTCCAGAAAGTAAACTCCAAGATAGAGTTGGAAGAGCAAGGTATTTATCAGAGATAAGACCTGTGAAAGACAAAGAGGAAAGAAGGCAGGAGTAGGTGAAGAAGGACTTTCTACCATAACCGAGGTCTGGCATCTGCAAAAAGAAAGGGGAAAGGAAGGACATTTAGGCAGGAAGTTCCATTTAAAGAATGCCGGGAGAAATGATTGGCCTTGTACCCTGCTGAGCTCAGTCATTTGCCAGGGCTGCCTGGGCAGGGCATGACTCCAGTTCAAAAGGAATCTGCTGCTGACAGCACCCCTCACAGGAGGTTCTCTCTCTCTCTTTTTTTTTTTTTTTTTTTGAGTTGGAGTCTCACTCTGTTGCCCAGACTGGAGTGCAGTGGCCGCTACCAGCCACCGCAGCCTCCACCCTCTGGGCTCTGGAGATCCTTCTGCCTCAGCCTTCTGAGTAGCCGGAATTACAGACGTGCACTACCACGCCTGGCTAATTTTTGATTTATTGTAGAGGTGAGGTCTCGCCAAGTTGCCCAGGCGGGAATCAAACCCGAGAGCTTAGGCAATTCACTCACCTCAGCCTCCCCAAGTAAAGGATTACAGGCTGAGCCTCCGAGCCCGGCTAGGAAGTTCTCTCTTAAAAGGAGACCTGAGCAGCATGTCTCTATAGCTGCTGAGCACGTGTTATCCTGGAGCAAAAGAATTCAGAGGGGAATTTACTCTGCTGTTAGATAATAGAAACTTGTTCTAGGTATGTGGGGAGTAAACACGGATCTAAGATAACAACTTAATTGTAGGCTCTATTTGCTAGTTAATTATTGGTATACTTGGCAGGAAAAACTCAGTCTCTAGTGCTTATGACTGGTCTGCATTAAAGGTAAATCTTTGGGGCTTGAGCTCTTAGGTCTCTATGCACCAAAATTCTACACCCTCTAAGCAACTGACTCAAGTGACTGTCTGATCACCAAACCAAAAGAAATATAAGTCAAAGCTCTTAGCCAGAGAGAGAGAGTAGGAGGTGGGAGGGGGTGTGGAACTGAAAAATCCACTGGGCCTTGAGCACCATGACTGTATGTTCCCATCATTCTTTTTCCCCAGTGAACCGCTAGCTACCCCCAGTGTCTGGTACA
Organism: Cephalopachus bancanus; assembly: GCA_027257055.1. Taxonomy (NCBI): domain Eukaryota; kingdom Metazoa; phylum Chordata; class Mammalia; order Primates; family Tarsiidae; genus Cephalopachus; species Cephalopachus bancanus. The sequence goes on along the minus strand of JAPVLO010000300.1, from coordinate 673,595 downwards.
TGGAGGTTCTCAATAAATATGCAATGAATTAGTAAGTGAATAAATAGATGAATGTCACCCACCATCTCCAGTTAAAAATTTCTCTCTAGCACTCATCCCTCTTTGTGTTCAGCTTCTCAGACATACTCATTTTTATTTTGTTTTCTACATTTTCATCATACACCATGCTTTATTTACCGGAGTTCAGTGGTAAAGAACAGAATCTTTTCTAACTAGTTTAGATAGGAAAGGATTTATTTCAGAATATTAAATGGATAATATAAGCACTTGAAGGGCTATAGAAACAGACGCTAAGCTGAGCTGTCAGAAAGACTCCCAAGGCGCACAGAAAAACCAGACCATCAAGAGACCTGCTGCTGCTTCTCCAGCCAGGAAGTTACCTCCTCCAAAACCACACAGCTGCTGCAGCAGCCGGGAAGCTGCCAAGATTGGGAATCCTCCACTGTTGCCACCTCCGGATCACATCACACCTGCAATGATATGAATGAGTGCCCCACACTCTGCCTCTCAACACCCATATAAGTAATAATAAAAAAGATGCTGGAGCCGGGCTCGGTGGCTCAGCCTGTAATCCCGCGCCTTTGGGAGGCTGAGGTGAGTGGATTGCCTGAGCCCGCGGGTTCGTGACCTGCCTGGGCAGCGAGACCTCATCTCTACAATAAATCAAAAAATTAGCCGGATGTGGTAGCGCATGCCTGTAATTCCGGCTACTTGGAAGGCTGAAGCGGAAAGATCGCCGGAGCCCAGCAGGTCGAGGCTGCAGTGGCCGGGAGCGGCCACTGCACTCCAATCTGGGCAGCAGAGTGAGACTCCAACTCAAAAAAAAAAAAAAAAAAAGATGCTGAACCTCAACCAGTGCTGCTGAGGAAAAGCCAAATACATCCACGTGCTTGTTGACTGCAGACACGTGGTGCTCTCCTTATTTCTGCCTTCCAAATCTTATATGAATGTCCCTGATTGGTCAAACTTGAATCACCTCAGAAAGCCTAGCTGCCAAGGAATTGAGAAAATGTAGTTTTTAGACTTCCAGTCTCTACAGGATAGAAGAAAGCACTTTAGAAGGAGGACAGAAAGAATTGAATGAGCCATTCCACCAGATTTCCCTTGGAGGAAACCTCAGAAAAGGTCTTATCTGCTTGTATTCTATCAGATATACTAAGTATCTTCTGTCTTATTCTGAGGTGGGGTTGTGCCTTCACTTGTGAGAGACTTAAAATAGCATTTGTGAGTTTTCTATGGAGATTAGAAAATAAGAATCATTAGTGTTCAACAAAAGGACATTAACCACCAGCTCCTGCTCCCTGGATATTCTATCCCATTCAGAATACTATGGGGTCACTGATGCCATCCTATAAGCATAACTTTTGTGAGGTGAAATAGTTAACAGCCCTTAAATAGTCTATAGCGACCCAAACCACAACTTCTAGATTTGACTTTTGGTGCTCTTGTGACTTCTATGTCTCCATGTCGAGTGTTCTGCTGGAATCATTATGACCTTGTTAACATTAGTTAATAAAAAGACTCTTATTGAGCCCTCACTGCATGCCAAGAACTGTTTGCACATGTAATTGGCACGTTGAGTAAATATGACTTGCAAGGCTCTCAGAATTGTTTCTGTCTCTCATTGTCCCTTACTGGTTTTTCAACGGGCAAACTTCCTTGCCTCTGGTTAAAAACCCTGGCAGATGTTGTGACTTTTCTGCTCACTCCTGGGTAATAGAAGAGCATTGGAGTCACTTTATTTATTTTACTTTATTTTATCATGAAGATGTGGAGTAAAAGTCAGGATTAGGTACATAAGTAATGTATGTGCAGGTAAAGTGTGGGCCTCTAACTGGTACTCACTTCTGCTGGTTTAGGAGTAGGTATACTTTGTGTTATTACGTGCTCCTTCCTTCGTCCCTCCCCTGGTAGTGTCCCGAGACTGCTGATCCCTCCCTTGTGCTTTTGTGATTAATGTTCAGGTCCCACTTATGGGTGAGAACATGTGGTATTCAGTTCTTTGTTTCTGTGGTAGATTACTAAGAATAATTGTCTCCAATTCCATTCAATTTGCTGAGAAGTTCATGGTTTTTCTCCTTCTTTATGTCTGTGTAATATTCCATCATGCATATGTTCCACATATTCTTTATCTACTTTCAATGGCAGTAGGTTTGGTTCCATGTTTTTGCTATTGTGAATAGTGGGACAATAAACTGCACTTTAAATCACAAAGACAATCTTACTTTGGTCACAATAATGCCCAATTCCATGTAGTAATCAAGAGGCTGAAGTTGACTCAGCCTTGAATTCTCTCTCCTAGGGTCTGCATCAGGCTGGAAGTTCATAGTAGAGATGGAGGTTGGCACTTGGGTTTTCCTCACTCTTTATCACAATCTTACCTCTGCCCTCCCTGCCAGATCTACAGGAGAGAAGGAGGGGGAAGATGAAAGGGGATAGGATATCACCTAACTGACTGAATGGCTTATGTTCTCTGGGTCTGGCATATGGTCAATGTTGTCCCTGGATAGGGGAACTGTTTCTCTCATGAAGCACTTCTTTTTCCAGTTTTCATTGTGTTAAAATGCATGTAACATAAAGTTTACCATCTTAACCATTTTTAGGTGTACAGTTCTGTGCATTTCAGGGGTATTAAATGCACTCATAATGCTGTGCAACTATCACCACCATTCATCTCCCGAACTCTCTTCATCTTATAAAACTGAAATTTTATACCCATTAAACAATAACTCTCTGGCAACCATAATTCTACTGTCTGTCTCTGTGATTTGACTATTCTCACTTTTGTGGCGCTTCATGGATCACCTGGCAGACCCATCTCTCCTGCAGTCCCCTTAACCTTGTGAAAATATCTCTGTTCTTGGTGGCCTCCTGCAACTTCTTCTTCATCCCCTGGGCACTGTACAATGCACCTCTGACCCTTTTCTATGGAGTGTCTCCTGTCATCCCTCTCCTCTCAAGATGGGACCTGTCCTGTTGGATGGAACCCGAGATGGCTCAACCTCATCTCCCTTGTGAGGGAACTACATCCAATCCACAGGAAATGTGGAAACACTTTGCCCTGAAAACATCTTTGACCTGAAAAATCCTTGATCTGGCTGAGGGGACTGAAAGACATGAAAGAGGTCTTTAGGGCTATTTCTTCTGTTAATCTGCAGAAGGCACGGAAATGCAGTGTCTGTTTCACATTCCTTTTGGTAGCTGATAACTATCAAGTTAGTGCCTCAGTCAAAAAAGAAGCAGAAACATCCTCATTGTAGAATCATATTACATATGTTCTCTAAGGCCCCTTCCCAGAGGTCTGCCCTGACCCTCCCTTCACATGGTAATTCCCCCAGTGGTAGAAATCATGCTTGCATTGTCTTTTCTCCCATCACTATCCATCCCCTTCACATCCTTCAAGATCCATGCTCATCTCCCACACCTTTGATGAAGTATGAAATCTTTCTAGGTTTTCCTGATGCATTAAAGTTTCACATGCCCCATTCAAGTTTGTCTCCTCCATAAAACCCTGATCCACCTGCATGCCTCCAGCATAATTAACTCTCCCTTCAGAGCTCCCTAAGACATTGACATGCATTTTTACTGCATTTGTGGTATTTTTCTTCAACTACGTGCCTTATATAGCAGCCTAAAAACTCTTCAAAAACATGCCCATGTCTTAGTCAAGTCATACCTCTAGTCTTGCACCATACTTAGTCCAAAGAAGGCAATCTATTCATCCAACATGTGTTTGCTGAGCAACTACTATTTGACAGGGACTGAAGACACCATAGTGAACAAGGACAAAGTCTTTGCCTCCATGGCATTGAATTGGAAAAATGTATTTGTGGCACCTCATGGACTCACCTGACTGAGATGCCGTCTATACTGGGCCCTACACAGGTATAGTCCACTGAAGAGGCACAAGGAGATTCTCATCTACTTGTCATGGGGGACTTGGGGCACCATTCTCCCTTTACATAGTAACCATCAAACTTCTAAACAGTTGCCACAAGCACTTCTGGAGAACTCTGACTTGTTCCACTCACATGGTCTCACCCAATCATTGATAGTTTATTCAAAAAAGGCTTGGTGGAAATCCTGAAAGTCTACTATTCAGGGTTATTTTGTGCTTCTTGAGAAAGATGATGCTCCCCAGAGGGGGGTGTCTCTCCTCATGAGTCACCTGAGTACACACCCATCTCAGGGCTCCCAGCAATGACACAGATCTGTACACACTGAGAGAGAGAGAGAAAGATAGAGAGAGAGAGAGAGAGAACTGCTGACACAGCAGCAAATGTTCTTGCCTTCACTTCTAATAAGTAAGTATGGCTGATGTTCTAGGTTATGGGACTACTGTTTTCTTGTACTATGTGAGGGGAGGGAAGGGCAATAAAAAAATAAAGCAAATTATTTCTGAACATTAAAGGTGGGAAATATCTGAGACTGAATCTGTCAGTGCTAATAAATATTATGCATCAAACTCGTTGATAGCAACAGCCTCTTAACAGAGAACAACCTAAGGGCAACAGGACGTAGGAAAGGAGAGAGAATATTTCTCCCTATATTCTGCACCACAAACTGAGAAATTCTCAAGAAGAAACTCCTGCTGAGGTAAGATGACTCTCGCAACTCTGTTTAGAAAGTCATAAAGAGCAGTGGCATAAGAAACTCCAGCAATACTTGTTAATAGTGTAGGTCCCTAGACCCTAAAGATTTTAATTCAGGGACTAGTCAGAACCCAAAACACTGTAGGATTTGTTGTACATTTTGCTACAGGGTTTACTATCTATTGAATCAATTTGTCAAATTTTTGTGCTTGACCTCAAAGGACACAGTTTAGGGGAAACCTGTCAAGGGAAAAGTTGATGAACCTTGTTCTGACTTTGGGTTGACACAGAAGAGCATGGCCCAGGAAGGCAAGCTGTAGGAGGCTGGGAAGGAGGGAAGTGGGTGTCTCAGAAAAGACAAGCTCCACATCAGATCAATACTAGGCTGCTGGTCCCTAGAGGAAGGGAGGAAATAGTCCTGTGTTCAACATGGGGTCATATATAGCAAAGACACATAGCAAGTTTTTCTCTAAAAGTCTTTACAGTTTCCCAGAAGCCTTTCTGAGCTAACACTCCTTTGTCCACAGTAAGCTTTTCTTATAAAAGAGGGAGTTGGTACCATAATACCGAGTTGTGATTCAGCTGAGCTGCCAACTTCCTGGAAGTTGTCACTGAGCCTGAGGCTGGGCTTAGTCTGGATTGAACTGGCTTTTCCAGGTATCTTGACTCAACCAGCCCATCCAGAACTTCCCTGAAAAAAAATGAGGTATCACTTGAGCAAATACCATTTGTCCTCTCCTCTCATTTGAAGTTGGTTTTGTTTAATGGCTCTGACAATGGAGATTAAGAGTAGAAATAAGACATTCTCAGCACTAACGAGTCCACCTATCTTTACCACCAGACCCAGCTGGAGTGCTACTCTGCCCACCTCACAAAAGACTGCTGCAAAAATAGGCCAGGATTATGCTGAGTCTGCAAATGTAAACATAAAATAAAAACATGATGCTCTGCCATCGTGGTTCTCCCTTTTGGACCTATTGCTCCTTTTTCACAGGTCTCATATTTTATCCCCCACCCCTAGCTGGTGCCATGTAGAGTTCAAACTCCCCATATTTGCTCTCTCTGTTCCCCATCTGGAATGTTCCCCTCCCCCTAGTGTCTCTCTATCATGTACCTTCTAAAATCTAGTTCTGATTTTCAACCTTCTATCAAGATATACTTGACAACTCTGAACTTCAGAAATCCTAACTGCACTTGTAATCTATAGTCATTATTCCAAAATTTGACTACAAAACAAAACTGTCCAAAGAGTGTTTAATATTTCTGCTGGCTTTTTAGTTCTCCTAATTACCTTTCGTAAGAGCCCATTCTCTCTATATCTTCGTCCTCAGCCTCCCTTCCCTTGAGGGAGTCTTGATGGGAATTCACAGGTTGTCTGTATTTACCATCACTCTCTTCAGATTGTCTGAATTTGAAATTTGGGACATAAAGTCAGGAAATCTGTCTTTTATTTTTGTTGTTGTTGTTGTCAATGTTTCCATAAGCCCTTATTTAAGAATCATTGGTCTGTAAAGAACCACATTATACTTGATATATACTACGATACTGTTTTTCAATCGCTTTGAGTTGGCACTTTTGTTTTTCCTACCAACCCATCAGCTCCTCTGGCCAGGTGCAGGGCTCCCCAGTCTATACACATATACATATACATATGCATACACACAGCCCAGAGCAGGACTGAGTACACGGTGAAAACATAACCAATTGTTAATGCTAGATGACCATCCCTGAGGAAGAAAAAGGAAATAAAATGGTGGGAGTATGAATTATTCATATGATCTTCCTTTTGTTGTGATTCTATGAAAAACAAATTCTGCATGTGACTCAAGCCATTCTCTCAAGGGGAGGCCTGGTTATCGCTGCATCATATGATAACCTGTGCATTCCCATCCACACTCCCTTGAGGGAAGGGAGGGTGAGGATGAAGATATTGAGATAATGGGTTCTTTGGAAAGGAAATTAGAAGAACTGAAAAGGTCGCAGAAATATTCATAACAATAATAGTTGCTACCATGTGCCAGGCACTATGTTAAGCAATTCACCTGATCAAGGTACTCTATCAGTTCACCTTTAAAAATGAAAAAAGAGTGCTAGAGAAGTCAGATAATTTGTCCAAGTTCACAAATGACAGAGTCCAGATTCCAACCCAGGCCTACTAGACCCCAGACCTGGAGTTTTCAATTATTTTTTCCATGTATTAGGATCATATGACTCTTTCGTTTCTCTGCCTCTTTGTAGAAGATTTTTACTTTCTCATCTATTTGCATGCTATCCAAAATGGTTGCCTCACCTCTAGAACTTAAATACAGGCCCTTATCTCTATGGCTCCTAATTCAAATTCTTCTCAAAATCTGACTAGTCAATGAATTAACTGGATTTGAGTCAGATGTCCATCTACAATCCAATCAGCCATAGCCAGGAGGGTCATGACAGAGCTCTGGTTATTACAGGCAAATTGCCTGATACATCTATCATACCACAGAGTGCATCACCTACTATTCTTGAAACCAGAGCCCTGGAGTAGGCAATGTAAACTTGCTATTTTCCTCACATGTAGAATCAGGCTAATAATTGTATACTTCCACAGTGCCATTCTGAGATTTAAAGGATTTAGTCTATGTGAAGTACATAGAACTGTGTTCCGGACTATGAATGGCCTTCTTGTTCAAGTTGTACTCCATCACTTGTGCTCTAGTTTGTCAGCATTCTATGCCCTTGACTCCCAACTTAGTTTATTTGCCTTAGCACATGCCTTCAAGAACATGGGCCTCAAGAACTGCCAAATGTAGACCTCTCCAGAAACACAACCTTTTCCAGTATAGCTTTGGTAACACCCTGAGACAGGCAGAGTTGGATGAGTCCCAGTCTGAAAATGTCCACGGCTAGTCTAAAATGACTGAAACCAAGGTTAGCCTTTTCCTTTGGAAAAGTAATTACAAAAATCAGGTATTACAGAATGGGATAAAATACTTGCCATCTGTATATCTGACAAAGGCTTAACATCCAGGATCTACAAGGAACTCAAACGTGCCAAAAGGAAAAAACAAACTGCCCCATTAAAAAGTGGGCAAGAGATATGAATAGACATTTCCCTAGAGAAGATATATGGGCAACCCACAGACACATGAAAAAGTGCTCAGCCTCATTAAAATGCAAATCAAAAACACACTGAGATATCACCTAACCCCAGTAAGAATGGCCATCATCAATAAAACAAACAACACATCTTGGCGAGGATGGGGTGGGGGGGAGGGACCGCTTCTACACTGCTGGTGGGAACGCAAATGAGTTCAACCTCCATGGAAAACAGTGCGGTGATTTCTAAAAGAACTCGACATTGACTTTCCATATGACCCAGCAATCCCCCTACTGGGAATATACCTGGAGGAACTCAAATCATTCTACCAAAAAGATACCTATGCACGCATGTTTATTTTAGCTCTATTCGCAATAGCAAAAACATGGAACCAACCGGGCTGCCCACTGAAACTGGACTGGATTTTTTTAAATGTGGTACATATACACAATGGAATATTATGCAGCTATAAAGAAGGACAAACATATAGATTTTGCAGCAACTTGGATAGATTTAGAGTCTATCATACTCAGTAACCTATCACAGAAACTAAGAACTGAGTACCACATATTCTCATTCATAAGCAGAACCCGAACTTTTGCCTTGATGCTATAAGCAAGGGATTGTCAGTAGTGGGATATTGCTGGGGGTGGAGGTGGGGGCTGGAGGGTAGGGACAACATCAAAAAGGGTACCTGATTTCAAACCAGGCAAATGGGGACTGAAGGGAGGCCCAAACATTACCTGTACAATGTCCACTTGTATAACTAATCCTGAATTGTATCCCACATTTTTAAAATAAAATATATTTTAAAAATCAAATCTTAAAGGAAGAAAGACAAGTTCACAGAAGTGATAGGCAGAAATGCCCTGCAGCAAACTCTGCCCCTGAAGTCACATGTTTTACTCTACTGGTTCTTTTAACAAGGAAACTATTCATTAATGACCATGAATAACAGGTGAAGAGAACTATCACTCTGAGCTTGTCCAGACAACCAAAGTGAGCTATGTATTTGCATTGCATTCCTAAGTAATGCCAGGATGAGCAATCCGGGGAATTTAAACATTACAAGAGGATTGTTATGAACCTCAGCTCTTATTCTAGTTTTTCTAAAATCAGCTTAAGCAGTGCCTTATACAAGACAGGCATTCAAACTTTTGTTGCTTTGATTGTAAAGTACAAAGAGAGACAGCCCTGCAATAAAGCATTACACAAACAAGCAAGATGCAGAATTTCTCAGCCTCAGATATAGTATGTGTTATCATAGCAACCACTACCAACTTACATTTGTGTTATTTCAAATTTCTCATTTGATATTCCCAATGATTGCCCTGCAAGCAAAGTAAGGCCAGTTTTACAGATGACAAATTGAGGCTCAGCAAGTTACTACTGGTAAGAACAACATAGGATTAGAACCCAGGTCTTCTTATTCGTGTGCCCCTTCACTGCTCCATGACCTCTCTGTGTGGTATGTTTCTGGAAACTTCCAAATGGAGAAATCAATTGATCGAGAAATAACTGATTTTGTTTGTTTGTTTGTTTGTTTTTGAGTTGGAGTCTCACTCTGTCACCCAGACTGGAGTGCAGTGGACGCTCCCGGCCACCACAACCTCGACCTGCTGGGCTCCAGCGATCCTTCCGCCTCAGCCTTCCAAGTAGCTGGAACTACAGGCATGCACTACCACACCCAGCTAATTTTTTGATTTATTGTAGAGATGAGGTCTCGCCAAGTTGCCTCGGTGGGTCACGAACCCGCGGGTTCAGGCAATCCACTCACCTCAGCCTCCCAAGGCGTGGGATTACAGGCTGAGTCAACGAGCCTGGCTATAACTGTTTTTTTATAGTGTAGCCCTTAAATGACTATTGTGTCATGATACTCTAAGAGGCAGCTTGGGAACTACTGCACACAATGTAGCCCATCTGTATTTATTTATTTTTGATTTTTTTTGAGTGGGAGTCTCACTCGGTCGCCCAGACTGGAGTGCAGTGGCCGCTACCGGCCACCGCAACCTCGACCTACTGGGTCCGGCGATCCTTCCGCCTCAGCCTTCCAAGTAGCTGGAACTACAGGCGCGCGCTACCACACCCGGCTAATTTTTTTGATTTATTGTAGAGATGAGGGCTCACCAAGTTGCCCAGGCGGGTCTTGAACCCGCAAGCTCAGGCAATCCACTCACCTCAGCCTCCCAAGGCGCGGGATTACAGGCAGAGCCACCAGCCCAGCTTGCCCATCTTTATTTATAATGCACATTGATTTACTACAGGCTCTGAGCGATCCTGTCACAATGAAGCCTATATAACTTATATTAGTTCTGTATTCTGCAAACTTATTTGACCATAAAACTCTGTATGCAATTTTTTTTTTTTGAGTCAGGGTATCATTGTCACCCAGGTTGGAGTGCAGCGGTGCAATCATGGCTCACTACAACCTCTACCTCCTGGGCTACAGTGATCCTTTTGCCTCAGCCTTCTGAGTAGTTGGGACTATAGGCATGCACCACCATGCCCAGCTAATTTGTAGAGATAAGGACTTACTATTTGCCCAGGCTGGTCTCAAATTCCTGGGTTCAAGCAATCCTTCTGCCTTGGTTTCCCAGAGTGTTGGGATACAGATGTGAGCCACCATGCCCAACCTGCATGTATTATTAACATTATACAGAGGCATATTATTTGAAAAATATTTGAAACTCTATTAAAAACAATTATTTAGTGACATAGTAAATTAGCTAAAACATTCTACCTTGCCTTATCCTCAGTCACTTAGGCCTAAACTATTTTCAGAAGTAATACTAATTCTAAGTAAGATTTCTGGATATGCAATGTGCTATTAGGACGTATATAAGGAGAGAGGAAACTTTAAAGAAGAGAAGCAAGCTTTAGGAGGGCAGATTAATATAGAAATGGGAATATCTATCTTTAACCTCCCCATGGCCAACAGAAACTACAAGCAGTCTTCATACTTTATTTTTTTTCTTTCCACCTACCATAGCTTTTTTTCATTCATCTAGGGCTATGTCAGTGACTTGAGGAGTACCATATTTCTCCATCCATTCCTTCTCTGAAGCTTTCTCCACAAAGAGAACTTTTGCTAATCTTCAGGGAGAACGCTTTGGCCTTCTGGAGATCAACATCTTATATATAAAGTGGAAAGGTCACCCTGTGGTTGCAAATAACAAAAACTGACAGCTTAAAAAAAAAAAAAAGGAAAGAAATGTGTATGCCTTCCAAAAATCTTTATCAAGCATTAATTAACCAACCAATTGCAATCCACTGCACAGAGAGAGCCCTTTCTTTATCAAACTACTTTTTCACACTTTCTTATCTTTTGTGGCTATGGCCACTGCTAAAGTATCTTCCTTTTGAAGAAATAATTTTGACTCTTCTTGACCTTGACTCCATATCTTTACATCCATATTAAACTTACTGAACCAAAGTGCCAATTTATTGCACATATATCCCATGATGCAGTTCAGGACACACTATCCCAAAATATGAGGAAGCAGCAGAAGTATGAAGATCACTCTCACCTTTCTCCTTCCCTTCTCCCCTGAAGCCAGCCATAAAAGCTAGCTGACATTTCCCTGAAGTAGGTCATAAACTCTCATTCCAGAAGGGATCCTCCCTAAATCTGGAGAAAAGGCACAGAACACACACACACACACACACACACACACACACACACACACACACACACACACACACACACCATGAAGAATCTGAGCAAAGAGGCCTTGCTGAGTTCCCTCAGTTAGTGACCAGTGGGTCATATCCCTTTGGTCTGATCACTCCAACACAATTGGCCACTCTTCATCACATCCAAGCAAAGAAATACACAGTTTTTCCTGTTTCTCTGAGTCTTCATTTCTGAAAGTTCCTGTGTCACATAAATTTATATGCTTTTTCTTGTTAATCTGTCTTTTTTAAGTTATAGTATGTGTTATCATAACAACAATCACTAGCTTATATTTGTGTTATTTCAAATTTCTCATTTAATATTCCCAACTATTGCACTGCTTGCATGGTAAGGTCACTATCATCCAATTTTACAACTAACTATTACTGACTACTGGTGGTAAGAACGTAGGACTAGAACTACTGGTGTAAGAACTACTGGTGGTAAGAACTACTGGTGGTAAGAAGAACGTAGGACTAGAACTCTGACTTGTTAGAGGGGTCTCGATCATAATCCTTGTGATGGGTGAAAAAATATACTACTTTTTCTTTCCTACACACATGTGGCAAAGTACATGAGCTTTTTTCCCTGTGGCTATTCCCAGAAGCATTGGTGTTTTTAAGATGTTTTCTCTAGCCTTTAGCCTCACTCTGGGTTTAGCATCCTGAATGCTTTGTGCAAAGTTGTGTTTTCCTTCTCACATGATCCCAAATGTCTTAGGCCTCCAAGAGACTTCCCTTCCATTCAGGTTCTCATCTCTAAAGTTTCTCCTTTTCTATGGGAGCAGTGCTTCCAGGAAACAGTTTTGAAGTTTAAGACGGTGCCCCCCAGAGGGCATCGGTCAGTCTCTTTTCTGGCCTCTAGGCTGCAGACAGTGACTTCCTTAGTGGCCTAGCCTTTTCAAAACAGGAAGCACATTTATTCTAGGAGGGTTTCTCAGGAGAGGAAGTGAGTTAGAGTCTCTTGAGGGCCAGCAGGGAGATGCCACCATTTCTCCCTTCCTTGCCCTCATTATCTCCAGCAAATGTTCCCCAGGAATGCACTCCCGAGAACCAAGGTCCTGGAGCACACACCACTCCACTCTATTGCTTTGGTCAGAGCAATGCAACCAACACTGAGCATTATTGAGTCACCCTTCTGGGAAGTACAGAACATTGTCATCTCTTTTATCTCTTTCTCTCAGAGAAAGAACAAAAATACCTTTTAGACATTATAGAGTGACAGTTTCTTTCTTTAGGACTTTAACCCCCCCAAGGCAAGAAAAAGCGCCCTACTCAGATGATTCCTCTTCTTAACAGCTTGTAATGTTCTTTGTACTGTTTACATAACTCTACTTAGGTTTAAAATGGTACTTTTCTTAAAGGTTAACAATAACACTTTTAAATAATAAATATTGTCATTTAAATGATAAAAGAAAACAAGTATGTGAAATATATGTAAATGCTTTATAAATATGAATGTATATATATTCTACAAGTATAATTAATGTTAATAAATACTAATAAGTTTACATGCTAATGCTATGCAGTAGCTGTTTTTATCTTCATTTTACAGGTTAGAAAACTAAGAAAGAGAAAGGTAAACTAAATTCCTTCTACGACTAGTATAGTGAGTAGGAGAGCTGGCACTGCTTTATTTTTTCCTCCCAGACTCTTTGTCCTGGTGTCTCCCTTACTAAGAGGTGTTACTTCCTCTGGAAAAGTTCTTCTCCTTCACACACACACACACAAACACACACACACACACACACACACACGCACTTAAAGAGAAAACTATTCAGACACTTGTTAAAATGGTAAGGAAGAACTTCTTCAAGGTTATTGAATTGAAGGGTTACAATAGGGAAGAGAGATTAGGCTCCACTCCAATTACAACAAACACAAATGGAGATTTCTAGCCAAGGAGCAGGAAGAGGGTATCAGTGGATGGAAAATTGCTAAGAGGAGACATCAAGGGTAAGGGGTTCTTGCTAAACCAACTTGACAGGATTCTTGCTGAGGGCAGGTCAAGAACTTATACAGCAAAGGTAGGAAATGAGGAATTTGATCAGTTATCAAAGCTGATCAGATACCAAGAGTGAAGGGATTCTTGCTAAACTGACTCAGCAAGGTTCCTGCTAAACATGAACCATGTATCAGGACCAAGCTTCAAGGCCTAGTTCAGAAGAGGGCTAAGGATATTGACAAAAGTCTGGCCAAGGAGGGAGTCTTTGTCAACCCCCATACCCACACACAAACTAGGTTGCCCTCTGGCAGTCCCCCTGGTGTTATTCCTTTTCTAAGAAATTGGGACAAGTTAATGATTAGAAAGCTTGAATTCTAAAGGCTGCCTCCTTTTTTATTCTTAAACCCTAGAATAAGTGAGGATAAACTGAGCAGACATGCTTTGGGTAGCGTGCTGGCTGTAGAGAAAGAAGAAATTTTTTCTTAAACCCCCTTGGGTTATTACTTGGAATGGACCCCCATAACAAAAAGCAGATTAACAAGAGAAAAACAAACAGAAATTGATTAACATGGGTATTTAAAATGTACATGGGAGATACCCGGGGAACTAGTAGTTCTCAAAGAGGTGGCTTTGAATTTCAACTCATACAGCATCTTCAACAAAGAACAGCAACTGTTAGCGAAGTGACAAGACAAAGGAAAAAGACTTCGAATCTCTAGGGGGCGACAACTTCCGGGAAGGCAAATTAACAAAAATAAAGGTTAGTTAGTAACGCTTGTTAATGTAGATTCCTCTGCTACCATCTCCAGGGTAATAAGTGTCTAAAGGTGTCTTCGGTAGTGGTAAAAACAAACAAACAAACAAATAAACAAAAACTTCAGACAAATTAAATTTAACTAAGTTTAATTGTGCAGAGAATGATTTGCAAATTGGGCAGTCCTCAGAACCAGAAGAGATCCCGAGAGTCCCACTTTGCAAAGTTGCCCGGCATCATTTACCGACAGAAATTGGAAATGAGTTACGGAAACAGCTTGATTGGTTACACCTGTGATTGAAGCTCTGCTACTGTGATTGGTTGAGACTCCGCTATTTGTTACAAAAGTACTCCTAAATTAGATTTTTCAGTTAATGTACTAAGTTAGGTTGCAATTCTTTACATATGGATCCAAAGTACAGTGGATATTCTCAGGACAAATTTAATTTAATTCAACAGTGGTTAATTTAACTTTTGTTCTCCCTGGTAGAGAGGGTGGGCAGGAGACTTTTTGTCTTTGTAAATCTATGTCCTGCTTTTAGACAAACAGAGGGAAGGCAAACAGAGTTTTTCTGCATCTGAGTCTTCTTAATTGTCTTCAGCTCAAAAATCATTCATATTGTGGGGTGACATATTCTGACCCCCGACATGGGAAAGGCAAAGCAGAGCATCATCTGGTGTCCTAATTGTTGGTGTTAGGTCTCAGTGGGCCCAGTGAGTGGAGCTTCCAGGAAAGACAAGTAGCAGGAATGTCAAAGCCAGTGTGCAACCTCCTGAAGGTTTCAAGCTTCAGGCTGCCTCAGTAAGGCAAGTCTCCTTCCCCTAAGAGCTGTTTTGGCTTCTCATCTTTGGTTGCTTCTTCATCCAGAGATAGATTTAATGCTTTTTAACTGTTTTTCAACAACATAACAATTTTGCAAGAGGGGAAAGTAGGGCTATGAAGTGTTTCCTGCCATGATTTCAGAGGAAGGGTGTTTAGCAACCCTGCAGGTTTAAGAACACAACAGGGTTAGGAAAAACTGAAAAATTTTTGAAATGGGCAAAAAGATTGATGGACGTTCTTTCAATGGAATGCTAAACATTGTCTAGAGCAGGGTTCTTTGAGTCTATAGAAGTCTGTGCCTTTCTTTGTTGTTAGCTATTTTGCAGCTCTGTAGAGATAGACATTAATTTGTGGAGAACTAATAGTGATACAGATGATTCTTATCTATTAAAAGTCAAATAAATTTTGTCCTGTAAAATGACAATTGATTTCTACCCTGTGACACTAGATGTTTTTGCATCTATTAGCAAATTAATTTCAGCATCAATGACTGGTTTTTAAATTTTCCTTTGAACTGGATGTAAAAACCTACTAGTTCTCTTAATAGCAATGAGTAAATAAAACATTTGAAGGCCAGGTGTAGTGGCTCACACCTGTAATCCCAGCACTTTGGGAGACCAAGATGGGAGGATTGTTTGAGCTCAAGGAGTTTGAGACTATACCCTGGGCAACATGGTGAGACCTTGACTCTGTAGAAAATAAAAATAATAAATAAAACTCTTGACATGTGTGCATTCTATATTTGTATGTGTAGGGAAAAAGTAGTACCTTTTTTTTCCATCTTAACTGAGGGCTTTTTTTTTTCCCATCACAGCTGAGAGCCGTTACACAAAAAACAAAGTAACTAAAGAAAAGTACACAAATGTATTGTATAAGTTTTAGATGACACAGAAATGAAGACCCAAAGAAACAAGGGAGCCTGTCTATTTTTATGCTAAGTTTGATGCAGAGTGGACAGTCATGGGAAAGTATGATTGGACAAACGGGGTATGATCTAATGGTAATAAGCTAGGGGAAACTTAGCAAGGCCTATGTGTTCAGATTTTTCTCTGTGTTCCCTTCCTCCAAGTGTAGGAAGAGCCCATCTGGATGAGGGTCTTGTGGTCTGCTTCAGGAGAGAAGGTCCTTAAGTGACCTTCCTAAGTTTTGTGGCCTGCTTCAGGGACGAAGGGCAAAGGGAAGATAAAAGTGGTCTTTCTGCTTCTGTGTTTGCTCAAATGCCGAGATGACTTATTTTAAACTCCACCATGATTTTGTTTTTAAAGAATTATTCTCTAATGGTAGAGATTCTATGCTATGATAACTAACAATAAAATCCCTTCTCACTCCTCTGCTCTTAAATGTGACCCTGAAATTACAGCAGATGCCAGATCATGCTGGCTCTCAAAAAGAGACAGGCATAAAAGTAAATAGACAAAAGTTTTAAAAGTTCTTGCAAGGGGTCAAGTATCCTATGAACCATCTTTGGTAGAGATTGCCTGAGACATGAAAAGCTCAACCAGCAATGTCTATGTAGAGAAAGGAGGAGGGGCACATCTTCAAGTGCTCCATGTACACTAGACCTAAACTGGACAAAATATTCAACAAGAGATGGGTGGGGAAAGCTAAAATGAAGAGAGTAAGAGATAGTTCTAACTTATATTACTTAAGTTACTTAAGAATTTTGGACTCTTTGGATTCTAACTTTTCTCTGCAATGTTATTAACTCAGACACAACATAGACCAGAACATGGTTATAGTGAACAGGGAATTCATTATGCCAACATTACTTGAGCAGCTATTCCACACCATGCCCCTTCTATTCAGTTTCTTAATCCTACTTTCCATGAGAAAACAGGGCTAAAGGCAATGAGTAGTGAGTGGCTTATTGTCACCTAACTGCCTGACTCCACACACCTTGCTTTTGTCACTACCTCTGCTACCTCTCTACAGACAAAAGCAGATCAGAAATACCACCACAAAGACAGGTACAGTCATCCTTCTGTATCTGCAGGCAACTGGTTCCAGGACCCATCCCCAATACCCAAATTCTCAGATGCTCAAGTCCCTGGTATAAAATGGTATTGCATTTGCATACAACTTACACACAACCTCCTCCTGTATACTTTAAATTATCTCTAGATTACTTATAATACCTAATATAATTTATTTATTTATTTATTTTTTGAGTTGGAGTCTTACTCTGTCGCCCAGACTGGAGTGCAGTGGCCGGGAGCGGCCACCACAGCCTCGACCTGCTGGGGACCGGCAATCCTTCTGCCTCAGCCTTCCACGTAGCCAGAATTACAGGCATGCGCTACCATGCCTGGCTGATTTTTTGATTTATTGTAGAGATGAGGTCTCGCTGCCCAGGTGGGTCTCGAACCCGCGGGCTCAGGCAATCCACTCATCTCAGCCTCCCAAAGGCGAAAGATTACAGGCTGAGCCACTGAGCCCGGCTACTTAATATAATTTAAATGGTATGTAAATAATTGTTTTCGTGTGTTGTTTTGGTTGCATTGCTTTTTATTGTTGTATTGCTATTTCTTATTGTTTTATTTTTGCCAAATAGTTCGCATCCCCGGTTGGTTGAATTCATGAATGTAGAGCCCACAGATATGGAGGCCCAACTGTACCCTGGTCTCATTAAATAGGAACAGAAAAGAGACCCAAAGACTAGCTGGTTTCCAAGCAGCCATAAAGACAACTTGCAGCAGAATCACCTGGAGAGCTTGTTTAAAATGCAGATTCCTGAATATTACACAGTCATAAAGAAGGATAAAATCATGAACTTTACAGCAACCTGGATGAATTTAGAGTCTATAATCCTGAGTGATCTACCACAGAAACAAAAAACTGAGTATCACATATTCTCACTCATAAGCGGACCTTGAACAATTGTCATAAATACTATAAGAAAAGAATTGGCAGTAGCGGGAAACTGCCGGTGGTGGGGATGGGAGGTAGGATTGGCAGTTGTGGGAATCTGCAGGGGGTGGGACACAGCTCATCTACAAGGGTACCTGCGTAACAAACATTTGTATACCTAACCCTGAATTGTACCCCACATCTTTGAAATTAAAAAAAAATTTAAATTAAAGAAAATAAAATGCAGATTCCTGTTCCCCACTCCTAAAGATTTGAATCAGTAGGTGATTCTTATGTATTCCATAGTTTGTAAGTCATTAAATTTCAATCCAAATATCAAAAAGAAGGAAGCTTGTTGCTTATGTTCTGTGAGCCTTAAAAACTAGTCCGGCAGAGCCAGACTGGGTTCCAGATATGCCACCATGTAAGCCCTCCCCACCATGCCCCGCTGACTGTCAGGCACAGTTAAGGTGGAGAAATGAAACCAGCTTGATGAATATGTTTTGCTCTTCACCATCTGTCTAACGTTTTCAAACCATCTGCTTCTTCTCGTGAACTATTTTGGCTATTAAGGCACTAAAAGGTGGTGATTGAAGCTGGATTCTGGACCCCGAATATCAGGATTTAAATTGTGTTTGTCACTTCCTAGCATTGAAACCCTGGGTAAGTCATTTGTCCTCTCTGTACCTCTGTCTTATCATCTATAATAATAGGATCTGATGGGGTTCAGGATACACCACTCCAAAATATGACTGTGGGAGACCAGAATATGACACCCTAAAATATGCCTCCTTGGCATATTTATTATTTTGAGCTGGTTATTTTGAGAAACTGCAGACAAAGAAGTAGCTCTGGAAAGTTATCATTTTGTAAGGGAAATTTACATGTATAAAGGAAATCTCCGTGTATAAGTGTGTCTCTCTCTCTGCCCCAGGAAGAGAAGGACCAAATCACCAGAGACTCTTATCCAAAGGAGCAGACATGGACTTAAATCTGCATAACAAATCTTACCCTGCTGTTAGGGTGCTTTCCCAGGTCTTTTATTCTTAGCCAGGCTTTTCCTCCACGCTTTTCCTTCTTTGCCTCAGAGAATGATGGTATTTAAGCCTGAGGTTAAATGCTTTCTTTGAGATTTATTCTAGAGATACAGTTATTTATCTGGGTTCTCTCCCATGTATACATGAGGTATACATGTTAATTAACTTATGTTTGTTTTTCTCTTGTTAATCTGCCTTTGTTACAGAGAGCCCCGGTTAAGAAGAGTAGACAGAAAATTATTGTTTCTCCCCTACATATCACCTATTGTTGTGAGAGTTATACTAATTTATACAAGTGTGACAGTTTAACACAGCTTGTGAGAATTCAAATAATAATGAATGTACAGGGTAATTGTCACCCTTATTGTTATTGGCTATATTACTTATTGAGATGGGAGGAGGGTTTAAAACTTAATCTGGCTATCACGCATGTACTATTGAAGGGTTATTGCCCACTTAGAATCTTAGGTCACTGGCCCATTATTCCTCACTTGACCATATCATTCAAGGTCACTGTCCTTGAAGTTTTGCCCAGGTGCAGGTTCAGTGAGGACTAAGCTTGGCAGGGACATGAAAGTAAACTCAAATCATGCCTCTGTAACTAAGCAATATGTCGTTCTATGGTATTTTTCTCCTAGTTAGCTTTCAATACAACGAAAGGTGCATTGTAATACTTCTTCCCCTGGTAAAAAATCAGAGCCAGCTCTAACAGGGCACAGGCTGAGACATCCCTCCCTCCACCCCAATTTGATTTTCACATATACCCCACCCCAAGCTTTCCTTACAGGTCCCCTGTTATGTGAATCTTAGAGTAGAGAAAAATCCTGAGATCAATTCAGCAAAACTTACTTGCTGCAGCAAAGAAGAACTATATTTATTAAGCATTTATAGCATAAATCTTGTCTTTTTGAAAGGTGACATTAAGAAATGGTAACAACCAAACCAAGTCTGTTATTTAAATAAAAAGCAAGCATTACTTGTCACGAAGCTGAGTGTGTTGAAGCATGCCCTAGAAAAGAGAATCACATTAGATAATTACTCTTCTTGCTTTTAAGAGAACTCATGAAACTCCCCATGCATGCTGAGTTGGAAAGTCATTAAAATGGCTGAAGCGTGTCATGTTGTAGTGTACCTTGTAGCATAACTATTAGACTACCGTGGGTGACACAGCTTGGTTAGCATCCTGAGTTTCTGAGATGCTGCCTACTCATTAAACAAGAAGTATTCGTCCTATGATACCCTGGGTACTGTATAAAACTCTGATATTCCTGGTCACTTGCTACCTATCTGACTTGGAGTAAATAATGTAAATCCCTTTGAGATTCAGTTCCTCATCTGGGACCTAGGGAGCCAAATACTTAATTATATTAGTAAGGATGCTTTTTTTGGATGCACATAATAGGAAGAGCATGACTCAAGAGCATTAATACAATCATGAGAAGTCCCAGCTCACATAACAGAAAGTGCTCAGGCATGAGCACAGGTGTGCCAGGCAGCTTAGGCCTGCCTCTGCTTCACTTGGCTCTGGCCTCCTCCCTCCTTGTTGGCTTCCTTTACAGCTATGACAACTCCAGGGAAGCATCCAAACACCATAGATCCAGAGTAAGGAAGTGGGATGTCTTCCTGCATGCTTCTTTTGCATCAATGAGGAAACCTTCCCCACTCCTCCAATCTCACAAGTCAGGCTTTTCTTCATATCTCACTGGCTAGAACTATTGTCACATGACTACCCTGAACCAATCGCAGGTAATAGATTACTTGACTGGGTTAGACTTGTCAGTACTTACCCCTGGACTGAGGATAGAATTGCCTCCCCCCACAACAGTGTGATAGGAAAGACAAAAAAGGAGGAAGCAGTGGCTGGCTGGTGAGTAGGCAACCAACCGTGTCCATACCACCTACCAAACTCTTGTGATGAATAGACAAGATTGTGAATGAAATGGCCTACTATAATACCTGGAGCATAAGAAAAATAATAGCAGTTGACATTTTTGAAGTTGTGTAATATACCAGGCACTTTATATGAATTATCTCATTTATCAAGTGCCCTGTGGGGTAGGAACCATTATTATGTTCATTTTATAGATGAGGAGACTGGAGCACAGTGGGTTAAGTAACTCTGATCAGGCAGTCTGACTTCAAACCCCTACTTTCTCTCAGTTTACTGCATTAAAATGTTAGTCTAATGCATCACTTCATCTCTTCCCTAATTTCAAGAAATGTATACAATTTAGGTTCAGTGGGATTAACATGCAAGAAAAAAACAAGAACACAAGACGAGATTCCAGATAGTGACAATCTCAGTGGTGTAATAGAGAAGAGAAGTAATTGATGCACCAAGCGCTGAGCATAGGGAAAGAGGGTAGAGGGAAGGTTGTCAGGAAGGCCACAGTGCCAGGGCCTTGGGGCATGTGTGACTTTGGGAAGGCAGTGGAGGGCATGCCAGACTGGTATGGCAGCTGTGGTTTCCAAGAATAAAAAGCTCCTCTTAGGGATTTGAGCAAAAGGAAATGACTTGGAATCCACTAGTTGGAGAAATGGCAAAACTGAGCAAGGTCCAGTCACATTCGACTTTAGGGGAGACTTTGAAGGCCGCTTCACTCATAAAACCTTGAGCTCCTGAGCTGCATTGCCGTAGACATCATGAATCATAAAACTTTTGTGCATAGGAAGCCCAATCCCATCGGTAAACTCTAGAATTACGTCCTCATACCTACTGCGTATTAGCCCAATCTACAGGAACTTCCAAGAGAAGTTTAATTTTGGGAGACAAGGTCTAGAATTTTCCTTATTAGAATTATGGCCAGATATTTTTGGTCAGACTGACACGCTTTGAATCTAGTGCAGGTTAGACATAGATAAATTTCCAATAGGCAGGTTTTAGGAAGCATTCAGACAATTTACTGCAAACCAAGCTGGCAACCTACCCCTAGGCAAATCTCCTTTAGATGCAAGACAAGGACAGCCCAACTTTTCAATTCATGGTTTAGCATAATAATCTCCAAGAAATTTTCAACTTCCTTGTTGAAGGTGGGAGGTCAAAGGTCACCCCTTAGCTAGCAAAAGACATAGAAATGATAATAAAGTCGACCTTTTTGCTAAGGAGCTTGTAGATTGAAAATATCTGATAGGTATCTTGTAGGAAAAACCCCTCCCCTTGACTCCTCCCATTTAGCCCACCACCATGGCAGCAATCATGTGACTAACCTCCTCATCTACCTGCTGTCCATCACCTGATGTCAGTACCTGCACTTACCTGCCCCTTCATGATGATGTGGATCAGACCACCACCCAATCAGCTGAATGACTTTCCCCCATCAAAGGGAAGGATTAAAAGGATTCAACCACAAATATCCTGAGGCCATTGCCTTGCTAAACTATGGTGTGGAGATGGCCAGGCCATTCTTTCTTGAGCTTTGGCCCCCTCCCCTACCTTGGGGAGGTGAATCTCCTCTTTCTCTCTCTCTCTGTAACTTACTTTCTAAATGAACTATATTTTCTTTTTTTGAGTGGAGTCTCACTCTTTCACCCAAGCTGGAGTGCCGTGGCACACTCACAGTCACCCCAGCGTCAACCCACTGGGCTCAGATGATCCTTCCCCCTCAGCCTTCCAAGTAGCCGGAACTATAGGCACACACTACCCATGCCCGGCTAATTTTTTTTTTCTTTTTTTGCTTTATTGTAGGAATGAGGTCTCGCCAAGTTGCCTGGGCTGGTCTTGAACCCACGGGCTAAGGCAATCCACTTGCCTAGGCCTCCGAAAGTACTGGGATTACAGACTGAGCCACCGAGCCCGGCCTATATTTTTTAATCTAAAAAAAAAAAAAAGAATTATGGCCAGGTATCCAGTTATTCTTCTGTAAGAATGGATTGAATGAAGTCTAGTGCTAGAGCTCAGACTCAAGGTACTATGCACATAGCCTCGTTTCTCACATCCCCTCCTCTCCCCAAAGATTATATCCCCATGGCAGCAATATGAAGCCCAAGCTTTCAGAATTACTCAAGATGAGGACCTAAACCTCACATTCTTGTGAAAAGCACCCTGGGTTTCCCAGTCAGCGAGGACATTAGATACTGAACACTATGTGATATTTCACAGAAGAATCTGATTTGAGGAAGAGCATTTCTCCTTATATCTTACACCATTCCCTGTAGCATCAACTTTCATGTCAAGAAAGGACCTCCGAGGACATGCTTTAGGCAGGGTTCAGGGTCATGTTCTGTTCCTATAATGAGGTGTCTGCATCAAACTGATGTCCATATGTTATTTAGAGATTGCCTATTAAGAAGTTTGGTTCTTGTTCAACATCATTTGCTTTATTTAGTCTTAAAAATACTTTTCGAATTTCTCTGCAGTTTGATATTTAGAAATTAGGTACCTTTCTAGATTAATAAAACAGAACCAAGTTGGGAAAAGATGGTCTTTAGAGTCAGAGATGGAGTCCAAATCATTGTCAAACACTGCTGGGTACATGTGGACCCAGGTCTAAATTTCTGAGGCAAAATCCTCATGTGCAAGATAGCACAACGCTCCCATCCTAACAGGGGTTTAAAAAAAAGTGTAAGAAAGGCATCTAGATCATTATCTAGTACATAAATATTGTTTCAAATGTTAGTTTCTTCTTCCCTCTGTCCTTTTCTGTTTAGAGAGTGAGGAAATATCCAAATATAGTAAAAGTAAAAGATCATCTGTATAGTTTTTATGATGCTCGATTATGCCACTAAGTAGTTATGTGACCTGGGTTGAGTCATTTACCTTGTTAAGGTTTCATTTTCTCATCTACAAAAAGAAGAGATTGTCGTAAATTCTCAAAACCCTGTACATTTAAAATTTTACATATATATTTATTATATAATCCCTACATTTTCCAAGTTCTGAGTCGCAGAAATTCTTCAAATTCATCTGTCACATCTAGGCTCCTGGGCCATCTTCTTCAGCTGGGTGTAGTCCAGTTTTTTCCCTTTCATGTTTACTTGCAGGATCCTTCTTGCTTCTGACATGTTGTGAAATGGCTGTTATCTAAGATTAACAGATACCTACTGGCCATTTAGGAAAGGGCAATGGCCCCAGTCCAGCGAAAGTGATTTCCACAGGACCCAGCTACTGGACATCTAGACAGCTATCAGATCAATCAAAGTGACTGGTAGCAAGCACATTGGTCTGTGGACAAGAACGCAAATGATTTGCAAGCTGTGTGTCTTCAAGACCTGGAGATTCCTCAGAGCTCCTGGCATCAGAGAGAGAGGGGAGGCAGAAGTAGATGGGCCCAGCCACGCTCCACAGATGTGTTCACCTTTGCCCCATTTACTCCCAGGTTTCAGCAGAAATTTCTCCTACAAGAGTCTACCAGCAAAGAAGGAAAGTCTTGAAAGTTTCCACTTTCTTTTTATCCTTTCATTTTACATATAAAGAAACTGTACTTTATATTTCAAAAGCTTCAGAATGATTCCTATACCCTTTAAGTCCAACAATTCCACTCTCAGGTCTGTTGAACCTAAGAAAATAATTTGTGAAAGTTTCAAGAACTTTTTTTTTCCTATTTCTCTCTCTCTTTTTTTCCCCTCCATCTGCCAAGTCTGTTTAAAGCAGACTAGGCTCCGGGGATTAAGGTGTGGACATTTTTGAGGGTCCATTATAACCTCCATTTGTGTCATGGGAGGACCTTCTGGAAGTCTCTAATGGGGCACCATTGTGCCCATAATGGTCTGCAGTGGATCTGTTATTCACCTGTCCTTTTCTTTCCTGCATGACCTTTGCCACTGCCACAGCAAGAATAAGCATGTCCAAGCCACACTACCACCGACAGATGACCCAATGTTTCCATTCCTGGTGCATCTTAA
The DNA here is from genome assembly GCA_027257055.1 of Cephalopachus bancanus. Taxonomy (NCBI): domain Eukaryota; kingdom Metazoa; phylum Chordata; class Mammalia; order Primates; family Tarsiidae; genus Cephalopachus; species Cephalopachus bancanus. Next base: position 649,008 of record JAPVLO010000300.1, on the reverse strand, counting down.
CTCTGTTGGGTTCTTGGCAAAAAGAGATGACACTGAGTCAATTTTTTCCTTGATCTTGAAGCAGCCATGCATTTACCCAGAACTACACAGTCTTTTTATTTTGGGTTGAAGTCTCACTCTGTCGCCCAGACTGGAGTGCAGTGGCCACTCCCGGCCACCGCAGCCTCGACCTGCTGGGCTCTGGCGATCCTTCTGCCTCAGCCTTCCAAGTAGCTGGAACTACAGGCGCGTGCTACCACGCCCGGCTAATTTTTTGATTTATTGTAGAGACGAGGTCTCACCAATTTGCCCAGGCGTGTCTCGAACCCGCGTGCTCAGGCAATCCACTCACCTCAGCCTCCCAAAGCGCAGAATTACAGGCTGAGCCACCGAACCCGGTTTACACAGTCTTTCTTAAATGGCTCCATTTATTTCTGGTCACCAAACCTTACCCAGCAGATATCAAGTCCAGTTCTTCAACAAGAACTGGAATAGACACCAAAGAAACTTCCATTCTGCTTTCTACTTTCACTTTTCCCTTTTCCCACAAAAACCACTTCACTATTCCTCAATTTTCAATAATAAACATTTTCATGCAACTAAATGGAGGCCAACTAACAATGAAATGTGTTTTAGGGTTGGGAAGGCATGACAGACAGAGTAATGGGCCCTCAAAAATGTCTTAGTCTGCTTTTCTGCTTTCTTCCTTGTTGAAACACACTTGGCAGGTGGAGATGAAGGATCTCAAGATGGAGAGATTATCCTGGCTTCTACTGTGACCCAATGTGATCACAAGGGCAAGAGAGACCTCAAAAAGCCTGAAACGGGAGCTGTGACTATGGATGCAAATGTTGGAAGGCTGCACTTTGAAGATGGAGAAAGGGACCACAAGCAAGGAATGCTGGCGGCTAGAAAGGTCAAAGAAATAAATTCTCTCCTGTAGCCTCCAGAAGGAAATAGCCCCAATGACATCTTTATCTTACCCCTGGAGCACTCATTTCGGACTTCTGACCTCAGAATGGTAAGCTAATATATTTGTGTTGCTTTAAGTCACCAAATTTGGGATGATTTGATACAGCAGTAATAGGGAACTAACAATACAGGAACTAATAATGCAGGATATTGTTTATGCTAGAAACTGGCAAATTATCTTATTGGCTGGGTAGGGGTGTAATAATTATTTTCTTATCTGAATTTCTTATTTTTTACTCAAATGAACACACATAACTTTTGTAATAAAAATGAAAAGGTATTATTTTCAAAAAAGAGGACTCTGATGAACCTTTGCATGACTGGAAAGGAGATGACTCTAGCAGGAAGGCCTGTTGCCCTGCACAGGTGTCAGGAAGGCCACTCCAAGGTCAATAAGCAGAACCAGAGAGATTGATAGGGAGGGTGGGTTCATTAAGATTTGGACATGGCTCTGAAACTATGAAATGTCAAATAACATCTGGAAGTATTCCTGTGGACATAGAACATTTGACATCCATAAAATATTAGCTCTGCAACAGTGTCCATTTATCCTCAGAGCACAGAAGTACCACAGGAAGAGAAAGCAGAAATGTGCTGTTCACATTTGTCATTTTAAACTCTGCTTCAGAGAAGCTAGGCAATTTTTCAGCATCAAAGGAATGATTAAGAAGGACTTCTGGCTGGGCTCGGTGGCTCAGCCTGTAATCCCAGCACTTTGGGAGGCCGAGGCAAGTGGATTGCCTGAGCCCATGGGTTCGAGACTAGCCCGGGGACTAGCTCGGGCAACTTGGCAACAATAAATCAAAAACTAACTGGGCATGGTAGTGCGTGCCTGTAGTTCCAGCTACTTGGAAGGCTGAGGCTGAAGGATTGCCGGACACCAGCAGGTTGAGGCTGCGGTGGCCGGGAGTATGCCACTGCACTCCAGTCTGGGTGACAGAGTGAGACTCCAACTCAAAAAAAAAAAAAGAGTTCTGAATGAACTAAACTAAAAGCGTCAGGAGGTCAGAGATCATGATCCATGTTCTCATACTGCATTGAATTTTTTTGCTCTCTGCCAGAGTCAGGAGTAGAATACAGACCTCTTGTTCTAAGACACAAATCTCAAAACATTTTTATTATCTGCAAACATAAACACTAGGCAAATGGAGAAATAACTATCTGCCTTTGAAATTCAATGCTGGTAGATTCCATATTTTTTATTCTGCCAACGATTTTAATATTTATGATGAGGTTACACTAGCCTCCTACTTCCTTCTTTGTTTTTTATACTGCAAAATCTCTCTTTCTTGCTTTTACAGAAGCCTAAAATTCTGAGATTCTTCTCCTTCTCCGTACAGGTAACTTCCATGGTCCTTCCTAATTTCTCTGAGTCTTCTTCTTTAAACTGCTGAAAATTTATTATAACACACACACCTGCCTGCATGTGCACATTCACAAACACATACAAATGCACACACCTAAACAGACCCACACAAAGGAACACCACATCTAAATTCCAAAAGTCTTTAGATTGCCCTCAAAAGACAGTGGTCTAATCAGTTACTCCAAGCCTCATAACCATATGACATCTAGTTAAATTTCACAAGTTTAGACCAATTGATGTGAAGAAGGCCAATGCCATGTTTATAAAACAAAACAAAACAAAACAAGTCTGATCTATAAAATATCTTTAAGGATATAGAATGTTGTATTGGTTTTATTTTTAACTTCACAGGACATACATTAATTGATGATTCACTTAGGACACTACATGTCTACTTTTCTAAACTTATCTACAGTAAATAGCAGCAGAGTTTTTAAAAGTACATGAATCAGGCCGGGCTTGGTGGCTCAGCCTGTAATCCCGCGCCTTGGGAGGCCAAGGTGAGTGGATTGCCTGAGCCCGCGGGTTCAAGACCTGCCTGGGCAACTTGGCGAGACCTCATCTCTACAATAAATCAAAAAATTAGCTGGGTGTGGCAGCGCGGGTCTGCAGTTCCAGCTACTTGGAAGGCTGAGGCGGAAGGATCGCCGGAGCCCAGCAGGTCGAGGTTGTGGTGGCTGGGAGCGGCCACTGCACTCCAGTCTGGGTGACAGAGTGACTCCAACTCAAAAAAAAAAAAAAAAAGTACGTGAATCTCCAAAGGTAGTTTTCTTTTTAACAGCTTCTATAATCATATGTTTAGGCTTAATAAACCCTTTCTTCATACATATATTTAAAAATAGTAAGTGTCTTCTCATATCTCTGGAATTACTAGTCTCTAAAATTACTGAGTGTGGGTTAGTTACATTTTACTGTATCACTTATCTAATTGAAAAGCATGGAGCTCCGTCAAAATTAATCAAAGATGGACCTGACCCCTTTCTAGGTCCTACCACTTTTGGAACTAGTTTAGGGGTGACTTGGCAGCTACAGAGAAAAAGCAGAGGGGAGAGGCAGTAGACCCCTGAGACCATCAGCCTCTCCAGAAATGTATCATATTCCTGATCAATATTCTTACAATTTTTTTCTCAGCAAAACAATCTATGAAGTTCAGAAGATATTTGACATTTATATTCATAGTAAAAATATATGTATATTTTCAGTTGATTTTCCAAGTTCCAAATTAAAAAATAAAAATGACATATTCAAGGCCAAGACTAAAATTCTTAGGGATCAAGCTGGGCTTGCCCTGTAAACCACAAGACCAGGTACACCACAGAACACGGGTTGATTTGTTCATCACTGGGGATGCTTCCCAGATAACAGAAAATGTTTTTAAGTCATTAAAAAAACATTAACATGGCTTTCTAATTGAAACAAAATAACTCAGCACAGAGGGAGCATGTAAAATCAAATTGCATAATGTAGATCAATTATGAAGGCTAACAGACTTTTCATATACTTCCAGAAACCAGGAAACAAATGAGATGAAGACAGGCAAAAACAAATGTTTTACCACCCGTGACATAATCTTTTCAAGAGAAACTAGATACTCTTTTGGTCAGAAGGCCAAGCTAGATTTTGAAGACATGATGCAACTCTCAATTTGTTAATGACTCACACTGTGGCACGTATCTCTGTGCCTTGGGAAAGACTCCTGTGAGTAATAAACAATGAAAAGGAATGGAAAGTCCTCTGTGTATGAAGAAAAAATTAATCACCTGTCTACTAAACCACCAGGAAAATTTAGCAAGGCTTAGGATTTCTTACCCCTTTGCCCTGACTGTTTGGAACTACCTTGTTCCAGACAGTCTCCAGTTATGAAGGTTCATTCTAGTAATGTTTCCAGGGGACACTCAAGACCGTAAGTCTCCTATAGGAAACCAGTCTGTCTTTAGAGTCCTTAGAGTCCTCTGTGGTATCAGAGTGCTAGGTCTTTCCAGTCACACCAGGATTGAGAATCAATTCTAAACGTCATTGCTGGAATGATGAGACCCACCTATGTTCTTCAGATCAGTGCTGAGATCGGAAATAAACTAGATCTCGATGACTTTCAAAAGGAGTTAAAAAAAATGATATAGGGAAGAAGGAATCTGGAAAACTGGCAACCATTCCCCTGAGTTCTGTTCTCTGTCGGAATAATATGACTGTTTCCTGCTTGATGTGTACTGGAACTACAGCTGTTCCCTCAAGAAAAACAGAAGGAGAATAAGTGCAGGTAGGGCAGGAAAAGGTTACTTCTTTCTTTCCCTCCCAGATGGGCTGTATGATGAGCAGTGAGCACTAAGTATCTTCAGATGGCAGCTGACCTGCCAATCAAAGTGCAAATGACCTGAATTCCAGACCGCACAGTTTCATGTGCTTTTCCACACAAAATGAGCAACTTTGGTTCAGCGAGGGGTGAAACACTGAATACAAGGGACTGAAAGGACTTTTGTTTTAGACAATCTTTTGAAACCTTCCTTTTTTTTTTTTTTTTTTTTTAGCTCTGGTCCTATTTGTGTCACTCAACAATGGCCTACTGTTCAGACAGAGCAGCATCTGCCAAAAACATTGGGCCTTGAGAGTCTGATTCAAAAGCCACCTCTGACTCTCTGGAACCTATCCTCAGTTTAAGTTAGCCACAACCTTACTAAAGTTATGGCATACTAGACATTAAGATTGTTGTTAATGTCAGGCAACTCAACTCACTGCTTCCAAGTCACCAGGGCAAAAATATAGGTCTTAAGAAAGAAAAAAAAAAAAAAAATCCTTCCACCAGAGGAAGAAGTAGGGTGGGGCACAGTTAAACAATTTCTAAGAACCTCGACCTATCCTGTTTCTTTTCAGCAAAGCTAGAAAGTAAGCAAGTCATCCTGCTTGCCTGCATTTCCTTGTATTTTCTTATCTCTAACCCCCTGCATATTTTATTGGCATTTTTGGATATCTTACCATACACCCCTTCCTTTGCCTATGTCAGTGTTGTACAGACAGAGTTTGGTTTGCATTCTTGCATTCAGAAATGTCAGGTATCCATATTAAATAGAGGATAAAATTAAAAGTATCACTCAAATTACCTGGAGTAGTAATGGGGAAATTGAGACACTGGTGGACTAGCAATAAGTAGAAGCTCATATGTCACTTGTTAGTCTTTCAGAGAGGCTGGGGACTAGGAAGAAAAGTGGCACCATTGAGTCAGAAAAATCCCTAGCATAGGATTGTCCCTGTGTTTAGAGCAGGGGAAGCAGGGAACCTTTCACTTCAGTGCTCAGATCTGCATCAGAAGCCGAAAACAGGCTGGTTAGAGCACTAAAGCAGGAAGATACTGAGAACACTGAGTTTCTGGGATATTCCACGAAAGGAGGGTCTAGACTGGGAATTTGAGGGACTGGACAAAAAAAATTAAAAAAAGAAAAAAGTCAAAATCTGTCTTAAGTCCTAATTTGACCAGGTCAGATCAAATGTCTGAATTTATATTTCTACCTCAGAAAAATTCACGACCGCTGACAGCAAATTTTGAGATTGGAGCACAATTCCATTAATAGATCAGTCATGAAAATTTAAAAAGCATGAAAATAAGCTAAAAGCCCTGTTACAAAAATACTGTAATCAATAAAACCTCTTGGTTTATAGTTTAAAAGGTCTAAGGAATAATGAATTAATCACTTGATCTAATAATTCCCTTTTTTGTTTTTTTAAGGAAAACCTTCTCTGTGCAACACTGACATAGGCAAAGGAGGGGGTGTATGGTAATGAATCCAAGGATGCCAATAAAACATGCAGGGGGCTAGAGATACGAAAATGCAAGGAAATGCAAAGTCCTCAAAAAAGCCCAAAGCCCTCAAAAAAGGAATCATGGGGAAGAGATTCTAGCAAGAACCACATTTCTGGCACAATTTTTTAAGGAAACAATATGTGAATACACACACACACATACAAAGTATAATACCTGTCACACGAGGGCTGGTATATTAGAGTAAAATGGCCTTGACCAACACTTAGCACATTGACAACACTTGTTCTTTCACTTTTCATATAATGTGAAACTGAAAACTGAGGGTAAGGCCAGAAGAAGTCTTAAATCAGTAGCTCCTCCTCCCCCAAAGGGTGGCTAAGTCACTTTAGGGCAACGCTAGCTTAAGCTGGGCCAAGGAATACTTTGTAACTAAACTAAAATTCTGACCCCATGATCTTCTAGACAGCTAAAAGGTTAGCACTTCCTTGAGACAAACAAAAGTATAGTTAGAGCTGGTTACTTTTTCTTTTTACTTCACCAGCACTTCATCATGGGTAAAAATAACCAACAAGCTCAACTGTTTGGGGTACAAAATCTAATATGTTATTTTATGAGTAGGTAGTGTGGCAAAGTGGTGATGAGTGTGGGCTCCAGAATCTCACTGACTTGAAAGCCAGCTTCACTTCTCACTAGCTGTGTTCTTGGAGGAGCTCCTCAATCTTTCTAAGCCTGAAGTTCTCTGTCTATAAAGTAGAAACAAATAACAATGGTAGATCTTCATAAAGTTTTTGTGAGGATGAAGTAAAATAATGCATATTTATTCTTAGCACAGTACTTGGCATATAGGAAGCATCAGTATGTTGGCTGATATAATCATCCTGAGGATTTTAAGGGAAACAGAAAATACAGAAGAAAAAGTAAAACATATTCTGTTTGATCACAGTATCTAGCTCAGCATTACTTAACATGTAAGTCAGCCCTCTTTTGGTTTGTTTATTTTGTTTTGCCTCCTGCCAATTTTGCCCAATAGTCTGGTTGACTTTCCTTGATAGCCCAGGGTTAACCAAGTCCTTTCTGTCTAGGCTTCTGGATATTATAGCCCCAAATCCAAGTCTGTCACAGAAGTAAGAAGTACTTACTCCCTGGTACAGGACAAGCACTTCTTAAAGTCACTAAGCTGACAGCTAGTTGGACAGTAAGTGCTGCTTTTGTGGTCCTCTGAACTAGACCCTCTGACCTTGAATTACCTTTTAGATTTCCTAATTTGCTTGTTTATTTGTTTTGCTTTTAATAGGTCTTATTTTTAGAGCAGTTTTATGTTCACAGTAAAATTGAGCAAAAGTTACAAAGATTTCCCATTCATAAGCATAGCCTCCTCCATTATCAACATCCCCCACCAAAGTGGTACGTGTGTTACAACTGATGATGTGCATTGACACATCATCACCACCCAGCGTCCAAGAGTTCACACGAGGGCCCACACTTGGTTCTGTGCATTCTCTAAGTTGGGATAAATGTTTAATGACATGTAAATGGAAATGTCATTATAGTATCATACAGACTAGATTTCATTGCCTTAAAAATCCTGTTAGAACCCCTAATTTGAAAGAGGGTGGCGTGTTTATCTCTCTTCCCCAGAAACAAGACTTACTTCCACCCCATTTCCCATCCTATTGCTCTCCAAGTAGTAATCTTTCATATTTCTCTCTTCTTGCATGTCCCAAAGACACAAGAATTGAACTCCTCCATTAAACTCATTCCTCTTTTTATTTTACACTAACATTTTTCATCAGCCATTTTTCAATACCAGCTCTCCTGGAACCAAGAATGAGTACTCTGTCTTTCATGAAGGAGCAAACCTCACTCCTAGGACCAACTTACCCAGTAGGTACAGTGCCTATGCCCAAAGCACTTATAGGGGCCCAGAAACGTGTTTTCATTTCATTTCTTTTAAAATGAGAAGAAAAAATTGCAAATGATAGTAATGAATATATAATAATGAATGTAGTCTGAATTAAACCCATCTTTAGAACAACAGCCATAAAATATATTCATAAAAAATATATTTTTATGGAGAAGAGGGTGCATGAATGTCAAAATGTAGTCCTGCCTTCCCTTCTGAGTTTGGAGAGGTTTTAAGTAGAAGCCTGGGCCTGAGGCAAACTCACCCACTTCCTACCTTTACCTCCTCCCCTCACCCCCTGATCTACCTGTTTACTTCCTCTTGCTGGTAACAGGGCCACAGTGACTTTAATTTCTAAGACAATTTTTAAAACCACCACCAACATTGATTATATATATAATCTGTTTATTTTTCACACAGATCATAAATCTAACCCAGATTTCTTCACACCCCCCAATCCAAATACAAACTAATGACGTCAATGTAGCTAACACTATAGCAGGATCACACCTAGGTGGGCCAAATTAAGATCCAGCATGAGGTAACCCTCTTCTGGGAGCAAAGCCTAACTTCCAGGTCACTTGAAAACCACACATAAATGGGCACTGATTGCATTTATCACAACATATGGTGATGCTTTTCACTGATCGATGCATTTAAGATCAATGAAGCTGAAGACTTGGCTGACTGTCTAGTCAAGAGTTCGGTCTCAGTCCATACTCGTGAAGCCATAATGCAGACCTCTCCAGCCGCATACTTAGTTCAAGTATTTTTCATCTGATGCAAGTGCAGAGGAAAAAAAAAAATAAAACACACAAAAGTAACACAGTGTTTTCTTTTGCAGCAAATCTGGGCTATCCTTTGGATAGGATTTTGTCCAAATGTTTGAGTCAGTTGTAAATTAGACACAGATGCAGACTGATCTCAATCCAACAAATTTAAGCCTTCAGCTTTGTTTTTCAATCAATGCATTTCTAATTTTCACAATGCTTTCTTATGTGTCATTTTATTGTTTGTGAAACACAGACTCTATATTCACAGATAATACAGTTATCCATGGGGTTGAGACACATGCGACTTCGTCTGACCGGGACAGCCTGGCTTCCCGCTTCCAAAGCTGGAGGGCATAAAAGTGATGACCACAGAAGACAGATGATTCCATCCCATGTTATACTTCTATAAGGCTGCTCTCTGCCTGTGAGAGTTTTAATCCCTATTCTGTGACAAAGAATCAGACTGAATGAAAAGATGCTTAAGTTCTATGTGGGATGGGGAAGATTGTGTTTGGGCACAGGAGTAGTGGGATAACTGTTAAAATCAAGGGGTGAAATGCTTATAACTTGTATGCCAAATGGATTACTTTAGGATTCCTTAAATATGAGTAAAGTATGACCCTTTTTAAAGGGGGAAAAAATTCTTGCAGATGTTAAGGACTCATCTGCAGATGATCCCAGTTTGAGAAACACCCACCCTTTAACTTGTGATGATTTTCTTCACTGCTCACGTGCAAGCTTATCTATTTTTTTTTCTTTGAGTTGGAGTCTCATTCTGTCGCCCAGACTGGAGTGCAGTGGCCGCTCCCGGCCACCACAGCCTCAACCTGCTGGGCTCTGGCGATCCTTCTGCCTCAGCCTTCCAAGTAGCTGGAACTACAGCGCGCGCTACGTCCGACTAATTTTTTGATTTTTATTGTAGAGATGAGGTCTCACCAAGTTGCCCAGGTGGGTCTTGAACCTGCGGGCTCAGGCAATCCACTCACCTCGGCCTCCCAAAGCGCGGGATTACAGGCTGAGCCACCGAGCCCGGCCAAGCTTATCTATTAATACTCAGGAGTGTTTATTTCAATACTATACTTATCACAGTACTTTTTTTTTGAATGCATATTAAATTAAACAGTTTTGTACCCAGAAAACCACATCCTTTGGCTGGTCCCAGCTATTTGAATCTTTCTATGAACTGTTTTTTTCCAGTTTTTACCCATGTTTCTTTGTAGGCGTTAAATTATTGAGTAGTATTAATGCAGTAAGGCGCTGGGTGTACAATAGGAGTTTTAAAAATAGTGGCTGCATTACGAAACTGGTTTTAGCATTTAAATTATTGCTCTTCAGATTGCAATGCCAGCCTTTTGAAAGAGGCCCAGTGTTGAATTTTAATTAACTCAGCCCTCTTTTCAGCAGCCTTCATCTCAAGCACCCAAAGGCAAACTTGAGGAATAGTGTTAATTTAATCACATCCAAAGCAGAGAAGGATTTAAGAGACTCACACAAGGGACTCTTCAAGGTGTGAAACCTTTTAGATTCTGCAAAGGCAATAAGAGTAAGTCAAACTTGAGAACTTTATTTACATATTGACAGGGGTGGAGAAGGGAGAATCAGAGAATAAGTGCCTGAGTGTTGTGGTTCAGCAAAGCACTCTGCTCTTTCTTACCTCTCTCTGCATATTCCTTTGCTCTAAAACACCCTAGTCTTCTCTCCCCTCACTTCTGTTCTGCTCATTGTTTATCTCGCCCTTGGTGTTTTAGCCTAGACCTCACTTCCTCTGAGAAGTAGGCCCTTCATCAACCAAGATCTAGGGTGAGTGCCCCTTGGATGTCATAGTATAGCACTTACTAGGTAATGAAACATTCAGTATTGTAGCCCCCCAAGCTGGCACCAAAAAGGCACTCATAACCCTAAGTCTTTTCAGTGTTTACTGCGTGCAGGCCATAGATCATGGCATGCAAATCATTAGTACAGTTCTATGAGGTAGATGTTGTTTGTTCCCAATTTTATAAACAGGTTTAGAAAAAGTGTTGACTTGCTTAGAGTCGCATCACTAAGAAACATTGTGGGTGAGATTCCAACTCAGTCTAACTCCAAAGCTCAAACTTTGAACCTGGGTGACATTCTGCTACCCAAATGTTTAAGAGAAAAAAATACTTTTTGACTAACTTGAACAAAGCAATTTAGCTTTGCTGGCCTCACTCCGTTTTGGTTTTTTTTTAAAAAACCCATTCAGGCCAGGATCCGAAAGCAAGAAGTTCCATGCCAGAATGATTCAAAATAGCATTTTTTAATTGAATAAATACATGCAAATAATACAAAAATAAAAATTTCGAAAGGGAAGACTATGAAAAGTAAGAGTCCTCTTGACTTGAGAGCCACTGAATTCCCTTTTCCAGAGGTGATTATGGAGCTCTACTGTTATCATGAGAGGTAGACACAAACTTGTATTTTGTAAACAATGATCCTGACCCAATAATGGATCAGTTTAGTAGGTTCTGACCGGCATATATTTTTTTAATGTAATAGGAAAAAAATAAATTTGAAGGATGAGAGTAAAGCACATGCAGTAAGAGTAAATTTTGTTCTTGAAGCTTGCGTTTCAGATTAACATGTAGCAGAAATGTACACTTGACTGAGTCACAGAACGCAAAATGACTTTCTCACTGTGGAGTAATGTTCAAAGCAGGTTGAAATTGTGAAGGAAACTATGAAGGTCACCTCTACCTAGAATCTTTCACCCTTACTTCTCTTTTCAGCACTAGAGATCCTATTAAAGTCGAAGTCAGAGCCCATCCCTTTTCTGCTCAAAATCCTTCAAGGATTCTTCTTTCACTAGGAATTAAAGCTATGAGACAAGACGTATTTCTATGTGTTAACATCTTTAAAAAATACTAAGATTAAGTTGGATCAAATTTGGGGAGACTATTTAGACCAACCTGACTGAAAATATGGGCTCTGTGATAAAAAAGGGACTTTGCAGAGACAGTCAGCATACTTCACAGCTGAAAACAAGGATGCATTTTCACGTTGAGGGTTTAGACTTGAAATCACCTAACTTAAAATACATTGCATAACATTCATAAATTTTCCTTTGGAGAATCTTGGGGTACCTCAAGGGGACAGGGTATTCTTCAGAACAGCAGACTCATAGGTAGACTTCCAGAGAGGCATGCTGCACACGAAAGAATATGCCCAGGACGCAGAACAAAGCAGGAGTCCAACCACAAGCTCGACATCTAAAGGCATGGGAGCAAGAGGAGCCAGTTCTCATGTGAGCAATTCCTCGTAGCCTTGATCCAAGGTGAGCAGCAGCAGAGATTTGCTGTAGTTAACACATTGTTTTGTGGGATAGCCAGTCACAGCAATAAAAATAATGAAGCCAATTCTCCCTGTCTCAGAAACAGGAGCAGCACTTGGCAGGAGAGGAAATGATGGTGCCACATCCCCTCTCCCCTCTTCGCTCTCCATGTCTCTTCTTTCTCCTCTGCAGCTCTGTGCTCCCAAACCGAATAGTTTTGTCCTCAGAGGCCCATATGGAGGCCTCAACTAGGACACCTCATGGCATCCCCATGAGGTGGCAGCTCCTGGCAATCAGGCAATACCATCATGGCCTATTTATTTGTTTTTTGACTTGATTGCTATCTGTCTGCTATACACATGAGCTCCTGTGAACGAGGATCTTGCCTTTGTTCTCTAGCAGATTTTCAGTGGCAAGAACAGCATCTGACACTAAGTAGGCCTCCAGCAGACGTCTCTTAAATGGTTAAATATATGTGAGATGATGGAATGGAGGTTACAGTAGCCAATAGGTTCTCCAGGTACAACCAGTCATCAGGCAGATTCTGAAAGGTGGGTTTGTACCCCTCTGCACCCAGAGGTAGCCCTGTCTGTGCCCTCTAGTGTGACCTGTGGGTTCAGGTGTGTTTGGCATAACTGTCCTTGTTGTGTTTACCAGATGAAGAGAGATGGGAGAGAGGAGGAAGCACATAAACAAAAGTACTGGGGTTTGATAGGGCACTGTAAACAGCAATTTTCAGGGGCAACCAAGGTGCAACCTAAAAGATCAGGTGCCTGGGAGGGCATGGCTGGAGACCAGGCTGTACAGGTAAGGTCCAGTAATGAAAATGCACAATACTAATAAAGTGCATGGATAGGCAATTGGGGATTCCAAGGCAGTTTAGAAGCAGAAAATGATGTGATTGGGTAACTATGGAAGCAACATAGAAGAAGAATCAGAGACAGGAGGTTCTATAACTAGGGAGGCAGGTTATAAGGTTACTACACATGTCCAGGTAAGAGATGATGAGGGCCTACACCAGCACTTGACCTCAGAGATGGAGAAGAAGCCCTGGGGGACAATGAAAGGAGGGTGGTGGTTGGAAATGGGGGTCTGAATGTTAGATGTCAAGGGTGGACATTCAGACAGAAGAGTCACATGGGTCCTGCTGAAATGAAAACACCTAATTTCAGTAATAGAAAATATAAAGGAAGCTAAGAAACTTTCCCCCTGCAAAAACACACACAAAAATTTAGATATAATTTCAGATGTTTCACATATAGTTTCCTCTGGCCCCCCAATTCAAGCAAAATGTTCACGGGCTTTAATGAAGACCCCCTGGCTGAGAGAAAGAGGAGTGACAGAGAAAGAATCCAGAGGAAGAACATCACCCAAGGGCAGAGAATGACAATGATCCCCAGTGGCTGCTACAGAGACATTGACTCCTGCCTATCAAAAATGTAAGAGAAGTAGAAAAGACGGTAAGATGAGGGTACAAGAAAAGGAGGACTTTGCTCTTAAGGTCAGAGGTGCCTCATGCAACACCAGGGAAACTAAGCCCATGGCAGATGGTGAAGACAGAGACATACCTAATTTCTAATTTGTTTTAGATATTTGGAAAAGACATATTGCTCAGGAAGGTGTAACCAGAAAGTCTAAAAACAGAGTTCAAGCAGGACACAGGCGCCCGTGCCTATAATCCCAACTTTTTGGGAGGCTGAGGTGGGAGGATCACTTGGGTTCAGGAAATTGAGGTTTCAGTGAGCTTGGATCACACAACTGCACTGCAGACCTTGACTCTAAGATAGATAGATAGATAGATAGATAGATAGATAGATAGATAGATAGTTACAATGTGCCCCAAAACAGAATCAGGTACAAGTGAAGTGCAGAGTTTTCAGGAAGACCAAGAGAAAGACTCTTGCTGGGCTTATGTAGGTTTCTTTCTTTAGAAAACTCAGCAAGACTCACTTCTTGAATGAACTAATAACCTCAATTTCCCCTGCTTATGTATACAATGGACTTCAGGAGTATTACTGCACATGGAGAAAGAGTCTATCTGTATATACATAAACATATATTTACATGTAAATACAATGATTCATTTATATAAAGGTGCACATTGATATAAGCGTACACATGGTTGCTTATATAAGTTTGGATTATTCACCTGCCACATACAATGCCTTTGCTGTCCAACAACTCAGTGTGATGAATGGCATGGAAGGGGCTCTATTCTCAAGGGTGAAGCAACAGAAAAATGCTGAAAGCCTTGGATTACCCCATGGAGGAGACCCTGTGACACCTGGAGGGTACAGTGCCAGCAAGCTTATCAGTTCTTCCATGGGCAAGGGACTTAAAAGGAAAACGTGCATCCTGTCTCCAGAAATAATCTAGAAGACTCTTATTTTCTTCCTTGAGATCACCACAATCCACATTTCAAAATCAAATGAACAACAATGTACTGGTAACTTCCCCTGTGTGCTGCTCCAAACTGGCTCTTCCGTAGAGGCTAAAGAAGTCTAACACCTGATCCTTGACCCCAAATAATTTACAGTTTAGTTGTGGGTGTAAGGCAGGGACACAGAATATTACTTGGCAGTGTAAAGTATATGCAATAGATTTAAGTATTAGAGAAGGGAGGGGTAAAGAGCTCGTTCTGGGGCAGAGAGGTCAGTGAAAGCTGATTGTTCACCTGGTAATTACAGAGGATCTCCTAAGAACAAAGCTGAAGATTGAAAACGTATGACTGTTGGGAGACAGATATAAGAATAGATGTAAGCCTTCACAATACTCAGACATCCAAAGCTGGTTGTTTAGGCAGCAGGGCTTATATGAAGGAGGAGGTATACTAGACAGTTCTAGGATTTTTTGAGCCTTAAAGCCCATGAGTGAGGAAGTGTCATTATTTATCATTATTCACCTGCCCCTTCCGTATATGTGACTGTGACTGAGGACTTTGTTCCTTAGATCACCCGGTATTCATGAGACTTCTCTGAAGAACTTTCTTGCTGGTCTCAGTATCAAGAAGAGCAGATCTTCTTTGGGTTAAAAAAAATTTGCCTTCAATGTGATAAGAATTGAATTTTAGATGAGACCTCCCAGTGTACTGGACTCGGGGGGTGCATTTCCTTCAAATGACATTCATGTTTGGCTCCATATTTTATGCCTTATTTTTTATTTCACACACTTCTTTTTGTAGGTTACGTACTCTGGTAAGCTATCTTGAATTCTTTTTTTAGGACAAGGTGGCATATAAATATAAGGAAATACATAAATGAAACAGCAGAGGGAGGTTTGAAGGCCCAGAATACTGTCGCTGGGAAGACAGCTGTGATTGTGGTAAGAGTTATGGTCTGTGACCACGATAATGAGTATGTTATTAGGACAGCAATCCAGCAGTAATCACAGAATCAGGCAGATCCTGGTCCAGGTCATAGCTCTTTCGCCGTTTACTAGTTGTGGGATGAGGCATACCATCCTCTAAACCTTAATTTCCTCATCTCTAAAACAGTGATCGCTTTGTATTGGGGGCGTAGATTAAATATGGTAATGTATAGAAAGCACGTAGCACAACTGTTATTATCGACATTAGCCACTGTTATTATCAACACGACCACTTGGACAAGCAGCGGGTGGGCCGCCACTCTTGGCCAGGTCTTCTGTGCGCACTGACATTGTAGGAAAGCTCTCCCCCCCTCCTCTCCCCACGTCTCCCACACCCACAGACGCCAGGCAGCCGTGTCTCGGCCCGAGATGGATCACGCCTGCGGAGCGCACCTCCACACGGGCCACCCTCCTGCAAGGTGCACGGCCGAGGCCCAGTCTTGCAGAGGCTGCCAAGAGACCCAATGCGCAGGTTAAGACAACCCTACAACTGTCTTTGAGGTCCTTACCCCGACCCGACCGTGCGCTCTGATCTATGCAGGAGAGGCCCGTGAGGGACACGGGGTCCAGACTGAAATGCCCCCGCAGCGGTCGCAGGCGCGGGGTGGAGACTGCGGGACGCCTGCGGGGAAGGTGGTGGTGGGGGGGGTCCCACGGGAGCCGACAGGTGAAGCCGGTTTCCCAGGGCCCGGGTGGAGGCAGCCGGGCTCGCAGCTCCTCTGCAGGGCGCGGGCTCGGCGGGACGCAGCGTGGCCAGTAGCCCGCCCCGCTTCCCTCTGCCCCTGGACTGGAGGGCCAGCGCGGAGAGCCGGCGGCAGGCAGGGGTGTCGGGGAGTACCGGGGGCAGGTCGGGGAAGGGCGGCGGGCGCAGCGCGCTTCCTCCCGCCGACGGCCGCCGCGCGTCAGGTGGCGCGAGCGCGAGTGCGAGCGTGCGCGCGGGGGTGCGGCCGAAGGGGCGCGCTCACAAAGTTTGTGCCGCGGGTGCGCTCGATCGGGCTGACCGGGCTCGGAGGGCGGCGGGCGGCGCGGGCGAGGCGCCGCGCCCCGCCGAGCCCGTCCCCGCTGCGCTAGGTGAGGCGGCTGCTGGAGCGCGCCGCGGCCATGGGCACCCTGGGCAAGGCGAGAGAGGCTCCGCGGTGAGTAGCGGCGGCCGCGGCCCTCGGGAGCGCCCGTGGCCCTTCTGGGAAAGAGGCAGTGCGCAGGCGAAGCCCCGAGGGGCGCTGCTGGCCCTGGGGGGGGCGGAGGTGGGGACCGGGGTCTCGGGGAGACCCGCGCGAGGGGCGGATGCGACTGCAGCGCACGGTCGCCGCGCCCGGGCATTGGGGAGGGAGCAGGTGCTGCGGGGTTGGCGTGGCCGCGAGGCCGGAGTTCGCCTGGCGAGATCCGGAACTGTGAGGCCCGAGCCCTTCACCCAGCTGGCACGCGACGCCCTCCTCCCCCAAGTCCTCGCACCGGGCACCCGGGACTCCCACTCGCAGACTTTCCGCGCCGCCCGCGCCTGCTAGGGGCGCGGGGCTCCGGCAGCGACACCTGGCGGTCTCTCCCTTCCCTGCTCAGCACGGCCGGCCGCGTTGGCGGCGAGCAGGCGGGTAGAGGGTACACCGCTTGGTCGCCCTTGCCTCGAAGAAGTTTCCAGATCCGTGGGTCAGCGAACCAAATAGCCTCTGGGTGGGAACCTGTACTCCCCTCCCCCATCATGATTCCGGAGAGATGTTTCTGGTGGGTCTTGGATGACAGAAGTTGAAGGAATAGTGACAGTGAGTAAAAGGGCTTTGGCAGAAAAAGGGGTAGGCAGCTTTGAGTTTATCGCCAAAAGACCAGAATCAGACAACGGCCTGGTCTCGGCATAGGGCTGGACAGGTTGTGCACTTCACAACTCCATTCACTTAGTGATGTGACTGTACTTATAATCCCCGGAAGTAAGGCTCTTGGTCCTTTTTTGCACTCCCTGTCTCCTCCCCCCCATGTGCCCCTGAGGGTCTACCACTGTACTTTGCACTAGATAGGGCCTCCGAGGGTGTGAATTAAATTTTGTATTGTAAGGGGGAAGAGAGAACAGGACTGGAAAGAATCCTCATTAGAAGCATCAAAAAACGCATCTTCCACTGCAGACAAGGTTGCGGAAGTTCCAGTTCTCTTCTTCCATTTCATCCCTTACTCTGCTAGGCTGTATTTCACTAAAAATCCAAGCCTGAAACTGTGACCTCCACTGAGATATCTGTGCCTGAAGAGAGTCTTACCTAAACCAGTTCAGAGTTTTGACAGTCTCCTTCAGCAAACCCTGTTAGGCCTTGACCACTTTTAGGCTCAAAAAAACCACCTTCAAGTTAATTTTCTCTCCAGGTTTTGGTTTTTCAATTCAGAAGGAAACTGGCCAGAAAACATTTGGCTACTGTCCATTAAAAATATGCCGCTTCAAACTTAAAGGCCATTCATTTTATAGATCGTTAAAAACATCCTTCAACCTGTCTAGCATAAAGCATTTTATAAATCCTTGTCTACCACTGTCATCTGAAGAGACAATATGATTTAAGAATTTTTCACAGAAAAAGAGCCATGTTTCCTAGTCTACGGTGTAAATAATCCCCATCTTCCTAGACCTCTTTGGTTCCAGTTTGATTTTTAATACTTTCTCTTCTTTCTAGTTTCTCATGCCTAAGCCTTCTGAGTCTCTCTGGCCTCCATACCTTACAGATTGCATCTCTCAATCCTCCCTTCCTTTTTTTGTTCCTTCCCTGAAGACTCCCTTCAGGTTCTTTCTTTATACCCAAATCTACCCTGTTTCCTCCTAGTTCTGGTAAAAGCATCTACCTCAGAGAAATCCTCTTATGAACCAAAGTGGCTTCCCTTACTGGTGACACTTGGAAGCATTACTAGAATTAGAGAACAGGGCAGTCTTAGAAGTTCTGAATGGTCAATACCACCAACCAAGAGAGAAGATTTAGTTTTCCTTGGGTCTTCCCAGAGGGAAGAGCTCTGTCTGTAGATACAGTCTCTAGTTGTAGGTACCTGTTCTTCAGGGTTTAGGTAGAAGGACTGCAAAAGGCCTGAGAGAAAGAGTCTTCCACTATGACTGACTTTTTTTTATACCTTTCCCCTACTCTGCCTTTGGTGGAGGCCTTAGTGGTGTGGAAGGCAGAAAGTTCGCTAATCCCAAACACTGGACAAGTAACCCCAGGTTTAGGGAATTGTCAGTGCTTCTGGGAACGGAGCCCTGCTGGGGAGCATGGCAGGGGTCATAGGAGGCTGGCTTCTAGCCTGTCTCTGTACTGGTGGGCAGGCACGTTGCCCTTTTGATCTTGGACTTCCACATCCATAGAGGAGAGGTTTGGAAAATGATCATGAAGAGTCCATCTAGCTCTGGGGTCCTGTGGACAGTTTCAGGGGCCTGCAGAAGGAGTAGGGGCTGAGATTCAGTCTCTATGTTATCAGCCATGCTTTTGAAGGATTTTACTTTTGTTTTACATTGAATTGACCTTTTCAGCCTCTCTGTGACGATCTACTTACTAATTCTGATGTAGTGAAAGGTACACAGTTCTAGGCACAGCACGTATTTATTAAATGGATAAAGCCAGAGAGGTACAGGTTATAAATCTATAAATCTCAGATTTAATATATATGAGTTGTATAACCTTGGCTATGTCTTTTAGCCAAAATGACTCAGTTTCAACATCATGCAATGGAGATAACATCTTTCTGAGCTGTAAACCTCAAAGACTGTAAATTTCCACCACATCACCTGCCATAGCATAGGTACTCAGTTAACAATGGCCATTATTATTTTGTCCTCAGGTACTGATCTGATTCTGGGGCTATTACAGGGTCTGGGGAAAAAGCAGTAATGGCCAGAAACTTGGTTGAGCCCTGTAGCACCAACTTGATCTTTCAGGAATCAATGCTTTGGGTTACCAGGTGCCCAGTAGCCAGTCGTTTATTTGATTTTGTTGGATTCACCCCAGCTCAGAATAGAGTCAGTCGCCACTACAGACTGGCACCCTGGATCTAGTTGTAAACAAATTGCGAAGGGCCAGGGTGCCCCTTCGCAGGTCTTACTGTGTACTGAGTAGCCCCATAGTTTGGTGGTGTACCGTCTTTTAACAGGCTGGTTTCCCCAGACCCCTGTGCCCAGCATTTTATTTTGATCTAATAAGTTTTCTGCCCCATCTGGGTGAGATTATATCTTGCCAGAGTTTTCCCAAACATCCCCCTTGAAACTGCTTCTCCTTCTTAGAACATCATGCTTCTTACCTTTTATACTCATGGGACATTTACTTAAGATTTATATAGTTACCTTTTCATTTCAATTTGATTCCCTGACTCAATTTTTGTATAAAGAACTTCTAGATTACCTTTATTAACAACAAAACTAACATATCATGAGTATATGTTATGGTTCACAAAGTACCTTCACACAGACTCCCTCACTGTGGTCCCCTCTGGCCTGTCACAATGTCTTACTCAAAGAATAAGCACTCATAGATTCATTGATGTCATTATGTGTTTATCAAACTATATAATGAGTAACTAAAGTTACAGGTCTGAGGTATGCATTTTTCTTTTCCTTTTCTTTGGTCATAAACTATGAAATAACCAAAGCCACAGTAGGGAGAGGAGAACTATCTGTGCTAAAAAAGTTATCACTATTAAACCTTACAAGATTATAGATATGTATCTGTGTGTGTGTATTTTTTATTGGAGAGGAAAATAAAATAATTAGCCTTCATAAATCATTTTGCAAAACAACTGTTCCCGATGAGGCCACAGCCAAAGATAAAGCTATGTGTGAATGGATGAAGGTCCATTGGACTTCTAAGCCATTTCCAGATCCAAACTTGTACTTTTACATTTAGTTCTGGAACAAAGCTTTCATAGCTCTGCTTTCTTTTTTAATAACTAGGAACCCTAGTAAGAAGTTGATAGAATGATGTTTAATAATAAAAATTACTCATAGCAATTACCTGTAGTATCAATAATGAAACACAATATCTTAAAACCAACAAAGATTTGTAAGAAAGGCAGGACTCATTTAAAATCTAAACACCACCACCACCACCCCTCACCTCCTGCACGTGGATCCTTACTCTTTGACCTCCCCCCAAGGTCCTTAAAGATGTTCCCGAGGCTGCCTGACTCTGTGTAGTACTGCTCAAGATGAATGAGTTAGCTGAAGATCAGACCAACTTAAATAATTCTTAAGACCCAAGTCAGTGGTCTGGCAGCTAAAATAAAAAAATATTGCTAGGAGCTAAGGACTGCCAAGATGTGGTCTTGCCTATGCCTTTCTCCTTCAGGAACTGGGAGATGGGAGGCCAGAGCAATCCCTGGAGCCAGGGTAAAGAGCCCTAGTTGCAACCCTGAAAGCTCACCTTGTTATTTGCTGGGGAGATGTCTCTTTAACAGCCAACCAGTCCTTTTGGTGCATCTGCCAAGTGGGAGGGGTATGTCTTCTATCAGCCCAACTCCAGGGATTAATTGTCTTATCTCCATTCCCTTCCTTTCCAATCTGCCTTCAGAGTGTGGAGCTGCCAGTTTGTCCCCTAGCTGCTGTGCTTGCCCTCACTGCCTTCTCTCTTTCCCTAGGAAACCTATCCATGGCTGCAGAGCTGCCCCCAAAGCAAGACTAGAGGCAAAGCCAACAAACAGCTCCTACCCCTCCCAAGCCATCCCCGCCCAGATCACCCAGTTCCGAATGATGGTGTCTCTGGGACATTTAGCCAAAGGAGCCAGCCTGGACGATCTCATTGACAGCTGCATTCAATCTTTTGGTGAGTTGGCTAACTGCCCACATGCACAGAAATCGCTGTATTACTTTGTTCTTCCTTAAAAAGTGCTTATAGAATAGCAACCTAGATTGTATTTTGGTTTTAAAAATAGCTTTTGAGCCTTTGAAATATTGGAGACAGTCTGCAGAGCCTATGGCACATGACTATGTGGGTGTAATAGGTCGTGATGAGAAGTGCAATTTAAAGTGAGAAAAGTTGCTAAGGAGAGTTTGCATTTCCATTTCTCTTAGGATGAAGGTTTTTCTCGTGATGAAAAATATCATAAAATGACATTGTGCATCTGGTGCTTTGACACTTTTCTGTTCGTGCATTCCCAGGCATGTAAAGACTAGGTTTCATGAGCAAACATTGTTATCAAACAGAAATTTGAACCCCTTGGACAAATAAAGTCTTAATAATCACCCTTATAATCTGGAGGGTAACTATAGTAGAATAGGAAGGAACTGGGTGAAGCAAAGATGTTTGTGACTAGAAGATATTGGTTAATAAATGTTGTGATGCAGGGCTTAAGGACTGGGAAGTCAGTGTGCAGACAGGCACATTGGCGGTGGAGTCCTCAGATGCTGCGCCCCATCAGCACTGCTGCTCACTGAGGGGTGCACAGCTTAGTGCAGGTGGCAAGCAGTTATCTGAAAAGATTTTTAATTTGTGTGTACTGCCTTTCTTTAGATTGTGATTTATGAAATGGTGATTGAAAAATATCAAGTAGTTGCTCCCTTCCAAAGGAGGAATGATTAAAATAGAAGGATCACAGTAAAATTTTCGTCTGGATTTCCAGCTTCGTGTTCCCCCATGTGTCCCTTTTTGTATCTCTCCATCTCCCACCGTGAAGCAGAGGACCCTGTGTGGCTCATTTCAGACACACCGACTCCCACCAGCCTACCCCAGCCCCAGGAGCCTCCTGAGAAGCCAAGGGGAGGCTGAATCAGGTCCCAGGCAGCACAAGATCCATTAGATCTCAAAACTAGGGACTCTTGGCAGGATGTGTTCAGTGCTCGCCCAGACCTTACTTACACAGTTGTGAAACACTTGACATTTTAGGGATAATAATTTAGTGCAACATTGAAGAGTTTCAGCTATTTCAAAATTCATTTAAAGTAATGATTCTCAAACATTAGTGCATGAGAATCACAGGGAAGTTTTTTTTTTTTTTTTAGTCACACAGATTGCTGGGCCCATCCGCAAAGTTTCTGCTCTAGTCCATCTGGGGTGAGGCCCAAGAATTTGCATTTCTAACAGGTGATGCTAATGCAGCTGACCCAAAACTCCCACTTGGAGAATCACTGCTTTAGAGTGCTGTTTGTTGTAGACTTTTTAATTTGGAAAAGAGAAAGAACTTTTATTATTACTAGCTTATTAAATTTTGATTAGATTTATCTTTCTTTTCACTTTAATCTTTTAGTTAAGAATGAATTTGGGAGCAGAATGAGTGGCTTTCGATTTCAAAATAATCTCCTTAGAAAAGAAGCATGGAGAGAGCTAAACTAGAGACAGTGATGACCAGGGGAAGCTTGGCTGAGGATGGACTGTTATTCATCATGTCCTTCCCTCAAACCTAGTTCCCAACTTGAATAAACGGCAAAGAACCTTACACTGTTTTGGTAGTCATGTTTACTGGTCTTTAGCAGAGCATTGTGACTCATTTCATGAATAAGTATTTTTATTCTATGTTTCACTATTGAAATAAAGGAGACCAGGCCGGGTTTGGTGGCTCAACCTGTAATCCCAGCACTTTGGGAGGCCGAGGCAAGTGGATTGCCTGAGCCCGTGGGTTCGAGATCAGCCCGGGCAACTTGGCGAGACCTCGTCTCTACAATAAATAAAAAATTAGCCGGGTGTGTTAACGTGCGCCTATAGTTCTGGCTACTTGGAAGGCTGAGGCGGAAGGATTGCTGGAGCCCAGCAGGTTGACACTGGGATGGCTGTGAGCATGCCACTGCACTCCAGCCTGGGCTATGGAGTGAAGCTCTGACTCAAAATAAATAAATAAATAAAAAGAAAGAAAGAAAGGAGACCAAGAATGTATTTATCAGGCAATCTTTCTTCCTCTCATGCCCATCATGCAATTACTGGCTGAGTTCAGGACTGTTTCCCTGGCCTTCAAACAACCATAATATCAACCTAAAATATACACAGCTAGTTCTGAAGTCCTTCCCCAGGATGACCGAGCCTAATTTACTCCCTCAGCACGTCCTATAAGGGCAGTGATACCTTGTTTTCTGGAATAGGTTGAACCAAAAAAAAAGTGCCTTAAAATCCAAAGCTGTAAAAATCCCGTTGAGTCTAATAGTCTTCCATCCATTATCAAGAAACATTGATTAAGCCCCTGAACACACCTGGCACTGTGGTAGGCAGTGCACCAGGAGAATCACAGTGACTGAACTCCTCTTCCACTAGAATTTATAATACCTGAGAAACATACTGTTCAAGAAAAAAAGATTTACAAAGAAAAAGGAGATAATAAACAAAGACATGCCCAAATAATTCATTTTTCATGCACTGTAGAGTTTGAGTAGGTACACTGCACAGGTGAGGATATAGATATTAACAGCTACCATTTGTTCAAACCCGTCTTGGGCCATGGGAATGCTGCAGGAAGTCGGTAGGATGAGCTCGCAGGGTTTTGTGTATCACGTACTGCAGAGTTTTTTGTCCCAGAATTTACATGAAAGACACGAAAAAGTAAAGATACTCTGTGCCTGGAAGGAACAGGAGATAGCACCTTTGGTCTGTGACTTCGACTTTCTCCTTGCTCTTTGGTTATCAGTCCACACCCGTCTATGGGGATGGGGCTTGGAAACTGATCTATGGAAGGGATGGAGCTGGGGGTGGGGATCAGCAGCAGAACTGTGATAAGGAAAAACCCATGACATAATTTGTGCTTGTGCTCTGTGGGTCTCCTTGAGAAGTGACCTGGGAATAGTACACAGTGAGGCTAGTGCTTCTCATGAACCTTATCTTACTGGTTATTTTCTCAGGCTTGTATAGAAAAATGTTGCTTTGGATTAAAGCAATCTAGCTTAGCTATTGGTTAATGAATTTCAATGTCTATTTATTTTAATACCTGTGAAGGAGAGGGAAATAGTGCAGAAGTGGGTGGAGGAATTATTATTATTATTGTTGGTACTCTCTTATTTTAGACACTAATTTAAGCGACTCCTCCTACCAATCTGGAAGAAAAGAAGAAAAAAAACTTTTGAAGAGAAGGACTAATTGTTAATTTATTTTCTACTGCCTCCTCAACCTCACCTTAATTTCAGAAGGTTTGAATTGACTATAGCTATGCTGTCCAATTCAATAGTCAGTAGCCACATGTGACTGTTTTCATATATATTTCAATTAATTAAAATTAAATCAAGTATAAAATTTAGTTCCTAAGCCTCACTAGCCATAGGTCAAGTGACTAATATCCCCAAGTGGTAGCTACTCCTGGAAAGAATAGAGAATATTTGCACTGTTGCAGAAAGTGTGTTGGACAGTGCTGGAGAGGGTAGATGATTGACTTCAAGCAGAAAAGCAATAGACAGTCTTTCTGGAAGCTGTAGGATTTGCATTTTGCTAGCATTGCTAGCCTGAATATTGCTTAAAGCATCATGGGCATTCAGAAGTCTTTACTGATGGCTATTTCTTTAGCATTATTAACCATTAATTACCACCCACACTGTTCTCAGAAGAAGGACTTATTATGAAGCTTTTAAGGAAGGTAGCCAGTATGTACAAATTAAGAGTACTTTGGAAAGGCCTCCAGCAAGCCTCCCATTGTCACACACAAGGTTACAGATCTGTGATTAGAAACTTAGTGTCTTGAGTCATAGTTCTTTGCTTGAACCATGAGACAACCTACTCCCACCTTCTGTTTTAATCAGAAGTCCTGTTTTACATTCTCGGCATATTATTGCTAGCTAATCCACTCTCTGAACATAATGAGGGAAATCATCACAACCTGGTTACACTTATGTCAAATGTTTGTGAATCACACCATCTGTTTCAGAGGTAGAAAAGATTTATGAGGTCATCTGGTCTTTTTAACATTTTTTCACTTTATAAGAGGGCTGCCACCATTTGGGGTCGAATGGAGGGCTTCTAATGTTCAAATTCACAAAGCTTTTTCCTTGTCCCCATCTCAATGCAGGACACCTTCTGACAGCGTCAGAAAGAAAACTGCACACCTGCCTCAGAAAGGGGCCCCTTAGTTAAGCAGACCTCCTGCTCCTGGTGAGGTGTGGGAAGAAACTCAGAATTTCTTTTTACCTGTCAGTGTAAAGGAAATGCATCCTAGTGTCTTATATGTATGAACTGTGTTTTTATTTTTTCTTGGAGTTTCATTTGTATTGATTTTTTTTAATACTCTGAACAACTCCAAAATAGGCAAGTCAGGTATTACTATCTCCGTTGAACAAACGAGAAGATATATCGAGCCTCTGATATTTAAAACAACTTACTTAATTTCCCCTGATCTCAAAAGAAAACATGCTGCTTATGTTCTCGTTCCCCTGTCCCTAGCAGTCACTGGCAACCTGGGCTGGGTCCTCTCTCCTAAGACAGCTCTGTCCTAAAACTGGTCTTCCTGTGCATAGGGGGGATCTGCATGCCAAACAGGAAGGGCCTGCACCCTTTGCCCACCAATCTGCAGACCTGTCTCCCTAAGATTAGAAATTATGCTTCTTTAAGTCTAAGAAATATTGATTGAACCTCATCTATATACCAGGAGTCTGCCTAAATTCTCTCTTGAACAAAATGTTGATCAATAAATCGCTGTGTGTATTGTGCCAATGCTATCTAAAAACCTCTCAAACTAGAAACCTCCTAAACTAATGGATATGTGTTCTTTACTGTGGAGCATGTGGATGTTAAAGCATTCTGTAGGTTTCAGCATATTAAAGGTAGAACACTACATCTGTTTTTAAAATCAAAGTCAAAGAAGGCAAACACACACTGGTTGGGACCACAGTTCCTTCCATGGCAAAGGAAAGACTGGGTATGTTTTATCACTCTATAGCTTTGTCTGTACACAAGAGAAAGATGCCCAGGGGTCATGGGAGCATAAGACGAGAAGCCAAGGGCTATAACATCAATGGGCACATGGACCCAACAATAGGCAACTCCAAGGAACAAGGTCTGATATCCTGTCAGGAAGGGCCTGAAGTCTTAGCCACTGCTGGCAACAGATTCTATGTGGAGGAGAATACAATTCCCCCATAAACCACCTCACTGGAACACCCAGTGTCTGGAAGTCACTGCTACAGGGTTTCATGTATGAAGGATGGTCCTAGGGGCACCTACATCCTAAAGCTTCTAGTCATCAGAGCAGCTCCTAGGCTGTCCTGGGCCCTCTAGAATGAATTAGCATTATATGATTGGATGCTATGTATTCTGAAGAGCCCTTTGCTGCATCTTTGACAGGCTGGCATCACCCAGGGCCCCAGATTAGCATGTCCTCCCTCTCACGAGTGTGAGTTTCAGTGCCTGCCAGGCCTGAGAAAAGAGGAGATGGGAAATCCCCTTCACTCTTATCTGGCTTCCCTCTCTGGAGGGAGTATAACTGCTTATGCATAAGTTAGACAATGTCTCAGGAATGCTGAGCATTTTCATGTAGTAAATCCATCTAGAGAGATGAGTTTTACTGCTGAGCGAAAGAGAGCTAGAGACAGACAATGGACTGACATTGGTTAGACACTTACTGACTATGGGCTCTGTAGGGTCCTGAGCCTTCACCTTAGTTGACCCAGTTTATCTTCCCAACAACCTTATGAGTTGGATACCACTGTGCTCTTGTAACTAATGGGGTGAAGCTCAGGGATGTTAAGTGACCGTGGAAAATGGTCCCGCTCATTAGTAGGAGAGTTGCTGGGAACTGAAATCTGGTCAGTTTTTCTCTGAAGCTCATGTTCTTTCTGCTGCACCAGAGACTCTCCAACTTCAGCATGAGGAATAATCAGCAGGGGAGTGCATTAAACACCCAGACTCCTGATGGCCAGCCCCAGAGATTTTCATTCAGCCAGCAGTCACTGTGGTTTTGGTGGAGATGACCCAGAAACTGATTTTAAGAAATACTGTCCTATAATCCACTTGCTTCCTGGATGTCCCAGAACATTTTCTCATGTTTTCTAGGAAAACTTGAAGGCCACAAATCTCTAGAGAAGCAATAGAGCATATAGGTTTTTCAACTGCATGAACTAGAAAAGCACACGGTGAAGTCAGCCTCTTGAAGATCATTAAAGCCAGCCAGCCAGATCTAATTAGAGCAAGGCCTGCCTGTGAGCAGGTTTCAAATCCCAAGACCAAGTGGCTTTTCCTACTTTTATGGCTCTTCTCAACTGCAGTAAACCCCCTACAAAACTTAACACTCAGCCAGACTCGGTGGCTCAGCCTGTAATCCCGTGCCTTTGGGAGGCTGAGGTGAGTGGATTGTCTGAGCCCGCGGGTTCGAGACCCACCTGGGCAGCGAGACCTCATCTCTACAATAAATCCAAAAATCAGCTGGGCGTGGTAGCGCGTGCCTGTAATTCCGGCTACTTGGAAGGCTGAGGCAGAAGGATCGCTGGAGCCCAGCAGGTGGAGGCTGCGGTGGCCGGGAGTGGCCACTGCACTCCAGTCTGGGCGACAGAGTGAGACTCCAACTCAAAAACAAAAACCAAAAAAACTGAACACTCTGTCTACCTTTCAACCTTGGAAATAAACAGAATGTGGATGTCTGTTCCAACTACAGTTAGATGCTTTGAACTCAAAGATAACATTCCTAGTGTAAATTTCTAGCTTTATGCAACACCTCAGTTTCCTATGGTGCTGTGAGGGCTTGCTCCCTAACTTATGCAGATCCCCTGTGGATCAGAGGCCCATAAAGTAGTAGCTTAGCTGGGGAGAAAGTGGAAGGGGTGCTTCCCCTGAGTACTTATCCAAAAGTTCTACTTTGCCAACAATTGTTTTAAGGCCATATGTTGACATGAAGATTATTAAGTCCATGATGAAAACACATTAGGAAACAGTGTGAAAGCAAAAGCAGTTTGTTCAATAATTGACAGAAACAGCAGTGGTTGGGCCCTGAGATCCCTGGAGGAGGTCATCTACAGTACAGGCCCCACCCACACCCCATTTCCTGGTGTTGGGACCTGCCCACTCCTGCCTGGAGCAGTTATAGCAACTGGACTTTGAGCCTTGTTCTGTAGTTGCAGTGAGTTTGGGCTACAGCCTAGTTGGGGTTGCCCTACAGTGTCTGGGAGGGAAAGAGCTGGGAAAGAGGGAATGGAAGCAGGGCCAGCCTTATGGGCACCACCCTACAGAGATACACAGGGCTCGGTTCTTGGTTTAATGTTGTTGCCATCTTGAAATTCCTAAAAATTTTTTAACAAAGAGCCTCCCATTTTTAATTGCATTGGGTCTCCACAGTCAGTGATCTGTGTAAAAGTCACAAGACCAGAGAGCAAAAATAATTCATGTGCTGAAGACACATAGAATGATGTGGGTTTATGTCTTCTTTCCTTTCTTCTAGAAAGTTAAAATTGTTAAAGTATATAAATATGTATTTTCATTGTCTCCTAGCAGTGGTGTACTGGACTCCAGCTCACACGATTGTTAAATTTTGAGTAATTTTGAAAGCCAGTTGTGAAACAAATCCGTGATTAAAAATTAAATTATGTACACTAACAGTTAAATTATACTAAAAATGAGGATAAGAAATTCTCAAAACTCATCATGTTCTAATATATTACACATTTTACTATTATCTTTTGGGGTTATAGCTGTTAAATCTGTATGGCAGAAATGCTTTATAATGATATGCTCCCATGCATCTTTTCCCAGTTCTGTGTTCAGTGAAGTTATACTAGTAGTTTGCCAATGCCTATGTTAAGAGTATTTTTGCCTCAGAAATCAGCAAACTCTACTAATCAGGGCTTCCTCTTTAATCCCACTCCTGATGGACCCATTGTCCCACATTTACCAGCACACCACTGTCTCCCAGGTACAGAGGGAGCTTACATAGCAAAATGTTGAGGTGGGAAGGAAGTCTAAAATCTGAGGATTATATTTTGTATCACCTAATTAGGATAAGGTGATAATTTTGCCTTGCTTTTCTTCTTTCATCTATGTATCTTATAAAACACAAACTCTCCATGTGCTCTTCAAAGAATAGAAACAGTATACCTTGCAGATAAGGAAATCAAATATCAGTGATGTTTAGAAGTATTATTTAAAAAGTGACAATGGAACTTTAAAACTGATAGATTCTCATTTTAGAGTTGAACCTACCACTCTGTGTTTCTGTTGTTTTAATTCACCTCTAAAAAGACTCTAAGATTAAGCCATTCTTGTTTCTGACCAACCAAACCTCAATTTTGTGAACTTTTGTTCTTCATGTATTATATCTCAATTTGCTTCTGATTCTATTTGTTCAATCATTTGCCTTCATTTTCTGCTTCGTGCCTGATAACAGACACAGTTGATGTGTATAACCAAGCTTTCGTTGAGTATGTTGTCGTTAGTTTGTTTGCCAACTGTATTTCTAATTTTATGAACTGTCTTTCACATCCTTTGGCTATTTATCTATTGCTGCTTATTGCTTTTATAACTAGAGGTTTGCAAAAGCTGTTAACTCATTTGCTACAGACTTTTTTTTTGCCATTATTTATATTTTTATGTTGGTTTTGGTAGTGTAATGTACAGAAATTTTACATTTTTATGTGGCTAAATTTGACCACGTTTCCTTTTATCTTTTTAAAAATTCTAAACTTAAAATCCCTGTTTCAAAGATTTGGTGAATATTTTGTTGTCATTTTAATTGGAGTTTTATTAACTCCATTGTATAATTCCATATCATACACTGTTGTGGATGATCAATAAAAGCTTGTCAATAAGTTATTACTGGAGAAAAATAAGCCCTCAGTTTTGTTTCTGTGATTGTCATTGGTTTAAATTGTAACTTAAGCCTCAGTTTCCCTCACTGTAATACTGTTGAAATGATTTGTGAAACTAAAAATGTCTGGGAGGTGTAATGAAGTATCAGTTATGATATTGAACATGAACTTGAAGTTCCTACAGGAATATATACCTTTAAAGGATGTGCTTTTGGGCTGAGTGTGGTGGCTCAGCCTGTAATCCCAGCACTTTGGGAAGCCAAGGCGAGAAGATTGCCTGAGTCCGGGGGTTCAAGACCAGCCTGGGCAACTTGGTGAGACCTCATCTCTATAATAAATCACAAAAACTAGCCAGGCGTGGTGGCATGTGTTTCTAGTTCCAGCTACTTGGAAGGCTGAGGTGAAAGGATCTCCTAAGCCCAGTAGGTCAAGGCTGCGGTGGCTGTGAGCATGCCCCTGCCCTCCAGCCTGGGTGACAAGAGTGAGACTCCAACTCAAAAAAAAAAAAAAAAGAAGGATATGCTTTTGATCTGTTAGTAGAACCTGTTTCCTTAGCGTAGAATCTTAGAAACTCAGCCAAATTTAAGGCCTTTTTTTCCTCTCAATATAGACTCAGTCTCTGTTGTTCTTACATAGACTTTTTTCATTATGGCAAAATATACATAATATAAAATCAATCACTTACATAGCCTTTTAATGTTTTTTTAACTCAAGGGGTACATGTGCAGGTTTGTTACATAAGTATATTACATGATGGTGAGGTTTGGGCTTCTGTGGAACCCATCACCTAAATAGTAAGCATGGTACCCAGTAGGTAGTTTTTCAACCCTTTTTTCCCTCCCTTGCTCCCTGCTTTAAGAGTCCCCAGTGTCTGTTTCTGCTCTGTGTACCCAATGTTTAGCTCTCTCTTATAAATGAGAACATATGGTACTTGATTTTATTTCTGGGTTAATTTTCTTAGGATAGTGACTTCCAGTTCTGTGTTGCTGCAAAAGACATGATTTCATTCTTTTTTTATAGCTGTGTAGTATTCCATGTGTACAGGTACCACATTTTCTTTATCCAGTCTACCCTTGATGGGCACTTAGGTTGATTCCTTGTCTTTGCTATTGTGAATAGTGCTGTGTATCTTTTTGGTAGAATGGCTTATGTTACTTTAGTTATATATCCAGTAATGGGATTGCTGGGTCAAGTGGTAATCCTATTTTTAGCTCTCTGATACATCTCCAAACCACTTTTCACAGAAGTTGAACTAGCTTACATTCCCACTAATGGTATATAAGCATTCCCTTTTCTCCACTACCTTGCCAGCTTTTGTTTTTTTGACTTTTTAATAAAAACCATCTGACTGGTGTAAGATCCTATCTTGTGGTTTTGATTTGCATTTCTCTGATGATTAGCAATGTTGAGCATTGTTTTGTGTTTGTTGGCTGCTTGCATGTCTTCTTTTGAGAAGTGTCTGTTCATGTTTTTTGCCTACTTTTTAATGGGGTCATTTTTTTTCATGTGAATTTAGATTCCTTATAGACTTTTGGATATTTGTCCTTTATCAGATGCATAGTTTGCACATATTTTCTTCTATTCTATAGGTTGTACTTCTACTCTGTTGATAGTTTATTTGCTGTGCAGTAAAGCACTTAACTTTGATTAGGTTCCAGTTATCAACTTTTATTTTTGCTGTATTTGCTTTTGAAGACTTAGTCATGAATTTGTTGCCTAGACCAATGTCCAGAAGAGTGTTTCTTAGGTTTTCTTGTAGGAATTTTATAGTTCCAGGTCTTCTTTTTAGGTCTTCAATACATCTTCAGTTAATTTTTGGATATGGTGAGAGATAGAGGGTCCAACTTCATTCTTACATGGTCTTTTAAAATACTGTTTTTATTATTTTTTTTAATTATTTTATTTTTAGTCAGGATCTCACTCCATCCCCCAGGCTGGAGTGCAGTGGCATGCTCACAATTACCACAGCCTCCACCTGCTAGGTTCAGGCGATCCTTCCACCTCAGCCTTCCAAGTAGCTGGAACCACAGGCACACACCACTATACCTAGCTAATTTTTTGATGTAGAGACGTGGTCTCACCAATATTCCCAGACTTATCTCAAACTCCTGGACTCAGGCAATCCTCTCACTTCTGCCTCCCAAAGTGCTAGGATTACAGGCATGAGCCACCACACCTGGCCGAATATTATTTTTAAATATTGACCTTCAAGCATTTACTATGAACAACACAGTTAGTATTAATATTTTATATACATATTCTCACTTAACTCTCATAATTTTGTAAGTTATTGAATTTACAAAGATCTATCTGTAACTCAGCTCTCATACTTTAAAATTTTTAATAACTTTTAAAATTATTCTTGTTCACTTTAGAAAATATAGACTAGCAAAAAAGAAGAAAAGTACAGTCACCCATTCTGCCACCAAGAGTAAGATAAGCACTATCAATATTCTTGGATATGTCCTTCTAGATTCTCTTCTGTGGATATTTACATGTACTATAATCACATTAACTTTTTGAAGATAAATTCACTATAATTGATTCTTTGCTTTCCATAATTCACATGTTAAATAACTATGGTCTTGAAATCAACATTAGTATTTATAAAGAGGTATGCTAGAGCACAAAGTTGCTATTCTAGCCTAAAATTGATTTTTAAAAAATAATTCTGTCATAATCTCTTCAAATATAGGACATAAACGTGAAGGTTGCTTGGCAACTAAAATGATGCTAATGAGGAATTAAAGACATTATAAGAAAAATACTCAGTTCTTTCCAGTGCTAAATGCTAATTGCAATAACTGTGGTTGATTATAGTTATAATAAATGAAGGAAACAAAAAAAATACTTTCACTAACTTAAAATTCTAGATGTGAACTTTTTTTTGTATGCACAGTGAAAGTGAGTTGATGGGATTTGTTGAAGGGAAGCTTTCCTTTAAGAACCAAAGAATACATCTTTTGTCTTTATTAACTTTCTAGAGGAATTTTAAGAAGTAGCTACTGGGTGAGATAAATAGCAAAAACAGTAAGATGCCACAGTTTGATACATCTGTGATTCTTCAGCAGCATAGACAAGATGGTGGGCAGTGGAGTGCAGAGGACCATATTGTCTACTTTGGGTTTTCCAGAGGGTGGCCAAGGGCCCTGGGGTTATTGCTGAGGTTCTTACTAGAGTCTTCAAGTATAAGGTGCTGCCAGGATGGAGACTGACTTGGAGGAACACCAGTTAGTAATTGAAGTGGACAAAAGGAGTAGGAACTAGAGGGGGAAGAGGGAAGTGTAGATACTGCCAGTTTTGTAGTGAAGGAGAGAATGGAAGAACCAGAGGAGTAAGCCAGTTGGGATGAGGCCATCTGAGAACTTAAGCCAGAAAGTGAGAGTTTCTAGGAGGAGCAAATGGAGTTATGTTGGTCTCCTCTCCACTGTTCTGTCTGAACCATGGTCTAGGACTTGTTTATAATCTTCTGAACAGCACCACTTTAAGGGGGAACCCAGGCCATTCAGGAAGCCAAGAAATGTCCCAATTATCACTTACGAGTCCCTCTAGTTAGAATGTAGTTACAGGCTACAGAACATCCTTAAATCTGGTGAGCAGTTAATAGTTTTGGTTAATTTTGCATTCGCTTGTTGAATGCCAAATACCTAGGAGCTTTTTCATGCTTACCTCCCTTCCTCTTCCCCAGTTCATGATCGCCATGGACTCCAGGTTTACTTCATCCAAACCTGCCTTGGTGTGTTCACCATTTGCTTCCAGACCTAGGGAGTTCAGGCCAGACTGGGAGATACTCTAACTTCTGGTGTGCTGCTTCCCAGGAGATAGCCACAAGACCCATGCTGCTGGCCACTGGACTCTGTCTTCAGTTATTGCCAGGGACGAGCACTTGGTCTTAGCAATGGGCTCTGGGGTTCACCTGCCTGTTTGGCTCTGCTTTAAGCCCAAAAGAAAAAGCTCCCTACACTTATTGTGCTTGTGGTCCCCAGTGGCTTAGAGTCTTATCACTGTGTCAGCAACTACCAGTGTCAGTCTAAGATAGACTAACTTCAGTTATCTGAGTACCAAGGAATTCAGCATCTCAGTGCTGAGTGGAGAATGGGCTGATCGTTGTTACTGCTGGCTGTGGAGATTGTGTATGTGGTTTTGCTTATTGTGGTATATACTTATAATTTCCCACAATAAAATCTTAGAAAAATATCCTTAAACCTAAGAGAATAGATGATTGAGAATTACAAGCAATTCAAAGGAATCTATTGTTCTAAGTTTCTTAGATGTTGAAATAGAATGACTGTGTCTGTCTTAAAGAGGGAAGAAGAAAGTGAATTGGGTACTTTGGTTACACACCAGTATCTTGTGCTTGACATCCCATGTCACTGTCAGCCCCTTCCCCACTCAGCACTGAGATGCTAAATTCCTTGGTACTCATAAAGACAAAAAATAATAATAATAACTGGAAACTTTACCCTGAATCCACTGTTGGAGGTTGGAGTTAGAGAAAAGAGAATGAGAGAATGTGATTCTTCCCCTACTCCTCCCCCTGCCCCCCCCAACACACCCAGTTTAGAGCAGGGAAGTGCCGTGGCCCAGCTAATGACAGTGAGGCAGTGAAAAAATTATAACAGGAGCCCACCAGAGGCTGCACAGCATGGTAGCCTTTGGAATCCGAAACTGACTCTGCCGTTTACCAAGTGTGGGCCTTAGGCACATTATTTTACTGCAGTTTTCTCATCTGCAAAGTGGAGAGTCATAGGGAAAATTTTTAAAGATTGTTAGTTGGGTGAAAATTAAATAAGGTACATAAGGTTGTCTAAGGTTGAGTTTTCCCCAGAAGCAGCTCCTGAGACAAGGATTTTATTTTTTAATACTAATAGTTTCCTTTGGAAGATGATCCTGGGTAAAGCTGGTAGAGGAGTCAGGAAGGCAGCTCAGACAGGGCGTATTATCAAGTAACTACTCTGGAAGTCAAGGTAGATGACTCTCTTCAGAACTATGTTATTCAAGGGAAAGGAGCTGGGATATTGACATACCAAGTCCTAGCGGTCATTGGTTGAGAGCTGCTTCTGGAGAGTGTTACCTTCTCCAGCACCTCTGGCCTGCTTTTTACACAGCTGCAGGTGTCAAGGGCCTCCAGAAAGCCCTCAGTTTGGTGGAAGTTGGGTTGGCATACACTATAGTGGTAAGGTCTGAGGGTGTTTGTAACAGAACTTATAGGCTCTGCTACAAAGCCAAAAAGTAAATGTCCAATAAATGTTACATGAGCAAGTATAGGCTACATAAAAATCCAGACAAATAGCTTCAAAGCTGGTTAATAGTCACACTCAAAGTGTATACATACAGATATGAGTATGGACAGATGTCATTCTGTAGGTGTAACCATTTGTGAATGACTCTGGACATTTTCATCAGATTTAAACAAAATCTCTGTTTTTGTTAGACATACTGCTGGGAATAAAAAGAATATTAAATGAAAATCAAAGTTCAGGAAGATGAATAATGTAGAACAAATAACTTAAACAAACAGGATTTCAATAAAAATAAACTGAGCATTGCACTTAAGTTTAAAAACATTGTTTCCTATATGTTTTGGATGGGGGAAACTGTACTAATTGTAGTTTTTATGAAAAATATCAAGGGATTTTAGTAGATTGTAAATTCAGTATTAGCCTACACTATCATGTGTCTTCTCAAAAAGTTAAAACAATCTGAGATTGTGCTAATAGAAGTAGATTTTCCATGTTAAGGAAGTAATGCCTCATTCTATTCTGCAGTCTTAATACTGACACATAGTAAGTAACTCTGTGACCCTAGGAAATTTCTTAATGTTTCTGAGACTCAATTTGAAAGTTAGTACATATGTCCCTGAATTGTTCTGAACTAAGATATCTCACTAGAAAGTCAGAAAGAATTTATGTAAAATGTTATAATTTCATTACACAGCAGGTACTCAAAAACAGTAGCAATCATTATTAGTATAGATTTGTTGAATGTTAGTGTATCACTCCCCCAGGTTAATAATGAAAATTGCTGTGGGGTCCAAAATCATGTCATGGAGATATACAATGGTTGGAATGACTATATCAAAAAAATTACTAGAATGTTGTCATAATAAACATAAACAGGTATGAGCCTAGAGGGTAATATTGTAATTTTACATGAATTTAAGCTATATTAATTTGATGTTCACTAAATAAGACCCAAAAAGTCTCTCATAGTTTTTCAAAATATTAATCAGGGCAATGACAGAAATCTAATATGAACTCTTTTGGAATGTATTAAAAGGTATATAGGGTAATTCATATAACTAAAACACAAGAAGAGTCCAGGATGCC
The DNA here is from genome assembly GCA_027257055.1 of Cephalopachus bancanus. Taxonomy (NCBI): domain Eukaryota; kingdom Metazoa; phylum Chordata; class Mammalia; order Primates; family Tarsiidae; genus Cephalopachus; species Cephalopachus bancanus. Next base: position 612,642 of record JAPVLO010000300.1, on the reverse strand, counting down.
TGTAGGCCTTGGGAACGTCTGAAATTGGATACTAGAATACCATCTGGGGACTCTAGCATGTGTGCGTGTGTGTGTGTGTGTGTGTGTGTGTGTGTGTGTGTGTGTGTGTGTGTGTCCTGTCTCTGACTTGCTTCTCTCTGCTTGTCAGCAAATCATCTCTTTCACTGAATATTTGTTTCCTCCAGGGACAGCAAACATGCACTAACAGCTGTAAGTCATGCATCTCTTACCATTAGAGATTAATATTCTTTTTCTCAAGGTCAGTGGAAAATTTTCTAGGGATGAATTTTAACTGGTTCAAATTGGGCCAGGTGGCTACTGCTTGAATCAATACACCATAGTCACCCATGGAGTCAGTTAGGAATGCAGTGTTTCTCTCTAGAACCGCAAGACTGAATTTGGGAAAGGTATGTTTTCCAAAGGAAGGCTGATGTGCTGGGCACATAAATGAGTATCTGTCAGTTATGGCCAAAATCTGACCAAAACTAGAGTTGCAGCATGCTATTAAAGCTTAGTCTTTGGACTTTAATATGGGAATGGAAAAGATAAGAGAGTATAGAGAACACAAATAGTTAAATAATATATAAATAAAATCTATGAGGATATAAGATAGTAGAACCTGAAAAGAAGACAAAGAAATGGCTATTTTTTTCCTCTGTCTTAATATTGTTAAGCATAGAAGAGATAGTATGAGTTTTTTACCTCAAAGAGGACATTTAAAGGGTAAACAAATTTAAATTTAGCGAAGAACTAGGACTTCCCATTTTTAAAGGTATTAAACATCAAAATAGGAACTTCCATTTCTGATAATAGTAAACTAGTGGGTATTTGAATTATTTTCCTGCTGTAAACAGCTAAAAAACTAGACAAAATATGTGAAGTAACTATTTTCAGGTATTGGAAAGCAAGACAGACTTGTGATTGTGGATAAAATGAAAAGGTTTGAGGTGAACAGAAAATTCATTTTGACTTTCTGCCTCAGAGCACTTTACAAATCATCACACAGGAAACCGGAGCCCAGGAATCAGCATTTGCCTTGCAGAGTGTCTTAGTTCATTTTCTGTTGCTATAATAGAATACCACAGACTGGGTGGTTGATAAAGAGATTTATTTGACTCCTAGTTCTGGAGGTTGGGAAGTACAAAGTGGAGGGATCATATTGGTCCGGGCCTTCTTGCTGCATTATAACATGGCAGAAGGCAACACATGGAGAAAAAGCTCAAAAGAGAGACAAAAAGGGGCTGAACTCCCACAATAACTAACTTACTCTGAAATAATGGCATGAACCCATTCATGAGGATGCAGCCCTCATGACCTAACCACCTGTTAAAGACCCTACCTCTTAATACTGTTCCAATGAAAAATTTCAACATGAGTTTTGAAGGGAACATTTAAACCATAGCACAGAGAGAACAGCATTTATGTTCACGACTTCTGGATTGTCTGGAATTTGTGGAGTAGCATACAGAAGAGACGGGATCACCAAAGACTAAACTATGCATGAACGTGGTAAGATTCTGTGACACCAAATAGTTACTGGGGTCTGTGAGTCAACGTAGGTGTCATGATCTGGGAGATTTTTCAGTTCCAACCGCCAGAGTAGAGAGACATAGTACATTGGGCGTTCAGGTGGGATATGAAAAAGACTATGGTGTTGGAGTTTGGTTACTTTGGCCCTCGGCCATGAGCAACTCTTGACTCACCCTAACAAATCCTAAATCCAAGTCTTGATAGGATCAATCTAAGGCTCCCATAAATTAAATGCCTCTATGAAGGAACATAATCCAAATTCTCAGTATTGCTGAGCATATAATAAAAAATTATAAGACAGAAAGAGAGTCAGGAAAATGTGACCCATAACCAGAAGAAAAATAATCAACAAAAATAAACTCAGAGATGACAGAAGGTTGAAATTAGTAGAGAATTTAAGACATCTATTGAATGATAAATATGTTGGAGGATTTAAAGTAAGGTGAATAGATGCTTTGGTAACCTTTGCAGATAAGTGCAAACAATTAAGAAGAGTCAAATGAAACTTCAGAACTAAAAAGTAAAATATACAAAAAGAAAAATTCACTAGATGGACTTAAACTATTGGATGATTTGAGAAAGAGAGCGAGAGAGAGATCAGTGAAGTCGAAGGCAGGCCAATATCTCAGACAATGTTGAGGAAAATAATAGTAATAATAAAAATAATAAATAAAAGACTAGAGTTTTAGATGAGATAGCCAGAGCTTGTATGGAAATAAAAGGCTCTGAAAAGTTCAAAACAACAATCCTGAAAAAGGATGAAGTTGGAAATTTTACCTGCTTTCAAGAGTTACTATAAAGTGACAATAATCAAGTCAATGTGGCATATGCATAAGGATATACAAATATATCAGTGGAACAGAATAGCAAGTTCAGAAGTAAATCCACATATATGGCCAATTAATCTTTAATAAAGGCACCTAAGCAAGTCCATGAAGAAAGGAATGTCCTTTCAACAAATGATGATGAAACAAATGATATCCATGAAAAAAAATGAGCTGTGACCTTACAGAAAATATAACTTGAGATGAATCAAGTTACTTGGTAACTGTAAACAATGTTAACCTGAATATAGAGTTAAAACAATAAGGCTTCTAGAAGAAAATTTAGGAGAATATTTTTGCAAGCTTAGGAGCAGGTATTTTTAGACAGGATACAGAGGATTAACTATAAATAAATATTTAACCAATTGGACCTCATAAAAATTAAAAACTTCTGCTTATTAAAAGATACCTTTAAAGAAATGAATGGGCTAGTCACAAAATGGGAGAAAAAATTTGGCAATGCGTGCCTTTGACAAGAATTTTTAGTTATGCTGATACACAACAGAAATTCCCTGTGACCCAGATGCATTACCCAGATGATCACGGCCCTCTGGCTCTCTCCAGACTGATTTTTAATCTTGCTTTTTAAAATCAGAACTATCCAAGCCCTATAAGGAGTCTGTAATATTGACACCAAATCACCTATTTGTTAAGTACTTCCCTTGCATGTAGAAGCTGAAAAACTTCTATCACTGATTTCTGAAATTGTCAGAATCGTCATGGAGTCATTTAGTAGGAGCATGCAGACCTCCCCCAGGGCAAGGAATAAACTAAGTGGTCTAACTCAGCCTAATTAAATTTAACCATCAAATTCCTGGAGAACTTTTTATACTCCTTCCCTGTATCTCATGATGCAGTAGGTATGACAGGTATGACATAAGGCCTTGGAATCTGTAGTGGGTTTTGTTGGGGGGTTTTTGGTTTGTTTTTGTTTTGTTTTGTTTTGGCTAATCATGTGAAGGAGTGGGAAAGGAGCAAACAAATCTGTAACTGGCTGTGATCAATTAGTGGTAAACACCATAACACTATTGCACTTAGACCAGCAGGTTTTTTGTTTTTGTTTGTTTTTAAGCTGCTCGGGTGCTCTCGAAAAGTCAGTCAGGTTTAATATATTCACTTACTTCTGGAGATGCCTGGACATATTCATTATAAGAGAAGAAAACAATAATTCTTCCCCTGAAACTCTCTAAAGGGGGAGAGTTATCCTATGGTGTATTATCTTTAAGGTCCGCTCTAGAAAAAAAATAAAAAACAACAACCAAAAAACCCCACCCAAATTTTACCTATTGTGGATTTTTTTTTCATTATGTTATATCCTCTCATAATTTATGACTATTATTAAGCAAATAGGACCTCCAGAATAGTGAAGTCTGTATTACTGTAACATAGCTAGATGTTTCCGATGGCTTGCATGGGAGACCAGTTACTTGACAGTGCTGAAAGGTGGAAGAGAAAGGGAAAAAAATCCATCAAGTGGGAACAGCATTCAAGTCCTTCCCTACTTTACAATCTGCTCTTGCTAGACCTATCCTTTTTTTTAAGATACAGGGTACAATTCAGGACTAGGTATACAAGTGGTCATTGTACAAATAAAGTTTGGGCCTCCCTTTGGTCTCCACTTTGCCTGGTTTGAGATCAGGTACCCTTATTAATGTCAAGTGCCCCTCCCCCACCCCACTGGCAGTTTCTAGCTACTGCCAATCCCTTTCTTATAGTATTATGGTAAATGTTCAGAATCCACTCATGAGTGAGAACATGTGGTACTCTGTTCTGTTTCTGTGATAAATCACAGAATATTATAGACTCTAAATCCCTCCAAGTTGCTGCAGAGGCCATAATTTTGTTCTTCTTTATGGCTGCGCAATATTAAAGTTATAATGTTACTTAAGTCACTTGCATGGGTCAGGAGCATATGTACCAATTGGTGCTTATGGGGGACAAAAGATGAAATAATAGTATTTGCCTCACTGTAATAAACTCCTTAGCCAAAGTCTTGGTGACTTTAAGTCTTATTCTTGTTGACTTCTACATTTTTGGGATCTGGACTTCTTCCAGAAGTGAGTAGTGATGCTGCATCCCTGTGGCAGATCTGGAGAGCCCTAGAATTGTTGCTCCTGTGTAATCATGGATGTCCTTCCACGATGGCTTGTCAGCTTCTAAGGAAAGCAGAGTAGAATGCAGACAGAAGGAAACTGAGGAGTAAGAGGCTATGCTGGGCAAGCGAGGGAGGTAGATTGATAGTTGCAAGCAACAGAGCTTACTAAATAACAACAAGCCTAGTCGAGTTCAGCTTTGTCTCATACTCTGGTATGACCTCACTATAGTGGGTGCACATGTCATTCCTTGGTGGCTGTGTCTCTTCAGGGGCTATGTAGTTAGGGAAAGGTACACAAGTAGAAATTAAAATAAGTGTCAAGGCTCTTTAGTAATGACCCCCTTTGAAAAGGACCCTCAGGGCTCAGGTTGTAAGCTACAATAACCTGGCAATTCTAACAGAATATCAGGTAAGGGAGCATTGCTTTCCTCTTTCGGTAAGCCATCTTTTGGTCTTTTGCAAATTTAAGGAAAAAATCAGAGAATAGGTCAACTCCCTATTGTAGTGTGTGAGGTCCCTGACACTTTAACCCTGAGCTGCATTTCCACATTTCTCTTCATATCTACAAGTGCTTTTTAATTCAAATTGGAGTTCATATCCTTTCCAGGATATACTTTTAAGTCTGTCATCTTCAAACCTAGAAACCACTTTTTCCCCAACCCAGCATAGCCTTACCTTCATCTTAGTCTGTCAAAATCTGACCCTTCCTTCAAGGCCTGCCTCAAATGCCACCTTCTTTGTGAAGGTTTAGCCATTTCGTCTAGTCAAATCTGACTTTTCTTCACCTCTGAACTGCCTTATGTTTTGTTTACACCTCCCTCCAGGCCTTTAGTATGTTCTGTATCATGTTCTTGCCTGTAGCTTCTCAAGGCTTACGGGGACAGGGTGCTTGTCATGTCTGCAACCCCCATAGTACCCATCAGAGTGCTCTTTAAACAAAGAACCCTGGACTTGTGATGAGAAAATTGAAGCCTGGGACCCCAATTCTGCGACTTGGTGATGGTATTATCCATGGACCAATTACTTATCCAGGGGTGATATTCAAAATATTTAATAACTGGTACAACACAGGCCCCATCAATCATACACCAACTGGACAGCCTGAATATTAGCCCTGTCGTGCTGTTGTGTCCTCATCATCCATAAAAGGGATGTAGCCCCTACCCACCTCACAAAGTTGTGATGGTCAAATGAGTCAATGCACCTGAAAATACTTTGTCAGATAAAAAGTGTTATGCAAATGTAAGTCAGGGATACTTGGTGGTATTTCCGGTGTCTGTGTGTATGGTTGGTTGCCCAACCACCAGCACTGCTCTGCTATGATTGCCAGCAACAAACCAAGGTCTTGTTGAGAAATTGAGCAGGAACTACAAATCTGAGAAATCTTTGAATCAACCTGTTAGAACTTTAGAACAATTTTTAAAAAATTTTAAAGATGTGGGGGTACAATTCAGGATTAGATATGTAAATGGTCATTGTACAGATAAAGTTTGGGCCTCCCTTTGGTCCCCACTTCATCTGGGTTGAGGTCAGGTACCTTTATTTATGTTGTGTAACCTGTTGGATCTTAAACTCACAAGATTAGCTTCTTCAAGAATGGCCCCTTACCTTTTTAGACTTGACAAATATCCATTTTTCAATAGGTAAGTTTTAGAAAATCTACTTGTAGGTTTGATTTGAAAAAAAAATTAAGTCTTGGAAAATGCAAATAAAATAAAAAACCTAGGAGGGCTTTTTGAATTTTAGTCTAAGTTTTTCTCACTGATGTATGCCTTGTTCTATTGTATATATTGTTGTATCTATTCTATATACATAACCTTAAAATCTAGGATCCTTAAAGCTACCTGGGCATCTCAGACTCATGCAGTCATCACTGTATGGCAAGAGGCTGCTCTGCCTAGATCTGAAAATGGAATTAAAGGACAGAGACATTCACATTGGATTAAAAGAACAGTCTAAGTCTCAGTTCCTGCTTTGTTCACATAGTTTCTTGTCACTTTTATTTACCCATTTTTCTTAAAAAGCTGTCTTCACCATCACCCTCTTTTATCCCCTCACATCTCCAGATCCTGGGGATACAAATCCTCAGCTACTGCTCCCTTCCAAAGGCATTTAATTCTTTCCTCATACTCATTTGCTACTGCTGACGTGAATTTACGTCATCCAAATTCTGTTCCTGGTTGCCACTGACATGAATTTACCTCATCATGGAAGACTGTCTTTTGGAGTTCATAATTCAAATAAAAATACAAAGTACTGAATGCTAGTTAGAGCGGTGTCTGAGGCAAATACTGGTTATGTCTGCAACTTTCAGCTGTATTGTGAAAAAGGTGACAATTTAGAAAATACCGTTTCACTTGAGCTTAATGACAGAAGTTTGCAGCAACCAGTTTCAGATTTTTTAAATCTTTACCTGCTCTCAGTATTAGGAAAATGAAAAATTTGCCAGTCACGAATGTTTAAGTGCCTAGCTACCATTTTGTTTATTGGTAGTTGCTAGTTGATGTCTGTTCTTATATACTTTGATTTAAATGAAGGAGATGGTCCCAGTGTACTGTGGACAGGATGGTACTAGGGACTGTAGGGAATTGATGGAAAGTAGACACAGCCTTTTTGCTTGCCCCTGAAGGATTCCTACTAAATGGAATGCAGAACTATGGTAGATATATATAACTTGAAAACCTGGGATTAGAATGATAAAATAACCAGGACGGTAATTTCCAGCCCCTTCTTGCCACTTCCTAGCTATGGAACCATTGACAAGTTATTTTTACCTCTTTCAGTCTGTTTCTTCATGTGTGAAACAAAGAAAACATCTATCATGCAGAGTTGTAGTAAAAATGAGAGAGAATATCAGTAACATAACCTGGTCCACATATGGCACCCGGTAGATGCTCAGTGTAAGGTGGCAATTATTGTTAATAGTATTCTCACTTAGTATGTAGACTAGCTCCAGAAACCCTCAATGCTGAAGTAAAGGGTGTACTTTTATCTTCACAGTTTTCTGGGTGAAGGGCAGTGGGTCCTAAGACTGAAACGCAAGTCCTATCACTGTCATTCATCAGGTGGGTGACTTTAGGCAGGTCATATCACCTTACTTTTTGTTTCTTGACTTATAAAATAATGAAAATCATATCCATCTCACAGAGCCGTTGTGAGCTCAGATGAGATACTGTGCAAAAAGAGAGTTGTCGTTCATAAAGCATTACTGATGTGGGTTACTAGCACTTCAGTAGCAGAGTGAGGGTTGCAATGTGCCTACATGACAGCTCTCAGGCAGCCTAGATATTTGGGGCCCACAAGACATCATACATCACAGTGGTTTGAATTCAGTTCAGGACCTTTTTCCCTCAGAAGATATCAATGTTCTTTTTTTCTCTTGACTGATCTGATTATCTCTTTGATGGGTTGGGGGGCGGGGCGGCAGCTGGGACATTATGAAGCTCTTTTTCTGCAAATGAGCAAACTGAGGCTCAGAAAGGATTGAGACCATTCGGGAGTCGGGCATCTTGGGTTTCAATGAATCTCAGGCCTACCACTTACTAGCTGTGTAAACTTGGGTATGTTTCCTTAACCCCTGGCCTCAGATTCCTCGCCTAACAGATGGCAACAATACCACCTGTCTCATAGGGTTCATTTAGGTAAAGGCTCTCTTAAAACAGTGCTAGGTCACAGGAAGTGCTCCAAGTATGTTAGCAAAAAGATAGAGAGCAACGGACAGAGAGAAAGAGAGAGGGAGAGGTGCTAAACCTTGAGTATAGTTCATTTCTTCTGACCAGATGCTGCATTTCCCCAACAGTACCAACTATTTCCTGCTGGTCTTTTCCATCTTCCAGTTAGTAACAACACTATGAGTTGCAGTGCTATAATTTGGCTATTTCTGTAAGACAGTGACACTGCATCAGTTTGACTTGGGGCATTTGAAACACATTCTTATCTGCCTCTTGGCTACTACTAGAGGCCAGTTTCTTTTTTGCTTCAGATAGCAAGAGATTCTTCACCCACGTGTGTAGTTCTTTCAGAGTGGTTATCTGGGTCCTCCTGCAGATCTTTCTAGCACTTCTGCAACCTTGAAGACATCTTTTTGTCTTGAGGATCTTAGAGAAGGCTATGCTTAAAATCTAGAATTGAAAGGAAGCATGGAAGACTAAGTCTTGAGGGAAACTAAGTCCGATCTCATTGGCACAGTGTGGCAAACCACAATGAACAGTCACTCTTTGAGTTGTGGTTATAGTTAAAAATTTAACAAAAAATATCATGGTCACAGTCTGGAGTAGCAAAGGACTAACAGGAACAAAGAAGACCACAAAATAGTGTTCTAAATCCAGCAAGAGAAGTAGGAATAATTCACAACAGTTATAGTGCCTTACAGTTTACTAACATTTTTATATGGTTAATCAACCATAATCTAATCCTAACTACAACCACAAAAGGGGAGGGGAGTCCTTCAGAATAATTTCTATCTGATTTCAAAGACTTTCCTCAGTTACTTTTACCATACATGGACTGTGATGCTTTTTGTACAGGACCATTAATTGCAGAGAGTTATAAGCAAAGGACAGTTTCTATGGTGAAAAGCATGTTTTATGGTAAGACTGTTTTCAGTGTGTTGTTATTTTTCTTCAGCATATACCAATTGCTGCAATTCTGTCATGCACCGGAATGAGGTTACCTAGGCTTGTAGGTCTGATAGGATCTAGTCACACATTGAGAACAATTTTCTGAAGAAGGTTGAAGTCATGACTAACTGGTAATTCTTGGATGGGCCTTATATTATTTCATTGTACAAGTATTTGGGGAATTCTCCAAGTTATTTATTAGTACCTATTCAGTATGTCCAGAAATCTGCAAAAAAGGCCCAGAATGTAACAGACAAGAATGAAGTAATAGGAATGTGTTCCAGTGAGCAAGGTAAGAGCCTGCCCTGATTTTCTTCCCAGTTTGTTTGTGTCTGTCTCTTCTTCTTTGGATTCAATGGCCCTTTGCTGACAGCACCTGTCTGCGTCCCCCTGGGAAGGTGGGACAGGGCCCTGCCATTCCTTCTTCCCTTGCTAGACTTGTTGCTAGTGTACTACAGTGGGAATGGTCACTGTCTATGAGCCAAGGAGGCTACACTGACAGCAGCTCACCAGAGAATCAAACTGCAGTGTAACTGTCCAGCCAGATAATTTGTTCCCAGGGAGTTTGATGGGCCACAGAAGTAGCCATCCAAGATATTCAGTTGACACTAACTTCAGCCATGGCTCTTAGAGTGTGAAGTCATAGTGTTGTCCCAGAATCAGCTCCCTGGCTCTGCTCAGGACTTGTCATGCCATCTTCCTGCCTTTGTGGTTAGTTCCTAGCCCCAGGCCCTAACTCCCATCCACAGAGTTGTGTCCAATCTGCAGAATTGAAGAAGACAACTTCCCTGACGACTTCGCAGACTCCTGATTCTTCAGACGTGACAGGTCCAGATCGAGACTGCAGTCCCCAAGGAAGGCCAGCTGTCTTGCTCAGCAGAGGCAATACAGCTAAAAGCTCTTTCTCACTTTAGGCAATTCATGCACTTGGTTAGACATTTATAGATTTCAATTGCTCATCCAAAAAATCTAGGTCATTCTTTACACAGAGCTTCACGCTTCAGAAGGAAAGCCATGCCCAGGGAGGAACGTTTCTGTTGACGTTTGGTTTGGCTGAGAGAGTGGACAGTGCTTCTGCTGCAGGAAGAGGTAGAGAGAAGGGCCAACATAGGCACTGTGATCTCTTAGGAGACTTGGCATTTTCACCTGCCGGCCTCTGGCTCACAGACTATGTTCCAGTTGTCCTAGCTTAATGGTGTCAATAATAGCTGCCTTGTGTTGATGTCATGAAAAGTGGTGGGTTTAAAGGTCAGACTCTCCAGGGACACTTTTAGATTATGTACCATAATAACAGTGAGAAGGGTTCGGTTGGTCTGTATGGGTACAAGGTTTCTTGAAGAGGAAAAAGCATTGGGAGTATGGGTAAGGGGTTAGCCCTGAAGCAGCATTGGCCAAATGGCAGAGCTCTTCCCAGTATATTCCCACCCACCTCCTAATCCCCGAGGAGAAATGAATGCCAAGGAAAGAGCCCTGGGTAGCAGACCCTTCTTGTGGAGATGCCTCCATCCACCAGTTCTGTGGTCATGGCTGAGGCATGTTGCCTCAGTTTCCTCATCTGTAAAATTGAACCCACGGTCTTGCTACTGCATGGAGTCAACGTACAACTCAAATGTTCAGCACAGGTGGCAGTTTGTTGAACTTAAAAGCATAATGTATTGTTATCATGTGTTCTTCCCTAGGGGGAATTGTGGCTTGCTTCAGGGATGGTTTTTATGGGGACGTGCTTGTTTTGTGCAGGTCTGTACACATGTGCATATATCTAGATGCTGTGCAACTTGAGATGCTTTCTCTCCCTCCTGCTCTAGTGCACTTACCCCTCAGGACAGTGAATAGTATCAGTAGGGCGGAAGAAAGAAGCATGGGTTCTTTTCCTTCACTAAGTGTTTTTCAGATTAGCCTCTGGGATGGGAGTCAAGTGAGGCCTGGCTAGATCACCTTATCTTTGGGAGTTGATTAACTGGGCTTTGCCCTTCTCTGTGACCCTGGCCATTGCACCATGTGTCATCACCCCCTGCCCAGAGTTTGAATAGTAGCAGAGAGATGAGGTGAGCCTGACCAGCCCCTCTCCCACTTTGGGAAAACTCCACTCAAAGGCTGTTGTAGAAGTTTTAAATTGCAGGTCAAGGTTAATTTGAGGCTTGTGTATTGTCCATGTACTGGTGTCCCCCAGCCATTGCAAATAAATAATTAAAAATTAATTGTAACTAAGATATTCAGAACTCTATAGATTCCTGGGCACTATACCACGCAAAGAAATCAACAGGAGTCTAATTAGACATATATCTTCTCACTACACAGCAGGTGCCACACCATGGGCCCGGATTTGACATACGAGTTTACCCCAGAACCAGAACAGGGTTAATTGTACAAGGAACTGAACTTCCCTTTTTCCAAATTCTCACCTTACGTGAACATTTTTGTTCTTAAGTTAGAGCACTAACCACTTCAAGAAATCACTGTTGCAATGTACCTGTCACTGAGAGGATTCACCCTGAAGTCCTCTCTTCTAGGGGAATTTGTTGATTTAGATTAACTGCCCAGTGAGTTACCAGGTCAGGCCTAGAGGGCGTGAGATTAGGAGTGCAAGGGGTCCAGAGCACCTGGCAGCACGGAGACCAAGTGTGAAGGAACACAAAAGGCAGCCCCGTGAGCACCAACCCTCTCGCCGAGGCTCACAGCTGCAGTATGTGCATGCTGGAGGTGGCCTGTGCCTGTCCTGAGAGCTGACTACAAGCATCTCTTCCTAGCTCCATGTTCAGCGACTTTATGTTGTTAGGGAAAGTGATCATAGTGGAAGTATTTACACACAGAAATAGCAATCACTACAAATCAGGGGTCCTCTCACCCCTCTCCCCTGGGGGAGCTTTTCTTAAATTCTTACAAGCATGCTACTGGTGGCGCCCATACTGATTCTCAACCTTGCACATTGAAGTGGGACGTGATCCTTAGCAAATTACTTGCTTTCTCCTGATTGTTCTCGTCCCCCTGGTCTTGAGTGGCTGGGGACAAAAAAAAGAAAAAAGATCAAAGTGGCATTGGTTGTATGTTTTAAGTGGCTATGCATAGAAGTTATAAGGGTTCGCAGTATGTATCACCACATTCTCCTGTCCAAGTACCAACCAGACCTGACCCTGCTTAGCTGCCAATATCAGAAGAGATTGGACATCTTCTGGGTGGTATGGCCATAGACTATGTCACCCCATTCTTTCTCTACATGCACTTCCTGCCTTAGTTGCTGCTGTCGGCACTTAGACACTATACCGAACAAACAGCAACAACAACAAAACAAAATAGCTTATTTTTAGCTTGCCAGTTTTTATACATTCTACAAACAGGGTTTAATGAATGTAATAGTCCTGCTGTCAAGTAGGTTTTATTTCTTTGGAAGATGTGTCACATTGTTATTCATTTTTGTTATTCACTTGGGATTCTCTGTGTGTATCTATCAGTTTCAACCTAAATCCAGTCAGTCCATGTTTCTGAAGCTCCTGATCACCATTATTAGCCTCACCACAGCCCCCAGGGGCTTCTGATTCTAGCTTTCCCATGGCCATTTTCTGGCCCCTGGTTGCGACACACCTGCCATTTCATGTTACGCCCCAGTGCTGACAGCCTGCCTACCCTTCACATACCAATCGCTGGCATTCTGCCTTTGGTACATTCACACATCAAGAGATTTCCATGGAAACCAAAAACAAAGAGGAAGAGATGACTCTGTTCTGGAGTCTCTTGTCAGGTGCTGGGCATTTGTTTCCATGTTTCATGTCCATTTTGCAGCAAGGCATTTCCACCTCATCCCCCAGACAAGCCTTCAGTGTAGGAAAGTCACCCCCACCTCTTGTCAGCAAGGAACAGGGTCTGGACTATATCCCTTTGCCAGTTTTCTCTCACAGGATTCTGATCATCAAGCAGCAGTTCATCTCTCTCAGTGGTACGCAGCTTATTTGAAACTGAGCAAGGAAAGGAAGAGAAGAGTTTGCAGGCTGACTTAAAGGCAGAGCTGGGCCAGATGACATGGCCTCTTGAATCTTAAGGTTCCGGATCACCTCACCACGGATATCATGAGATTCTTCCTGAACCACCGCAACCAGAGAGGCTTTCTCCCTTCTTTTAGCCTTGTCATCATTTAGCATGGTGTCCATGGGTTTCACTCTGGACATTTACAGCCTGATATTATTAGGTGTCCTGAGTTGTGTCCTGTTCCCCTACTCAACTGTGAGTTCCTCAGTGACAAGGTTTTTCACATAGCTCTTCAGATTTCCTTTAGTACCCAGGACAGTGCTTTTCACAGAGTAGATTTATTATCAATATGGGTAAATGGTGTCCAAAAAAATTTTTTTTAATTGAAGTGGAATGAAAACTTTCTATATAAAATAGCTAGGGAGCCATAGCATTTCATTGGAAGAGGAAAAGTAGAGGCTAGACAATCACATACCTGTTATGCTTTTAGGAGGAAATAATGCATTGGATAGAAAGTAGAGGTAGAAAATGGCTAAAGTCTTTCCCACCCTGAGATTCTGTGATTCCATAAAGTAAGGCTGTGTATAATGGTGAAAATGGTTGTTGGCTCACAGACAAATGACTCCAGAACCCTCCTAGATTTTCTGTCTGTTCTGCTAAGCAAATGGTCCACAGGTTGATTGAGTCTTTAATTAGTATACTTCTCTAGCAGCACACGTTACTCCCCAAGCCAAGTGGTAAAGTGTGTAAGATTGACGTTGTGTACCCCACTGAAGTTTCAACCCTTTAAAGAAGTCTTTCCCTGGAAGTGTAAAGAGAAGCAGATGGTAATGAAAAAATATGCACATTTTATTATGCATTGCACATTTTACTTATTAGAATTTTTAGTATGACACTCTGCATTTTTAAAAGCCTAAAGATGAAAACAAAATGGAATTATTCATTGAAATATTTAAATCAGCTTATAGCAATTACATCAAAATATCAAAATAAAATCTAGCAGCCTGGAAAGTAGATCCCTTTGACCACCCACTTTGAAAATCCATCTAAGGGAGACGCTTCTCAAAAAGGAAGAAGTGCATGCTCTCTTGGAAGAGGGCAGGAAGCACATGCATCCTTGATGAGGCTGTGTGGAGGCTGGAGGTTGTGCGGGGGAGACGTAGTGGTGGGAATGAGGGCAGGTGACTACACCGAGCCATTCTCTTGTTGAAAAAGGAAAACTGGGAAGGAAGAGGCAATGGAATTGTGGGCTACGTGTAGAGATAGAGTGTTTCTTTCTGCTCTTTCCCTCACCCCTTCTCTGCCTCCTTTTGCTGAGTGAGTCATCCCCTCCTGGACTTCCCATTTGCCAGTACTCACCCCCACAGAGAACATGTGAGGATTAACAAGCTGCAGCGTGGGGATGTAACTGAAATTCTGTGGAAGAGGCGCTGCAAGTTAAAAGTGCAGTGTGAATATGATTGTGAATCTTAGGCATAGCACCCTGGGTTTTAATCTTATAGGCAGCTTTCAAGATCAATATCAATCAACCAAGGCCCACAAGAGTTTTTCAGAAAGTATGAGTACAAAAGCAATTCTGCCAAGTGTGCGTTGGCTGTGACCCTAGTGGTAGCTCTTAGACTTATAACCATAATGTCTGGAAGAGTTTGTAAAGCTCGTCTTGCATTGAATACTTCAATTCTCTATCCCAACAAATGGCCATGCAGCATGCAGCCAGGTGTCATGGAAAGAGCAGGGGTTCTGGAATCAAACAGACCTAGGGCCAGATCCTAGCTCCTCCATCCATTGCCTCTTTGACCTAGAACAAATTATCTAATCGCTCCATGCCTTAATTTCCTTAGCTATAAATTGTGAACAATGCCAACATTGCAGGGTTGTTGTGGGAATTAGAAAGAACATGGTTAAAGGTTTGGCACAGCCCCTGCTTCAATAAATGATGACTACTAGGCCAGTTTCAATCATGTTTATCAACACATTCACAATCGGCAAATTTTTTGCTTTCCTAACACTGAGAGTAGGTGAAAATTAAAAAAAAAAATCTGAAGCTGGTTACTACAAACTTCTGTCACTAAGCACAAGTGAAATGTGTCTTTTCTAAATTGTTAGCTTTTTCATAATACAGCTGAAAATTGCAGACATATCCAGTATTTGCCTCAGATACCACTCTGACTAGCATTCAATACTTTGTATTTTTATTCAGATTATAAACTGAATACATATTATATTTATATGTATCATATATATATTATTATATAATTTCTTCATTTACATTACATCATCACATCGCTATCTGTTTCACTATCACTAAGTTCACTAGATTCACCTTTGTCCTCGGAAATCTCACCAGCATATATATTTCTTCATTTTCCATAATTGTGGCAAATTATTTTTAATGTTAAAGTATGAAAGCCCTGAAATATCAAAGTACAAGTATACAACACTAATCACAACGAAATAATGTCCAACTTGCAATTTTTACCAACTACGTAAATCAATAACAACATTGCAGAGTTGATATCAGATAATTATCTCTATTAACTTTCTCTCTCCTTGCCTGACTATTCATTTTCAAGCAAAAAATAATAACACCTACATATGATAGTGTTGCAGCATTCAGAAACAGAATTTGTAAAGACGTAAATGTGCGTCAGTGGCAACCGGGGACAAAATCTGGAATGATGTAAATTCACGTCAGTGATTGTGAATGAGTTAAGTGTCTCTCTTTAGCCTCCTTTTGAATACCTCTGTGATGAGAATGCTGCCATTGCTGGGCAGTCCTCATGGTTAGAATTTTCTGCTCCATGTTGTGCCTAATCCTGTTTCCTGTAACTTCTGTCCATCTGCACAGATACTGCTGTTGTGGCCCCAGAGAATAGGTCTATTCTTCTCCCACAAATAACATTTTAAATATTTGGAGACAATTCTAAGTTTCTCCTGCGTCTTCTCTATGGTAAACCCTTTGAACTTCTTGAATCCTTTCATATATGACTTGGTTTTTATCTCACCCAGGATTCTTCTACGCCCATTCCCTCTTATATGATCATCCATGGAAAGATGCTAGCCAGGCATAAAGGAGAATTGAGATAGCAAGTTGTAGATGCTGTCCATACTGAATTAGCCTAGGCCTTTGTCCATAATTCATATGAACATTCTTATGCACACCCTACAAATATTTTTCATAGTTTCTCCTTTTCACCATAGCATTCAGGAATATGAACACTACTAGCTCTGTGATTAAGGGTACATTGTAAAGACTATATTGTCAAATGCTTTGGAAAGTCAGCTCCCTGTAACTGTGGTAGATTTGATTTCATTAGAGCCCACCATTTTTTACCTTCTCTGTCAGTGATGTTTTCCATGTGACTTTGAAGTTTCCGCCCTTTTACCTTAGATTCGGCAGTGTGACTTGCTGTGGCCAACAAAATGAGGCAGAAGGGGTAGCATGCCTGTTCCAAGCCTGAATTAAGAGGCTTTGGGTATTTTCAGCTATGTTTCAGTCTTCTGAAATCATCATGAGAAGAACTTACCCCACTAACTTACTGGTCCAAGGAAGCTGGGAGGCATGTGGGGGTAGGGCTCCCAGCAAAGTTCAGCTGACCCCCAGTTAACTTACAGAAGCGAGACCAAAAGTAAATGATTACTGTTTTAAGTCACTGAGTTTTTGAGTGGTTTGTTATGGAGAATTTTTGTGAAAGAGATAATTATTACAGAAATTATGTGGACCAGAAAACATAGAGGAAGCTATACTACTAGCCTTGCCTCAACAAGGTATAAATTGAGAATAATTAATGAAAGATTTACAAAACTATTACCAGGCTGGATGAATACTTTATAAGGATGGTTTACCAGATTGTAACTTTGAGTTTCTTTTGCAAACTGGCCAAGAAGAAAATAAACATGTATATTATATAACATCAGTGAAATAGCTAATGACAAAAGCAAACTCAATTTCCAGAGACATGAAAAGTTAAAGGGTTTCCTATTTGATACAGTTTACTCATGTACTCAACACATGTTTAATGAGTACCTGCCATATGTCAGGATGGTTCTAGGCCCTGAAAATATGTTTGTGGAAAACATGGACAAGGCTCATGTGTCAGGTAGCTTGTATTCTATTGGAAATTCTAAAAATAAAAAAAGAAGCAAATAAATAAACCAGATAACTTCAGATCATGGTAAGTGCTATGAAGAAACTCAGGCAGGGTAATGTCCACCTTAGGTAGTTTAAGGAAGCCTTCTCTAAAGATGTGACATTGAGACATAAATGACATGAATAAGTCAAGGGAAGAAAGACTATATTGAGGGGAATAGTGAATGTGAAGACCATGAGATAAGAACAAGCTTGGAGTGTTTGAGGCATAAGTAGAGGTGTAGAAAAGAACAATATGGTATGAAATGAAGTGGATAATAGTTAAAGAAGCTAAGTCCTGTGGCAGTCTTTTGGCCACAATAAGGAGTAAAGAGAGTTTTACTCTAAATATGAGAGCCACTGAAGCATACTAAATTTATGACCTGATTTATGGGTTTTAGGAGCTCACTCCTGGTTGCTGCGTGGAGAATGGATTGTAGGTGGACAAGAGTGAAAGCAGGAAGGTCAATTAGGCCATTGTACCTTGGTGGCTACAACTAGGATGATGGCAAGGATGGTGAGAAGTGAACAGGTCTGACATATATCTTGGAAGTAGAATCAAGAATGCCTGATGGATTGGATATGAAGAAATATGAGAAATGATGATATCACTTAGGTTTTTAGCTTAGGTAGCTGAGAAGATGGTTGGTGGTAGCATTTCTGAGGATGAGGAAGAAGGGAGGAGGAGTGAACCGGGGCAGAGAGAGGTCAGGAGTCTTTTAAATTTATTTATTTATTTATTTTGATAGATTCAAATAGTTTTGATCTGGGCTTTAAGTGTACCCACCACCCCCACCTGTGCACATTGTTCCCCATAGGTGGTTTTTTGTCCCTCCCCCTTCTGAGTCTCCAGTGTCCATTATACCATTCTCTATGCCTTTGCAGATCCTTAGTTTAGCTCCCCCTTATAAGTGAGAACATGCCGTGTTTTTTCCTGTTCCTGAGTTAGTTCACTTAGAATGATGTTCTCCAATTTCATCTAAGTTGCTACACAAGGCATTATTTCATTCTTTTTGATAGCTGAAGAGTATTCCATAGTGTATATATACCACATTTTCATTATCCACTGATCAGTTGATGGGCATTTAGGTTGATTCCACATCTTTGCAGTTGTGAATTGTACTGCAATGAACATGCGAGTGCAGGTGTCTTTGCTATTTAACGACCTCTGTTCCTTTTGATAGATGCCTAGTAGTGGGATTGCTGGATCAAACGGTAGATCCGCTTTTAGTTGTTTGAGAAATCTCTATACCACTTTCCATAGAAGTTGTACTAATTTACACTCCCACCAATAGTGTCTCATTATTCCCATTTCTTCACATCTGCATCAGCATCCGTTTTTTTTTTTCGTGTCATAATAATAGACATTTTGACTGGTGTAAGGTGGTATCTCATTGTGGTTTTAATTTGCATTTACCTGATAATTAGTGATGTTGAGCATTTTTTCATATGTTTGTTGGCTATTTGTATATCTTCTTTTAAGAGATGTCTGTTCATGTCTTCCCACTTTTAAATGGGATTATTTATTTTTCTCTTGCTGATTTATTTGAGTTCTTTGTAGAATCTGGATATTAGTACTCTGTCAGATGTATAGTTTGAAAATATCTTCTCTTATTCTGTGGGTTGCCTATTTTCTCTGTTGATTATTTCTTTTGCTGTGCAGAAGTTTTTTAGTTTAATTAAGTCCCACTTGTTTATTTTTGTTTTAGTTGTATTTGCTTTTGGGGGTTTAACCATAAATTCTTTGCCTAGGCCAATGTCCAGAAGAGTTTTTCCCAGGTTTCCTTCTAGGGTTTTTATGGTTTCAGGTCTGACATTTAAGTCTTTAATCCATCTTGAGTTAATTTTTATATAAGGGGAGGGGTAGGGATCAAGGTTCATTTTTCTGCATGTAGCTATTCTATTTTGCCAGCACCATTCATTGAATAGGCTGTCCTTTTCCCAGTGTATGTTTTTGTCTGCTTTGTCAAAGATCAGTTGGTTGTAGGTATTTTAGTTTATTTCTGGGTTCTTTATTCTATTCCATTGGTGCATGCATCTGCTGTTCTACCAGTACCGTTCTGTTTTGGTTACTACAGACTTGTATAATTTGAAGTCAGGTAATGTGATGCCTTCAGCTTTGTTCCTTTTGCTTTGGATTGCTTTGGCTATTCTGGCTCTTTTTGTATTCCATTTGAATTTTAGGAATGTTTTTTCTAATTATGTGAAAAGTGATGTTAGTAGTTTGTGTTGAATCTGTAGATTACTTTGGTAGTATGGTCATTTTAACAATGTTGATTCTTCCAGTCCATGAGCATGGGGCGCTTCTCCATTTTTTTGTGTCCTCTACAGTTTCTTTCATCAGAGTTTTGTAGTTACCCTTGTAGAGTTATCCTTTCACCTTCTTGGTTAAATATATCACTAGGTATTTTAGCTTTTTGGCTGCTGTTGTAAATGGAATTGAGTTCTTGATTTGGTTCTCAGCTTGGTCACTGTTAGTATATAGCAGTGCTACTGATTTGTCTGTGCTGATTTTATATCCTGAAACTTTACTGAATTTATCTATCAAGCCCAGTAGTCTTTTGGAGGAGTTTTTAGGGTTTTCTAGGTATAAGATCATATTGCCAGCATACAGAGATAGCTTGATTTCTTCTTTTCCACCTTGGATACCCTTGATTTCTTTTTCTTGCCTGATTGCTCTGGTACTATTCCAGTACTGTGTTGAATAGGAGTGATGAAAGTAGGCATCCTTGCCTTGTCCCAGTTCTGAGAGGTAATGTGTTCAACCTTTCTCCATTCAGTATGACATTGGCTGTGGGTTTGTTGTATGGCTTTTATTATTTTGATGAATGTTCCCACTATGCCCATTTTATTGAGGGTTTTTATTATGAAGGGATTTTGGATTTTATCACATTTTTCTTGTATCTATTGAAATGATCACATGCTTTTTGTTTTTAATTCTGTTTATGTACTGGTTTATGTTTATTGACTTGTGTATGTTGAACCATCTTTTCATCCCTGGGATAAAACCCACTTGGTAGTGGTGGATTATTGTTTTGTGTGCTGTTGAATTCAGTTTGTTAATGTTTTATTGAGGATTTTCACATCTTTGTTCATAACGGATATTGGTCTATGGTTTTCTTTTTTTGTTGTGTCTTTTCCTGGCAATGGTATCAGAGTGATACTGGGTTTATAGACTGAGTTAAGGAGGATTCCCTCCTCTTCAATCTTGTGGAATAGCTGCAGTAAAATTGGGACCAGTTCTTCTTTGAAGGTCTGGTAGACTTCGCTGTGAGTTCATCAGGTCCTGGGCTTTGCTGTTGTTGTTGTTGTTGTTGTTGTTGTTGTGAGACTTCAGATTACTGTTTCAATCTCACTACTTGTTATTGGTCTTCAGGGTTTCTGTTTATTCCTAATTCAAAGTTGGGGATTTGTATGTTTCCAGTAATTTATCCATTTCCTCTAGATTTTCTAGTTTGGTTGCATAGAGGTGTCATATTAGTCTCAGAAGATATTTTGAATTTTCACCATAGCATTTGTAATGCCACCAGTTTCATTTCTGATTAAGCTAATTTGAATCTTCTGTGTTTCTTAATTAATTTAGCTAGTGGTCTACAAATTTTGTCTCTTTTCAAAGAGCCAACTTTTTGTTTTATTGATCCTTTGCATTTTTGAAAAATTCCAGTTTTGTTTTAGTCCTACTCTGATCTCCATGATTTCTTTTCTGCTAGCTTTGGGTTTGGTTTGTTTTTTTCTAGTTCTGTGAGGTGTGATTTTAGATTTTCGATAGATGATCTTTCAGTTTCATTAATGTAGGCCTTAAGCACTGTAAATTTTCCTCTGAGCACAGCTTTGGCTGTATCCTAGAGGTTTTAATAACTTGTTTCATTGTTGTCATTCATTTCAAGGAATTTTTAAATTTTCATTTTGATTTTATTGTTGACCCAAGGATCATTCAGGAGCAACTTGTTTAATTTTGTTTGGTTTCACAAGTTCTTATTATAGTTAATTTTTAGTTTATTCCACTATAATTTGAGAAGTTGCTTGATATGATTTCGATTTTTTTGAATCTGTTGAGACTTGATTTGTGGCCTAGCATATAGTCTAACTTGGAGAATGTTCCATGTGCTGATGAGAAAAATGTATATTCTATAGTTTTGGGTTAGAATGTTCTGTAGATGTCTGTTAGTTTGCATTAGAGTTCGGTTTAACTCTGTTTCTTTGTTGACTTTCTGCCTTGATGACCTGTCTGTTGCTCTCAGTGGAGTGTTGAAGTATCCCACTATTATTGTATTGTTGTCTATCTCTTTTTTTAAGATTTAGTAGAATTTGTTTTATAAAGCTAGGGGCTCTGGTGTTAGACACATTTATATTAAAATTTTTGTCTTCTTATTGGATTGATTTCTTTTTCATTATGTAATAACCATCTTTGTCTTTTTATATTGTTAATTTTAAGTCTGTTTTATCTGTTATGAGAACAGCTGTTCCCACTTGTTTTTGGTTTCCATTTGCATGGGATATGTTTTCCCATTCTTTTACCTTGAGTCTACTGGAGCCTTTGTGAGTTAAGTGGGTCTCTTGAAGTCAGCAGATATTTGGGGTTTTTTAAAAAATCCATTCTGTCAGTCTGGATCTTTTTAGTGGAGCATTGAGACTATTTATGTTCCATATTAATAATAATATGTAAGGTACCTTTCATTCATCATACTGGTTGGTTTTTTTAAAAATTTTTATTTTAAAGATGTGGGGTACAATTTAGTGTTAGGTAAACAAATGTTCATTATGCAAGTAACCTTGTTGATAAGGTGTGCCCCCCCACCGGCAGTTTCCCACTACTACCAATCCCTTTCTTACAGTATTACGACGATTGTTCAAGGTCCTTTTATGACTGAGAACATGTGATATACTCAGTTCTTTGTTTCTGTGTTAGACCACTCAGTATTATAGACTCTAAGTCCATTCAAGTTGCTGTGAAGTTCATAATTTTGTCCTTCTTTATGACTGCATAAAACTCCATTGTGTATATGTACCAAATTTTTTTTATCCAGTCTTCTTTCAATGGGCAGCATGGTTGGTTCCATAATTTTGCTGTTGTGAATAATGCTGCAGGAAACATGTGTGTACAGGTATCTTTTACATAGAGTGACTCGAATTCCTCTGGGTATATTCCCAGTAGGCAGATTGCAGGGCTGGTAGACTTCAGGACTGCAGGGTATGGAAGGTTGATTTTTAAATCTTTTAGGAATCACCAAACTGTTTTCCACAGAGGTTGTAAACAAACAGCAGCAACAACAAACTCAGTAAGAATCTCACGAAAGGGATAAACTCATATCTCAACAATTAACCTGAATGTGAATGGACCAAATGTACCACTGAAAAGACATAGAATGGCAAATTGGATAAAATGTATTGATGCAATAATATGTTGTCTACAAGAGGCTAATCTCACTAGGAAGGACATTCACAGACTCAAAGTAAGAGGACAGAAGACAATTTTCAGGCAAACAGAACACAAAAGAAAGCAGGAATCATACTCTTTATACTGGTTGTTATCCAGTTGCTTTATTTGTTTATTTATTTTCTCTATTGTGTTGGTGTTCCATAAGGCCTGTAAGCCATATGGTTTCCAGAATTTTCCTACTGGTATATTTTGATCTTTTGTTTCAGTACTTAGAACCCCTTAGAATATTTCTCGTAGAGCTGGTCTAGTGGTAACAAATTCTCTCAGCATTTGCTTGTCTGGGAATGACTTCATTTCTCCTTTATTTATGAAACTTGGTTTTACAGGATACAAAATCCTTGGATGACTGTAACTCTGTTTGAGGAGATTAAAGATAGGGTCCTAATCTCTTCTGGCTTGTAAGATTTCTTCAGAGAAGTCAGTTGTTAGTCCGATGGGTTTATCTTTGTAAGTTATTTGATGCTTTTGTCTCACTGCTCTTAAAATTCTTTCCTTTATATTAACTTTGTATAACCTGATGATTATATGTCTTGAAGAATAACCTTTTTTTTTCAGTGAATCTTCTGGGGGTTCTTTGGGCTTCTCCTATCTGAATGTTTAAATTTCTGAAAAGGTCGGAGAAGTTTTCTTCCATTATTCCCTCAAATAGGTTTTCCAAACCTCTTCCTTTTTCTTCTTCCTCAGGAACACCTATGATTTGAACATTTTACACAATCCCACATTTCTTGGAGATTTTGATCCATTTTCTTGATTCTTTTTTCTTTATTGTTGTCTAATTGGATTAATTCAAAACCTTGTCTTCAAGTTACAAGATCCTTTCTTCTGCTTGTTCTAGTCCACTGTTAAAACTGTCCATTGCATTTTGTACTTACCTGAATGATTCTTTCATTTCCAGAATTTCAGCTTGTTGTTTTTGTTGTTTCTAAGATCTCTGTCTCTTTGGAGATTTTTTCATTCATGTCCTGAATAGTTTTTAAAAATTTATTTATGTTGGATTTCATTTTTTCCTGGAGTTCATTGATAAATTTTATAATCAACCTTTTGAATTCTATGTCTGGAATTTCAAAAACTGTATTTTGGTTAGATTCATTGCTGAAGAGTTGGTGTGGCCCTTTGGAGGTGTGGAAGAATTCTGATTTTTCATATTATCAGAATTGCTTTTCTGGTTCCTTCTCACTTAGTAGAGTATTTCTTCTTATTTGAGTTTGACAGGTGACTGACACAGGCACTATAGGGTTCCTGTGGTTATATAGCCTTTGGTGTGATAAGCTTCTCAATTGCTAGCTATGGCCATCCTATGCTGGGTACCTGTACCGGGTCATGCCATTCAGAGTGGCCAGAGTGGCTTGGAAAGCAATGTTAGCTGGGGTCTGGGATCAGGCCTTCTCCAATGTGCTGGGCTGTGCTGTTGACCCTGGCCACATGGTGGTGCTTGTGGAAGAAAGCCAGCTGCCGTGTTGGCTGTGGGATTTCTTATTGCCATGTGTTGCTCCAAGGAAATACCTAGCCAACCTAGGCAGAGGGCAAGATTGGGGATTGCCCAAGTTATCTGTCTGTTTTGAGCCTTTGGCGGGGGGGGGGGTGTCAGGGGGTGTAGGGAAGGAGCTTGAACACCCCTTAAGAGTTTACTCTGGCTACCCCAGTGGGGATTGGAAAGAAGTCCCAGGCCACTAGAGTAATGCTGTCATGCAGGGTAGGCACAGAAGAGTTTACAAGAGGAGTTAGAGGCTGCTATGGCAAGGAGTCCCACTGACTTCCAAACCTTGGCCTCAGGCAGCTTACTTTGTAAATGTCAAAGTGCAGCCTGCCTTGGCCACAGGTGTTCTCAAGGCAATCTGCCCTAGCCAGGAACTGTCTATAGCCAAGAAGTTTGCCCTTGGGGCCTGCCACTCCCAGGCTGACTAGAAAGCAGCTTTGCTACCTGCAAGTGTTGAGTTCCCAGAAAATGGTGGGTGGTGGTGCTCAAGGCTTTCTTTTCTCCTGCACCACTCCATGTGGGCTTTGGCAGAGTATGGCTGTTGGTAAGGCAGTTTCCCATGAGGTACTGGAGTCTCACAAGGCTCAAGGGCCCCTCCAGGTCTACAACAGGAGCATAGAACTCCTGAATCCCCTTCACTCACCTTCCCCACAGCATCCAGAGGCTGCTGGTGAACTGTAGTGGTGCAGGCAAGAGTTTGGCTAGTTCCAGCCCAGGTGGATGGATTTTTCTCTTCTTTGTACTCTGCAGTTATTATTGTATCTTCTAGAGTTGTTGGGCATACTGCTGGTCTTGTTCCTCTCTGAGTGCTGAGGAAACTCTTATTATCTTGGTTTACTCCATAGGAGAAACTCACGCTAGCTGCCTCATGTCAGCCATCTTAATCCCTCCCAGGAGTTTTATTTAAATAAGTTAACTTTGAACTCAGACATCAAATTGAATTTGCCTAGTAGACTGCTTGACATACTAATTTGGTGATCAAGGCTAAAGATACAAATTGGGCATTCATCAGCACATAGATGGTGTTTAGCCAAAGGACTCAATGAGTTCTCCTAGAAAAAAGAAGTATAAATTTTTTAAATTTAAAATGTAAGAAGTTTTACATTTTAAAAATTGTTTAAAAAAATTTAAAAAGAAGTGGGAGGACTAAGACACAGAGCATGCTGACATTTAAAAGCTCAGCAGAGGAAGAGGAGACAGAAGAAGAGGATGAGAGTGTGAAGTTGTAGAAGCCAAGAGATGAAAGTGTTCCAGGAAAGAGAGTTCTCAACTTGGGTTGTGTTGGGTTGAATGCCACTGAGTTGGAAAGTAAGATGAGGACAGAGAAATAACTATTGGATTTGGCAATGTGGAGCTGAATGGGAACCTTGAAAATAAAGACTTAGTGGAATAATGGAATGTGAATGGAAAGTGAGAAAATGATACCATTTTTTTCATGGTTTTGTTCAAAAGGGGAGCAGAAAAACAGAGGTAGTTAGGATGAGAGTTGAAGGTTCTGTTTAATTTCATTTTGTTTTAAATTGGAGATGCAAAGTCTTATTTAAATGATAATGGAAGTAAAGAAGTAGAAAGGGAGAAAAAAATTGTGAATCACAGGAGAGAAAGTGGACAAATGCAGGATCAGTGTCCTTGAGAAAGGAGGAGACCCAGAGCACAGTGATGTCAGACTCTATAAGGCCTTCCCTGCTAACAGGGCAGTGAGGGCAGTCGAGGGCTGGTGAATTGGTGGATTTGGTGATGGAAAGATGAGGGATCTTGGCAGTTTACTTATAGTTTCTCAATGAACTATAACTTTAGGTCATCATTTGAAAAGCCAAGACTTCTGAATCCTGAGCCCAAATGCACAATGTCCTTCATCTGCCATTTGGTACATTTGAAACAGAATGAAAAGGGTAACCCTTTTTGCATAATGTATTTTAAAGGGCAATACAGATGACAAAACAATTCATGTGTATTCTTTGACACTTCCATCCTGGATCATTGAAGTTCCCAGCTGGGAAAGGAATTCATTTGTATAAATGAAGACATGTAACTTCATTAAAGATTTCATTAAAGAGTACTTCCAGAGATGAGAGTGCAACTAAGAGATGTTGGACCCAGAAACTATCAACAGTCAGTAGTCATAACCACCCTTAGGGCCTACAGGTCACAGGAGAGTAATAGTGTTAGAACGCAGTGAGAGCTAGAACCATGAAGGAACGGCCAACCAGTGGGATCATTTATGGAAGAGATATGTAGCTACCATAAATGATCCCTACCATGCCAGGGAACTGGTATCAAAGCAGAGAGGGAATGAGAAAGAAACATCCTGACTTCTCTCTCTTCCTGTCTCTTACTTATGCTTCCCAGTGGCTGAGCCCAACAGAAGCCAGCAGGCAAGCAAGCCAGGTAATTTGCTTGACAGTGAAAGACAGTAGATTTGGCAGTGAATAACTGGCACGGCTCCTGATACTTCATGCCATAAATGCTGAGAAGATTTTGAGGACCACTCTGTGAGGGATCTTTAGACCCAATGCTGGGGTAGAAAATGCATCTTCTTATTTGGTACCAGCTGGGGTTTGGAAAACCTAGATAATTATGCTCTTTGATACAAATCATCATGGATACTTGTAATCCACCAGCAATCTTCAAATGTAATGTTTGCGTATAGTCTTACTTTTTTATTTCCTCCCAGAGACAGATTCACCATAAAACCAGGGACACATACATTTCAAGGCTCCTCACTTGCATGAGCCCCATCCAAGGCCATGAGAGGGCCCTTAAAATGTATTCATTTGGCCATATATTTTTGTAAAATGTGTAAGATATTTTAACTGAAATCTGTTAAAACTAACTTTTTTTTCCATTCTGACCCTCGAGAGATCTCTCCTCCCCCCCCCCCCAATTATATGAACTTTAGGCCCCACAAAACCTTGATCAGCTTCTGCTTTCAACAAGATTCAAGTGTACTGATGCAGATTCTATCCCTTTCCCAAGATTCTACCACCTTTGGTGTGACGTGATCAATGAGCACTAAAATGGATATTTTGCAAGGGGAGAATGTAGCAGGAGGGTAATAAAAGCAAAGATGTAGGGATATGTGGTGCTAGAGACAGTGGGAGACGAGCAGTGTGCCTGAAGGACTGTACCTGGTTACCCACCCCTGATTAATGTAGGATTCCCAGGTGTCCAGCTATGTGACTGGGGCCTAACTCAAATGCTCTTTATAATTTCAGATGCAGATGGAAACCTGTGTCGAAGTAACCAACTGTTGCAAGTCATGCTGACCATGCACCGAATTGTCATTTCCTCTGCAGAACTGCTCCAAAAAGTTATCACCCTATATCCTTTAATATAGTGACTGGCAATCCCTAAATGGGATTCATTCAGTAATTAGCTTGAAGTTTGAAGTACCTTTACTATGAGTGGTTTGGAATAACCCCGAGTGATAAATAGGTTCATATGTTATTTCAGTGGTAGGGGTATATGAGTGTGTGTTCGTGCATCTTCTGTTGGGTGGGGCAGTATTGTTGATGTGGACTGCTCTGGGAGGGGGCCAAAGAAATCAACATGCAAACACAACCTTCTTCTGTATCTCTTGATAGAAAAATGCTTTTCCTGTAGAGTGGTCAAAATCCATATTCATCCTGTACAAATTGACAAGGGTGCAAGCATGCTTCAAGGGGTACATTTTTTTTCTCACTTTCCTGTCCAATTCTTCAGCCTTCCACAGGTTCTGAAGAAAGCTCCCCAGTGCCATAGCATCAGGGGAATCTGTTGGTCCGTATTGCTTCAGGCAGCAGCACTGATGATGTGCCAAGTGAAACCTGCTGGATTTTAACCTTATTATGGGGTGTGAACTGCGTAGGGTGGAGAAAGCACCTGCTTTCTTCTTCTCTCTGATAACACTGTAAGTGGCGGCCCCCAAGCAAAGAGGGCTGTAGGTGGAGTGAGACCGTTTAGCACAGGGAGCACAGGACCCTGGCACTGAGTCATGACTTGTGGCTGCTCTAATCCTTTACACTCTTCTGACTCCCCCCTTTTCATCTTAAGGCACACAGAGAAAATAAAAGTCATGAGGACTGAGTGCCTTCTCTACACTGACTCACAAAGCTGTACCTGTCATCTCAACCCGAGTTGGAGTGCGGGGAGAGGGACACAGAATAAGGAGCGCAGGGAATACTCAGGTGCTTTGTCTGCAGAGAATTTGAAAACCCTAATAAAACCAACTCAGTCTGTCTGCTTTTTATTAACACTGCATACCAGTGATTCTAAACAATCTAAAGATTAGACACTCATTCTTGAAAATTGCTTCTTGGCCTAGGGACTAAATTGTACCTGGCATGCTCACCCTGGGTATACTTCGGAGTGCCTGCCCAGTCAGTGGAACAGGTCCCGCTCTCTCCTTTCCATCCTCCCTCCCACTTCTCTCAGATTCTTACTCCATCAGCTGTTTGCTCTCTCTCCTATATTTCGAACTCTACCTCTTCAGTGGTGCCTGTCCCTAAGCCTAAAACACATTCAAGTCCCCCACCTCAAAAGAAACTCAACCCTGCCTCCCCTTCATTCCATTGTCAGGGTTAGAAATTTGATGTGAAATGTCTTAAAATAGTCTGTACTCACTATCTCCAATCTCTCTACTCCTACTCACTTCTCAACTTTGTCCCCTTCCTCAGTACTCGAACTTTCCTCTGATGTCACTGGTAACCTACTCATTGCAATGCCACATGGTTTTTTCTCATCCTTGTTTCCTCCCAGGAGCAACGGGCATGACTTACACCCTTTTGTCCTCCTGGCATTCTCCAGGGCTCCCAGACTTGCACTCCTCCCTCTTGAACTATCCCTTCTCCAGCTTTTCACGTAACCTCTTCTCTGAGCTCCAGTTACATACAAAGAAAATGTCTTGGTTTCCTTTCACTTGACTTCCTTTCTGCGGTGATTTCTCACCAGGATTTCCACCACCATTCTTCTGTGCTGATAATGACTTTCAAGTCTATTTTCCTCTAACCTAAACCGTTTTAAGGTTTAGACTAATTTGTCCTGCTGACACTTCAAACTTTATATGTTCATTAGCTTACTACCCCATCCCTAACTGCTGCCTCATTCTTTTGCTTTGATACCTCTATAGCTTTGCTTTACTTAACATCTGAGATACGTTCTGAGAAATGCATCATTAGGTGATTGTCATTGTGTGAACATCGTAGAGTGTTCTTCCACAAACCTAGATGATTGAGCCTGCTACACATCTAGGCTATATTTTGTACCCTACTGCTCGATAGGAATTTTTCAGCTTCATTATAATCATATGAAACTACGATTATATACATGGTCTGTCGTTGACTGAAACATTGTTACGCAGCACATGACTGTGTGTTCCTGTTCAGTTTCAGTTAATGGTGTCAGTACCTATCTAGTCATTTAAACCAGAAACATCTCAGTCACTCTTGACTCCTCCCTGCCTTTCTCTTTCTACAGAGTCTGCCAACCACTCTTAGGGGTTCTCCTGTAGGAATGACTCTTCTCTGATCTCTTCTCCCCACTCCCAGGCCATGTCTTAATTCAGGCCCCTCCTGATCTCTCTCCTAGACTGCTGTCCCATAATAGTCTTCTCATCCACATGCTCTCCCCTATTCCTTACCTATCCTACAAAGCAAACTGGGTAGGCCATCGCTTCAGAGCCTCTGTAAACTATAGGGTTAATGTCACACTCGTTAGCTTTCCAGAAGAAAGGACTCCACAGTCTGTCCCTGGTGAGTTTTTCCTGCTTCACTCTGCATCTTTCTGAGAAACCCTTTCCCTTTGGTGCTGAATTTCTCAACACACCAAACATAACAGGCCTCTTACGGTTCCTGTGCCTAGAAAGCCCTTTCCACCCTCTTTGCCTAGCAATTGCTCGCTCTCTCTCAAGACTCATCTGTGAAGCTTTTTCCTGACTTTAAAACTACTTCTAGTGTTTTAAAATAGTATTCTTGATTGAAAATCAATTTAATTCCTATGACTTTAGTTTTGTATTGCTTGAGTCAAAGTGTATCTCTCATGTCTCTGGCCTAGATATAATCTACCTTGAAAAACTTTTATCTATGATTGCAGAGAATGTGAAGTGTTTTTATTTTGTTAACTAAATAGATATATCTACCCAAACTTCAGTCAGTACATTTGGCAAAGTGATATCTATGTACTCTGGTCTTTGGGGAGTCCTTTCACTGTTTCAGGTAAACTGTAGAACCTTTGCATCTAGCTGCTATGGTTTGATTTTGTTTTGCAACTTGATAAAAAGTTGCAAGGGTATTGAAAAATTAAATTAAAAATTACTTTAGGAAAAGATTGATTTTCGTATTCTTAAAGTATGTACACTATATTATAGCTTACCTGTTTGTGTGTCATCTCCCCTACTAGATTCTGTGTCCCTCAAGGCAGGGAGCAAGATTTACTTACCTTTGTATCCAGAGCTGAGTTTAGTGGCCATCTCATGGCAGGATACAATAAATATTTATATTACTATGGGTGTAAAACATTAGGATACTTTTTTTCATATCTCCCAGAACTTCTATCTGGGCTCTGCTCATTTTTAGATGTAACCTGGGGTAGGGGAAGGAGTTCTAAGAAAGGAGTATGAAATATGACTCCTGTAATGGAATGCCAGATTAAAAATTGAAGGCAAAATGATTTTTTTTCCTTCATCCTTAGGTTCCCTGGTCTCTGACCTGGAAGTAATAGACTTTTTAGTTCAATAAACTCAGGTGGTTTCCTGTTTTTTCCATTTTTTTTTTTTTGAGTTGGAGACTTGCTTTGTCATCCAGACTGGAGTGCAGTGGCCGCTCCCGGCCACCGCAGCCTCGACCTGCTGGGCTCCGGCAATCCTTCTGCCTCGGCCTTCCAAGTAGCTGGAACTACAGGCATGCACTACCATGCCTGGCTAATTTTTTGATTTATTGTAGAGATGAGGTCTTGCCAAGTTGCCCAGGTGTGTCTCGAACCTGCGGGCTCAGGCAATCCACTTACTTCAGCCTCCCAAAGCGCGGGATTACAGGCTGAGCCACCGAGCCTGGCTTTTTCCATTGTTAAAAGAGAGAGAGAGTGATATATTTTAAAAGATGCTTTGAATAGTTTAGATGCCTGAAAAGTACAATCAGAGCTGTACTGGAATTCATAGCCACAATACTGGCTATGAAGAGAAGAAAATGGTGTGGAGTCTGAGGGTTCCAGCAAACGCTGAGCTTTACTAAGATTAGCAGATGCCTGGGCCTCTTGTTACTCAGCCTGCACATGCTGGTGTTTGTTGGCCATGTAGGCCAACTGGGTCTACACCACAGTCGCTGTGCCTCACGCAACCAGTGTGCACTGCCAGAAAAGACATTTGAAGGGAAGGATAAGGAACTGCTGGGAGGAGCGTAAATGCCACTTGTAAGAGTCACCATGTTGATGTAATGTGTTTACTTAGTTGTTTTTAAAAGAGAAGTGTGGTTTTTGTACATTCCCCTTTAAAAGGGAAGAAGAAAAAAAATTTCAACAAATAGAACAAATAATAAAAATATAGAATCTGAGGTATTTATCTCGCTTATGCCTGATGCTTGAACCTCTTTGCATAGAAGTGATACACTTTCTTAGTGACATGACATAAAGAAACATAAAGCCATCCTGCTCTCACTTATACCTCTTCCACCCATGGAAAGGCCGGTACTGGCACCTTCTGCTTCATGAAGTTTCCACTTGCTTAGGCTCATTTTCATTTCTATTATCTTTGTGATATGTGGGGTTTTGTGGGGTTTTGGTCCTCTGATCTCAAGGACAGATTTTATAGTCAGCAAAAATTTAATTTTTAAGATTAGAAGTCATTAAAATTACAAACAGGCTGGGCTCCGTGGCTCAACCTGTAATCCCAGTACTTTGGGAGGCCACGGTGAGTGGATTGCCTGAGTCTGTGGGCTTGAGACCAGCCCAGGCAACTTAGCAAGACTTCGTTTCTACAATAAACAAATTAATTAATTAACCAGGTGTGGTAGCACACGCTGGTAATTCCTGCTACTTGGAAGGCTGAGGCAGAAGGATTGCTGGAGTCCAGCAAGTCAACGCTGGAGTGGCTATGAGTGTACCACTGTACTCCAGCCTGGGCAATGGAGTGACACTCTAACCAAAAAAAATAATTAATTAATTTAATTAAATTACAGAATTTATATTTCATACTTTGGGTTTCAAGTTTAACATGCAAATCTTACTCTTTTTCTAAGTCTAGAATGTTTCAGCAAGCATTGTTAAGGGGACTTGAAAAATATTTGACTAATTTGAATAGTATCAATTAAGGATTTCCAATGGTTTCAAACTACAACTATGTATTTTATGTTATTTGTAAATGCTTCAGGTACCTTCTTGAATTCTAAATATCTTTTTATAATTCCAATTGATTAACATTATAAATAGTAAAGCTAATATTACTTTAGATGTTCTAAAGCTCCACAAGTGTAAAGCACTTAATTATATATTCCAAACTGAAGTTTCAAGGCTATCATTCTAATATACTCTTTAAACATTACAGGCACATACAATTTCAAAATGCATAAATTCTCTCCTAATAAAAAAAAGGTCAGTCCTATAATTTTTGACTCCCTTTTACTTTTCTATATTTTACTCTAAGATTTCCAAGGGTTAACATACACATCCTACTGAAGGAAGCTCAGTCCTATCCACTAATGGAGATTTCTGCTGGGATGCTCACTGAATTCTTCTCATGGGCTCAACTGGAATTCACTGAATCCTGTATTGCAGTTGGTATGCAGTTTTGAAAGGGAAAGAGGGCATGGCCTTGTGGGGCACTCGGCCATATAGCCTGATGCCTCAGTCTGTTGATGGAAGATGGCAGGACCCACCCAGGCTCATCATTGGATTGGAGTTCTTGATTCTTTGACTCTTAAAATAAAAGAATATTCTTTCCATATATCTTTAAAGACATGTAAACTCAATGAGATCTTACTGTTCTTTTATATTCTTGGAATATTCAGAATGAGAAGGATCCTTAAGGTGATCTCAGTTGTAGTTTGTCCTACTTGCCGTCACAATTTACACGGTCAGCCTTCTGACATTCTCTAGGTGTCTAGAACTTTCACATTATTGTTCCTAACTATCATGATAGTATATCTGAATATGTACTTCTTCCTCTTCTAATTCACATTGTTTATCAATTACTGGAAACATTTTAAAAGATAATGGAACTGCTCTTTTTAACTTGTTTCAGTTGGACTCCTAGACACTTGAGCAAGGGGTCATCGCCCTTGCTTCACTTCTTCTAAGTCACCTGTGCTATGACCTCTCCACACTATTAACTTCCTAGCTCTACTTCTGCAAAGGAGATGCTGCCTCCTTTTTCTATAAAACTATTTCAGGGGGGTAGTTTCAGCAAACACTAGCAAAGATGAAAAGATGTTTGGTTTCTGTAATGGAGGCTTCATTTCCCTTAACCACCGCCTACCTATAAAGACGCCTTGGCAAAGAATTCACCAGGGCTTTGCCTGAAGATCTGCTATTTTGTAAGGTAATATTTCTTTGTGCATTTGGAGACTGTGGAGTGGGTGAAATGAAAGACTGAAGAAAGAGGCTCGTTCTTTCCTAGTCCTCCCTGCCTTTTTCTTCCTGACCATCCTATAGGACACCTTTAGCAAACTTAATACTGGAAATTTACTCAGCACAACAGTGAACATTTTCTGGTGTACCTGAGCTTAATATTGTTTACCAATTTTTAAAAATCTTTTAGCATTTTGGTATCAAATGGCAAAAGGGAGAGATACAGAGACAATGAAAGATCTCTTTGTTATTTTGTTTATTATTCCTAATTATAAAGTAATATGGTTTATTATAGAATATTTGAAAAATTCAGAAAAAAACATAACTGTGCTAATAGTCACTCATATCCAACTGCCTATTTTGGTATATTTCCTTTGTCCTTTTTCCACACAGATTTTTTTTTCTTTTCTTTTTTTTTTTTTTTTTTTGAGTTGGAGTCTCACTCTGTCACCTAGACTGGAGTGCAGTGGCCACTCCCAGCCACCGTAGCCTCGACTTGCTGGGCTCCAGTGATCCTTCCGCCTCAGCCTTCCAAGTAGCTGGAACTACAGGCGCATGCTACCACGCCCGGATAATTTTTTTTTTTTAATTTATTGTAGAGATGAGGTCTCACCAAGTTGCCCAGGTGGGTCTCAAACCCGCGGGCTCAGGCAATCCACTCACCTCAGCCTCCCAAGGCGCGGGATTACAGGCTGAGCTACCGAGCCCGGCTCTATACAGATTTTTTAGAACAAGGTATATATAAGGATTTTTATCCTATAGTTTTCACTTCATTTTTACATTATAAGTATCTTCTCTAGTCATTAAGACATTTTGTAAACATTCTTTTTAATAGCCATAGAATAGTCTGACATAATAAAGCATAACTTACAAATATATTGCCCCATTTTGGGGCATTTGGTTTGTCTATAGTTTTCTCCTTTATTATAATCTCTGTTTCACATGATTGTGTCTAAAGCTTTGTCATGGCTCTGTTGATTGTGACATGCCTTACTCTATCGAAACATCTTGTACATGGAGGGACAGAACATTATCAGTGGGTGGTTTTCTTCCCTCTCTGCCCCCCCCACCCCAGCTCCTTCAACACAGAAGGACAAACAAGCCTGTCTTTTTCTGAGCTTTCTTTGTGGCAGCCAATTCCTTTGGGAACCCACCAAATTGTGAGTCCTTGCCATCAGCTTTGGATTGTGTTTTTTAACCCCCCTCCCTGCAGATATTGGATAACAGAATTCTGGGTCATGTTTAAAATGGATACCAGCTTGACAGACACTATGGAGGAGTTTCAGGAACTGGTGAAAGCTGAGGGTGAGGAGTTACACTGCCGCTTGATTGACACAACTCAAATGTGAGTGTCAAGATTTTGACTTATCTTTTGAAACCACCTCCCCCATGTAATACAACCCCGGCTGCCTGCTAGGCTTCTGATTCCAGCCGTGACTGCTGCTCTCTTTCACTGCTCCGAGAAGCCCCTCAGACAGGCAGGTTCAAGTCACCTCACCAAAGTGAAAGCACAAAGCACAGCATTTAACAGAAATGCAGAGAAGACCCCTGGTGATAAACCAGTAGGTGACTAATATCCAAGAGTAGAAAAAAAGAAGTGCCAGTCAGAAAGAAATCAGGTAGCAAGACATTGACTAAAATTCACCTAGATCCAGAGAAACTGAAAGTGCCATGACTGAACTCATGCTTAGTGCCAGAAAGCTCCCCTGAACTTATAAAGAGGGAAGTGGCTGCTAAAAAAATGTATTGAGCAGAGAGATTATAACATGTGTGGATGTGTATTAAAGACAGACTTTCAGAGCTAGAAGGGATCCCAGGAATATTTCAGGTTATTCTTTGGATTTTTAAAAAAAAATTATTTAAAATTATTTTTATTTTAAAGATGTGGGGTATAATTCAGGATTAGGTCATCGTACAGGTAAAGTTTGGGCCTTCCTTTGGTCCCCACTTTGCCTGCTTTGAGATTAGGTACCCTTATTGATATTGTGTATCCCCCACATCCATGCTGGCAGTTTCTCACTACTGCCAATCCCTTTCTTACAGTATTATTGTAAATGTTCAGGGTCCATTTATGAGTGAGAACATGGTACACTGTTCTTTGTTTCTGTGATAGATCAGTGAGTATGATAAACTCTAAATCCATCCAAGTTGCTGCAAATCCATATGTTTGTCCTTCTTTATGGCTGAGTAATAGTCCATTGTGTAGATGTACCACATTATTTTTATCAGTCCAGTTTTGATAGGCAGCCTGGTTGGGTCCATGTTTTTGCTATTGTGAATAATGCTGCAATAAACGTGTATACAGGTATCTTTTGTGTAGAATGATTTGAGTTCCTCTGGGTATATTCCAAGTAGGGGGATTGCTGAATAATATGGAAGACCGATGTCTAGTTCTTTTAGAAATAGCCACACTGGTTATGAAGATGCCAAGGTATTTCATTTCTTTTTGTGGCTATTGTGAGTGGAATTGTGTTTTCAAAATCTACAAATCACTGCTCAGAGAAATAAAAGATGACACAAACAAATGGGAAAATATTCCACGCTCATGGATTGGAAGAATCAACATTATTATTTTTTTTTTTTGAGTTGGAGTCTCACTCTGTTGCCCAGACTGGAGTGCAGTGGCCGCTCCCGGCCACCGCAGCCTCGACCTGCTGGGCTCCGGCGATCCTTCCGCCTCAGCCTTCCGAGTAGCTGGAATTACAGGCATGCACTACCACGCCCGGCTGATTTTTTTTTGATTTATTGTAGAGATGAGGTCTCGCTGCCCAGGAGGGTCTCAAACCCGCGGGCTGAGGCAATCCACTCACCTTAGCCTCCCAAAGGTGCGGGATTACAGGCTGAGCCACCGAGCCCGGCTAGAATCAACATTATTAAGATGTCCATCCTACCCAAGGCAATATACAGTTTAACGCAATACCCATTAAATTACCAGCAACATTCTTCTCAGAACTGGAAACAACAATATAGAAATTCATATGGAAACAAATGACCATGAGTAGCCAAAATAATCCTCAGGATGAGCAAACAAACAAACAAAAAAAGCAGGAGGTATCACACTTCCAGACTTTAAATTTTATTATAAATCTCCAGTAATCAAAACAGCCAGGTATTGTACAAGAACAGGCATATAGACCAATGGAATAGAGATTCCAGAAGCAAAATCTCAATTTCTCAACCGACTCATCTTTGAGAAAGCCTCCACCATTAACCACTGGGAAAGGGAGAACCTATTCAGTAAATGGCGCTGGGAAGACTGGCTGACCACATGCAGAAGATTAAAACAAGACCTCTATCTATCACCATACACAAAAATAAACTCTAAATGGATAAAAGACCTAAATGTAAAACCTCAAACTATAAGAACCTTAGAAAATGCAGGAGATACTCTTATGGAAATTGGAACTGGCAACCAATTCCTGATCAAAAGCCCAAGTGCCAATGCCATAAGAGATAAGATAGACAAGTGTGACCTCCTCAAACTGACAAGCTTCTGCAAAACCAAAGAAACCATCAAGAGAGCAGGGAAACAGCTCGCAGAATGAGAAAAAATATTTGTAACTGTATATCTGACAAAGGCCTAAACATCTGGGATCTATAAGGAACTCAAACGTGCTGAAAATAAAAAAAAAAAAGTCAGGCTCGGTGGCTCAGCCTGTAATCCCGCGCCTTTGGGAGGCTGAGGTGAGTGGATTGCCTGAGCCCACGGGTTCGAGATCCACCTGGGCAGCGAGACCTCATCTCTACAATAAATCAAAAAATCAGCTGGGCGTGGTAGCACGTGCCTGTAATTCCAGCTACTTGGAAGGCTGAGGCGGAAGGATCGCTGGAGCCCAGCAAGTCGAGGCTGCGGTGGCTGGGAGCGGCCACTGCACTCCAGTCTGGGCGACTGAGTGAGACTCCAACTCAAAAAACCAAAAACAAACAAACAGCCCCATTACAAAGTAGATAAAAGATATGAATAGACACTTCTCAAAAAAAGACATATGAGTAGCCAACACATACATGAAAAAATGCTCAGCCTCACTAGCCATCAAAGAAATGCAAATTAAAACCACTCTGAGATACTACCTAATTCCAGTCAGGATGGCCGTCATCAATAACTCAAAAAACAACAGATGCTGGAGAGGATGCAGGGAAAAGGGAACTCTTCTACACTGTTGGAGTGTGAACTAGTACAACCTCTGTGGAAAACAGTGTGGTGATTCCTAAAAGATCTAAAGATCGGCCTTCCATACAACCCCACAGTCTCTCTGCTGGGATATACCTGGGGGAATTCAAATCACTCTCTGAAAAAGATATCTGCACATGCACGTTTATTGCAGCATTATTCACTCTAGCAAAAACATGGAACCAACCATGCTGCCCATCAAAAGAGAATTGGATGAAGAAAATGTGGTACATATACACGATAGAATATTACACAGCCATAAAGAAGGGCAAAATTAGGAACTTCAAACTAACTTGGATGGACTTAGAGTCTATAATACTCAGTGATCTATCACAGAAACAAAGAACTGAGTACCACATGTTCTCACTCATAAGTGGACCTTGAACAATGGTCATAAGACTATTAAGAAAAGGATTGGCAGTTGTGGGAAATTGCCGGGGGGCCACACCTCATCAACAAGGGCACCTGCGTAATGAACATTTGAATTGTACCCCACATCTTTAAAACAATTTTTTTTTTGAGTCGAAGTCACTCTGTTGCCCAGGTTGGAGTGCAGTGGCACACTCATGGCCACCGCAGCCTTGATCTACTGGAC
Source organism: Cephalopachus bancanus (assembly GCA_027257055.1). Taxonomy (NCBI): domain Eukaryota; kingdom Metazoa; phylum Chordata; class Mammalia; order Primates; family Tarsiidae; genus Cephalopachus; species Cephalopachus bancanus. The sequence continues at coordinate 574,268 of JAPVLO010000300.1, read as the reverse complement.
TGTCTTTCAAAACTGGGCTGCTCCTCTTTCTTCCTTAATGTAGGAAAATTGAAACTGAATAAGAAACACTTGGGTTGATTATAAGAAAATGTGGAGGTCGAGGGGTACTCTAGTGTCAGCCAAGCTTCCTTGTTCATCTCAGTGCTTAGGTACATTTAAGGAAAATGCCACAACTCTGCCCAGAGTGACCACAGGTTCCTATGTGTGTTTCCCTGCCGCATGACATCTCTCTCATTCTCTGAGCTCTTCTGGCAAGCAAGAAAACTGCCCCATACTTTGGGATTCCAACCAGATAGAGTCCCCATTACCCTCACGATAGTAGACATACCAGTGGCTACACAAGGGAGCTGGAGCCAAAGGCGAGGAAACTGTGGCTGATGCCTGTGACGCTGTCATTTACCCTGCTCCCCACCGCACATTTAAAAGGCTCGTTGAAAAGCAGCAGACTTCTTGGTTGCTGCCATAGGAAAAGTGATTTGGGGGAAACTCTGTTAATGCATTGTCTTAGCCAATAAATGTTGACTAAGGGTGTTTTGTATATCCTCGTGAGAAATGTTAATGAATTTACTTGCAAAGAGCAATTTCATTTTACCCTTTTTCCCTGTCTTCTCCCTTTCCCATCTACCCACAAAAGCAATGCCCGTGACTGGTCCAGGAAACTTACCCAAAGGATCAAATCAAATACCAGCAAGAAACGGAAGGTCTCCCTGCTCTTCGACCATCTGGAACCAGAAGAGCTGTCTGAGCACCTCACCTACCTTGAGTTCAAGTCCTTCCGAAGGATATCAGTATGTATCTGAGGGGCAGGAGAAGAACTTCTCTGGGATATTTCCAAAACTAAGCAGAGAAATTCAACAGCTCACCTACTTCCTAACCCTAGAGGCCCCTTCTATCGGTGGGCTTTCCCATCTAACATCATAGTTCAGAAAATTGATGCCATCTGAATTCCTTTGGCTGTGCCGCTGTGCTGCTTCTCCCACCTCCCTTCCTCCATGCCCACCCTATACCATCCTGCCACTCACTCGTGCTGCCATAGTATGGGCACACGTGACACCCTGCACATGTGCACATGAGTGTACACACCCACCTCCCTTAGGCTTCATGAAGATTGTTTTACCCAGAGTGGGGGATGTGTCCCCTTAGAATTTGAATTTATTCTAGGATAGGCCTTGAATGGCTCTGGGAAATCCCAAATAAAGTAGATGCTACTGGCCATGCCCACAAGATACCTAAATCTTTGAAGTGGTGCTAGCCCAGCAGTTACCATGATTCTAAAGGTAGCTATGCTGACCAAAGCCTACCTATTGGGACAACTAGGCAGAGTCAGAGGTACCAGTGGTGGAGAGAGATGAAGTGAGAGATTGTAGTTTATCATTCGGAACAAACAGAGCACACAAGTGCATCCTGTCCTCACTGCACTCCTTGCAACTCCACATGTGATACCAGAGAACATGGTCCATATAAAAGAACTTGTCAACATGTCAGATGCCAACAGACCCTTACTGGCCAATATACTTTCCTGAGAAATGAGACCCATATTCCACTTAGTCCCCACCCCTACCAATACATACAGTTTTCACAGTGGCTCTAAAAATGGACTACCTAGCTGCTGGATGCATTTCTTAGAACGACCTGTGTTCCTCAGGTGAGGGGATGGATGCTCGGAAGACTGGCTTGAACAAGGCCAACACTGCTTATTAGAGTGAGAGCTGAGGTTAGAACTATATGCCTCTCTTGGTCACTCAGCACCAATTTATTGAGCTCAGTTGTGTCTGGAAGGATGCCCACAAACGAGGTTACAGAGGTTATTTTACATTTTCTTCCATAATATTGCCGTCCCTCCTGTTTTCACATAGTTGTTTGGCCAGTCAGCCAGGGCCCTCCCAGCTTCCATTTGGAAATAAGTCTCCAGGCATTAACGCCACCACCCGCAACCCCACAGTCTCTGTACCTCTCAGCACCCCAGGCTCCAATTGGGAGACTCCACCTGGGGAGTTTCTACTTGGCAGTGCCTCCCTTGTCACGGGGCAGGACACCTGATGGAGCTGAGTGCCATTGAAAAGAACCCTTTATCACTCTGGAAATCTGAGCATTGCTGAGGCCAGACTGGCAGGGCTACTCGGTCAGGCCTGCAGGATGTCTGCTTGATGCCAGTGCTCTCATCAGTGGAGGCAGAAGTGAAAAATCAGCGCAGAACAAGGAATTGCAGGGGTTCTTCACAGGAGTTGAGCAGTATTCTTTCTGCAAGTGAAAACATTAGTTTGAAACTTCTTTTCTTTTGTGCAGCATGGTCTGTTCATAGAAGACTGTTTTGGGGATCTTTTGTCTTTCCTACATAGTTCTAAACAGTTTCCCAAACAAAAATGTTCTCTCCAACATGAGGTTGGAGAGAAATTTATCTGTTATAAATTGAAAAGCACTTAATATTTTCTGTGTATTACAACACTTTGGAGGTGGTGAGATTACTGGGATAATTCTTTTAAAAAAACAAGTGGATGTTGTATTTATAGTGGGAGAGGTCTATAAAATGTATTCATTGCAATGAATTGTGATCACTTTCTCTTAGAACCGGTTTTTGCTTTATATGTCTCTCTCGAGTGATTTTGGCCCTACATGTTTCTTCCATTCATGGGGCTCAGTTAATTTGCAACTATTTTATGTAGGTTATAAGTTCTCATCAGTGTATTCCCTACCTAGGCAGGACCAAGGTGTACTACAGTAACAACCCCCCCACACACAAACACACACAATCTCAGTGTTTATTTTTCACTCACACTACATGGTTGACATTGGTCAGCACACTCACTGGCTCTTGAATCTTTCCCTCTGAAGTCACGTCTCTTCCACTCACATTCTGCTACCTGAACTATGTCATGTGGTCACATTTGCTTTTAAAGGGAAGAGTTCAGAATGGGAAAGTGGGAAATAACAGAGGAACAGCACTAGAGACTCCCACAAGTGTGCTGGAGAAGGGTAGACTATTCCTCCCTCTTAGTTATACTGTTTGAGCAGACAGATTCTTTGTGACAGGTATATGATAGCTGCAATAATTGCTTTGACCAGATCTTTTGAGTCCTTTCCAGTTTCCCATGCTGTCTCATTGCCAGTCACAGTCAATGTCATTGTTAAGCTGGAAAACTATGGCCACCAAATATAAAGATGACCAAATTTCACGTACCATGTTCACTTGGACTCTGCTTGAGTTGGTGAATAGAAGGAAAAACAAACAGGCTTGGTTTAGCATGAGGTTCATGGTTATCTCATTAGCACCACCTCACATCTAAGTAGCACATTAAAACGTTACAGCTTTTGCACATTATCTTATTTGATCTTTATAATTCCATGTCCTAGATTAGGGCAGATTTTATCATCACATTTTTAAGGTAAGAAAATAGCCGGGCTCAGTGGCTCAGCCTGTAATCCCACGCCTTTGGGAGGCTGAGGTGAGTGGATTGCCTGAGCCCGCACGTTCGAGACCCGCCTGGGCAGCAAGACCTCATCTCTACAATAAATCAAAAAATCAGCCGGGCATGGTAGCGCAAGCCTGTAATTCCGGCTACTTGGACGGCTGAGGCGGAAGGATCGCTGGAGCCCAGCAGGTCGAGGCTGCGGTGGCCGGGAGCGGCCACTGCACCCCAGTCTGGGCGACAGAGTGAGACTCCAACTCAAAAAAAAAAAAAAAAAAAAAAGGTAAGAAAATAGCTGAGGAGAGATTCATTTTGGTGAGGGCAATTATCTTTTATTTTTTTAGTTTCGACAGTAGAGCTGAAGATACTGATTTTTCTTCTATACTACATTCTTTAAAATTTAGAACAGTAACAATATCTACTGAAATGCAGTATTTGGATTAACTAGTGAGTATGCACATTCACTTATGCCTAATGACTTTTGATGCAGAGAGACCGTGCTATGAATGGAATAAGTAAGATGTCCCTCCCATCTTTCTTGTTGGCCAAGTGGTGAAGATACAGGAAAGGAGGGCCAGGAGCTTCTCTGTCCTGTGGCAGATCCTAGCCATCAACTGAGCAGAGCCGACTTGTCCCTTCAATCTCCTGGAATACCAGAGCAGTACTGATGGTTGTTTTCTTTTCTGCAGTTCTCTGATTATCAGAATTACCTTGTAAATAGCTGTGTGAAGGAGAACCCCACCATGGAGCGATCTATTGCCCTGTGCAACGGCATTTCCCAGTGGGTACAACTGATGGTTCTCAGCCGTCCCACCCCACAGCTCCGAGCAGAAGTCTTCATCAAGTTTATCCAGGTGGCTCAGGTAAATGACTAGATTAAGACTTTTTGTCTGGACTGTTAAGTAAATTACCTATCTCCTTTTCTCCTAGCTTGGCCTATTGGTTAGAGCTGTTTTGTTGTTGTTGTTTGTTTTGTTTTTTAATTTTTTAAATTTTAAAGATGTGGGGTACAATTCAGGTTAGGTATACAAATGTTCATTATGCAGGTACCCTTGTTGATGAGGTGTGCCCCTCCCTCCTCTGGCAGTTTCCCTCAACTGCCAATCCCTTTCTTATGGTATTATGATAATTGTTCAGGGTCTGCTTATGAGTGAGAACATATGGTACTCTGTTCTTTGTTTCGTGATAGATCACTGAGTATGATAGATAGAGCTGTTTTTCCTTCCTAACTATAGTGGGGTTTGTATGCATTCAACACTGTCCCCAGATCTCTTCTTCCACACAAGGACAATGTAGAAGGGCAGCTGTACAGGTCATCTCCGGTCAGGATACAGTTTTAGATCTGTTTAGATCTTTGACATTTTTCTAAAGATGTGTACCAGCCTACATTATTTTCCCAAATCTAAAACCATCTCCAAACCCTGGAGCTGGACCAACCTGGGTTGTCTTAGGTCTTTGAGTCCATGCCGTGTTGAATGGCTGTATTTAACGTTTCAGAGGCAGAGTTTAAGCATTTGATAAGAGGAAAGCAGGTACTATGAACCCATATTTGAAGTTGTCCAGAAATTCTAGCTCCTCTGTCCCAATTACTGTCCTATATAGGCACTGGCATTGCACAGGGAAATAAGACAAAGTCCTTACCCTCAAAAATAAGTCTGGTAAATTTAGAATAAAAGATTGTACTTAATGTTGTGTTTTTCCAACTCTGGGTGGTCTAAACCAGTGTTTCTCAAATGGATCACCTGTTCTGATGTCAACTAAAGGTAAATTAAAAGTACGGATCTCTAAGCTCAATCCCAGATTCAGATAATCAGAATGTCTAGGTTTGGGTCCAGAATTCTTTGTGTTAAACAGATGCTTGGGTGATTCTTAGAAAACAGTTGCCTAGATGGTGTTCCACAGATCAGCTACAACATATGGAGGGAGATGTGATGCCTTGCGAGTTTTAGAATCCACAGGTCTGAATTAAGCCAAAAAGGAGAAATGGCCAGAAAATTATAATGCCTGATTGCTAGCTTTTCACCACTGTAAGGAAGCATCGTGGTCCAGAGACAAGAGGCAGCCTCGAAGCTCCCATATAACTGATGTGTACAATGACTCTGCTATCGTCTGTCTTCTGTGCCACAGAAGCTCCACCAACTACAGAACTTCAATACATTGATGGCTGTTATAGGTGGACTATGCCACAGCTCAATCTCCAGGCTCAAGGAGACAAGTTCACATGTCCCACATGAAATCAATAAGGTCAGTGCCACTGTCTTCTCTGGGATCCTTAGCAGCATTCCCAGGGCCAGTGCTAATGTCCAGAGAGCACTTCCACACCATACCATCCCTTGTCAACTAGGCAAAGTAGCAGGGAGGCATGCCTTAAGAAAACCCACAGTTGGGAAAAGTCATATATTTGAGAATGGCCTTGATTTTTTCTGGCCTCAGATAGTGCCACTGCAAACGTTCATACTGGGCAGTTGAAAACAATATGTGCCTCTTTCTCATGTTCACAGGCCACTGGATATTCAGGGTTACCATCTTTAATGCCAATTCCCTTACTTCAACTCCTTGCTCTAAAATGTTTTCACAAGAGGAATAGTGTTTCATTTGACCATAGCTCAGTTTGTATGTGGAGTGTAGTTACATAGTGATATGTTAGAAACCTAGATATCCAGAGTCCTTGGAGAATGACAGTCTGGACAGTTGAATGTTCCCATGAGTAGCACATGGGTTCTTCAGATTCCATTTTGTAAAAGATAATGCTTTATTGAGTAATATTGATCTTTTAAATTTTTTTTTTAATTTTAAAGATGTAGGGTACAATACAGGATTAGGTATTTATGTGGTTCCCTATGCTATTAGATTTTACAGAATATACTTTAGTCTTCTATGACATAAGGTTGTTATCAATACAAACCACTGACATACCAAGGATACAAGTGCAGCTATGTACAACATGGGGTAGATACCAACTGCTGTTTGAGTGCTGTCATCTCCTGTAAGAGGAGCTTGCTATAATCAAACCCCAATCCTCTCAAACTGGCCAGGAAAGCAACTCTTTTCTTAGGGAGAAATATCTGAGCTCATCACCCCTCTCCATTTTTCTCGGTGTTCAGCTACCTTTTGGGGGAGTCTCTTAATTCTCTCTGCTATCATAATGCTTGGTCTCTGGGGAGGCCCCTAATTCCCAAGTTCTGGTCAAAAGGGGGATTTTTTGTCACCTTTTCTTTCCCTAACAGTTCTGCTGAGACTAAATGGAACAACTGAAAAGGTTCCCCACGTCTCAGAGGTGGAGAAATAGGCACAGAGAGGAATATGCCTTTATGTCATTTAGCTTACAAGACAGAGCTTGCTCCTCTTCAGCTTGAGGTCCTGACCCTCAGCAGTGCTTCCTGTCTGTAGCTACCTGACCCTAAGGATGGTCTGCATAGTGAACTAGTAAGTCCAGAGTTGAAGCAAATGTCCTCTGAGAAGTTGATTTCACCTTCTGAGGAGACAAAAATATCTATCATTTTTGATGTTGGTCTCTTGTCTTATGAGTGCTTTTCATACCTAACATTTACCTGCACTGTTGCCAGAGGTGTGAGAGGAGGAGGCTCTCTTGCTATCTCAAAGAGAATGAGAGGACTAACTCCAAAACCTCAAATTCTCTATTGTAGACAAATGGTACTTTTCTTTTTCCTTTTTTTCTTTTTCTTTTTATTGAGTCGAAGTCTTACTCTGTCACCCAGTAAAGTACAGTGGCACACTCATGGCCACCACATCCTTTACCAGCTGTGCTCAGGCAATCCTTCTGCCTCAGCCTTCCAATAGCTAGAACCACAGGTGCATACCACCATGCCCAGCTAATTTTTTGATTTAGTGTACAGACGAGGTCTCACCATGTTGCCCTGGCTGGTCTCAAACTCCTGGGCTCAAGCACTCCTCTCGCTTTGGCCTCCCAAAGAACTGGGACTACAGGCATGAGCCACTGCAACTGGCCTGAGAAATGATATTTCTTTCTTTTTTTATTTTTTATTTTTTTTGAGTTGGAGTCTCACTCTGTCACCCAGATTGGAGTGCAGTGGCCGCTCCCGACCACTGCAGCCTCGACCTGCTGGGCTTCTGCAATCCTTCTGCCTCAGCTTTCCGAGTAGTCGGAATTACAGGTGTGCGCTACCACACCTGGCTAATTTTTTTTATTTACTGTAGGGATAAGGTCTCAACAAGTTGCCCAGGTGGGTCTCTAACCCACGGGCTCAGGCAGTCAACTCACGGGCTAAGGCAATCGACTCACCTCAGCCTCTTAAAGCACGGGATTACAGGCTGAGCCACTGACCCCAGCTGAGAAATGATATTTCTTAGGCTGCAAATTTTTAAAAAGAATTCCAGGCACAGCCTGCCCTTATCTATGGTTTTTCTTTCCATGGTTTCAGTTATCTGAGGCCACTGCAGTCCAAAAATATTAAATGGAAAATCCCAGAAATAAAATAACTCATACATTTTAAATCATGCACCATTCTGAGTAGTGTAATAACATCTCGAGCCACCCTGCTCCATTCTTCCTGGGACATGAATCATCTCTTTGTCCAGGGTATCCACAGTATGGATGCCACTTGCCCACCAGTTACTCAGTAGCTGTTTAGGTTATCAGATCAGCTGCCACAGTATTGCAGTGCTTGCATTCAAGTAAACCTTATTTTACTTAATAATGGCCCCAAAGTACAAGAAAGTACATATCTGGCACTTCAGATATGCCAAAGAGAAGCCATGAAGTGCTTAAGTGAAAGGAGGAAAGTTTGTGACTTAATGAGGAAAGAAAAAAATGTTATATGCCCAGCTTGCTAAGATCTATGGTAAGAAAGAATCTCATCTGTGAAACTATGAAAAAGGAAAAAATATTTGTTCTGGTTTTGCTGTTCCATCTCAAACTGCAAAATCTTCAGCCACAGTGTGTGATAAGTGCTTAGTTAAGATGGAAAAGTCATTAAATTTTTGAGTGGAAGATGACAGGAGTTGACAACAATCGGGTTCCGTACTATCCATGGTTTCAGGCATCCACTGGAGGTCTTAGAATGTATCCCCTGAGGATAAGATGGGACAACTTATTTTGTATGATGACATGACTGTCAGTTTTCCACCTCACATCTTTGCTTCTGAGAAAGGGGTCATCACATGGGGGATGGGAGGCTTTGTGAACTGCTTGCTGATTTAACCAGGTTTGATTGACAAGAATGCCCTTTCTCTCCTGGGCTTCCCATGCCCACTTGTAGGTCCTCGTACATGACATGAAATCTCTCAAACAACAGTCAGTATCTAACCTGTGCTACACAAACCTGCACTTGTATCCTCCATATATTAGTGATTTACATTTATAACAACAGCCCTATATCATAACCTTGAAGTAAGCCCACCGAGCACCTCGTGGAGAAGAACACACAATAGACTCCTAAAGCTCCACTCTTAAGATAACATGCCTTTCCCCATGCCAGCACCTCCTGATGTCACATTTCAAAGGTTAAACAATACAGTGGTGTCTCTAGAGGCATTCAGAAGACACTTGGGAAGGGAACTGCATGACTTGGGAACAGGGATTAGAGGGATACTTACAGTTCACTGTATATTCTTGTATTTTTAAAGTTTTTACATCAGGTATTTTTAAAAAAGAAATTCAAATATTAAAAATGGTACATAAGCCCCCATTTAGAAATGTTAAGTTATGCAGTAGAATCAAGCAAACCATACCTTGTGTTTGCAAATATACTCTGTGACATTTGACATAACTGAAGTTTTAATCTGGGAGTCATATGCTACACCTTTTAGATAACTCACTCCTGCCTAGCAAATTCTGGATAGGGTGGAATCATGGCAGGGGATGAGAGATGCAAGGTGGCCATTACAGACAATATACCCTGCCCAGTGGGTACCTGTGATTGGTCTGTTGTTCTGCTTTGTAGGTTCTGGGTGAGATGACTGAGCTGCTATCCTCCTGCAGAAACTATGACAACTACCGGCGAGCCTATGGAGAGTGCACTCACTTCAAGATCCCCATCCTGGGGGTGCATCTCAAAGACCTCATCTCCCTATATGAAGCCATGCCTGACTATCTGGAGGACGGGAAGGTGAACGTCCACAAGCTACTGGCCCTTTACAATCATATCAATGAACTGGTCCAGCTGCAAGAGGTGGCCCCGCCCTTGGAGGCCAACAAGGACTTGGTGCACCTGCTGACGGTGAGGTTCATATTGGAGAACCATTAGTAAGCACTTTCTGAGTGCCAGGTGCCATTAAATAAATCTTTCCAATTATCAGCTCAGTTAATCCTCATACAAACTCTATGAAGTAGATCATTTTATTATCTCTATCTTATGGATGAGGATACTGAGGCACAAAGACCTGTCTGCCATAAGACCAACATTATTCAGTAGCAGACCCAGGTGTAGAACTCCAGAGGCTGTGATCTTAGATATTATGCCCTCAAACTTCAAGAACTACTTCCCTACTCCTATAAAAGCAATTCTAAGTACTCAGGTGGAGCTGATGGCAAATGAGAATACAAAGGTTGGTAACAGATGAACAGTGTGCTGTCATTAAAAGGGGGGGGGCAACTCTTTCGGGCCCCCTCCCACTGTGGTAGCTTTTCTGTCCTCTCAATAAATCCTGCTTTCTAAAAAAAGAAAAAAGGGCAAGGCAGTAGGTTTAAAAAAATAGGTTTATTATTTGGGTTCTCACTTAGATTCCTTGTTCTTGGAGATATTCAAGTGGTGTGGGTGACCAGCATTTGTGTCTCAGGCATAGGGCAAGGTCAGATGAATTCTCTTCCAGACCTGTGATTCTGTAGTTCACCAGCTGTGTGACTGTGGGCACTGAACTCTCCAAGTCTCCTCCTTTGTAAATTCAGAGGAGTTAGTCTCTAAGATGACTCCTAACTTCTCTTTCAGTTCTAGAGTTATACAATTTTTTTTTTTTTTGAGTTGGAGTCTCACTCTGTTGCCCAGACTGGAGTGCAGTGGCCGTTCCTGGCCACCGCAGCCTCGACCTGCTGGGCTCCGGTGATCCTTCCGCCTCAGCCTTCCAAGTAGCCGGAATTACAGGCATGTGCTACCACGCCCGGCTGATTTTTTTATTTATTGTAGAGATGAGGTCTCGCTGCCCAGGCAGGTCTTGAACCTGCGGGCTCAGGCAATCCACTCACCTCAGCCTCCCAAAGGCGTGGGATTATAGGCTGAGCCACCGAGCCCAACTGAATTATACAATTTTTAACTTGCTTTTTTTTTTTTTTTTTTTGCAGAATAGAATAAAGAGCATAGCCTCTTCTTAGCTCTCAGAAGCATTCTGATAGAGGCCCAGGCTTTGCATCAGCTAGTGTCTGATCCCAGCCCTTTCACTAATTAGCCTGGTGACCTTGGCAGATCTCTGCCTCAGACATCATCATTTGTAAAAAGATGCATTGAATCTTAACTTTTCTGATCATAAATCTTGTAATGAAAGCTGTGAACCATCCTCCCAGAAAAATATACATAAGGCATATATTCAAAGGTGTGCATGTAATTTCTTTTTTTTGAGTTGGAGTCTCACTCTGTCGCCCAGACTGGAGTGCAGTGGCCGCTCCCGGCCACCGCAGCCTCGACCTGCTGGGCTCCGGCGATCCTTCCGCCTCAGCCTTCCGAGTAGCCGGAATTACAGGCATACGCTACCACACCTGGCTGATTTTTTGATTTATTGTAGAGATGAGGCCTGGCCAAGTTGCCCAGGTGGGTCTCGAACCCACGGGTTCAGGCAATCCACTCGTATGCATGTAATTTCAAGGAGTTCTGAACTCCCTGAAGCCTATCCATAAACTCAAGGTTAAGAACAAAAGTATCCTAAGACTTCTCGCCTCTAAAATTTTACAGTTCTAGGATATGTAAAACTCATTAACTCTTAATAGCAATTAATAATTCCTCTTATTATTTAAGCGGAATTTTGTTGCTGGATTCAAATTTTAATAGTATCAAGCCATGCAAACCATCCTTTCCAATCTGATTTGGGAGAGAACAAGTGAGGTAAGGCCCGTATGGCCAGATAAGACCTTTGCCCTAAACCCTGTATGGAGGCTTATGTGTAAGCTGTAGTTAAAAAGAGGTCATCCAGGGACTTTGCCAAAATTTAGAAACATTTTAACAAAAAAGAACTAGTGCTTGCCCTATTCGATCTAGTTGTTACACCTGCTTTGTGAATTTTTAAAACAAACTCCTAAGAGCCTAGAAAAGGAAGAACCAAGAAAGAAACACATCAGCCCTGGGAGAGGCAAGCCTCCTAGCAATGACTCCTCCTCTGCTTTGATCTGCAGCTATCCCTGGATTTGTACTATACCGAGGATGAAATCTATGAGCTTTCCTATGCCCGGGAACCAAGGAACCATAGAGCTCCTGTGAGTGTCTCTTTTTATTTATTTATGTGTTTTATTTTAAAGCTGTGAGGTACAATTCAGAGTTTTTCATGTTAAGACTCGCACGTGTAACAGGTGCTTTCCAAGCTGCTCCTCAGGTTCATTCATCTTAAGGAACAGACTTTTGGTTCAGCTTACTAAGCATCTTGTTTCTCCTAAGTGCCCAACCTAATGCTAGAAACAGAGAAATGTTCTCAACATATGTGTGAGGAATTGTTCCTGTCCATAAAGAGCTGTGATCTAGTTGAAGGGATAAGACTAATATGTGAACAGTAAATAACTAGTGACTAATAAGTAACTGTGTGCCTTGTAATGTCAGAAGGTATGGGGGACTTAATCTGTGGTTTATAAACTAGAGAAAGGCGTTAGTATTGTAGACCAGAGTGTTATCTCCCTCCTATTAAAAAGTGTCCTAACATATGTTTCTTTTCTGTGATTCTTTGATGTTAATGAAAGCAATACATAATCAGAAGTTAAATTTCTGAAGGTTTCCAGTTTGGTAGATAGAAAAGCCCCATTTTCCTGTAAATATTCTGGGTCAGAAAAATCAGGATCTGCTTGGTCTTTTGACCTCTTATGCTGAGAAGTCCTCAGAATAACACACAGTCCTGGTCTACACACAGTAGGAACTTCACAGGTTAGTCTCCTGGGAGCTTCCCAACCCCCAAACACGTAGTATTCTAGGGAAGAGAGTGGTCCATGCTTAAGAAATCCAGCTTACTATTCAGGTAGCTAAATTGCATTGTCTTCATTCAGAAAGGTCAAGTTCTAGCTGCTTATTATAATGAAAGGTGTACACTGACAATATTTCGTGAGGTGAAAAAACATCAATTCTCAGGGTGTCAGAGTCATTTTGGTGGAAATGGTACCTTCTATTTTTGAAAGAGATTTAAATTTGGGCCAAGTTTCAAATATAGTCATGCACTGCATAACAACATTTTGGTCAGCAACAGATCACATATACAATGGTAGTCCCATAAGATTATAATGGAACTATAATAAGATTATTCCTATCGCCTAGTGACATTGTAGCTATTGTAACATCATAGTGCAACACATTACTCACATGTTTGTGGTGATGCTAATGTAAACAACCACTGTGCTGTATAAAAGTCTAGGGCATACAATTATGTACAGTGCAGAGTACTTGACAATGATAATAAATGACTGTTACTGGTTTATGTATTTACTATATTTTTATCACTATTTTAGAGTCTTCTCCTCTTACTTATTTTTAAAAAATAAGTTAACTGTAAAACAGCCTCAGGCAGGTCCTTCAGGAGGTATTCCAGAAGCAGGCATTGTTTTCATATGAGACAACATCTCTGTGCGTTATTGCCTCTGAAGACCTTCCAGTGGGGCAAGATGTAGGGGAAAGAAGGTGATATTGATGATCTTGATCCTGTGCAGGCCTAGGCTAATGTGTGTGCTTGTGTCTTAGTTTATAACAAAATGGATTTAAAAGTTAAAAAAAATTAAACTATTTATTTTTAAAATAGAAAATTACAGAATAGTAGGGAAAGAAAATAACTTTTGCATAGCTAGGCAGTGTGTGTTTTCAGCTAAAAGAGCCAAACAGTTAAAATCTAAAAGTTTACGAAGTCAGAAAGTTACAGTAAGCTAATTATTGAAAAAAAAATGTAATGCTTAGTGTAGCTTAATTGTACAGTGTTTATAAAGTGCACATCAGTGTTCAGTAATGTCCTAGGCCTTCACAGTCACTCATCACTCCCCGATTCACCCAGAGCAACTAACTTCTAGTCCTGCAAGATTCACTCATGGTAGTCTCTCTATACAGGTATACCATTTTTTACCTTTTATACATACTTTTACTGTATCTTTTCTATCTTTAGAGACAAAAATACTTACCACTGTATTACAGACACCTTCAGTATTCAGTACTGTACCATACTGTATAGGTCTGTAGCCTAGGAGCAATAGGCTACACCATATGGCCTAGGTGCGTGGCAGGCTGGGCCTCTAGGTTTGTGTCAGCACACTCTGATGTTTGCACACCAAACAGCCTAAGGGTGCATTCCTCAGAACATATTCCAGTTGTTAAGTCATCACGACTGTATTTAGAAAAGGATGCTATCTCAGCTTGTCCAAGCTTCAGATTGTTTTTCTCATGTCTTCCTGCCTTTTGGCTAGTTTTTTGTTTTGTTTTTTTTGTTCCTTTTCCTTATCCACATCTCTACCACAGAGAGACTAGGGGACAGAAAGGAAATGCAAATGATCTACTTTTGTTCTTTGTTGATAGCTCTGACAAAATGTTTAATGGAGAGGGAATTGAAATTTAAGCAAATTGAGAGTTTTGAATTATCTACAGTTACAGATAATGTCTGTGAAGGGCACTCTGGAGACTGTAATGCACAATACCCGTGTTAGGCAAGAATATGATATCGATTTCAATTACATGTAGGCTCTCAGCTTCTTGCCACTGCACATAGTTGAGGACTGTTCATAAATGTAATTGTCAGGTAGCAGGAAAAGAAGGAATCATAGGTTATAATACTGCATTATAGTCATGGGCATTTCTCTGAATATTTCCTTTTAGCCACTAACACCTTCAAAGCCACCAGTAGTAGTGGACTGGGCCTCCGGGGTATCTCCCAAACCTGATCCAAAGACCATCAGCAAACATGTCCAGAGGATGGTGGATGTAAGTAATGTTTCAGCAGACAAAGGCCAGGCACTGCCTGACTTAGTTTTGTATGTGGGGAAAGGGGAGAGGCGAGCACAGTGGGAGAAACACAAAGAGACACTTGAAAGGAACCACTTCTCATATTGTGGCTGCAGAACAATTCATAAGTTACATTTTGACAATACACTTTGGCCTCATATGGGGGGCAGGTGTGCCTCCTCTTAAAGACCCAGAAGAGCATATGTTTAAAGGTTGTCAGTTGACTTAGGGGCAAAGAAAATTTGGGATACGTTTGAGTATGATGAGTGTAACAAGGTAAATGCAAGTCTGTAAAGTGTTGTACTGATTCAGTTCTCTGTGCTAAATGCTGAGGAGGGGGTATCTCCTCTCATACTTCTGCATTTATTCTTGTTGGCAATTCCTGTGTAACAGTAAAGAACTAGGAACAGAATAACGAGAAGCAAAGGATTAAGAGCCGGAGAGCACACTTCCAATGGGGCTGTTTCTCTCAAGAGAAGGTGGGATCTAAGCTGAACAAGGGAGGGCAAAGTGGAGGGAGAGCATCCCTCTGTGCAATGATGTAGGAGTAGCCAGGGTGATGGTATAATTGACGTGCTCATGATTGAAAGCACCTGGCCACCCTCCAGATGCTGGTACCAGCAAAGGTTTGGGATGTTACCTGCTGCATCTTTGCCACAGCTTGAGCATGTTCCCTTTCACGCAGGCGGTTAAAAGGCTTTTATCCAACTGCCCCAGCCCTCTGCCATTTGGCTAAAGGGAGTGATAACTAGTTTCTCTTTAGTAATCACCAAATAAACTCCTTTTTTGCAGTCTGTCTTTAAGAACTATGATCACGACCAGGATGGATACATTTCTCAGGAAGAATTTGAAAAGATAGCTGCAAGTTTTCCATTTTCTTTCTGTGTGATGGACAAAGACAGGTGAGGCTTTGTGTATAGGAATAGGTGGTTATGAGCCCACTGGTGAGAACAGGTTTATGGGTGTGACACTAGAAGAGGTTATAAACTAAATGTATTACTGCTGTGATCACTTGATATTGGGGCTAAGAAAGCCACCATCAAGTGAATGCTTGTCTTTAGTTTAGATCACAATAGACCATGAAATATGCATACTTTTTTACTGAGAACTGAAGATTCCCTAAATCTTCCAGCTTAGGAAATAGTAAATAAGAAAAAGTTTAGTCTTCCTTCTTGTTTTGTCCTTACAAATTATGGGAAACAATTAATAGTTATCAATACTTTGCATATTCATTTTTCTCAAGGTTACATAAGTGCTATTGGTTTTCTATAGGAAACCAATTGTATGGTTAGTGGGTTCCAGTTATGTACTGTCTAAAGTCAGAAACTGTAGCATAAGGTATTTCCCTCCTTATATACACATTTTACACTGCTTCTTTTTCAAGTCTTGTACATAGTGGTCAAATTAGTTAGGAAAACCTAGTTTGGCCAAAGAAAAGCTCTGTGCAAATGAGTAATGCTGCCTCACCTACTTATATGCTATCCTGTATCCTTATTAAGAGGAGAGCTCATGGAAGTAATCACCAGGTAACTCATATTACCCCTGAGGATAAGAAGAATGAGTTTCTAAGGCTAGACGCCATACTTGCTGCCTCCCCGCTACCCCCCTTATACTCACATCCATGCTTGGTCACTTTTGGTAGGGAAGGCCTCATCAGCAGGGACGAGATCACAGCCTACTTCATGAGGGCCAGCTCCATCTACTCCAAGCTGGGCCTGGGCTTTCCTCACAACTTCCAAGAGACCACCTACCTGAAGCCCACTTTCTGTGACAACTGTGCTGGATTTGTAAGTTATTCCTAAGATGCTTCAGGGTTGAATGTGGGGAGGGGTACAGGATAGTTTACATGAGACCAACAAGGTAAACCCATCACAGCTCTGAGCCCAAACACACACCTAGAATAACCTAGTACTCAAGTGTGTGGTTTCTCCTTGCATTCATCTTCTCTCACTTCCCCTGATTTGTTTTTTCCTCTCTTAGAGCACGAGGCCTGAGATAAATGGCACTGGAAATGTTGACTTGGGGATATTCTTTTTTAAGTATATTCATATGTTGTTTCAAATGTTAGGAAAAAAATATGAGTTACCCTCTGCCTTTAAGAGATCCCTGGACTAGGCCCCTCTGCTGTCCCACCCCCTGACCTCCTAAACCCAGGCTTCTGACCCAAGGCTCTAGATCTTTTCTCACTTTGGAGTCCTGAGGAGTTTGTCCTATGAATTATAAATTTCAGGCCTAGAGAAGTCCTGGTTCGTGAAGTTATTAGTGAACTTCCTGAGAGCATTTGACTCTGATCAGCACCAATTCTCCCATTTTCAACTTAAGGTTAGGAGGGACAAGACATGAGAGATAAATATGGTTTCCTTCCCCTTGAGCTAGAGCAGAGAATGAAGGAAAATAAAGAACGAATGCCAACATGTGGCCTCACACCATAGAGATGAATGACATGTGGTGCATTTTGTCTCATTTGTCTTACAGCTCTGGGGAGTGATCAAACAAGGATATCGATGTAAAGGTATGACTCAGTGTTGCTGACTGAGTTGTTTTCTCTGGTCTTAGGGGCTCTCCTCTAAAACACTTTTTACCCATAGTAGTTGTCCATTTTAGTCCACAACGTCTCATCCCCAAACCGGCTTCCCTAGAACACCCCCAGAAAATGACTGCTACCACACACGTAAGAGAAATGCCTGGTGATCACTGACGCAGAATGATGCTGATGTTTCCCTTTATAGAATCCTTTTTCTGTCTTGATTGCCTTGGGAATGGGGATGACTGGTAGGAGATGGTGCTCTCAAAGAGTCATAGGGCTTCAGGGAAACCAATGAAAGTGAGAGAATCGGGCAACCCCCTCAGATCCCCTCCTGCTCTGGGAGCTTCTCTGTCCTCTCAATAAATTCTACTTTCTTAAAAAAAGAAAAAAAAGAAAGAAAGAAAAAAAAAATAAGAAAATGAGAGAATCACTTCTGAAACAGAAGATAAATGATTATCAAAGGCCCTTATCAGCGTCCCTCAGGACATAATTATTCCTCCTTGTGACTAGGAAAAATCAGTAGTGAAGGAGACCTTTTACTGTAAGAAAGAAAGAATAACACCTAACAGCTGGGGGCTTCCAGATGGTGTCCCTAGAGTAGGCAGGATATACGGGATACCAAGACACCATCTCTTCCCTCCAAGATAACAGCGTGCTGCTTGTGATGCTGAGCCTCACTAATAAGGGCTACAGCAAGGGTGTGAGACCTAGAGTTTTTACCAAGTGAGAAGATTGCTAGATTTACTAGTATGTCAAGTGTCTTAGCTCCAGAAAATAGAACAGTGGTATGTGACAAGAGCACTGTGTGAGTAGGCTGAGACACTGGAGAAGAGACAAAATGAAAGACTTCTTGACCTGGATGTCTTGTCCACAGACTGTGGGATGAACTGCCACAAACAATGCAAAGATCTGGTTGTGTTTGAGTGCAAGAAGCGAACTAAGAACCCAACAGGTCCTGCAGAGAACAGTACCTCCATGGGGCCAGTGGCCAACCTTTGCTCACTGGGAGCCAAAGATCTGCTCCACGGTACGTAGGCACTTGCATCGTTCATCTTGGAAAGTGAAGCGGGAAGGGTCAAGTTTTGGGGTGGAAATATTACCTTGTGATTCTGTGCCCAAGTTTCAGTTAAGTTTTACCTCACTGGCTAGGCCAGGGCTGACCCCTCCCACAGTTCTAGATTTCAGCTCCCTGCCTATGTCTCAGACCTAAAAGGTGCCAGAATAGCAGAGTGCAATTTAGGCATAAAAATCAGCAAGCATTTATTGAGCACCTACACCACACGCAGATACTGACTTCTGGGCAAGATAGTGCCACAAGCTAACACTTAGCTATTCCACCCCATCTTCAGCTCCAAACCCAAAACAATGACAGGGAGAATATGTACGTGCTTGTATATGTATGTGTGTGAATATAATGTATATTAGCATATAATACATGGTATATAAATAGCATTAAAGGGCATAGCTGCATCAAAAACAAAGATACACATCTCTGTACCTCAGAAATGTACTAAAGACACATTGCAATGAGTGGATGCTAAAGCCACTGGTCTGTTTTTCTCCATGTCCAAAAGTAGTTAGGGGCTGCTGGGAATTCTATTTCTGCATAGTGACAGAGACTACCTATGCATGAAAGGTGACCAGAACAAGACTCACTACTTAAAATTGAGTAAGAAGACTGAAAAATACTGTGACTGTCACATATGGTTAGCAGCATGAAGCAGACTTAGCCCCCAGGCAGTCATCCACTGGCTGAGTAACTATCTGTGATATTCTCAGTTATTCTCCAGAAGAAGTATTAATTTAAGACCAGGTCCTAAACTGGGGATCCTGAGTGGCTAGGTGGAGGTAATTATCAAAATTCTAGAAACAGAAGTATAAATGCAGAAAGGAAGGAGGCGGAGACCACAAAGCTCCCTCAAATGGAGCATACAGACTAAAATTCCAAATCATATGAGGAAAATCCTAGGATTTAGCCAAAAAAATTCAACAGTAGAAAGATAAATTGGCAAATTCACTCATGTCAGAATGCCAATACCAGTACCATAAGGCAATGATCTTATTTATTTATTTAGGGTTGGAGTCTCACTCTGTCACTCAGGCTGGAGGGCAGTGGCATGCTCCCGGCCAACGTAGCCTTGACCTGCTGGGCTCAGGCGATCTTTCCACCTCAGTCTTTCAGGTAGCTGGAACTACAGGCACGCACCACCACCATGCCTGGCTAATTTTTTGTTTTATTGTAGAGATGAGGTCTCGCCAAGTTACCCAAGCTGGTCTCAAACCTGTGGGCTCAGGCAATCCTCTCACTTAGGCCTCCCAGTGCTGGGATTATAGGTGTAGCCACCACACCTGGCCGGAAATGATCTTAAACTAAGTACATTTGAGATGCCCCAGGTCTAAAGTGCAAAGAAGCAGAAAGGATTGCCTATTTTCAAGAGGTATCAAGTTAGGGGGAAAGATAATATACAAATATGGAGCAGTTTAGAAACAATGCAAGAGTATGTGCTGAGAACCAGAGCACATTCCAGATAGGATGTAGAGTAGGAGCAAAATGCCCAGGCAAGACAGTTTTAGTGCTGCTGAGATGGTAAGTACAGTGTTGGGGCAGAAGTGAAGGTTTAGGTAAGAGGTGGAGTAGAAAAATGAGTAGGAGCCAACCTAGAGAGTCTTCGATGCCAGGAGTAGTCTGGAAGTCTATGCTGTGAAATGAGGAGCTACTGAAACAGACAAGTGACATGATTACAGTGAGGGACTTGGTAAGGAGGGTGAGAGATGCAAGGCTTCATGATGCTATACTTGGCCCTGCTCTCTGGGCAGGCTGGTCAGCCAGCATGTCACACACTTATCACCTTGACTTTCTGAATAGCATATAGGTCTTTAGGCAAAAATCCAGTGCTCATTAGGTTAGTGCCAGTTTTATATAGTATAAGAAGTCATGTGACTTCTAGTTAAAACCACAAAGGAAAACTTCATTTCTGACAACAGGCCAGATTGCTTGTTCTTTGCTTTCTAGTGACTTTTTTCCCCCATGTGGTAATAACTGAGTTTACTTATATAAAGCACTTAAAACTGGGCCTAACATAGAGTGTCATATACTAATATCCTTGTTTTTGAAATAAGCTCCCAAAAGTGATAAGGCCTCTATAGTTACAACAAAAGCCTGGAGAAAACGTTTACGTCCATGTAGTATATTCTGTGTTCAAAACACTTCTAATGTTCAATGGTAAACACGTGTGTGCATTTAATGATCAATTAGATCAAAGCTTAAGTGCTTTACTTCCATGTAAGATATGCAGATTCCTTTTTTTTTTTTTTTTTTTGAGTTGGAGTCTCACTCTGTCGCCCAGACTGGAGTGCAGTGGCTGCTCCCGGCCACTGCAGCCTCGACCTGCTGGGCTCCGGCGATCCTTCCGCCTCAGCCTTCCAAGTAGCCAGAATTACAGGCACGCGCTACCACGCCCGGCCGATTTTTTGATTTATTGTAGAGATGAGGTCTTGCCGCACAGGCGGGTCTCGAACCCGTGGGCTCAGGCAATCCACTCACTTCAGCCTCCCAAAGGCGTGGGATTACAGGCTGAGCCACCGAGACTGGCTGCAGATTCCTTTTTATCACATCAGCCAAGTACAAATGTTCTGCTCTCTTCCAGAATCCTTCCCCATACTAAATATCTAAACACAGGCTGACTAAAAACTTTTTTTTTTTGAGATGTTCCGTTTTTAGAAAAGAACTTTGGGTTTTGTTTTTGTTTTTTTCATAAAAGAATATGCTCATCAACTAAGGATCCGATGTTCATCTTTTAACAGAAATCAACACAAATACCATTGTGAAGAGATAGGCCTGTATATTATGCACTCTATATCTTAAGAGATACACATAACCTTAGGACACCATGATTCTGTCACATAAAATTCACATTTTCATGGGGAAAAGGTAGCAAAGGGCATCCTGAATTTGGACCTCAAAAAGGAATCCCTGAAGGGGCTGCTCCTCGAGATTTCTCCTCTCCAGGGTATCTGTCCTCTTTCTCTAAAACCTGGCCCAAACTGGTAAGAGTGGGGCTTGAGGCCTTCTGAGAACCCACCAGGATGTAGACCACTGGGTAGAATAAACATATACATATCATGGTCAATAAGTGAAAACGGCTATAAGCCAAGATCTGTTTGTAATGTATTAATAAAACTGCCCATTGGATATCATTGTCATCCTTTCATGTTGCTTCTGTCTCTTTACTAATTATTTTCTGGGATGGCCCCTGCTCAGCTAGTCAAAATTCCCTATGATTTCTTTTCAGCCCATTATCATCCTTTTCAGTCTCACTGCAACTGTTTATATTTATCCACTCTTGCTTTCTTGAAACTTATACATCTCTTGATTTTTATAACACTGGGGTCTCTCAGAACTTTTCCTGCAATTTTAAGGGCTCTTTTTCTGTTGCTTTTTTATTTGCCGCCTTCCCTTTGCTCCCCAAAAGATAGAATGCCCAAGGCTCTCTCCTAACCTCCCCATATGTCTAGGAATTCAACCTAAATAACAGAAGGGGTTTTATTCATAATTTGGGAATTTGGGTTGGTAAAACGCATGTAACTGGTACAGAAAAGTTGGAAAATGGAGATGTAAAAAATCATCACCCATAATACTCCTTCAAAAAGACAATGTAATTATTTTAGGGTGAACATTTACAATTTAGATATTCTGGCACTTAAAAGCAGTGTAATTACAATTTTAAACTTTATTAAACATTAAATTATATTCCCCTTAGCAAGAATTAACTAGGATCTTTATGTAATTTCTAATATTAGAACTGTTGATTCTAGTTACAAATGCTAATTAGAAAACATTTTTTGTTTTTCAAAGCAGTTTTTGACTATACCAATCCAGCGTCTTGAATGTCAGAATGTTCAGTGTCTGATGTCAGAATTACTGCTGTGACTTTGCAAAACAATACATTGAGATGATCTGCAATGTATCTTAAAACTACCTACTACCTCCAACACATCCACTCTTACTCTACTTTTCTAGGAAATTACTTAAGGTTATTACCAGGGTGGGTCCCAGGCAGGAGTGTTAGTGGAAGAAAACTAGAATGACTCACCTATCTTTTTCCTACCAGTATCAAAGGGCAGTGCATTTTGAGACACACTTCTGCAAAGCTAAGACTTCTCTCTGCCGATTAAGCTGTGCCCATCACACAAATGGGCCTCCAGAGTTCCTGCCATCTGCTAGAGGCAACTGTATCAATACTGAGGCTCCAACGCAGAGAATTCCCAAATCCCAGTGTACACAGAAAGTATTTATGGACCATTTTTGTCAACGTATTGATCTTGCTCTCTTTAACATATGAAACTTTATAGCATTGAGGCAGGGGCTTCAACTTATCTCCAGAAACAGAAACCCTCTAGGCAACCTTTGTGCAAACAGAAAAAGATGTCCTTTCCTCGGGGTAGATGTAGCCTGACACCAGTAGCCGTGTCTTGGCCAGCAAAGCCCCTAGATTTCAGCCTCCAGCTCAATCCCCTAAATTGGGCGCCTCAAAAGTGGATTCTTTGAACATATGAAACTCCTGTAAGAAAGCTCTCATTTGAAACTAACATCAATCTTGACTTTCTGCTTTTCTGAGCCATGTCGTGTGTCTTCCTACAGAAGGACCATTTACATTCCCTAATGGGGAGGCTGTGGAACTTGGTGAGGAGAGTAAGGATCGGACCATCATGCTGATGGGAGTGTCCTCACAGAAGATTTCTGTGAGGCTGAAGAGGACTGTGGCACACAAGGCCACCCAGACCGAACCTTGGACTGACAGTGAGGGCCCTTCAGGTTCCTTTGTGCTGTCTTCCCCAAGGAAGGCAGCCCAGGACACTCTCTATGTGCTTCCCAGTCCCACATCTCCATGCCCCAGCCCTGTCTTGGTCAGAAAGCGGGCTTTTGTCAAGTGGGAGAATAAAGAATCCCTCATAAAATCAAAAGAGGAGCTCCGTCACCTCAGATTCCCTACCTACCAAGAGCTGGAACAGGTACTTCCTTTTCATTTTCCTTTTTTTTCAGATTCTGCTAGAGAAGTGAGGCTAAACCAGGGACGAGCATGCGAACTGATGATTCTGAGGATTCAAATCAGGTTAATTACTAGCAGGATAAGGAAAAAAAAATGGAGAAATGGAGGGAGGGATGGATGGTTGGATCCAGCTTTCTTACAAAGAACCCAGTGGGGCCCTGGTTCACATTACATGAGAACAGGATACCTAGGGCTGTCACTATCCAGGTTCCATTTCAGTGTTGGTGCCAGTGCCCAAAGTAGGCTCACTGAGAAAGACCAGTTTCTAACAATCAGCTTCACTGTTCTGACACCACTCCCTTTTTCTAGATGGAACTAAAATGACCTTCCCTAAATCCTCCTTCCTTAAGAGGTCTTTGTTAACCTGTTCATTGGGGTTATGGTTTGGTGCCTTCATGGTTATCTAGGCATCTTCCTAAAAGAAGGAAGGTGATCTTAGTGCTGCAACAAAAAAGGAAAAAAGGTGAATGTATGGCTAGCCATAGAAAATGCCTCCCTCTTAATAGAAATGAGGGGAGTCTTTTTTAACACATCAGGGAATGTGCTGATCTTCTACACGTTAGAACAGCTAAATCAACAGCAGGTAAATGCACAGTTGAATATAATATAGAGTAATATAATCTATAAAATGCTAACAATTGTGATCCCACAAGCTGTTTTTTTATGTTTGGCTCACAATGGCCTAATTATCAGGAACCTCACAGAGGCACTGAAAAAGAAAAGATAAAGTTTGCCAAGAAAAGAAGAAAATAAGAGTTTGGGAATATGGTGTCGAGGTCTGAAAGAAGGAAACAATGAGGTTAAAAAACAAAACAAAAAAACACCAAAGATAATATAGGAAAGTAGGAGATGGGAGCAAAAGAAGGAAGAACCTTTAACCAGAGACAGCTGGCAGTCATCCAGATACTCAGTTCTGTAGGCTCAATTACTAATATATATTTTTTTGTTTAAAGTACACAGTTCACAGTAAAGTCTGGCTTCATGGGACAGTAGTTCCTTACCAATTATAGGTAACAAAGCCATTTTAGAGACAGGGAAGCAGGATACATTAGTTTCAGCATTATCATCCACTTTATTAAAGGGGACAGAATACCTGTCTGGCTTTTCCCAAAACGTCAACTTTGTACTGTTTTTGGAGGCCCATCAGTACAAAAACCCAACATCCAGCCAGTTAGAATACATTTGATAGTTCTACATACTACATAGTGACTGTCCACAAGGCTTCAAGATTCCCTGCATTGTCTTCAACATTGTACCTTCCCTATTTAGACTCCTAGAAATTGAATTAGAGAAACATTTAAAGAAACAAGTTAGATAATGTACATGAAACTCTTAATTTGGTGCCTAGAACAAATAACACAATATTAGCAGGAACATATGAAAAAAGAACAGATGTTCTAGATAAAAGGTACTCTGTTGCTCAGAGTTTTGTTTTTATTTTTGTTTTGAGTCGGAGCACACTCATGGCTACTGCAGCCTCGACCTGCTGGGCTCAGGCAATCCTTCTGCTTCAAGCCTTCCATGTAGCTGGAACAACAGGCGCATGCCATCACACCAGCAAATTTTTTGATTTATTGTAGAAACAAGGTCTCACCAAGTTTCCCAGACTGGTCTTGAACCCATAGGCACAGAAAATCCCCTCGCCTCTGCCTCCCAAAGTGCTAGGATTACAGGCATGAATCATCACATCCAGGCTGCTCAGAGTTGTTTTTTAAGACGTGCTTTAAGAATCAAGTCAATCAGAAGTAGCAAAACATGGGTTACATAAACCCCTTTCTCTTTAAGAGTAGAAACTGCCAAATGCAACTTTTAAGAACTATAAAGGAAACCCTGAAAAATGACAGACTAGAAAGAACTTTGATGGAAACAAATATTTGTGTTTCCAGTCCTGGATGTTTTTGACACCAGCTGTTAAACTCTGCAAGCTATTTGGTTCTATGTAAAATACAAGGCTAGGTAGGATTCTACGCTCTCTAAGGTTCACCTTAAATCTTGGCATTTTACATGCCCGTGAAAAGGTAAAGTAATTGGCAACAATGCTGAGAAGTGGCTTAGAGAGACTTCAGATAATTTAGTCCTAGAAGAATTCCTACCCAGTAATGCAGCCAGTAAAACCTTTCACCATCTTCCGGTTGCTTCTCTTTACTGGTCTGATAGACCTAAGGTCTGGAATTCACTATGTATGTTTTAAAGGAATAATGTGTCCTACTTTCCTGTTCAATGAAATCCTTACAATTACTAGTCTGTAATTCAATGGCCCTATCCACAATAACTAGTCAAATTAAATCGGTCAAATATATTTAATGTATATTAACATTATATCAATAAATACTACATATTTAAGAACATGCATATCTCTGAATCAGCATGGGACAAAACAAAAAGCAAACAAAACCTCTGAGGGTTGGATATACTAGGATTCAAGTCTCCAGTCTTATACTATATGGCAACATTTTCTGCTCCTATAACACTGAGATACACCACCTATTTTCCGGGTGTTTGTGAAGGTCGAGTGTTCTATTCTCATGTAACAGCATCAGGCACATAGCAAGTGTTCAATATTATACGATAGCTAACAGCTAGGTAATTCGGTTTAAGAAACAGCCCAGCGTATCCCAAATTACCCAGATACTGCCCTTACACAGTATTCTCTTGGGGTAATCAGTGTGTTAAGAACCCTGGACTCAAAATCTGAAGACTGGAAATCAACTGCTGGCTCTATAATTAAGTCACTGCAAGTTAGATCACGAAATCCCAGATTAGGAGGTGGGGTAAAATTCTTATCTTTATCAAAAGGCACATTAATTTTCTTTTTTTTTTTTTTAAAGCAGGATTTATTGAAAGGACAGAAAAGCTCCCACAGTGGGAGGGGACCCTAAGGGGTTGCCTGGCACATTAATTTTCAATGGGCGGGGGAAACTTAGATTAACTGTTAACATCTCATAATACAGAATTCTCAGTCACTGCTTTCATGGCTTGGACCTGACCAGAGACTCTTTATTTCTGCCAAGTGAAGATCTGCTATAAAACATCCAAAGACTTTGTCTATCTACCTATTGCCCAGGAATGGTTTATTCTGCCTGTTAACTACACACAACTTTGATACGATAATAAAGACTAACTGCTGTTCGCAAATGCTCATTTGATATTTAACTTGTTATTTTCTATTCAAGGCAAAATGACTGTCTTGAAAATAGTTTTTAATTTTCAGCCACAGTGAATAAGAGATGCCAATCAAATGTAGCACTCCTAATATTGTAACTGATTTGCTATTCATTGCTGCTTTATTAACATTACCTCATTCTCCTTTCCCTTTAGGAAATAAATACCCTGAAAGCAGATAATGATGCCCTAAAGATCCAACTGAAATATGCACAGAAGAAAATAGAATCCCTCCAGCTTGAAAAAAGCAACCATGTCTTAGCTCAAATGGAGCAGGGTGACTGTTCTTAGCCCAGAAACTCAAGGAGCACAATCTGTAGATGAGTATACTAGAGCTCTCATTTCCTAAATTGATTAACACAAAGACCCGAGGAACCTTAGATTGACCAGCTTTTAAAATAGAATTTTAAAAGGAAAAGCCTGTTACTGCTTACTTACCGAAAAGATTCATAATGTGAAGCATTGTTTTCTAACTTTCAGTGCGTCGATTCAAAGGGGAGGAAAGCTAAGAATGTTAAACTTTTGCCATTCAGATCACTAACTTTTTTTTTTTTGCTTTTTTTTCTGGGACAAATACCAAAAGTATGCTAGCTAAACCTTGACTATAGTTTCCTGACAAAGTGGCATCACAATGGGCGCCTGGCTGATTCTACCTTAGAACTAAAATCTCTGGAAAATGTATTTGTTTCCTTCCCTGGGTTTCCTGCAAACTGAAAGACTTACGTTGTTCCATCCAAAGCTTGCTTATAATGGAAAAATACCCATATTCCAAAAGTATTTTTACTTTGACTATATCCCGGCATTCTTTGTGAATCTGGTTCCTACTTCACTACCTCAGATCTAATCAATTAGCCTCTGTCCCCTCCTTCCTCACTACACTCATACACATATGAGCATATTTACCTAGAAATGAATTCCTACTCATGTAGCTACAACTTTCTAGAGGCCTACCAAACATGACATTATCTAACTGCAGGTCCACTCATAGTTGTAATCTTACAGTCATCCCAAAATAAGTAATCAAATTAAGTGGAAACATAACTACTACCATCTCCTATATGATTGGCTACTTAGCTAAAATAAACATAATGCAAGTATGTTTGTCCTCATATATTCTACAGTGGATAGAATTAGGAATTGATAGTTTTTTAAAATAAAAATTGGTCTAGGAAGAGTCTGTTTAACTCTTTATCTTTTGAACTAAATGATTTTTAAAGTTCTGTTTTTGAACTAAATTTGTGCTTAAGTTTGCCTTCACTGTTAGTACTATTTAAAAATAAGTTAACTGGATCAGTGGCTTAAGTAACAGCTGACAGCATATATATATGTATATAATATGTATATACCATATCAAACACGCATGTGGCTTAGAATTTTGTTTCTTCATAAAATGTGGAAGTGAATTACACAACTTTTAATCATTTACACAAATTCACAAGTATAAAGTTCAGTTTGTTACAAGATGAAGAAACTGCTCACAAGGCAAATTGTGTTGTTTGACAAAATCACAACAAACAGTCCTCTGAGTTTTTCATTATGAAGGTGAATGATCAGTGGGCTCATTTAGTTGCATGGGCAACTAGCCACTTGTTAGTTATTAGTCACTTGTCAGACTCTTTTTAGTTCTTTTTAAAAAATTTCATATGATCATCTTTCCTTTGAGTGGACTTAGCTTCCATGCCTATAAAATCTGGTATCAGGCTGAATGAAATTCATAAACAAGTTGACCAACTGCCAAGAATATAATCTTAAGAGTTATAAGTTCCAGACCTAAAGCCAACACCACCAAGTCTCCATAAGAATACAATGTATATATACAGCATTGCTTACTTGAAGGATACAGATCATGGAGAATTTTCTTTGATGAAAGACCAGTTCCATTTGTGTTCCTCCTTGCACTGAGTTTTAGTGACATAGAACTTGCTTGTATTTAGTGTTTCATTACATTTTAAAGAATCATTTTACACACATATTTACCCTTTTCTAAATCTAAACTCAAATACCCAAAGCAGGGCTGCTTAGACCCACCACCTAGTATATGAACTTATAGTAGCACTTTGATACTTGCTTTACATGGAACAAACGAGTTATGACAAACTTGAAAGTTCGTATTCGTCACTGTTTTTTTTTTTATTTGATATAAACCAAAGACAGTATAGCTTAATTTCTTTAAACACAGTCATGGAACAAAACTTTTTTCATTCTTCTTACTGTCCATCCAAAATAAAGACCCCCAGATTAGTTTTTATGTAAATAACCTGCGATCTACAGGAATTCAAAATGTCACAGTCCCTTAATTAGTCCAACTCAGAATAGCTAGAGGGTCTCAAGTAATTGCAGAATTTATCATTAAAATAGACAGGAGAAAGTAATTTCATCACAGGTTTTTACAGTCCAGCAAAGGTCAAGGTAGTGTGTAAGTTAACAGTATTTGTGTTGAGCTACGTGGGGTTAGTGGAATCTAGAGGAATAAACTGAAATAATTTTGGGGTTTATCAAGCCTAAGATGCACATTTGTTTGCGTCTCATAGTGACTTAAAATAAGACTGGTCAGATATTTATCTGCCAAAACAAGGATAAATCTTGTTTTATTAATAGCAGCGTCACTTCTCATTTTCTTTGCTCAGTGACTCACCTTTTTTACTGAGCAGTTGTGAATTTGTCTGAAGAAATATAATATAGAAGTACAAGAAGAAAACAAATGTACAGATTGTAAAGTTTTTTTGATACCGAATGTAAGTTTTCTTTGTGTAATATTTATATGATAAAAGATATTAGGATCCCTACAAATGATTGTCTTGTGTTTCTTTTACTTCATGAATATGTAGAAACTTCACCTGAATATTTACTATAATTCATAGCCAAGTCCATATCCCTATTTTATTAACCAAACAGTTTTCCTGGGAAAAGCAAAGCGACTATTCAGTTTAGATTTTTCTAAATCTTTTTACAATATGAAGAGGTAAGAGCATGGAAATTGTCAACCTCTTTCTATCTTATTCATAACTTACAGTGATCCCCAAATATTAAGTCTATAAATACTTAACATTAAAGGAGACAAACGTGAGGCTGTCATTTATCTGAGGATTTTGTCTTTAATTCCACAGTTTTATCTAAGCAAACTAGCAGGTAAAGAAGAGAGACTTTGAAGCTTAGGATAAAATTAGTAGAAAAAGGCTTCATTCAATATACAGGCCCACCCAGAGCAATTCATTTGTGGTCATGATTATTTAGAATGATGAGAAATAGCCTTAACTTTCCCTTAATTCCCAATTTTTGTTTAATCAGACTAATGTAGAAAGGGGTTCAGTCACTCAAATTCCACTGTGGAATGTGTCCTAGTACTTTTGGAAGGGGGTGTATTTATCATTTTGGCAATTCATGATACTTCAGGCAAAATAAAGACGTCGTCACACTGACCCTGGAGGAGAGCTTAAATTGGCCCTTCACCTCCTCCCCCAGTTCTCATCCCCAAATATCTGTAGCCTGTGCTCTTACAAGGTATAGACAGTATCACTGACCAGGACATTTTTTCGTGGCCACAGATCTTTTTTAGGTTGTCATACTTTCTTTTGTCACAAATACAGGGAACAAAATGTTTGGTTTAAAATGTTTGTTTGTTTGAATGAGGCAAGGTTTCCCTGATGTCCAAAACTAAAGCAAACAGGTTCAAAGAAAACACCTATTTTCCTTCTGGTGAGTGCTGATGAGTAATGGTGTGGTGATTATTACACAGACAGGGCATATATTCTTTATATGGTCCGGAGGAAAGGTCAGTTACTACTTTAATGCAGAAACTCCCAGCAAGATCATGTCTGTAGGTGCTGTTAGGTACCAGGCAGGACAAAGACAGGGAGAAGAAAAAAGAGGAAGGAAAATGAGGTAATAGAAAAAAATGATATTGAGAACCAGGCAAAAAGGAATGAAGAGGAGATAAAAAAAAATTTATTAGAGTTTAGGAGGCAGTGAAATGCCACTCAACATACTGTACATTGTACTGCACTCAACTTATAAAATGTTTTCACATTATGGCCTTCTACATTAAGGCATCACATTGCCTCATTGCCTTATTGCTATTCTAGATAATGCTCAGCAAACTGTTCTACAAAAGACAATCTTACTGAACAAAGATTATCATGAAAATTCCACCTTAGGGAAAATAGTAAAAGATTAAGGTCTAGACAACTCGGTTTTTCATCCAAGTAAGGTTTATAGGAATGTGTAAATAGGAGTGATTTCACTCCAACATGATTCCAGGAACAAGTGCTAAGCATGGATAAGATTTATATGATTGCAGTGAATAACCTAAATAGTACTCCTCTGAAGGTATGAAGAAATCTTATAAAAATGGATAAACTATTATTCCTGCCACATTTACCATAAAACTTTAGTGGTTAAAAAAAAAAAGTCAAAAGTCGCTGTAAATTCCCTTTCTGTGTCAGCAATTAATGCTCCCAAAAAAGAAATGAAGGATTGTGTTTTTAAATGAAGATTTTTAGACTAATAACTCTTTTGAAATATTTTACTCAAATAGTGTTTTGCTTATATAATTTTTAAAAATTACTTTTCAGAGTTCATAGCTACCAATAAAGGTGTTTTCTTAATTATGGAAAAACTATCACAAATGAAATTGTCTTTTCATTAAATATAAACACACAAAAAAAACAAGTTTCCAAATAACCAAAAAATCGATGTTTTCTTATCCTAAACACATTTCCAAAGGGTTGGCCTGAAAAACACATCTCCAAAGGGTTAGCTTGAAAAATACATTTGCAGACAACAGTCTATATGCGGTCTGACAACTAAGTTCACGAATTCATCCTAGACAAAGTGCTACATACCTCATTGCTGAATATCACTATGGTCACCTTCAAAGTACTCCCCTTGGGAAGCTATGCGCCGATGCCAGCACGTAGTCCACCTGTCAAAGCAATTTTGAAACTCTTTTTCCGGAATGGCCATCAGAGCTGTCATCACAAGAATGTCAGAGTTTAAATTAGAGCAATGGACAAATATAAATTTCTTGTTAAACTTGGTAAGGGGAGAAGTGAAATCAGGGACATGTTAGTCCAAGTTTATGGGGGAATGCCACGATGAAAAACAGCAGTGTACAAATGGATTAAATATCTTTCTGAGAGGAGGGAAAGCTTCACTGATGAGAGGTCAGGAAGGCCAGTAACGAGCAGAACTGGTGAAAACATTATAAAAATTCATTGAATTGGGTGTCAAAATAATCAGTTGACTGTGAGAAGCATAGCAGACCAAATAAAAATCGATAGAGAAACAGGAAAATCTTAACTGAAAATCTTGGCATGAAAAAGGTGTGCAAAAATGATCCCGAAGGAGTTCCTGCATCATGACAATGCACCAACTCACTCAGCACTGTCTGTGAGGGAGTTTTTAGCCAATAAACAAATATCTGTATTGGAACACCCCTCCCCACTCACCTGATCTGGCCCCCAGTGACTTTTTTCTTTATCCAAAGAATATTTATCCAAAGACAGGAAATATTAAAGGAAGATATTTTGATGACATTCAGGATATCAAGGGTAATAAGACAACAGCTCTGATGGCCACTCCAAAAAAAAAAAAAATTCAAGATTGCTTTAACGTGTGGACTAGGTGCTGGCATCACTGCATAGCTTCCCAAATGAAGTACTTTGAAAATGACCATAGTGATATTCAGTAGTTAGGTATGTAACACTTTTTCTAGGACGAGTTCCCGAACTTAATTGTCAGACCTCATACAATATTTGCTTTTAGAGTTTTAACATTATCTTAGAGGCTACCACAAAATTTATCATAAAGCAAAAACACTAACAAAAAACCTGTCAAACATCAAATGCCATTTGTCTACTGGTAACAATTCTGTTTGAGTTGGTTAGATCATACAAAGTTATTATTAAGCACAGGTATTGACTAGGAGTCTACAATGAGATACAGATTTTACGATAAGGTTTTTTTAAAATGGTGTAACCAGCTCTTTTTAAATCTAACTTTCTATACTAAGAGAAAAATTGCATTACTTGGCCCACCTCTTAAACCATTCACAATAGGCCCTCTATAAATTTTCAACAAATTGCATTTGTACTTAGGTCTTTATGAAACAACCTGAGAAGGCGCCAAGTGTCCCATTCCTCATTTGACAAATAGAATAAATCAGTCATTGGAAACTAAAGTCATATAAAGCCAGCAGCACCTCTGGCCTAGTGCCATGATTCGAACACAACTCTTGATATCCAAGCCTTTGTTCCAAATACCAAGCCACATATAAACATTCCCTAACCCTGTGTTTCCAAAATCTAGCTGTGAATCAGAATTACCAAAGGATGCTTTAGCCCTACCTCTGATCCGCTGAAGTTGGAAATTACTGCCTTAATCCTGTGTAAAACAGCTCAGCCTGCCTTTTAACATTTGGATATTTAAAGTGAGGGCACGAATGAAGAGACCAGTTTACAGGAATATTTGTCACACCATCAAGTAAAATTGGTATGTGTCTATCCCATTAAAGTAATTCTGACTTCAGTCTTTACCTTTGCTTTGTCAAACAAAAATAATACAGATTTCAAATTCAATTAGAAAACAAATTTGCATAGCAAAATGTAAACTTGGGCTTCAATTTATGAAAGTTTAACAGAAACCTGGACAGAGGAATCTCCTATAAAAGAAAAAATAAATCACGACAATTACCTACTGAATACAACTATAAGTCCCCTTCCCTATTTTGTAAAGTAGGACAAAGAAACACGAAACACAAAACACATCCACAGGCATACAGATAAGGCAAGAGTCTATATTCCTTTCCATTACATTTGGGCCATTTATGTGCCTTAAACCTGAACAAAATACAGGTAACAGTCTAAAGTCAATCATGACAATAAAATACTGTCCATTTTCTAAGTTGGATGGTAATAAATATTTACATTTTTAAAAATAATTTTTGTTCTTTTTTTGTTTTTTAAAAAGACACAACATGCTCAAGGGTAGACAGAATATGGAAAAATCATCACTTCATCTGAGAGATCAACTGGTAATATAAAACAATGTCCTTATATCTTAACCCAATTCAACAATAGTATCATCAGGGAGTCTAACATGGTGTTTACTTCAAAGATGATATTCAAGTCTGTTATTTAGAACACTATGTTTAATGCATCTATCAAGAAGTAAGCACTGCTATCTAATTTCTGTAGTTTTTAGTATCTTCTATATCCACCACCACCACCTCCTCCTCCATATGGATCTCCATAGCCTCTTCCACCATAGCCCCCTCTCCCACCATAGCCCCCTCTCCCACCATAATCTCCCCTGCCTTGGAAACCTCCTCTACCACCACCTCCACCTCCCCATCCTCCTCCCCCTCCACCACCACCTCCCCAACCTCCTCCACCTCCCCAGCCATCTCTTCCACCCCCACCACCTCCTCTACCTCCACCACCACCCCAACCACCCCTTCCGCCGCCGCCTTCTTGTCTTTTTTGCCATGGGGGCATTTCTGGGGGTGGTGGCTCAATTTCATTTGGCCGTCCTCCCCTGTCAGGCACCCTTCCCATCAGCACCTGTTTGAAGAAAGAAACATTTTCTTTTAGTTTCTAATATTTTAAAAGTTAGAATTTACATAAAAGTTTCAAGGGATAGTAAAGTCATTTCTAATAAACAGAAGTCAGATATTTAAGGACATGAAAGTATTAGACATGGCAGTACACATTAACATTAAAAATATAAGCATGGGGGGGATAAGGAGAGATTTGTTAAAGGAAAAAATTTTAGCTAGATAAATAAGTTCTAGTGTTTATATCACTGTATGATGACTATAGTTAACAATAATATATAGTTTCAAATATCTAGAAGGAGGATACTGAATGTTTCCAACACACAGAAATGATACATGTTTGAGATGATAGACATGCAAATTACCCTGATCTCTTCACTATACATTGTATGTATCAAAACATCATTAGGTACCCAATAAATATGTACAATAATTATGTTTCAATTTTTAAAATTTTTTTTAAAAAAGGAAGTATGAAAAAATGTGTTACATATGACAAATTCTCAGAATGTGGTATTTTTTTAAACAATCTGGGGGAATGTTTCTAAAACTTAAGGCTTAATTTTCTTTCACTTAAATTTGTTTAACAAATTCTATAACAAATGTAGTACCCATCTCACTAAGAAATCTCTTCAGCAAAACATTTTCAATATACATTGACTCCATACCCTACATTCATTAACTTCATATCCATTTATACAACAATAATTCTGAACTTTCCATTGCCATTGATGTGGAAAGGATTATCCAATAAAAGACTGAACACTTTTATTTCAACAAAGTATGAAGTATATATAACATGAGGATGCAGTGAGGTCAGAGATAAATATACCTATAATCTCAGATATTACTATAAGGAGACACAAAAGATTCTCAATGAACTATTCCTTTCTTTGGAGAAACAAGCTCACATACTTTCAGTGATGATACTAGTTATTCTATTATAAGAAAAAGAGTTGATATACTTCCTTAGTCATGCTTTACAATACTTTGAAAAATAAACCAAGAAAGAGTTTAGTTTAAGTACCTAACCTGCAGTAGAAAGGAATTACTTTATATACTCCTGAGCAAAGGGAAAGACAGACAGTTGTGAGGAGGGTATCATTCACCCACCACAGCCAAGTGGAAACCAATAGCTTCCTGCTAGTGTCTTTTAGAAAAGCATGTAAAGCAGCAATTGCTTCAGTCAAAATGACAAAAGAGTATTGGATTCCACTTCCTTTGATCCTCTAATCAAAATCATGTTTAGGAATTTATGTCAAAAATGAAAGATAAAAAATACAACATCCTCCCTGTGGTACAAGGCTCTAAATATGCAAACATTCTTTTAAAGTTGGCAATAATATCTATAATATCTAATTACGAAATCCAAAAAAGAGCTTTCTATGGTATTCTCATTGGTCTCACTACCAAACATGGTATGTTGGTAGGCACATGGAGATGCTAGAACTGATCATAAGATTACCCTCAAATAACTGGACTATTAATTATAAGTTCATTCATAAAACTAGAACTCTTGATCAAGTAAGACTAAATTATAACCAGTAAGACTAAATTATAACCCAATGCAAGATACTAGGTAATATATTTCAAGAAAGGACACTTTCAGAACACTTTCAGAAGGCACACTTTCAGAAGGTGGAGGGAGCCGATCCAAAATGGAAGCACGGAGCAAACACTGGCAATGCCTCACTGAGCAATAATTAGCAAACAGACTTTAAAAACAACCATCTCTCTGGCAAAAAGTATCCTATCTCAAGCTATACTGAGAAAAGATGCTTTAAAATTATCCAAATTCCTTGTTTCTGATTTTTTGCTCTTTTGTAATAAGGTTTGCCATGGAGTGTCTTACCTAAATGGAGAGAACATGCTAGTTGGGCTCACATAAACATTCTAGATTAGTTTATTTTTATTATTGCTGGTGTAAAGCAAAAAATTCAGAGTCCTTGAGCTTGTTTAATTTATAGTTCTCTATAAATTATACTATCAGAGAAATGGATCTATACTCTGAATCAGGAAGCAGATGCTCAAAGAGAGTCAGTAACTTGCCCAGGGCAATTCCTCTAAGTAAATGATAGAGCTAGGATGTGAACCCAGGTTGGTTTGACTCCAAAGCATGTACTCTTCCTACCTGCACACCAAGGCTATAAGGAGTCTCTTAGTACTTGAAATAATTTCTAAAGCACTTTTTTCTTAATGACAAAAAGTGATTACTTTTTGGAAACAAGGTAAATAATTCTTGCTAAAGCTATTGATAAAACTTCAGATGAGGATATTTTAAGTTCACTCTCCACTGTGCTGAAAGAAAAACCAACCTTATTAATGGCACATGCTGTTTTCTCCCGAGTAGTGCCACTACTTGTCCTAATGATCTTGGATAGATCTTCACGAGCAGCAAGTAGATGCGCCATTGTGATAGTTGTCTTAGGTGACAAAGCATAACGTTTAGGCTGGTAAATTCTTGCTATGTCATCTGTTTTTACCTAAATGACAAAAGTTATGGAAAAAGAACAAAAGTAAATTTTAATGAAAGAATGATAACAATCATAATCTTCAGAAAGAAGGAAAAAAAGGTAAAGGCACAAGCAAGAAAACAGAAAAGAGCAAAAACATCCAAGTATCTGATAATTTTTATGTAGAATGAAAAAATTAAACCAACAGATGCTAAAAGAATATATAACTACCAACAATTCATCAAAAAAATAACAAAAAAGTCTTTCTTCATATAAACAAAAAACAAAAGACCTAAAAATAATTTTACAAAAAACACATACAGGAACTTTAAAAAGAAATTATCATTAAATCTTACAAAAACAAAAGGAAAACATGTAAAAATGGTAAGAAGTAATAAATTTCTAGATGGGGACATTACGTATTATTGTCAGTTTTCCCCCCAATTAACTTATAAGCCTATAGAAATGAGTTTTGGGAGAATTTTTTAAAAATCTAAAATTAATCCATAAAATAAATATGTAAGAATGACTAAAAGCGTTTTTTAAAAAAAGAGTCCAAGTCAGATGCAGTGGCTCATGCCTATAATCCCAACACCTTGGGAGGCTGAGGTGAGAAGATTGCCTAAGCCTAGGGGTTCGAAACTAACCTGGGCAACTTGGCAAGACCTTGTCTCTACTATAAAAATAAAAAAAATTAGTCAGGAGTAATGGCATGCATCTGTGGTCCCAGCTACTTGGGAAGCTGAGGCAGAAGGATCACCTGTGCCCAGCAGGTCGAGGCTGCGGTGGCCATGAGCATGTCACTGTACAACAGCCTGGGCACAGAGTGACTCCGACTTAAAAAAACAAAAAACAAAAAAGAGTCCTGCCAGATACTAATATGCAATATGAAATTATCATTACCTTAACAGCTAATATTTAATGAGCATTTATTAAATGTGCCAGGATGCTGTTTACTTCGTAAAACATTATCTTTTTTCAATGTTTATAGATTCAAGGAGTAGATGTGCAAGTTTGTTTCATGGGTATAGGCATTATTTCTTTAATCTTCAAAACATCCTTTTAGGGTAGTTAGTGTTTATTATACCCTTTTGCAGATGGGGAAAAAAATGAGGCATAGGAAGCTTAAGTTATTTTCCCCAAAATATAGAAAGGATCACACCTCTGCTCACATACTAATAAAGGCCTACCTGATCCGCAAGCACATACAGATAACAGTGCACTATCCTACTTCAGTCTACCTAATTAGAACTTGGGAGAAAAAAAAAGATTGATGAAATAAAAGTAAATTGAGATTCAGAGCTTCATAAATATATGAAGGCATAGATTATAAGGGATCACAATCAACAAGAACTATTTTTTTAAATAGTGCTAAAATGAACTGATGGCTCTCTATAAAAAATGATAACAACAAGGCACACTGCATATAACAAAGGAAATACCAAACAGAATAAAGAGTTAATTGAGGTTTTATTTTAAATTTTAAAATTTAACATTATAAAAGTTAAAATTTCAATACTTCAAAATCTAAACAAAGTATAAACAAAATCTAAACACAACTGAGGGAAATATTTTCATTAAATAAAGCAACTAGCAAACTTCCTTAATATACAAAAGGCTCAAACAAATGGAAAACAAGACTCTATAGGAAAAACAAAGTCAAAATAGAAACACAAGTTTCAAAAAAAGAAAATTAAAATGACTAATAAGTTTATGGGAAAAACTTTAACTCTGCCAATAATACTATGCAAATTAAAACAAGTTAATCCTTTTTAACCATCAAGTTAGCAATACAATTCACAATGCTCTAATAATTAAAGAGGCTAAAATGAGACAAAATTTCATTTACCCTAATGGTAGGAG
This sequence comes from Cephalopachus bancanus, assembly GCA_027257055.1. Classification (NCBI taxonomy): domain Eukaryota; kingdom Metazoa; phylum Chordata; class Mammalia; order Primates; family Tarsiidae; genus Cephalopachus; species Cephalopachus bancanus. Next base: position 536,173 of record JAPVLO010000300.1, on the reverse strand, counting down.
TTTAAATTCATACAAACTTTATGGAAAACAATTTAACCATGGGAATCAAGAACATTAAGAGTCATAAGCTTTGCCATAGTACATTTCCGTTTAGGAATCCACCTTAGTAATATACTTTGAAATTTACGTATAAAATTTATAGGCCGGGCTCAGTGGCTCAGCCTGTGATCCCAAAACTTTGGGAGGCCGAGGTGAATGGATTGCCTGAGGTCACAGGTTTGAGACCAGCCTAGGCAACTTGGCGAGACCTCATCTCTACAATAAATAAAAAATTAGCCGGGCGTGGTAGCACACGCCTGTAGTTCTGGGTACTTGGAAGGCTGAGGCGGAAGGATCGCCGGAGCCCAGCAGGTTGACGCTGGGGTGGCCGTGAGTGTGCCACTGCACTCCGGTCTGGGCGACAGAGTGAGACTCCAACTCAAAACAAAAAAGATTATATATAAGAATATTCCTGATGTTAGTTAATACAGGAAAAAATATATAAAATATTAGATCTGGGAATATTATTGAATCACTGTAGGATAAAATATAATGCAGCTATAAAAAGGATGCTGAGAGGAACAAGGTACTGTTGCATGCTACAATATGGATGAACTTGAAAACATTATGCTAAGTGAAAGAAGCCAGACACAAAAAGCCACATATTCCATTTATATAAAATATCTAGAACAGGCAAATCCATACAGACAGAAAGTATATTATAGTAATGGTTGCCAGGGACTAGAGGTAGGGAATATTAGGCATGACTGCTGAGGGGTGCATACATCATTCTGGGGTGATGGAAATGTTCTGGACTTACTTATCAGTAGGGGTTACACAACACAGTGAATATACTAAAAACCACTGAATTATACATTTTGAAATGGTAAATTTTATGTTAATTACATCTCAAAAAACAAAAAAAAATTTTTTAAGGGTATTGAAATACAGCTTTTAGAGATACTGGACAATGAGCACAATATATTTAGTGGAAAAATTATAAAATTGTAGTCAGAGTATTATCTTAACACTACCAAAATAACAGAGAAAAGAAACTAGATTAACCTTACTAATAAATGGGTATATCCTTTTTGAAGGGCATCTCTGGAGTATGCATCAAAAGCCTTAAAACCATATTCTTTAATAAAGAAATTTCATATTTAAGAATATATCATGGACATGAACAAAAATTTAACTACCAAAAATTTCATTAAAGGGTCAAACAAGAGACAAATATTAGAGAAAACCTCAATGTCTATCAATAGAATGTGTGTGTGTGTGTGTGTGTGTGTGTGTATACACCTATGTATATATGTGTGCATATATATAAAATAATATTTGATGACAGTCACTCAACAATATGAGACACATCTTTCCACCATGAAAATAGGGAAGAAATGATAAAGATATAGTCTTACTCTGTCGCCCAGGCTGGAGTGCAGTCATACATTCACTGCCACCTCGGCAGTCCTTCCACCTCAGCCTTCCAAGTAGCCGAAACTACAGGCGTGTGCTACCGCACCCGGCTGATTTTTGATTTACTATAGAGAGGAGGTCTCACCAAGTTGCCCAGGCTGGTTTCAAATCCTCAGGCTCGGGCAATCCACTCGCCTCAGTCTCCCAAACTGCTAGGATTACAGGCTGAGACACTGAGCCCGGCAAAAAGTTTCCATTTTCATTCAAGAAGCTAGTATATCCAAAAACAAGAAAAGCCATATGAAAAAAGAAAACTAATAATCAAAAATAATTCATAGAAATTTTAAAAATGACTGTAGAGGCCAGGCATGGTAGCTCAAGTCTGTAATCCCAGCACTTTGGGAGGCCAAGGCGAGAGGATTGTCTGAGCTCAGAGGTTCAACACTAGCCCGGGCAACTTGGTGAGCCTTTGTCTCTTAGATAGATAGATAGATAGATAGATAGATAGACAGACAGACAGACAGGTCAGGTGTGGTAGTGCATGCCTGTAGTTCCTGCAACTTGGAAGGCTGAGGTGGAAGGATCGCTGAGTCCAGCAGGTTGAGGCTGTGGTGGCGTGAGCATGCTACTGCACTCCAGCCGGGGTGACAGAGTGAAACTCTGACTCAAAAATATAAAACATCTAAATAAATAAATTTAAATAAATAAATAAAAATAACTGCAGAAACACAAATTCAGCACCAAGCACAAAATAAAATTGAAGACATTTCCAAGAAAGTGAAATAAAAAGGGAAACAGATGGAAAATGAGAAAAAATAAATAAATAAAACAACTTAAGCAGGTCTACCCAGGATATCCAATATCTGACTACTAATAAAGAGTTTCAGAGAGAACAAAGAAAACAAAAAAGAAGAAATTAAAGAAAAATGTAAAAGCTGAAAGAGTCTACAGAATTTCTAAGAGGGAAAGTATACAGAAAATGGAAAACTTATTTAGTTCTAATTTTTAAAACTATACCTAAAAAGAACAAAAGCATATTATCATTAGAAGACCTAATTTTTAAAAGTATACTTAACGTATTGCCATATTACAGAAATACAACAAGAAAAAATAAAATTCCATTAGAAGGAAGATGAAACATCTGTAGGTTGACTGGTCCCCCAAAGATGCCCATGTCCTAATTCCTGGAACCTATGAATGTTTTCTTTGCAGATGCAGATGTGGTTATATTAAGCATCTTGAGAAGGAAAGATTATCCTTTCTTAATTGTGTAGGCCTAATATAATCACAAACCCTGATAAGAGAGAGACAAGAATGTCAGAGACAGGCGAAGGTTATATGACAATGGAAGCAGAGAGAGAAAAAAATGTGAAGATTGTATCAAGTTACTGGCTTCGAAGATAGAAGATGAGGCCAAGAGCCAAAATATGCAGGTGGCATTTAGAAGCCAGGAAATACAAGGAAACAGATTCTCCCCTAAAGCATCCAGGAAGAATGCAACCCTACGTTTACTTCAGATTTCTAATCTCTAGATTTTAAGAGAAAAAATTTGTATTATTTAAGCTACTAAATTTGTGGTAATAGTTACAGCAACCACAGGAAATTAATACAAGACACCACACAGAACGAGAGAGACCATGTGAAATCCAAGAAGAGAATGGACGCACCAGAGCAGTTAGCACCAAGAATCTAGGTATGTGAGAAAACCATCTTGGATGTTCCAGCTCAGCCTAGGCATGAGATGAACTAAACTGCAATAATTGACCCTAACTGATATCACAAGGGAAAGAACAACTATCCAGTTAATTTTTTTAAAATGTAACAATACCTGAATTTTCACTTGCAACCAAGATAGAGTAACAGACATCAGATTTATTCCCACCTGAAACAACTAAAAACTGGATAACCCAAGTGAACCAATGACTGTCAGACACTGGACATCAAGGAACACAGGACAGTGTTCCCAGAGTGAGATGAAGCCCTATAATGGTCCCAGGCTTACTGCCCAGAGAGTTTCCAGGCTAGGATGCAGGGTGGGGTGGGTGGGAGAGCAGGCAGGGATAGTCCCAGAATAAGCCTGGGTATAGATTAAAGACAAGATGGGAGTAACGGGAGACAGCTTGCCAGAAAACCACCTGAAGAGATTCATATTTGAGAATGCCTCTACCTCACACCCTTGTTCAACTGGAACACCCCCCACATTCATCCAGTCTCAAAGCACTTTTAATTAGACTTGTTGGCATCTGTATTACCTGTACCTATACTTATGCCCCATTTTCTTGACAAGTTGTTTACTATATCTTTCTCACTATCTCATTTGATAGCCCTTCTTTTATGCACATCCAGGCAAAAATCACATCTATGAGTTTTAAATAATGTCAAAGATTTGAGAAAAAATTAAGTTATTTGCAACATGGATTTATATAAGACCAGGATCATCATATATGACCAGTAGTTGGCCTGGCCATGAAATTAAGGTGGTGATAAAGTGCAAATCTGGCATAATTACATATGTAGTATCAGACAAGCCAGCCAGAAGAGCTGTCATAGGCTACCACCTACAGGACACAAGTGGGAAAACAGCCTTACCTTTGCTCTATCAGACCATCCAAAGGACTGTACTGTCACATCTAATCGTTTCATTAACATTCGCCGGCGACACTCATATTCACAGGAAAGAGCATCATTGATTCTTTCCAATTGTTCCTAAAGAATTTGGAAACAAAAATCACAAACTTTGGACTCTCATTCTGCACAGAAAAGAAATTTGAAAACTGTGCTAAGTAATTCCTACTATTCAAAAGATATTGTTCTTCATGACTATTTTCACAAATATTACATGAGACATTATGGTAAATTATTTAAATAATAAAGTATCTGATAGAACATTTATGATATTCAGAAAATATTAAACATAAAAATTAAACTCTACCATCGGTAAAGCTTACCTTATCTTTAATCAAACATGTTAATTTAAATAAAACATTTACTTGCTAAGTAGTCTGGACCAATAAGGAACGAATATACCAGCAACTTCTCATCTTGGCTAGCCACTAGCCTTTTCAAATCACAACGTGCTAATATACTGGACACCATAAACATTCTTGGGCATGTATTTTTTTAAATTAATAATTTGATTGAAGAAATGTTAGGCCATATTGCTCCAGAATATCAATCCATTCTAATTCTCCAGAATAATATACACATAGTAAAATCGAATCATGTATAAAATTAAGACACATTTACTAATTTAATTGCAGAAAAGCAATAAGAAAGGGGGATTTACCGCCTGCTCCGAATTTAAGTCAATTTTCAGCAGTGATTTTCCCACATGATTTTTCTGGACTTTTGAGAGAATATCTTTCACCTAAAAGTAAATATAAAAATTGTAAAAGTGTATGCCTATCTCTAATTTTAAAAAATATTATTCTTGTTTAAAGCATTGTTCTGAACACTAGAGAATAAAATGTTCAAGCGACATAATTAAAATATACTTTCACACACCACAAAAAAATTACAATACAGAATAACTTTTTTTTAAAAAAAGCACCAGTTATATTCATTCAAGTTATAGAACAGCTTCTTTCTCACAGTAAGAAATAGTGTACATAGACAAGTAAAGATGTACCTATTAAAAGGTTCCACTCTGAGAATCTGTGTCTTAGTGAAATAATTTTGGAATTATCACTTAAAATGGCACTTTCTTACTTCCTGAAAAATTTTCAAGAGGGATGCTAAAACCTTTGACCAGCAAATTGATTTCTCAGAAAAGTACTATGTACACATTCCAGTTGCAAGGATTCTGCTTTTGTTGATCAGCAAGACAACATAAGAGAACAAGCAACAAGCCCTCTCCTCTCTCTTGATTACAATCACCATATCACATTTTCATTACTTTTGCAAAACCACTAATTTAAATTACTTAAACTTTTATTTTGTAAACAAGAAATTAGACATTTACTTTTCATTTAGCAATATTAGGGGTCATTCTAAAAAGAGTAACTTTAACTGCAGAATTAATTTACTTTCTTAATTGGAGAATCCTTCACCGGCTAAAAAAAAAAAATTCAAAATAAAAATCTTTATAGCTTCCTAGTTATAAGAAAATCAGAGGAAACAATCAACGGAAGTTCAGATTTTGAGGAGCATGAAACTTATTTGACTTTGAGGGTACTCTTTAAGAGAAAGAATTCACAATTAGCATGGAAGCTGGGGTGACAATGGGGGAGTAACTGTAAAAGGGTACAAAGGTTTCTTTTGAACATGATGGATTTTGGTGATGGTTATACAACTCTGCAAATATACTGAAATTCACTGAATTTTAAAATGGGCTATTTTATGGAATGATTATACTTCAAGAAAGGCATTTTTTTCATCACTCTAGAACCTGTACAAATGAGGGGCCCTAAAGCTTAAGCTTCTTAGCTTCATAGCAAATTTACCTCTATCATGATATAATTACTGTAGTGATACAATTTTTATATCTTTTAAGAAATTATTAACTTATTTTTCTTAAAACAGATCATTTCTGTAGATTCCCTACTATTGCAAGTATCTCCAATTTTATGTTATTTCAAAAATTCCTGAAAGTATTAGTTGTAACTCCCAACTCAAGAATTCTGAATGTATACCTGTCATTTCTTTTTTTTTTTTTTGAGTTGGAGTCTCACTGTAGCCCAGACTGGAGTGCAGTGGCCACTCCCGGCCACCGCAGCCTCGACCTGCTGGGCTCTGGCGATCCTTCCGCCTCAGCCTTCCAAGTAGCTGGAACTACAGGCGCACGCTGCCACGCCTGGCTAATTTTTTTGATTTATTAGTAGAGATGAGGTCTCGCCTGCCCAGGCGGATCTTGAACCCGCAGGCTCAAGCAATCCACTCACCTCAGCCTCCCAAAGGTGTGGGATTATAGGCTGAGCCACCGAGCCTGGCTACTTGTCATTTCTTAACATGTAATCATGTTCAACTCCATTTCTGGGATTTCAACATTACATAACAGTTTTAACAAGTTTGTGAATTACGTGTTAAAAAGTTAAGAGTATAGACTCTGGAAGTTGACTTCTTGGGTTCAAAACTCGGGTCTACCACTATTTAGAAACTTGATTATTTAAGTTATTCAATATTTCAGTACCTCAGTTTCCTCACATGACTGTTTTAGGTAATAAAAATACCTTCCTCACATGGGTGAAGTGAGAATTAAATGAGTTATTACATGTAAACATTCAGAACAATAAATGCTATATATTTGCTGTGAATATTAGTAGAATTACTTTATACATTTAAACAGCTTCAAGTTAGAAAATAATTTTCTTCTCCTATTGTGACAAGGTCTCTTCTGGACAAATTGCATGTAGAAGAGAGAAAGTATGGAAAGTTTTACTTTTGATAGAAATTGAAAGGAGTAGAAAGGGCTTTTAGGTAAATATTTAGCCAAGATGGCCATAGTACAACTACCTTATAATTAATCTACCAGTATTTGAACATAGGCATTATAGTCTATTTCAAGTAGGGAAATAAGGGATTTGAGAATGTTGTCAACACTCACTGAAAACCATAAAATGGAAAACCTCTTTGGGAAGTACCAGGAGATCAGGAAAGGCCCAGAAATCTGTCTCAATTTGAAAGAGTCTCAGAAATTTTAGCCAACCCCAGATCATCCTTAACCCAGAAAAAAATATTAAAACATTATGAAGAGTAACTTGTTAACTCTAGAAAAATGTTTTCCGAGCTAAGATTCAGATTTATTCTCTGGCGTGAGTTCTAAAAAACAATTTTTTATTACTGTTTTTTTCCTTAATGATACTAATGATAAGCCAAACCTTATTTTTCCATTCATAAATTATCAATGCAAATGAGATCTTTATTGAACAGGATTTAGTGTGTCTAAAACTGGAGTTAGTAGAACAAGTATATAGACCAATGGAACAGGATAGAGATTCCAGAAGCAAAGCCTCAATTTCTCAACCAAGTCATCTTTGACAAAGCCTCCAACAACAACTACTGGGGAGAAAAGAACCTACTCAGTAAATGGTGCTGGCCATACACAAAAATTAACTCTAAACGGATCAAATACCTAAATGTAAAACCTCAAACTATAAGAATCTTAGAAAACGCAGGAGACATCCTTATGGAAATTGGAACTGGCAACCAATTTCTGATCAAAACCCTAAATGCCCTTACCATAAGAAATAGGATAAACAAGTGGGACCTCATCAAGCCGACAAACTTCTGCAAAGCAAAAGAAATCATCAAGAGAACAGGGAGACAGCCCAGAGAATGGGGGAAAATATTGCCAACTGTATATCTGACAAAGGCCTAACATGTAGGATCTAAAAGGAACTCAAACACGCCGAAAAGAAAAAAACAAACGGCCCCATTAAAAAGTGGGCAAAAGACATGAATAGACACTTCTCAAAAGAAGACATACAGGAGGCCAACAGACACATGAAAAAGTGCTCAGCCTCACTCATCATCAGAGAAAGTCAAATCAAAACCACATTGAGATACCACCTAACTCCAGTAAGAATGGCCATCGTTAACAAAACAAACAGCAACAGATGCTGGCAAGGATGCAGAGAAAAAGGAACATTTCTACACTGCTGGTGGGAATGCAAACTAGTGCAACCTCTTTGGAAGACAGTGTGACAATTTCTGAAAGAACTAGAAATTGACCTTCCATATGACCAAACAATCCGCCACTGGGAATATACCCAGAGGAATGCAAATCATTCTACAAAAAAGATACCTACACACGCAGGTTTGTTGCAGCTCTATTCACAATAGCAAAAACATGGAACCAACCATGCAGCCCATTAAAGCTGGACTGGATAAAAAAAATGTGGTACATATACACAATGGAATATTATGCAGCCATAAAGAAGGACAAACGTATGGTCTTCGCAGCAACTTGGATGGATTTAGAGTCTATCAGTGATCTATCACAGAAACAAAGAACAGAGTACCATATGTTCTCACTTATAAGTGGACCTTCAACAATTTTCATAATACTATAAGAAAGGGATTGGCAGTAGTGGGAAACTGCTGTGGGGGGGGTGAGGCAGTTGAGGGGAAACTGCAGGGGAGGGAGGGGAACATCATCAACAAGAGTACCTGCATAATGAACATTTGTACACCTAACCCTGAATTGTACTTCACACCTTTAAAATGAAATTTTAAAAATTTTTAAAAAGAGCGAGAATTTTCTTTTTCTTTAAAATGAATCCTGTATTGTTCCCCTAGAGGACTCGGTATTCAACAGAACCCTAGGAACTAGGCCAAAATACTCTCTGCAAGAGTAGCATGCTCTCTAATATATAGCTTGATTGGAAACAAGGGTAGGTTAATAACTGAAAAAAAAAATTTTTAAATGCATGAGATACATAGTTTGGTTCTTTTCAACTACTCCATCAGGGTACTCAGTCATTTATTCATTCATCCATTCACTACAGAACACACAAAATACTTATCCACCAAAAACTGTGTATGTTCACTGTCAAAGAAGCCACCCTGTAACTGTTAACAATATCCATTCTTTTAAGAAAAAAGCTTAGTTTCCTTTAGACTCTGTAGTATAACTCTACTTGTTTCATTATTCTGCATTACAACCCAGGTTAGGAAAGTGATCCTTAAATTTGCAAAGTGATGTCTATCATGGCAAAGTCTGGCAAAGCCTCAGGGTAGTCACTCATTAAGATGTGGTTTTTGAATATTAGTTATAGACAAATTAGGTCACATGCATAGTAAGTCCAAATCCAAAATTTGGTTTAAATGAAATAAACTCTTGAAATGAAATATATATCTTATACTTAAAGAGAGTATTTTCATTTTTAATACAGCATTTACATGTTAGCATTTAGTTAAGTTTTGAAAAAAATAAAACAAAACAAATATAATACCTTTGATTCCACTTGGTTTAGCATAAATGGAATGTCAGAAATCGTTGACTTGGGTACACCAAGGGCCTCACACATAGCTTGAACTTCCTGATAAATTTCACTATTTTTATCTAATTGAGAATTTTTACGTTTCTTGTTCTGTAATATCTGGGAAGCTTGAAGTTCTGTACTTAAAAATACTGAAAGAAAAAACACATAATGGTAACACGTACAAGAATTTTAAATATTTCATTGAAATTATTCACTTAAAAAACTGTCAATACCTCCAAAGTTGTGGCACAGAGTAAAAAAATGTTTAATGCTTTTAAATCAACAACTTTAAAAGGACCAAAAAGTAATACCAACTGTTGTAGAACACCACAAATTTAAAAATGAAATGAGAGAAAAAACTAGGACTATATAAAATAGACACTCTTATTAAATGTATTCACATTGTACTCTAAATGATTGATTTTTTTTTTTTACATTGGTGGAGCCTGAGCAGCTCCTGCTGGAGTTAAGCAGACAAGGATACAGGCCCCTGCAACACATCAGCAACAGATCTGCTTCACTTTCATCTACTTTATGTATGAAGCTTTAGCCTAAAGACTGAGCTTGAACAGATGAATGGGAACAAAAAGGACACTAGAAATAAAAAACTAAGACAAATTTTTTATTCTTTTTGGTTTCAGTTCCACTTTAATTAATATATTAAATGATCTAGATTGCTATCTCAATAAAAGTACCAAGGGCCTGCTCTGAGCCAAGAATCCTGCACGCAATGGGGATGCAAAGTCAAATAAGATATAGTGTCTACCCTCAGTGTTTAAAATCCAGTCAAGAGACCCACCAGCAAATCGACAATTTAAGAACATGTGAGACTCTAATAAATTATTGTCTCAGAGGTACAGCACAGTCAGACCAGGAGAAAACAAAGCTCTAACTGATCTGCAAGCAGGTATGAGGAGGGACCCCCAAAAATACCGGAATTATCTTTTGGAGGGCAGGTCCTTTACAGTAGACTCGGAATTTGTTCCTCGGGATCAAATGGTCAACCAAAGTTTTTATCTGGAAGTTTTCAGAAGATTGCCTTACGATTTGCAGAAAAACATCCTGAGTTGTGGCAAACAGGTGACTGGTTCTTCCACCATGATAATGCACCTGCCCACACTGCACTGAATGTTCATCGGTTTTGGACCAACAACAGCATGACCCCCGTGCCCCACCCCACTATGTACCTGCTCTCACCCAGAGCGACTTTTGTTTCTCCAGATGAAAAAAGTCCTCAAAGGGAAACATTTTGCCAACGTGGAAGAGGTAAAACAAAAAACAAGAAAAAGCATCAAAATTGATGAGTTCAAAAACTGTTTTGAGCAGTGGAAAAAGCATCTCAATAGGTGTAATGCATCAAATGGAGAGTACTTTGAAGGTGGCAAGTTTAAACATGTAAGAAGAAATACACAATTTTTAAATAAATAAATTCCGGGGTTTTTTTTAGGTCCCCTCTCATAGAGCAATCTGAGTTGGATAGACCATGCTGATCTATTTACAAGTCTCCTACTTTCACCAATTCATTTAACACTTTCAACAGCCATATATAAGAAAATTACTCAAAAATCCTAGATGGTTATAGTCTTGTTTTAAAATAACTTTTCACTATAGTAGTTAAAACATTCTTTTTTTGTTGTTTAGTTAAAATTATACATGTGCAAGCTCCAAAATGTAACGTAGCCTTTTTTGACTTCAAATGAACAGAAAACATATCTGAAAAACTATTTAAAAGTACAGGTGCCAGGGTACCAGCCTTGGAGATTCTGAACAGTAGATCTGAAGCAGGGGTTGGTTATTTGCATGGTTTGTTTTAGACCCAAGGTGATTGTCATAGGTGGGCAGGATTGAGAGCCACTAGTTGAAAGACTTTCCCAAGCAATATGCACATAACAGTTTAAAGAGTCAAGTACCAAAAAGTTAAAACCAATTATCTATCAAACTTTGCTCATAAGAACTATGCTAAGGTACCTCTGATTTAAAAACTTCATTAAGACAGTTTACAAGTACTTCAAACATTTATATTTTGAACAGAATATTGGCTGAAATTTACCTTTATTTTCCAGAAGCATGCTCTCTCTACGTAATAGTACAAACAAGTGTTTAGTTTAATATTTACAATGCTAATCCTTGCAGATGGTAAACAATACAGGGAAAAGTTAAGTCTTCTTCCCATCACAGGTCCTTAGATTCCCCCTCCCCTGAGGCAATCACCATTAGTTTCTTGGGTATCTTTTTAGGCATTTATGTATGTGTTTATTCAGTATACATATTCCCATCCATATACTTTTGTTTCTTTCATATAAACAAGAGCAAGCTACACATGTTCTGTATGTTTATTTATTTGTCAACATATCTTAAGAGATCATTCCATATCAGAACATTTGACCTACTTTCATTCTTTCTAACAGCTATCTAGTATATCACTGCATAAATGTACCATTTCAATATAACTATGGACACTCAGGTTTCCCATCTTTTTGCTACTACAATGTCATAATGAACAACCTTTTTACATATCTTTGTACACTTGGGGGAATAGCTATGTATTCCTAGACATAGAATTGCCAAGTCACAAGGCAGTTATTCTCCCACCTTAGTCTAATGCCTATAGTGTATGAAAATGAAAATGCTTACTCTCCCAAACTTGTATGATAATCTTTTTTTTTTAACTTGGTCTTTCCTAGCCTGGTAAGTGAAAAAATAGTATCCTGTCATTTTATTTTTATAACTCTTTGAGTGATCCTGTGCATCTTTTCATTCTTAGAAGCAATTAATTTTTTTCCTGTAGAATGCATGTTCATGTCTTATTTATTTTACACATTTTTCCGGTAAATTTTTATCTTTTTTTCTTGATTTATAAAAGTTCATCATATAATAAGGAATTTAGTCCTTTTAATTCTACATATGTTGCAAATACTTTCGAGAACAACATGAAGAAATTTATTATGTCAATATGATAAAATTGTCAAACTAAAGAAATAATAAGCCGGGCTCGGTGGTTCAGCTTGTAATCCCATGCTTTGGGAGGCTGAGGTGAGTGGATTGCCTGAGCCCGCGGGTTTGAAACCTGCCTCGGCAACTTGGTGAGACCTCATCTCTACGATAATTCAAAAAATTAGCCGGGCGTGGTAGCACGCGCCTGTAGTTCCAGCTATTTGGAAGGCTGAGGAAGAAGGATCATCGGAGCCCAGCAGATCGAGGCTGCAGTGGCTGCTCCCGGTCTGGGCGACAGAGTGAGACTTCAACTCAAAAAAAAAAAAAAAAAAAAGAAAGAAAGAAATAATAAATGCTGGTAAGATTGTGAAATGGTATAATCTTTCTGGGGCAAAATATGGCAATATACATCCAGACCAGAGATTTTAAAAAATATTCGTAATCCTTGTCTAAATAAAAGTAACCAAAAATATGTTAAAAATTATTTTAAAATATTAAAAACCAAATATCTCCAAATTTGAAGTTATTAATAAAAATGTTATAGCACATTAGCCAACTTAAATTATGTTTTCAAAATAAATTGATGGGAAAACAAAAAGGACAATATATTAAATGAAGAGGAGGAAGAGATCTGTAATAGGATTTTGATCTTATTTAAGAGAGAGAGAGTGGGTACACAAACAAAAAGAAAGAAAATATACCAAAACATTATTCATAATTCTTTCTGTGGAGTGACATTATAAATGCTTTCTTCTTTACATTGTATCTATTTTCTAAGATTTCTATGATAAGCATGTAATATTTTAACATATAAAATTTACCACTGTCACCATTTTAAAGTGTACAGTTCTGAGACACTAAGTAAGTCTGCCTTGTTGTGCACCACCATCCATTTCCAGAACCTTTTCATCTTCCCCACTAAAACTCTGTATTCATTAAACTCTAACTCCTCATCATCACTCTCCTAAGCATGTATCTTCAAAAGTCAGAAAGAATGATATCAATTTCTCTCATAATTCCTCTATATTTACTTGTACCAGAAACCTGTTATTATTATTATTATTGCACTTCTTAGCAGCAAAGGCAAAAAGGAAACTATGATGGATTACATAGCCTCATTGACTGAAATTGAGTATGCAAGTTCCTGTAGGCCAGTGCTTCTTAGGTTCCTTTCAGTCTCAATATTCTAAGGGTTACTGTGACCTTCTGTTAATAACAGTGATTCATTACATCAGTGATTCACACCAAATGGGAGGAAGATGGGGAAACAAAGTTAAGAAGTAGGAGTGGGGGAGAGGGCACATAATTTATATACACCCTCAACACACAGAAGCTAATTCAAATGCCAAAACGTCTATCACTACTAAATACATACATACATACACACACACTCAAACACAATTTCTACTCTAATGAAAACAAACTCTATTTACTGGAGCCTGGGAGGACTATATCATGTATTCTTTTTATAAATGGTATAACCTAAAATAGAAATCTTCAATACTAGAAGATGCTAGAAAAATTACTTCAAATGACCACTGTTTGTAGAACTTTAAAAATATTATAATATTAAAGTTAAAAATTTTTGAAAGGACCCAATACAAACAATTAGATCTATTATTTATGGTAATAGTTTGACCATAGAGTAATCTATACTCTAAATCCCTTCCTGATGAAAATCAGCCATGCTTTTAAGTGCCCTGAATGCACAAATTTTATCTTTTTTAAAAAATGGATGTATCCCTGATATAGAGAAGTTCTTAATAAACAATAGATGATCAATAAATATTTTTGAACAAACTATCATTCAATGCCTATCACAAAAAGCAGTATCTAATAATATGCTTAGCCTAGTTTCAGAGTTTTAAGATTACTTAATCTATTTAGGACTGGAAATCATTAATTTTAGTCATCTAGTAACAAATATTAAGAGATGAATTAGGTAAAGAAAAAATTACTAAAGTATTAAAATCATAAACACAGGGCATTCTATATTAGCTAAATAAATCACAAGTGTTAGAGTATAATTTATACTATACTATTATAAACATTTCTGAGTAACCTCATATTTTAAGTCAAATATTAATTCATTTTAATATACAAAACGTCTAATGCTTCATTAATGAAACTGTATAAATCTTCACTGGACAATAACAAAAACCAGATCAAACACACACATTTAAGTGCTCAAGGAAAGATAACTTACATAGAAGTGTCAAACAGTCTTCCTTCTTTTTTAAACGATCTTTAATATCTCCTGATATAAGTACCGAATATGGACATGCCATTTCTTTTAAAAAACCACTTATCTCAAGTTGGAAGCTCTCTAGATCATCTCTCCCTTTAAAAAAAATCATAAAGTAAAGTCATTTACTGAGTAATCCAATACTATAAAATCTACTACTGGTTTACTTCAATTTTACATTCAATTCTAAATTTTTACTTTCACATTAAATCTTTAGATGTGTGATCACAAAGCTTCATTAAAGGTAATCAAACAATTTCTACATAGAAAGTAACACTAAAACTTAAGACTACAGATATCAATTTAAGACCATAACTATCATGAGATTATAAATATTGTTATATTTAAAACCCTAACAAATCACTTCCAATGGATTCCCTGTAACAGCAGATAATATGGAAATGTTAGCAACTGAAATATTAAAAGCATTATTATGGCTACAATTATTAATTGGCTTCAGAGCAAATGATCCCTTTTTATTATATTTCTATATATTCAGATAATAAATGCACTTATCTAAGTAAGTCTCATTGCTTATCTTTATTTCATAATAACGTGGGAACTTGTACATGTGTTTAGAATCAGATTATTTACTTTGCTTCAACTGAATTCTGTTATGGTTGGCAAGGGAAAAATAATTTAAAAGGACAGTATGGGTGCAATGGTGGACATCTTTAGTTGCAGCTATTTAGGAGGCTGAGGTAGGATGATGGCTTGAGCCCAGGAGTTCAAGTCCAGCCTGGGCAACATGGCAAGACCTCATCTCCTAAAAAAACCAAAAACTTTATAAGCCAGTACAGAAGTTTTTTATAAATGTATTCCAATGCGAATCCAAATCATGAGTTATAGGCTTGGGAATACAATTTAAGTTAGGGATTACATGTGTTTAAAAAAAAAAAAAGGACACTTTAATTCAATATCAACAGCATTGAAAATTTAAATCTAATTTAAATAACCAAATCAGACTCTACTTTTTCTTTTTTTTCTTTTTTTTTTTTTTTGAGTTGGAGTCTCACTCTCCCGCCCAGACTGGAGTGCAATGGCCGCTCCCGGCCACCACAGCCTCAACCTGCTGGGCTCCAGCGATCCTTCCGCCTCAGCCTTCCAAGTAGCCGGAATTACAGGCATGCGCTACCACGCCCGGCTGATTTTTTGATTTATTGTAGAGATGAGGTCTCGCTGCCCAGGCAGGTCTCGAACCCACGGGCTCAGGCAATCCACTCACCTCAGCCTCCCAAAGGCGCGGGATTATAGGCTGAGCCACCGAGCCCGGCTAAGACTGTACTTTTTCTAAAGAACAGGACTAAATAGTAATTGCTTATAATTTCACAGCAAATTTAAAAATCAATTTTAGATTAATTTAAAATTTAATCCGAAGATTTTTAATATCACCCACTGAAGTTCTTCAGAATACGTAATTTTTCTTTTGTACAGTGGGCATACTGTTGACAAAACTGTAAATCATAAGCTATCAGTTAATTTTACTATTAAACAGAAAAGTAAATAAAACATAGTGGCAATACCAGCAGAAGTGATACTTTCTTCCAAGTTGCACAATGACTTTATTTGAGAGCTTAACCAAATACAGAGCTCTGAAAATTCAGGTGAAGTCAGCCCACCCTCTGCTGCCTTAGCAAGGGCTTGCTCTTCTAACAGTGGTCCCTTATACCTAGAAAGAAAGAAATAAAAGTTAAAAACAAAGCAAACAAAAAACTTCCGATACTCTGTATCAAGGTCTGCTACCTCTTTTTGTAAATAAAATTTTATTGAAATACAGTCAATAAACGTACTCATTCACAGATTGTCTATGGCTGTTTTCACACTACAATGGTAAAGCTGAATAGGTGTAACAGAGATGCTACAGTCAACAAACCCAAAAGTGTTTGCTATATGGTCTTTTGCAGAAATGGTTTGCTGATTCCTGCTTTATATAATTAATACTGGCTTTTTTCCATATTGCAACATTTTACAGTAAAATTACCTACCAATTTTAAGGTAAATATCACAAATAACACAAAGTCAAATATAGCATAAAGTCTAATAGCCTTATTCTAAGAATAGTTGCAAATTTCAAATTAAAAAATATAAAGCTGAAAAGAACCTGAGATCATTTTAACCTAAACCATTTATTGTATAATTTTATACTTTTAAGCATTTCTGCAAACTGTATTTGATGAATCTTAAGTTTTTAAAACACTTTACATAGTACCTTAATTAAATTAGGTTTTCTACTGTATGGTTCTTTTCACAACTGAGCTTTGTCTTAACATTGTAAAGTATCTGATGTGATTTAATCCATTGCAGTTATTATTCTTTTGATATTCACATTCTTCTGTCTCTGGTTAGTAAGAGCCTATTCATATAGGCCAATGAGCCCCTTGACTTGTTCCCAATATTTTTTGAAATCTTTTCTTACTATCTATGACAAGATCTTCCTGCCATAGACTTGTAATCAGTCATTTCTTCTAGGAGCCCTGATTCTTTTTCATGGTGTTTAGAGCACACAATGTGGTAACAACAGTTAATCACTGTTTGTATGCCTTTGTATGAGAAACCATGTCAGAAGTTCAGTTTGCTATTTCCAATTTGAATTTAGAATTGTAGGGTTTTTACTTACTTTGTTTTATATTTTTATCTACTTCTTAAAATAAAAATTCTTGTTTTTAGTAATACTGCAATAGTTCTATTATATATAAAAGTAGGTATAAATTACACACAGCCTCAGAATAGAAAATCTAGCATTATTGCTAACAACAACATTACTGAAAATAGTTTAATATTTTTAGATTTAGAATATATTCCAGTAAGGATGTACAGAAAAGTAATTCTTTTCCATGTGGTTAAACCACATACTCAATATATCAATAGACATTTATTTCATTTTGCTTTCAATTTTTAGAGATGTATTTGTTTTGATTTCATTTTTATTTAGTTGTCTTACAATTATGTAAAACATTCATGTGGTTTCAAAGTCTAACTTAAAAAACAAGGTATATTCAGGAAAAATCTAGTTCGCAATCTTGTACCCTCTATGCTGTTCTATCCCTCTGCCACAGGTAGCCAGATTTATTAGATTGGTGTGCCCTTCCATAATGTGTTTTAATGTAAGCATTTTTTCCTTTTTTTTAAAGATAAAAGGTAGCCTACTATATACTGTTCTATGCCTTGCTTTAAATACATACATGTTCACACATTTATATACACTAGGGAGCAGTACTTAGAGATACTATAAATCATTTTTACAGTTGTATACTATCTTACTGTCTGGATGCACCATATTTTATTTATTCAGCATGTACTGAAGGACATTTGAGTTGTTTCCAGTATTTTTAAAATTTTGTTTTGTTTTGATCTGGGAGGTTGCTTCCATTATTTTGTTACTATATGGCAAATTTTTGTCACTGCATATCTGAGAAGATTCCTAGGGGTAAGTTAGATTGTTGTGCCAAAGGTCAAATAGATATGCAATTTTGCTAGATACTAAAAAATTTTCCTCTAAAGCGGTTTTACTATCAAGATATCAGAGTACCCATTCCCCTATAATTCAAAGTTGTCAAACTTTTGGATTTTTGACCATTTGGTACTTTCATTATAGTTTTAATTTACATTTCCGTTTAAAGGCCATTTTGCATTTCTTTTTCTCTGAATTCTATGTTCAAAGGCCTCATTGGCCTATGTGAATGAGCACTTACTAACCAGAGATATGAGATTTGAGTATCAAAAGAATAATAACGGCAATGTATTAAAATACATCAAATATATTCATATCTATGAGTTTATAATGTTAAAAAAAAAAGCTCAGTTGCAAAAAGAACCAAGAAGGTGAGTACAACAGGTATTTTCTTTCTTTCTTTCTTTTTTTTGAGTTGGAGTCTCACTCTGTCGCCCAGACTGGAGTGCAGTGGCCGCTCCCAGCCACCGCAGCCTCGACCTGCTGGGCTCCGGAGATCCTTCCGCCTCACCCTTCCGAGTAGCCGGAATTACAGGTGTGTGCTACCATGCCCGGCTGATTTTTTTTTAATTTATTGTAGAGATGAGGTCTTGCTGCCCAGGCGGGTCTTGAACCTGCGGGCTCAGGCAATTCACTCACCTCAGACTCCCAAAGGCGCGGGATTACAGGCTGAGCCACCGAGCCCAGCCAACTCCCATTTTGAGGTAAAGAAACTGAGACTTGGCTGGAGACGGTGGTTCATGCCTGAAATCCCGCACTTTGGATGGAGGCCAAGACGGGAGGATTTCTTGAGCCCAGGAGTTCTAGACCAGCCTGGGAAATATTATGAGACCTTATTTCTTTCTTTTTTTTTTTTGAGTTGGAGTCTCACTCTGTCGCCCAGACTGGAGTGCAGTGGCCGCTCCCGGCCACCGCAGCCTCGACCCGCTGGGCTCCAGCGATCCTTCCGCCTCAGTCTTCCGAGTAGCTGGAACTACAGGCGCACGCTACCACGCCCAGCTGATTTTTTGATTTATTGTAGAGATGAGGTCTCGCTGCCCAGGCGGGTCTCGAACCCGTGGGCTCAGGCAATCCACTCACCTCAGCCTCCCAAAGGCGCGGGATTACAGGCTGAGCCACCGAGCCCGGCCGAGACCTTATTTCTACAAAAAATTTATAGAATTAGTCAGGCATAATGGCATGCCATAGTGGTAGTCCCAGCTGCTCGGGAGGCTAAGACAGGAGAATCGTTTGAGCCCAGGAGCTTGAGGCTGCAGTGAGCTGTGATCATGTCACTGCACTCTAGTCTGGGTAACAAAGTGAGACCCTGATTAAAAAAAAAAAAAAAGAAAGAAAGAAAGAAACTAAGAACCTGTATATATACTTTTTTTTTACAACTTACTTAATATTTACAGCAATACTTTAAGTTAGTATTATTCTAATTCTGTAGTATCAGAAGATAAGTAACTAAATGATGGCACTAGGATTCAAATCCAGATTTGACCCAAACCCTCCATGTAAACTTTCAGACTTCTGCCTACAACTACAAGGAAACTAAGCAAATAATCTGGTCCAGGTAATACAGTCAAGTAAAGGCTGAGCTGGGATTTAAACTCTATTTCTGTACCTCCAGCCCAAGGCCGGTTCCTCTATATATTTACGTCTTCCATGTCTTACAAAGGGGGAACCCCCAAAACCCCAGAATTATCTTTGGAGCAGAGGTCCCTTGTAGTACACTCGGAATTTGTTCTTCCAGATAAACAGTCAACCAAAGTTTTTATCTGGAAGTTTTGAGAAGGTTGCATCACAACTTGCAGAAGAAATGTTCTGAGTTGTGGCAAACTGGTGACTGACTGGTTTTTCCACCATGACAACATACCTGCCCACACCACGCTGCTGAGGGTTCAGCAGTTTTTGACCCAAAACGACCTCCCTATTCAATCTCGCTGTGAGCTACTTCTTTTTGTTTCCCCAGATGAAAACAGTCCTCAGAGGAAAGCATTTTACTGACATGTAAGAGGTGAAACAAAAAAGCTGCAGAAGCACTAAAAGGCATCAAAACTGACAAGTTCAAAAATTGTTCTGAGCAGTGGGAAAAGCATCTCGATAAGTGTAAATAAATTCTGGGTTTTTGCACCCCCCATACAGTAGACATCTTATTTCCCTGTACTTACTTTCATTTCTGCAATAAATCAATACCCATAAACTCTGAAAGGACAGAACCCAAAATGGAATTTCTTCGGTCACCTTGAACTCATACAGGACAATAATCCTTTCCCAAACCTCTGGGCGAGTCCCAAAATGTTAAGATTAACATCTTTTTTCAAGAGTTTGCCTTCCAGTTACCACCTCACCTTTGTCTATGTGTTTGTGATCTACCCACCCATCCACCTGCTGTCAGAGATGCCAGAAACAGACTGCCACCCCATCTCCATGGCAACAGCTCCTGTGTTTACCTGCTTCTACTAAAAGGGAAGCTTTAAGAGCTTTCATTCTCAAGCATTCGCTGCCAAATGTTCCTTAAGCATCTAGTCCCCTCTCTAATCTTAGAGAGATGGAGCCACACTCTAATTTCTGTGTAAATCTTTGCATAACGATGTTACCAGCTCAGTTTGCTGACCTAACAAATTCTTAAATAAATGTAACTGATTCATATTGGCAGTGACAAGTTATTTTAACTGAAATGCCAATTACAAAAAATCAACAGAAACTGATCAAAATAATAAAAAACATTGAATTAGGAGGGAAAAAAATCCATAATCCTTAATGCCTTAGCTCATCAGATAAAGTAAAAAATAAAAATAAAAAAATACATTTAACATACTTGAATATCTAATAACTATCAAAACTATAATAGCGACTAACATTTATAAACTGATCATTGAATGTGAGGCCAGTGCTAAGTGCTTTATATCAATTACTTCACTTAATTGACATAATACCCTATAAGGTACATACTATTATTAGTTCAGTTTGACAGATGAGAAAACTGAGAAATATAAAGGTAAATAACTCACCAGGGATGGTCATAATCTCAGCTAACAGTTGGCTGAGAACTGAACCACAGCCCCACTCTCTTAACCCCTATTGTTCTGTTACCATCCAGAAATACAGAGGGTGCCAAAAAAATGAACACATTTTAAGAAAGGAAAAAACTGTCTTAAAATTTTAATACTCAATAAGATGAATACAAGTCATGTTTGACTTCTGCAATTATAAAAGGTACTCAGAGTGGTTACTGTCAGCATCCAGACACTTCTGATTACAGTGAACATCTCTTAAAATGTGTACATTTTTTTGGTACCCTCGGTAAAATTTTCTAATTATCTTACACAATAGACATATCCAAAAATATTCTGCTAGATAATTTAATAAGAATATTAAGAGTATATCTGACTAGAGCAGTGCTTCTTAAACTTTTATGTGCATATGAATCTCCCGAGGGTCATGTTAAATAAAGATTCTAATTCCGTAGCGCTGCAGTGAGGTCAGAGATTCTACCTCTCTACTACCCAGGTGGTGATGAAGCTGTCCACAAGCCTCTCATTTGGCAGCACAATTCTTGAGTACTTTATTTATCATCACTCTTTCTCCTCCTGCAGTATATGAGAAATTAGAATAGGCATTTAAGAGTCTATTTATGCTACATATATCGACTTTTTTGTGCTTATCAATTTTATTTCATGCTTGCTTTGATTTCCAATGCCATTCTGCTGTTTACTGACAGTAACTATGCTCCTAGTTTATTCTGTATATTCTTATTTAATTAGAAAAGTGCAACTGTTATTCAAAACACTGGGGACACTTCCCCTAGGCCTAGACCCCCTCCATTTCCCCAGGGCCTCATACACTAGAACCATACTTGCCAATGTGACACTACTTTAAGTTGGGTGGTCCAAATCTTCAGTCCGATAGAGCTGCTGGCAACTCCCCTCTACAAGACAGGCAGGGTCTAATTCACTTTCTGTTTTCTATTTTCATCAGCCAACCGATAAAATGTAAGACCCTTTCTTTTCCCTTGTTATTTACCCACTTTATTGGTCTTGCCACTCATCCAGCTCTATACTTCTCCCTATGTGTCAAACTCTTTCACCATGTTCATCCATTACCTAGTGGATGTTGTTATATTGTCCAGAAATATTAGCCCTACAACCGTTAGCTTTGGCTACTTTTACCCTCTGAGATTTCTCCAAGTCAGATAGTAAGGTGTGTCTCTTCCTTGCTTTCCAAAACAGCATGGATACCATTGTTCTCCCATTATCTTATCAGTATCTCCTATTCTCTGGAGGATTAGGTCAGTCAGACTAGCCACCATATCTCCTGTGGTTTTCATCTATCAGTCTCTTGGACATTCCCCAACATCCCTTTTGCTTAGTCTTCCTCTTCACTTCTACTCTTGCTACTACAAAGAGTTTCTTCAAAGGCAATATGGATATCCTATCTCATACCTTGAGCTCTCAATTCCAACCATCTCCACAACATGTATTTCAGCCAAACCCTGAACCCTACCATCATCTAAAACTAGTTCACCTCCAAAAATAATCCAACCATGTTACTCCCTGACCACAACCTCCCACTTGCTTTTTGGCCACTAACCTACAACTTTTTTTTACATCATCACTACTTCTATTCCCTCTGTACTCTCCATATTTATTATCTCCCTCCTATCTTCACTTTGTTCCCTATCCAATTTAGATCCCAAGGTGCTCAATAAACCACCAACTGAAGACATAAATCTGGCACAGAGACTCATGCCTGTAATCCAAATATGCTGGCAGGCAGAAGAATCACTTAAGACCAACCTATACAACACAGGGAGACCTCATCAATACAAAAAAAATTTTTTTTAATAAAAATTCTAAAAAGAAATGAATACTTGCATTCTAATATCCAATCACTATATCCTGTAATGCACTACTTTTCCGTATCCACTGCCACTAAGCCACCATCATTTCTTTTCCAGACTAACTAAATTCTCCAATCCATTCTCCACCTTGCTGATTGATGTAACTGTCAAATTAGACAACTAATCACTCCCTTTCTTATTAAATATACTTCAATCATTTCCCACTGCTGTCATGATCAAGAAAAAAATCTACAACACAACCTAAAAGGTGCCACATGCCATGACCCTCACCCAACTCTTGAATCCAATTTCATACCACTCTCTTGCACTCTGCCTTCCCACCATATTAGCTTCCTACTAGTTCTTCTAAAACAGCATGCTCCTTCCCACTCAAGGTGTTCATGTTTTCTTCTCACTCTCAAGACACTTTTGTCCTCCTTTCCCATTCAATCTCAGCTAGTTAACTTCCATTCACCTTACTATTTCAACTCAAATGTCACTTTCTTAGGAATCACTAACCCCTAAAACAACATAAGTCCTCTTGTTATATCATACTATTCTTTACTTTTGACACATTTATTATAGTTTATAATTATTTGTGTGACCATGTCCATTTCTCTACTAGATTGTAAGCTACTCAGGAACAGAAACCAAGTCTATTTTGTTCACCACTGACTACTTTGAACAGTGGCCAATATACAATTATGCTCAATAGATATTTAAAGTAAACTTCCCTCCATAGCACTGTTTCTCAACTTAGGCTCTGAAGCTTTTTTAAAAATATGCATTCCTGTACCATACCTCTGAAGACTATGGCTCCATCAGTCTGTGGTATACACCAGACTAGAACATTCCACAAGCTCCATAGAAGATTCTGATGCACAACCAGCCTTGAGATCTACTGTTCCACAAAATCACAGACAATCAGAACTGGAAGAGACTTCTGAAATCATCTGCTCCAGCCCGACTCATTTCACAGATGAGAAAACTGGGTGACTCTTCACCTGTTTTCATTTATATTATGCCACTAATTGTTCTTTCACATAGATTTTTTTCTCTCTTAATGCCTCCCATTAATTTCTTATTTTATATGACAAACTAAAATACCTTCACTAATATCCTAAATTTCTTACAAGAGAAAACGCATTATTCACAATTTACATTGATATTTGAAAAGCATTCAATTACAATACTATTGTAAATAAATAACTACTTTTTTTCACATTTCATTATTAAAGGGAAATTCAAACTTCAAAATTCTGTTCTCAATTATTCCAGAAAAAGTAATTCTAAAGTGTGAAAATTGCTTTACTTTCCAGATTGAATGATCTAAAACTAATTTCCCTTAATAAAAGTCAAGATTATAGCAAACTTCATTTTCCAAAACACCTATAATATGAACAACAAGTTCAAGGCATGAAAGAAGAAACAAAAACACTGCCTTCCCCTTTTCATTAACTATTTATGGGATACCACTATTCTTATCTGGAGTACTTGGGAACTCAAACTGCTTGGGGCCTAAATTCTTCTCCTAAGTATTTTAACTTCTCTTGGTTACTTCCTTAACTAAGTTAAGTCAGAATTTCCAAGGGATTTCACAAAAATAAAAATGCCCCCTAAATACTGATTACTTAGGCTCTGTTCTTTCATTTGACATATTTATTCAGAATCTACTACGTGAAAGGCTCTGTAACACTGGGTCACTGCAAAGTAGGTATTACCAGGGTCCAACTAAACAGTTGATAGAGAAGTAAATGTAATTTTATGAAAAAAATAAAAGAGGAGGGGACTGAAGGTTCATAAGGACACTGCAAAGACACAGTTTATCCTATCAAAAAACAAAAAGATGCCGGGCTCTGTGGCTCAGCCTGTAATCCCACGCCTCTGGGAGGCTGAGGTGAGTGGATTGCCTGAGCCCGCGAGTTCTAGACCCGCCTGGGCAACTTGGCGAGACCTCATCTCTACAATGAATCAAAAAATTAGCCGGGTGTGGTAGCGTGTGCCTAGTTCCAGCTACGGAAGGCTGAGACGGAAGGATCGCCGGAGCCCAGCAGGTCGAGGCTGCGGTGGCCGGGAGCGGCCACTGCACTCCAGTCTGGGCGACAGAGTGAGACTCCAACTCAAAAAAAAAACCAGACAAACAAAACCGCAGCATGTAGCAGGGCAAACAATTGTGCAGATGGCTCCAAATTCTTTAATAAATATGCATTTTTTTCCACTCAACTACCTGGTCCTATGCTTACTGCTGTACACTCTTCTTTTTTTGCGCTTCTCTTCATTCATTTACTCTTTGATTCAACCACTATTATTTTAACAGACCCTGTTGTAGTGTGTTGCTGGAAATACATCAGTAAGCAAAACAATAAGGGCATGGGTTTTCCAAGAGATGACGAGAGAGAGAGAGAGAGAGAGAGAGAGAGAGAGAGAGAGAGAGAGAGAGAGAGAGATCAGAGGAGAGAAAAAGGGAGTTTAAGAGACAAATGGATAGGTCAAGATAATTTGGGATAAGGAAAAGGGCTGTGGAGATAACGGATCCCCACACCTGGAACTATTAACATCACCCTCACTTCCACCCCAGGAGTTCTCACAGCACTTAGCATCATTAATTATAAATATCAACAAACAGTAAGCTCTTTGTGACCCTCACGACTATGTAACTAAAAGTGATCTGAAAACTGCCCCTTCCCGTAGGAGAAATTTACAAAGGTAAACATGTATTAATGAATACACGAGTTAACAGATATGTTGTTGACGGACGGATGAAATGGTTGAATGAATGTACTCGCAAAGAACTAAAAGACTGTCTCCAATCAAAGAAGTACGAAAGATTCGCTCGCGAGCTCGAAGCTGAACGCCGTAGGAGAGAAGTCCTCAGCCACAGTTCCCTCCAGCGCAACCACTACGTCAACGTAAACATCACCCGCGGGCTCCCGCTGGCTGGGAGAACCCAAAAGAGCTGGGCCGCTCGGTGCCTTCCCGCGGTTGCGGGCAGCAGAGTATCAGGGCAAGAAGTTTGGAAGTGGGGGCCACGCGCCCCAGCTCGCTCGCCCTGCTCCACCCCCCAAACGGATTTCTCTCCCGCCTCCCGCTTAACTCCGTCAGCGCCGAGGAGAGCGGGGCAGGAAAGAAGGCCTTCACCGGGCCGCCTGGGCCCAGCGGAGGCCCAAGGGAAGCAGGCTGCAGCAGCCAAGCAGAAGGAGAAGTTGCGATTTCAGGGGAAAAGACGTCCCCAAGAACACTCACCCCAACGCCTCCAGTGTGTCCAGCACGTCTCCCTCCATCGTCGGCTCGGGACCTGGCTCCGGCCCTCTCATGGTCGTTGGGCCCAAAGCTGTTCAGCGCTCTAAGGAGCCCGCCGGAAACTAGCGTCACAGCGCCAAGGTTCCGGCCCGGGTCTCGTCGGTGACTGCCTAAGAGCACCGCTGACGGGGTGCAAAGGTTCCCTCCCGCAGGCTACGGACACTTGGTAGTACCTAAAACCGCTTTATGTAGGAATAGTAATTTTTTAAAAGGATAATAAAAACAACAAAGAAATAGTAGCAATAAAGAGCCTTTTTGTGTCGGATCTTGTGTATTGAAATCAATCTTAGCAAATATTCTGTTTCTACCCGAGTTGATCTCAATCTATCAGATTCCAGACCTTTCTTTTCTTTCTTTATCTCTTTCTCTCTCTCTCTCTTTTTTTTTTTTTTTTTTTGAGTCACTGTCTCACACAGTCGCACAGGCTGGGGTGAAGATATATGATCACAGCTCATCGCAGTCTCGACTTCCTGCAGGTGATCATTCTCCAACTCCTGGGCTCAAGCAGTCCACCCACCTCGACTTCCTGAAGTTCTGGTATTGCAGGTGTGAGCCACTGCCCCCGGCATACTTCTTTTTTAACAACAAAAATACTGAAATGAAATCATAATTATTTTGAGCTAAAATTAGTAAATAATATCATATGCTTTCACGTATCAACTTTAAATTAGTGTACATGACAGTGTTCAGACTTGAATATAAAGAAAAATAAAGGGAAGGTAATTTATAACAAAATAATATGACTTTATATGAAATGAAGGATCAAATGCTTGCATCTATCTGTAGAATCCTAGCAAATATATATCCAGATTATGTGTTACATTGCTGACAAAATATGAGTTATATAAGCAACAAAAATACCATAAGCAAGAGTAAGGTAGTTGATGTAATCTCCCCAAATTGTAGCTAATTTTCCGTAAAGTTCTAAAGAAACAAACACAATATTCCCTTTCTGTACTATTCATGGAAAATTCAATCTCTATATAAATGATGGAAAAATATTTTAAGGCTTATATGTAAAAGGGAGTAAGGACATAAAGTCAGATCATTATCAGCAGGTATGTCACCTACCTGTATAGTCCAGCAGAACTGTTGAAGGTTATGCAAGACATATAACTATTGATTTTTGTAAGAGAATGTCCCTTGCATTGCAGAATGCATAACATACCTAGCCCCAGTTCAATAAAACCAGTAATGCTTTTACCTCCCTAATCACTGTTACAAACAAAAAGCAAAACACCCTAGGATAAGCTTAATACCAGAATTAAAAGAGTTTAGTAGTAAATGGCTGGGTGCGAAGGCTAAAAAACAAAGCAAATTAAATCCAAGGAAACAGAGAGATAAAAGAGTAGATGCCAATGAAATAGAAGGAAAATGTAATCAAGAACAAAATCGAGAACATTAAGCCAAAATCTGAGTCTCTGCAAAGGCTAATAAAATGGACAGAGCCTTAGCAAGGCTGAACAAGATGGATAAAAAGGCCAAATAACCAATATAAAGAATGAATATGGAAGACAGTACTGTTCATCAAACATTAAACAGTAAGAGAATGTTGTGAGAAACTTTATGCTAATACGTTTGACATTTATATCAAATTGACAAATTTCCCACAAAACACAGCTTAACAAAAATAATACCAGACTGTGCCACTGCACTCTAGCCTGGGCAACAAAGTGAGACTCTGATTCAAAATAAATAAATATAAATAAATAAATAAGAAATTTGTAGACCAATTTCCCTCATAAGAAGAGAGCTACTCAGTTACCTGAATAACTGTGCTATTGCAGTCCTGGCTTTTTCAATACATGGTACTGGGTTAATCAGATATCCAAATCTTTACCTCTACCTTGTGCTTTACTCCCAAATCAATCCAGGTGGACTAAAGATGTAAATTAGAAGAAAAAATAAAGTTTCCAGAAGATGACATACCATATCTTCATGACCTTTAGATAGTCAAAGATTTCTTGATCTATTGGTTAACGTTTTTATGTCCTATTTAAGAAATCTTCACCTATTTTACAGGACATGTATATGCTATATTATATTGACAACTTGGTCTTTACTAAAATTAACTTCATAAAAAAGTCTCCATTAAAAAATGAGAATGCAAGCTACACATGCGAAAGAAAATGTGTAATACACATGCTTGATAGGGGGCTCATGTTCAGATTATGTAAAGAAATCCATCATAAATAAAAGACAAAGTCAAACAACTCACAATTCAAAAGAGGGAAAACTGGACAAAAGACTTGAATAGGCACTTCAGAAAAGAGTATTTCAAATAGCCAAAAACTATATGACATTATGCTAATCTCATTGGCATTAGAGAGATACAAATTAAAATAATAATGAGATATTATTACATACAGAGAGAAAAAAGCTAAAATTATACTCCCCCCAAAAAAAACCCCTGACAATATCAAATACTGATAAGAATGTTAAGATTGGAACATTCATATAACCATCAATGGAAATGTAAACTATGGGGGAAAAATTAAACAGTACTTATTAAAACTGACTAAATATGACCCCTGTGATTCAGTACCAAAAGCCATGTACAAGAATGTTCACAGAAACATTATACATACTAGCCAAAAACTAGAAATAATCCCAATGTCTATTTACAATAAAATGAGAAACAAATTATGATGTAATTATACAATGAAATGTTATCTGCAATGGAAATGGACAAACCACTTCTACACAAACATTGATGGATTTTAGCAACACAGTTTTGAGCAGAATAGTTCAAGCATAAAAGAATTCCACTACACGACAAAAACAATAAACGATGATAGAAGTCAAAATAGTAATTTCCTGTGGAATAGGATGGTGACTGGGAGAAGTAGAAGGAAGTCTTCTCTGGTGTTGGTAGTGTTCTATATCTTGGACAAATGTGTTCTATTTACAGAAGTTCATTGAGCTGCACGCTTATGAATTCTGCTCTTGTCTGTATACATGCTTTAATTTATTTTTTAAGGCTACTTTAAAAATGAATTAATAGGCCAATGCAGTGGCTCATGCCTGTAATCCCAGCATTTTGGAAGGCCAAGGTGGATGAATTGCTTGAATCCAGGAGTTCGAGACCAGCCTGAGCAACACAACAAAACCTTGTCTCCACAAAATAGTCCCAGCTACTTAGGATGCTGAGGTGGATGGATTGCCTGAACCCAGGAAGTCGAGGTTGCCTTGAGCTATGATTTTCATAATCATGCCACCATACCCCAGCCTAAGTGGCCCTGACTCAAAAAATTAAAAATAATAATGTTTGTATATTTAAAATGGCTAATTGTGTGTTTTATATTATATATTTTATATACAATATTTTATACGTATGCTTTATATATTTTATATGTTAAAAATTTTATATATTTTACCACAATTAAAATGAATTAATAATGTAAGCTACTTAAAACAGTATCTTAAAATAGTAAGCACTAAGCAAATGCTATCAATTGTCTTAACCTGAATTCCCCAGCAAACAGAGTTTGAGGCAAAAGTTTAGGTGCTAACACATTATTGGGTAAGTTCAATGGTAGGGAAACAAGAATGATGGAAGAGAGAAGTGAGGCAAAAAAAAAGAGCAAATATATGTCCTAATCACCTCTTAAATTTCCTACTTCCCAACACTTTTGCGTTGGGGATGAGGCTTCCAGCACATGAACATATTCAAACCATAGCAATTACCAAATTGGTTACAGCTTTAAAAAACAGCTAATTTGTTCTATCTCTTCAGTGATGTCTTATGAAACTTATTTCTTTATCATCTCTCTGGGGAAAAAAAATGAAGGATTTATACAAGGTTCTTATCTCCCATTCATCAAAATAAGTCCATGAGGAGGTTGACTCTACCAGATTTCCGGGTTACATGTGCTCATCATCAACTATGTGGAGCCTCCAGGGCAGAAAACGACATGCCTTTAGCAGGAACATATTAGAATAGAGTATAAGCAAATTTAGGATCCATGAGCAGCCATGGCAATGAAGTCCTTCATCTACAGGAGCGAAGAAGGCAGCAGCAACTGTTTCCACAGTCACTGAAATAGCACAATAGCTATTGCCAGGGTCACCCTAGCCAGAAAACAATGCAAGTGCATGGGTCTAGGTGGTGCATAAAATAGGTCCAGTCCTATTTAGCCCTTGCTTCACTCAGAGACACTTATGCTCACCTCTTACTATACCTAGGAGTAAATATTCTCCCTCATTTCCTGGCAAGATACAAGACCAATCTGTTAAGCAAGGTAGTGGACCCTGAAACTTTAAAGACTTCAAAATGGTCAGCAAATGAAGCTAGAATGGTGGTACAGCTGATCCCAGCTGTAATGGATACCCATCAACTTCTTTCACCATACCTCTTATGTATTTCCCATACTCTTGGCCAGCATTTCAGTTAGTCTGGGTTGACAGCCTGTCTTGACAGACATGATCACTGACATTCACCATTTACAGTCTTTAATAAGTGACCAAGAGCAATAAGACATATCCAGTAAAGCTCATTGTGTTTGTACACAAATTCTTGCCTCTATTGTGTGTCAACCAGAGATCCTCGTGGCAAACAGCTATGTCAGTAAAGCAAGGCAATTCTTTGCCAAAAAAATTCACTGGCATGAGGACTCCAAACTTGTAAAAAAAAATAATCACCACAGTCAGTGTGCTTTCCTACCCTGGAAAGCAAGCTCTCGAATTCATTAGAACTAAGGTTGTAGAAACAGTAAGCACAAATTCTGCAGGTGTATTCTTGGGAGTGATAGTGAAGGAGCCAATCCCACTTTCTGCCCTTAGCTCATAGGCTCATATATCCTAGCTAATGGCCACACCACTCTATATCAGTAGCAGTTCACTCATACACATTATACTGGAGATCAGGATTAATCTACAGAATCGTGAGCCCATGCTGATGCCTTATCTGATTCTTCAAAAGACTGTTTCAGATATACAGTTGGCAAATATTTTTTCCCATTCTGTGGCTGTCTCCCCACTCTCTTGATGGTTTCTTTTGCTTTGCAGAAATTTTTCAGTTGATGGGGTCCCAATTGTCTGCCTTATCTCTTATGGCATGGACATTTGGGGGGTTTGATAAGAAATCAATTGCCTATTCTAATTTCCATAAGAGTGTTCCCTGTGTTTTCTAAGATTCTTATAGTTTGAGAATTTATGTTTATGTCTTTGATTCATTTAGAGTTGATTTTTGTGTATGTAGATAGGTAGGGGTCCTGTTTCATTCTTCTGCATGTGGTCATCCAGTTTTCCCAGCACCGTTTACTGAATAGGTTCTTCTCTCCCCAGGAGAAAACATAGGTTGTTGGTGGAGACTTTGTCAAAGACAACTTGGTTGAGAGATTGAGGTTTTGCTTCTGGAATCTCTATCCTGTTCATTGGTTTATATGTCTGTTCTTGTACCAGTACCAGGCTGTTTTGGTTATTGTAGTCTTATAATAAAGTTTAAAGTCTGGAAGTGTGATAACTCCTGCTTTGTTTCCTTTGCTGAAGATTGTTTTGGCTATTCATGGTCACTTATATTTCCATATGAGTTTCTGTATTGTCGTTTCCAGGTCTAAGAATAATGATGTTGGTAATTTAAAGGGTATTGTGCTGAATCTGTAGATTGTCTTGGGTAGGATGAACGTCTTAACAATGTTGATTCTTTCAATTCATGAGCATAGAATATTTTTCCATTTGTTTGTGTCACCTTTGATTTCTTTGAGCAGCATTTTATAGTTTTCATTATTAAAGGTCTTTCACTTTTCTGGTTAGAAAGATGCCAAGGTACTTCATTTTTGTGTAGCTTGTGAATGGGATTGTGCTTTTTATTTGGTTCTCTGCCTGTTTATTGTAAGAATGTGACTGTAAGCCGAGCTCGATGGCTCAGCCTGTAATCCCGCGCCTTTGGGAGGCTGAGGTGAGTGGATTGCCTGAGCCTGCGGGTTCGAGACCCGCCTGGGCAGCGAGACCTCATCTCTATAATAAATCGAAAAATTAGCCGGGCGTGGTAGCACATGCCTGTAATTCTGGCTACTCGGAAGGCTGAGGAGGAAGGATCGCCGGAGCCCAGCAGGTCGAGGCTGCGGTGGCCGGAAGCGGCCACTGCACTCCAGTCTGGGCGACAAAGTGAGACTCCAACTCAAAAAAAAAAAAAAAAAAAAAAGAATGTGACTGTCTTTTGTACATTTATTTTGTACCCTAGACTTTGCCAAAGTCCTTTGTCAGTGCAAGGAGGTTTTTGACAGATTCTCTTAACAACCAGGATCTACGAGGAACTCAAATGTGCCAAAAAGAAAAAAACAAACAGTCCTATTAAAAAGTGGACAGAGGATATGAATAGACATTTCTCAAAAGAAGATATATGAACAGCCAACAGATACATGAAAAAAATGCTTAGCCTCACTAATCATCAGAGAAATGCAAATTAAAACCACACTGAGATGCTACCTAACTCCAGTCAGGATGACCATCATCAATAACTCAAAAAACAACAGATGCTGAAGAGGATGCAGGGAAAAGGGAATACTTCTACACTGTTGTTGGGAATGCTAACTAGTACAACCTCTGTGAAAAACAGTGTAGCAATTCCTAAAAGATCTAAAAATCGACATTCCATACAACCCAGTAATCCCTCTTCCAGGAATATACCTGGAGGAACTAAAGTCATCCTATAAAGATAAAAAAGATACCTGCATATGCATATGTATGTTTATTGCAGGATTATCACAATAGCAAAAGCATGGAACCAACTGTGCTGCCCATTGAAAGTGGAATGGATTTAAAAAATGTGGTACATATACATGATGGCATATTACATAGTCAAAAAAGAAGGACAAAATTATGAATTTTGCAGCAACTTGGACGGACTTCTATTCTATCGTACTCAGTGATCTATCACAGAAACAAATAACTAAGTATCACATGTTCTCACTCATAAGTGGATCCTGAACATTTATCATAATGACATAAGAAGTATGCAGTAGTGTGAAACTGTCAGTGGAGGGAGGGAGCACACAACATCACTAAAGGTACCTGACCTCAAACCAGGCAAAATGGAGACCAAAGGGAGGCCCAAACTTTACCTGTACAATGACCACTTGTATACTTAATCCTGAATTGTACCCCACATCTTTAAAATAAAACATAATTTAAAAAATAAAAACAAAGGGTCATTTCACCACTCTATGAGGACAGCTGCTTCTTATAGGGTACATGGCAAGCAACACCCCAAAACATTGTACTCATACACTCATTGTCTTACATATTGCCATAAACTGATATCTTGTTTCAAGGCAATATTGTCATAGGTGAGACAGTCTGTGAACCCCCAATTGTTGATGCTGGTAGAGAAACCCAGGCAGAAAAGACAAATTCCCATCCAGCATCACTGCCCCCTCTAAGATAGAGTGTAATTCAACCTTCAACCAGGGAGCTGACTGGAATCCCTAAAGAAACCACGTCTTGCCATCTCTGCTGCTGACATGTTAGCATTCAGTGGTGTAGTCATAATCTTCCATGCATTTGCTCTGTTTTCCTGCCCACTTCCATCCACTGTTCTTTCTTTCCTAGGATTGTACCTGTGCCTAAGTTTTTGTCTCAAATTCTGTTTTTTAGGGAGCCCAGACAAAGACAATTGATACTGTTATTAAGTGCTTACTATGGGCACAATGCTGTTTTTAAAATGTTGCATTACTTACTTATTTTGAAAGTAAACTCTAAAAAGTAATTAAAGTAAAACATATATATGGACAAGTACAAAATTCATCTGCCTTGATGAGGAAAACCTATATTGTTAAGTCAATGAATAGACCATTCTTGCTAGCATAGCTGCTTTATTCATGGGCCCTTTAGGGAAGAACTGGGGGTGCCTGAGACAGAGTCTGGCTGACGTCCATGGGTTGGATCATCCTGTCCTCCTGGTTGTTGGGTATATCTTCTTCACTACACACATTCTTATTGGCCTTGAGGTGAAATACAAAGATTCACATCCTTTGGGAACACTCCCTTGCATCTAATCATATATGTCTCCCCAAGATGTTTTTGACTCTAATTTTTCAGCCAATCCATTCACTTTCTCAGGAGCCATTGTATATCCATACTCCCAACATGCTGAACTGCAATGTCTTTGAGAGATTCTCTGGGGTAGAGAAAAAGAGGAAACTTATCTGCATAGCTTCTTCTATCTCATTTTTATTAGTCAAAAAAATTCCCTGCACTTGAAGTTGTGTCATTTCATCTCTTTGACAGCTTATCTGGGTGTCAGATTCTGTCTTCTATGTTCTGTTTTCTCTCAATGTTCAGGAGTAGCAGAGGAAGCCAGACCCCTGCAAGATGACAAATGAGTACACCAACTGCTAGACACATAGTAATTTGCCTACACAAAATAGGTATAAAAGAAAAAATCCTAAAGGCAGCAAGAGAAAAAAGTCAGACTACCTACCAGGGAAGACCAATTAGAACAGCAGCAGACTTATCTACAGAAATACTTCAAGTGAGGAGAGCTTGGAGTCCAATCTTCAAAGTTCTCAAAGATAAACAATTTCAACCAAGAATTACCTACCCAGCTAAGTTAAATTTCATCAGTGATGGAGAATTAAAATCCTTCCCAGACATTCAATTCCTAAGAGTATACACTGACTCCAGACCAGCTCTATAGGAAACACTTAAGAAAGTACTAAACACAGAAGAAAGGAAAAAAAGAATGACAATGCCCTTCCCAAGAATGCAGGAAAAAGATTGAAAACACACATGAATTAACCCCCAAATTAAAAGAAAGACAACAAACAAACAGCAGCAACAACAACAAACTCTATAAGAACCTCATGACAGGAATAAACTCTCACATCTCAATAATTAGCCTGAATGTGAATGGACTAAATGCACCACTGAAAAGTCATAGAAAGGCAAAATGGATAAAATATCATGAGGCAACAATATATTGTCTCCAAGAGACTCATCTCACCTCAAAGTCAGAGGATGGGAAACAAAATTTCAGGTGAATAGAACATAAAAGAAAGCAGGAATCACAATCTTAATATCAGACAAAATACCCTGTAAGCTATAAAAAACTTAAAAATATACGGAAGGTCACTACATTATGATAAAGGATTAAATCCATCAATAAGAAATATCTATCCTGGAAGGCGGCAAGATGGCGACCGGGCAACCTGGCGTCTGAAGCCCTCTGCAAGGGAGATCTGCAGTGGGTCTCTGACTCTCGCCCCGGGAGGCTGGGGACCCCAGCATTGCAGCCTGCTCTTCAGACAGAGCTCGGCCATCACCACCGCTGGAACATCGCAACGACTGGACAGTTTTACTGCATTGCACTGTCCCGCTGCCGCCGCAGCCCCTCCCCCCGCCGGCGCTCCTGTCGCCGCCGCCGCTGCGGCCTCTGGGACGGGTAGCTCATCACAACCAGGCCTGAGGAGATCCACACCAAACCGCTTCAAGGAAGATCTGCTGGGATGGCTGCCACCTCTTCTGTGTCCGAGACTGTCCTGCCCGCCCAGTGTGGGGCTCCTGTTGCCTGCTTGGAGGCAGGCAGCCATCTTGTTCCTGTCCGGCCCCACCCCCTCTGGGGCGAGCAGATGAGATAGCACCACCTGCTGGCGATTCAAGGTAACAACACCGAAACGGGAGAAACAAGCTTGATAAAGACATAGACCAAACTGCTGAACGAAGGTTAATCTGAACTGTCCTTCACAGCAGATCAGGGGCAACTGACTCTAACTGCAAACTAATTTACCAGCTTGAAAAGAAAACTAGAAATCAGACCTGAAAGGACATTGGACTTAAACGAAATGTCTCAGAGTGTGCTTCATTGATTCTATCAGTTTAATGACTTAATTCTATTCCTACTGTATTGTTCCCTTTTTTCTTTTTTCCTTTTCCTTTTCTTCTCTTTTCTTCTCTCTGTAAACCATATCTTTGTAAAGAGGAACAGCACACTAACAAGGTGATTGGTTAGCTTGTATATTAGCATCACTATATGTTTTATTTTTATTTTTATTTTTTTGTATGAGAGTTGGTTCGTCTATAGCTATGGTCTATTTTTTCTATCTGTCTCAGTATAGGCCTCTCTCTCTACTTGTTTGCACACTCGTTTGTTTCCCCCCTTACTCCTCTATCTCTCCACTCCCCTCTTCAACCCACTATCTGCTCCATTCTCTCCCCTCTGCTAACCACATTTTATTTCAGGGAGTAAACCTACAGCCCCACTGCACGGACAGATTCCAGGGCAGTGGGAAGTGGGTTCCACATTATCCATACGCCTGTCAGCGAATACCAGGACCTGCAGACAGATTTTGAATCACAGGTCTCCCCTTAAGTACATTCAAAACTGCAAAAAGGACCACCTCCAACCTACAGTGCAACTTCAGAATTGAACAAAGTAAGAGGACATACATAAAGAATAGGAGATTGAACAAACAGAAGTAAAACAAATCCCTTTACTCCTGAATTAAAGAAGATGGTGACGTGGAGGGAAGGAAAAAGGGAGGGGGGAAAACCGCACAAATGAAGAAAAACCAAAAGAAGAATATAGGTCTTACATAGACCCCTGGGAGATCAGACAATGAGAAAACAGATTCTGGAACACAGACAATGAAGAGTCCCCAGAATGACTGGCTACATGCAACAAACCCAGACATCAAGACATTAATGGAGAGAATTTAAAAAATTGAGGAGAGACAAGAGGAAAATAGAAGGAGCTGTTGTCAGAAATGACAGCAGTAAAGAATACTGTGATGGAAATGAATAACAGACTAATAAGCATGGAAAGCAGAATCAGCCAAGCAGAAGAAAGAATCTCAGAGCTCGAAGACCAAAACACAGAACTAACCCAAACTGTCAAAAGCATAGAAAAGAAGCTCAAAAAGATAGAACAAAACCTGCAAGAGATGAATGATCACTTCAAGAGACCAAACCTAAGAATAATTGGGCTTCCTGAGGCAGAAAGAGAAACAGAAGCCACACTGGAACAAACATTTCATGAAATCATTCAAGAAAACTTCCCTCATCTCATTAAGGATGAAAAAATTCAAACACAAGAGATTCAGAGAACCCCTGCAAGACATCAAACATCAACTCCCAGACACATAATAATTCGCCTAAACAAAGTAGCTATGAAAGAAAAATCCTAAAGGCAGCAAGAGAAAAAGGCCAGACTACCTACTAGGGAAAACAAATTAGAATAGCAGCAGATTTATCCACAGAATCCCTTCAGGCCAGGAGAGCCTGGAGCCCTACCTTCAAAGTTCTAAAAGAGAAACAATTTCAACCAAGAATAACCTACCCAGCCAAACTAAGCTTCATTAGTGAGGGAGAATTGAAATCTTTTCCAGACATCCAATCCCTAAGAACCTACGCCGCCACCGGACCACCTCTACAAGAAACACTTAAGAAAGCACTGAACACAGAAGAAAAAGAAAAAAGAATGACAGCATTCTTCACAAGAGTACAGGCAAAAGATTAAAAACACACATGAACCAACTCCAAAACCCAAAGAAAGACAACAAATAAACAGGAACAACTCTGTAAGAACCTTATGACAGGGATCAACTCTTGCATTTCAATTATTAGCCTAAATGTGAACAGACTAAATGCACCACTGAAAAGCCATAGATTGGCAAAATGGATAAAATATCATCAGGCAACAATCTATTGCCTTCAAGAGACTCACTTCACTAGAAAGGACACCCACAGATTCAAAGTAAGAGGATGGGAAACAAACTTCCAGGCGAACAGAATACAAAAGAAAGGAGGAGTAGCCATCTTAATTTCAGAAAAAATACCCTTCAAACTATTAAAAATCAAAAAAGATACAGAAGGCCACTACATAATGATAAAAGGCTCAATCCATCAACAAGAAATATCTATCCTAAACATATATGCACCCAACATAGGTGCACCAACTTTCATAAAGCAACTTCTTGGAAAACTAAAGAAAGATATTGACTCTAACACTATCATAACTGGGGACCTTAATACCCCACTCACAACCCTAGACAGATCATCAGGACAAAAAATCAGCAAGGAGATCCGGAACCTCAATGTGACTTTGGACCAAATGGACTTAATTGATACCTACAGAACACTCCATCCAAAGACCACAGAATACACATTCTACTCATCACCACATGGAACATATTCTAAGATCGACCACATACTCGGCCATAAATCAAGCATAAGTAAATTTAAAAGGACCGAAATTCTACCAAACACCTTCTCAGACCACAGTGGAATAAAAATAAACATTGACACCAACAAAGTCCCCCCAAAACCCACAAAGACATGGACACTAAACAGCATGATGCTAAACAACTCCTGGGTCAATGACGAAATCAAAACAGGGATCAAAAGATACCTGGAAACAAATGAAAATGAAGAAACATCTTACCAAAATCTCTGGGATGCCCTGAAAGCTGTAGTAAGAGGGGAATTTATATTCCTACAAACACACATGAAGAAAATGGAAGGAACAGAAAGTCACAACCTAACAAGCCACTTAAAGAAGCTGGAAAAGCAAGACCACAAAAACCCTAATTTCAGCAGAAGAATCCAGATCACCAAAATAGAAACCCAAATCCAGGACATAGAAGACAAAAAGATAATACAAAAAAATCAATGAAACAAAAAGCTGGTTCTTCGAAAGGGTAAACAAGATTGATGGTCCCCTAGCTAGACTGACCAAGAAAAAAAGAGAAAAAAACCAAATAAGCATAATCAGAAACACAAAAGATGAAGTCACATCTGACCCTGAAGAAATACAAAAGATCATTAGAGACTACTACGTACACTTGTATGGAAACAAACTTGAAAACCAGAAGGAAATGGAGGACTTACTGACATCACACAACCTACCTAGGTTGGAACAAGAAGAAATTGAGACCCTAAATAGACCAATAACAATCAAGAAAATCAACTACGTAATAAGAAAACTTATTACAAAAAAAAGCCCTGGTCCAGATGGCTTTCCAGCAGAATTCTACAAGACATTCAAGGAGGAGCTGATACCAATCCTACTGAAGATATTCCAGGCGATTGAAAAAGATGGAACTCTCCCCAAATCATTTTATGAAGCCAACATCACATTGATACCCAAGCCAGGTAAAGATCCCACAAAGAAAGAGAACTACAGGCCAATATCTTTGATGAACATAGATGCTAAAATTCTCAACAAAATCCTAGCAAACCGGATTCAGCAATACATCTCAAAAATCATCCACCATGACCAAGTAGGCTTCATTTCTGGCATGCAAGACTGGTTCAACATTCGTAAAACCATAAATGTAATTAAATACATCAACAGATGTCATAACAAAAACCACATAATCATATCATTAGATGCAGAAAAAGCTTTTGATAAAATCCAACACCCCTTCTTGATAAAAACCCTTGAACATCTAGGCATACGGGGAACATACCTCAAAATAGTAAAAGCCATCTACGAAACCCACAGTTAGCATACTCCTAAATGGACAAAAATTAGAACCATTTCCCCTGAAAACTGGAACAAGACAAGGATGCCCACTCTCACCCCTCCTGTTCAACATGGTATTGGAAGTCCTGGCTCGAGCAATCAGAGAAGAGAAGGCAATCAGGGATATCCAAATAGGAAAAGAGGAAGTCAAGTTATCTCTCTTTGCAGATGACATGATTGTATACCTTGAAAGCCCAAGAGAATCTGTCAAAAACCTCCTTACACGGATAAAGACCTTTGGCAAAGTCTCAGGATACAAAATAAATGTACAAAAGACAATCACATTTCTCTACACCAATAATAAACAAACAGAAACCCAAAAAAAACCACAATTCCATTAACAATAGCCACAAAAAAAATGAAATACCTTGGCATCTTTCTAACCAGAGACGTGAAAGACCTTTACAAGGAAAACTACAAAACACTGCTCAAAGAAATCAAAGTTGACACAAACAAGTGGAAAAATATCCCATGCTCATGGATTGGAAGAATCAACATTGTGAAGATGTCCATCTTACCTAAGGCAATCTACAGATTCAATGCAATACCCATCAAATTACCAGCAACATTCTTCTCAGACCTAGAAAAAACAATGCAGGAATTCATATGGAAACACAAATATCCAAGAATAGCCAGAACAATCCTCAGCAAAAAAAACAAAGCAGGTGGTATCACACTACCAGACTTCAAACTTTACTATAAAGCTACAATCATCAAAACAGCTTGGTATTGGTATAGGAACAGGCATATAGATCAATGGAATAGAATTGAAATTCCAGAAGCAAAACCTCAATTTCCCAACCAACTCATCTTTGACAAAGCCTCCACCACCTACCACTGGGGAGGGGAGAACCTATTCAGTAAATGGTGCTGGGAAAACTGGCTGACCACATGCAGAAGATTGAAACAGGACCCCTATCTATCCCCATGCACAAAGGTTAACTCCAAATGGATCAGAGACCTAAATGTAAAACCTCAAACCATAAGAACCTTAGAAAAGGAAGGAAATACCCTCATGGAAATCGGAACTGGCATCCAATTCCTGAACAAAACCCGAAACCCACAGGCCATAAGAGAGAAGATAGACAAGTGGGACCTTATTAAACTGACAAGCTTCTGCAAGGCCAAAGAAACCATCAAGAGAGCAGGGAGACAGCCTACAGACTGGGAAAAAGTATTTGCCAACTCCAGGTCCGACAAAGGTTTAACATCCTGGATCTACAAGGAACTCAAACATGCTGAAAAGAAAAAACAAACAACCCCATTATAAAATGGGCAAAAGATATGAACAGACACTTCACAAAGGAAGACATCTGAGCAGCCAACAAACACATGAAGAAATGTTCAACCTTACTAATCATCAGGGAGATGCAAATCAAAACCACACTGAGATACCACCTAACCCCAGTCAGAATGGCAATTATCAACAACTCAAAAAATAACAGCTGCTGGAGAGGGTGTGGTGAAAAGGGAACACTTCTACACTGTTGGTGGGAGTGTAAACTAGTGCAACCTCTGTGGAAAGCAGTGTGGTGATTCTTAAAAGCTCTAAATACCAACCTCCCATATGACCCCGCAATCCCCCTTCTGGGAATATATCCTGAAGAACACAAATCACTCTATAAAAAAGATACCTGCACACGTATGTTTATTGCAGCATTGTTCACAATAGCAAGAACCTGGAAACAGCCATGCTGCCCGTCAAAAGAGGACTGGATTAAAAAAATGTGGTACATGTACACTATGGAATACTATGCAGTCATAAAAAAGAACAAAATCATGAATTTCGCAGCAACCTGGATGGAACTAGAGTCTATAATACTGAGTGACCTCTCACAGAAACAAAGATCAGAATATCACATGTTCTCACTCATATAATGGACCTTGAACATCCAATGTAATACTATAAGAAAATGACTGATGGTACTGGGAAACTATGGGGGGGGATGGGATTAACAGTAGCAAATATCTGTCTGGGGCTGGGAAAACACCTCTTATCAACAGGGTGCCTGAATGAAACGTAATTGTACACCTAACCCTTAACTGTACCCCACAAAACCATAATAAAAAATACTGATTAATTATAAAAAAAAAGAAATATCTATCCTAAACATATATGCACCCAACATAGGAGCACCAACTTTCGTAAAGCAACTTATTCTAGGTAAACTTAAAAACGATATTGACTCTGACACTATCATAACTGGGGACTTAAATACCCCACTCACAACCCTAGAGAGATCATCAAGACAAAAAATCAAAAAGAAGATTTGGACTCTCAACGTGATGCTTGACCAAATGGACTTAATTGATACCTACAGAACACTCCACCCACCAACCATAGAATATACATTCTATTCATCACCTCATGGAATGTACTCTAAGATCTACTACATCCTTGGCCATAAATCAAGCATAAACAAATTCCACAAGCTTGAAATACTGCCATGCACCCTCTCAGGTCACAGTAGAATAAAAATAAATACCAACACCAACAAAGTTCCTCCAGAACCCACAAAGACATGGACACTAAACAGCATGATGCTAAACAACTCCTGAGTCAACACTGAAATCAAAACAGAGATTAAAAGATACCTGGAAACAAATGAAAATGAAGAAACATCTTACCAAAACCTCTGGGATGACATGACATCAGTACTAAGAGGGGAATTCATCTCTCTACAAACACACATGAAGAAAATGGAAAGATCTACAAGGATCTCAATGTGTCAAAAAGAAAAAAAAAACCCATTACAAAGTGGACAAAAGATATGAATAGACATTTCTCAAAAGAAGACATACAAGCAACCAACAGATACATGAAAAAATGCTCAGCCTCACTAGTCATCAAAGAAACACAAATTGAAACCACACTGAGACACCACATAACTCCAGTCAGGGTGGCCATCATCAATAAGTCAAAGAACAGATGCTGGAGAGGATGCGGGGAAAGGGAACACTTCACTGTTGGTGAGAGTGTAAACTAGTACAATCTCTGTGGAAAACAATGTGGTGATTCCTAAAATACATAAAAATAAAACGGACCTTGAACAATTATAATGCTATAAGAAAGCAATTGGCAATAGTGGGAAGCTGTCAGGGAAGGGGGAGGTGGGATTGGCAGTTGAGGGAAACTGCTGGGGAGGGAGGGGCATACCTCATCAACAAGGGTACCTGCATGATCAATGTTTATAGACCTAACCCTGAAATGTACCCCACATCTTTATAACAAAAATTTTTTTTAAAAAAGACCTAAAAATCACCCTTCCATATGACCCTGCAATCCTCCTCCTGGGAATATATCTTGAGGAACTCAGATCACTCTATGAAAAAGAAACCCGTACACATATGTTTATTGCAGCATTGTTCACAAAAGCAAAAGCATGGAACCAACTGTGCTGCCCACTGAAGGAAGACTGGATTAAAAAATGTGACACACACACACACACAATGGAATATTACACAGTCATAAAGAAGCACAAAATTATGAACTTCACAGCAACCTCGATGAACTTAGAATCTATAATACTGAGTTACCTATCACAGAAACAAAGAACTGAGTATCACATGTTCTCACTTCTCAGCGGGCCTTGAACAACCATCATAATACTATAAGAAAAGGATTGGCAGTAGTGGGAAACTACCAGGGGAGGAGGAGTGCACCTCATCAACAAGGGTACATGCACAATGAACATTTGTATACCTAACACTGAATTGTACCCCAAATCTTTAAAATTAAATAAAAGAAAGAAACCAAAAACAAGAATTTGAGGCCTTGTGATCTGGCACTAGCTCAGCTTTGCTACCTTATCTCCTACAACTCACAGTCACTTGAGAAAAATTATATTAGCCAAACATTCCCTCCACATGCCCTATGACTTCCCATATTCTTGTCTTCATGTTTTTCTTTCCAGATAAACTAATCCACTATCACTACTACCTTCAATCATAATGTCCACTTCAAATGTCATTTTCTCCAGCAAGTATTCTCAGATTATATTTGTCTGAGGCCATCTTTCCTTCCTCTGTATTTCCATAGCACTTTTGTTAGTTTTCTAATGCTGGTATAATAAATTACTACAAACTTAGTCGTTTAAAACAATACAAACTTATTTCCTTACAGTTCTGTAAATCAGAAGTCCAGGTAGGCTAATTTCTTTGTTCTAAGTTTCACAAGGTTGAATTCAAGGTGACTGCCAACTGAACTGTTACTTGAAGGCTTTGGAAAGAATTATCTTCCAAGATCATTCAAGTCTTTGATGGAATCCAGTTCCTTGTGGTTTTAGGACTAAGGTCCCCATTCGTTACTGGCTGTCACCTGAGGGCCCTTTTGGCTCCTAGAAACTGCTCCATTTCTTGCACGTGGACCTTTGTGTCACAGAGTCAACGATGGCATATCTAATCCTTTCTCAAACTTGGGAGCACTCTAACTTTCCCTTCTACTGAATCTGCCTTCTGCCAGCCAGATAAAGTTCTCTGCTTTTAAGGGCTCATATAATTTGCTTGGGGCTACCAATATAATTCAGGATGGTCTCCTATTTTAATGTTTATGATCTTATTTACACCTGCAAAATATTTTTGTATAGTCACAGGATCAATAGAGGGGGCTAGTCTGCCTACCACAAAACTTTACTTGAACCTCATTTTCTATTTGGTATTTCACTTGCTTGCATATGTCAACTTCTTTTCTAGCCTGCATGCCCTGGAGAACAGAAAGTACAGTTTATTAATCATGTATTACCCACAATGCCTAGGGCTGGCATGTAGTAGATAGTCATTAGATTCTGGATAAAGGAATAAAATGTTATGATTCTCCATAAAACCTTATATATATATATATAGTCTTAACTCTTTGGAGATATTTTTGAGTGGCCAAATAGCTAAGTGGATAAGTCCTATGATGCTTTGTTAGGCAAGGTAGGAACTCAAATGTGCTTAGCTGCTAAATTGTAAAGCAAACACAAAAATAAATAAGAATTAACTAAAATAAAAAGCTCCCACACAGCAAAAGAAATAATTAACGGAGTAAATAGGTAACTTACAGAATGAGAGAAGATTTTCGCAAACTGTGCATCTGACAAAGGACTAACATCCAGAA
The DNA here is from genome assembly GCA_027257055.1 of Cephalopachus bancanus. NCBI lineage: Eukaryota > Metazoa > Chordata > Mammalia > Primates > Tarsiidae > Cephalopachus > Cephalopachus bancanus. Next base: position 491,541 of record JAPVLO010000300.1, on the reverse strand, counting down.
TCTACAAACAACTCAAACAAATCAGCAACAAAAAAGCAAATAACCCCATCCAAAAGTGGGCAAATAACATGAACAGACTTCTCTCAAAAGAAGATATACAGGTGGCCAACAAACACATGAAAAATTGCTCAGCATCACTAGTCACCAGGGATACGTAAATCAAAACCACAGTGAGAGAACATCTTACACTAGTCAGAATGGTCATTATTAAAAAATAAAAAATAATAATATATGCTGGTGCAAGTGCAGTGAAAAGGGAACACTTATATACTTCTTGTGGGAGTGTAAACTAGTACAACCTCTATGGAAATTGGTATGGATATTTCTCAAATAACTAAAAGTAGGTCTGCCATTTGATTCAGCAATCCCATTACTTGGTATCTACCCAAAGGAATAAAGGTCATTACACAAAAAAGATACATGTGCTCATATGTTCAGCACAGTACAATTCACAATTGCAAAGATGTGGAATCAACCTAAATGTCCATCAACTAATCAGTGGTTAACTAAAATGTGATACAAACACACACACATGCACACACACACAACACATTCACACACATATTCACATACACACAATGGAATACTATTCAGCCACGAAAAGGTATGAAATAAGGTCTTTTGTGGCAACTTGGATGGAATTGGAGACCATCACCCTAAGTGAATTAATAGAGGAATGGAAAGCCAAGCACTGAATATTCTCACCTACATGTGGGAGCTAAACTAAGGAACTTTATAAATATATAGAATGAAGAGTAAGATGAGGGTTTGGGGGTTTGGGATGAGAAATCACCTATTGAGTACAATGCACACAGGTGGGGGTGTAGGGTATATTTAAAGTCCAGACTTCTTCGCTGCTATATATTTCATCCATGTAACCAAAAATCATTTATACCCCTAAAGCCATGGAAAATTTTTTTTTAATTGGTTTTAGGTCCTACCCCCATTTTATTATTTCTGATGATGTTTCAGTTAATTATCCTAAATTTCTCAGGCATACAATCATAGCATTCCCCCCCTCAAAAATGTCAATTGTTTCACTTTCCAAAATTTATTTCTCTTCTTTATTTCTTTTTCAAACTGTGTCAACTAATACTTCTGAACAATGTTTAAACGGTAGTGTGAATTTTGAGAATGTGTTTTTGCAATTAAGACTTTAACAAGAAAGTGTCTATTATTTTGCTGTTACACACAGTTCTGGATTTTACATAAGATATAGAGTTTTAAAAATCATGCTAGGATATGATTAACTATACTCTACTAAAAGGGCAAAGATATATATAATTGACAAGAATGTCTGGAGGTAATCTATATCCTATGAGTATGTCAAAGAATAATGTAAACAGGATATAATGACATAATAAAATGAGAAATAAATATCCTCAGTATTAGCATAAATTGAACTCAATCTTTTGACAGAATACTTTTAACAGTAAATTTAGCTTTAGTTGAATCCAATTAAATTGAGTTCCAGTTTACTCCATGGTGCCTATACTGGAATTATTAAGGTCTGTTAAGCAGCCTGGAATTTTATATTTTAATACTGTGACTCACACATATGTATATATGAATGAATATTATATATAACTTTAATGAAAATATCAGGGTCTTTAGCAATTTTAGCATGAAATCACTCTCATCAGAAATATAAATTTGTGAAAGAAAACAATTATAGTCCCCTTTACGATTTTTCCTTTCATCCCAGAGAAGTCTAGTAATTTATCAAGGAACATTCCTTTTTCTCTTAAAGTATATTTTTTCTTTTATTTATTCTGTTATGTTAAATTCTAATGGAAATATAGGAGATATATATAGTCATACATGAAGGTAAAAATTACATGAGTAATCATCAAGTAAACAATTGTCAATGGCATTATCTTGTATTTATTTGAAACATTAAAAAAAGGCATTACAAAAATTGCATCATAATCTTAGGAATAGACTTTGCCCCATTTTACTTCACACAGAAATAAGTTATTAACTGGTTTTGCGTTAGTTTTTATTCAGTTCAAACTACAAACATTTTCTTTTCTTGATCCATATATAATGCTAGGAGCACAGACATAGTTTTAATGGTAGGCATGGTAACCCACAGCCTCAAAATGCCACATTTAATTCACTAGCATTGATTTATATTTTATTAGTTTTAACATTTATGATGAAGCTCATGGTCACGAAATATAAAGCATTTGTGGCAGATTGTGCACCCTCCTTCATGTAAATTATTTGGGTTCAAAATCTCAAAGCTGTCTTTTATAGAGAATAATATTCTCTTCTGTACTGGTTCAACCACAGAAAGTCTTCACAGACAACACCGTATGACTGCCTTTCCACTAGGGGTTTTAGTGAACTGAAATGTCTACCTTGTGAGCCGCACTAGCAAATAATTAACAAGGAAAACAAACTCAGTTGTGTTATATCTGATCAAGTCTTCCCCAAAACAAAAATGATTTGGTGATCCTTGAGAAAAGTCATCATTTTTTCCTCTACCAAACTTCTTAGCCTTATGCGTAGGATTAAAAATTCCTACCTATTTTCAAATGTTTTGGATGAGACCAGTAAAATTTTCTTTGATACTATGGTGGATTCTTCCAGGAAAACACTCCCCTGGGAACCTCACTAAATATTTTTTGTATTTATCCACATTATAAATATTCTTAGACTACCAGAATCAATTAATCTGATTTATTAGTGCTGGAATTTAGTTATTCTTCTCCTTTTATTTCTTGTGTAATTCTAGCTTGGAATCACTTATTAATTGGTCCCATTATTGAATAATCTTCTCCCACTGTCCAGAGACTATCAGCTCAAATTGGCAGAGTTGCTGACAGGTGAGTGCTTTCATCCTCTAACCAATGCTTTTCTCATAGCACAAATGGTCTTTATCTTTCTCAAAAGCTCCACCCCAATATCAACTAAAAATGCACTACAACGTGTGACTCAAAGGGAAGGAAGCTGTTCATGTACTTGAAGCTAAGTTACTATTACTATTTACGGTGTTCTCAGATTCCACCAGCAATTACTCCATGTCAACTGTAATATCTAATGTTTTTCAAAAGACTCCCATGGAAGTTTTTTTTTAATTCCCTGCACACTGTGTGCAGTGTTTTTCATATTCCCTACAAATTATGTCTTGATTGGAGTTCTGTCTTCTGGATTAAACACTATGCAATAAGAAAGAAGCATTACTATGGTTTATTACAGAAGCAAAGGCCATTACACTCAGCCCTCTATATCCTCAGGTTACACATCTGGAGATCCAACCAACTTCGAATGAAAATATTTAAAATAAAATAATAACACAACAACTAAGAATACTACAAATAAAAAGCAATACAGTACAACTAGTTACTTAGCATTTACAATGGACTAAACATTATAAGTAATCTAGAGATAATTTAAAGTATTTGATATGGAAGGAGTCCTGGAACAAATCCCCCATGGATACCAAAGATTGACTGTACTCAGATTGCTCTGTAAGACTCAACTTTCTGTTTTTCAATCCTCAGTTAAAATTAGTATGAATTGAATTCAACCTTTTGACAAAATACTTTTCACAGTAAATTTAGTTTTAGTTGAATCCAATTAAATTGAGTTCCAGTTTACTCCAAATGTAAAAGTACCCAAAATATGTATGGTATGTCTTAAGAACAAGAAATGAGTTCTAGAAAGAATCCCTGATGTACAGCATTATATCACTACATAAATATATGGCCAATAACACAAGGATACATATTATAATATATGTAATATAATGTAATATAGTATAATGTGATATATAATGGCAGAGTGGAAAGAAGGGAAGGGGAGAGAGATAAAAAGAAAGAGAGAGCCCATTAATTGTGGCAGTTTTAAAACATGTCTACAGATTTTTGGACGCCTCTTCCATGGAAAGGTGGGACCTCTGTACTATACCCTCGAATGTGGGAGAGCATGTGAGTGGTAGCCCACAAAGTCACTGGGGAAGTGATGCTGTGCTATAGGTTAGCTCATCAAAGGCAACACTCTTCACAATTGGTCCTTTTGGGACACTGACCTTTAGTGTTCTGATCTGCCATAGAAAAAGTCTGAAGCTGCCAAGCAAGAAGCACAATCCACGTGAATAGAACCTATGTTCCAGCCTAGAGCTCCAACAGATGTCCCAGCAAGCAGCAAGCAAGCATCCACTGCCCAACATGTGAAAGACAAAGCCTCCAGCTGATACTTGCTCCCAGCCAAACTTACTGGCTTTTATGTCATGTCACCTGAGCAAGCCACTCCCCCAGGTTCTCACTCCCTCAAAGCAAAGATAAGACTTCCCACTGTGTCTTGTCTGAATTCTTGACAGAAAGAATTCACAAGGATGGTAAATTAATCTTGTCTGAAGCTGACGCATTGTTTTGTTAAGCAGAACAGAAATCATGAACTTAATTGTATAGGAATAAGCTTCTAAAGGTAAGATAATCAAATAGATAAGATCTGTATTGGGCCACCAGCAGTCACTGTCTCAGTCGGCCATATTTCCCTTTTCATGTCCACATTTCTATTTGTGTCAGGTTTTTGGAGTGAAAATGAATCATGTGCAATCAGAACTTGAAGGACTATAATCTTGGTTGTGTGATGCTAGATATTAAGGGGAAGATGGTGGCACAATGTCAATCATTCAGACCCATCTGGAGCATTTTCGGTGAAAGTGAACATGTGCTGCTTAACCAGGTATTATAGTCAAGAACTTACAAGAAATATGATCAGAAAACATTCTCTAGGGAGTATTTTGGGGTAAAGGTTATATACAGCAGCTCTGTCTCTATTAAAGTTTAATCAGATAAAGACCACTAGGCACCAAACTATAATCTGACAAAATGGGATGTATTGATTTGCAGAACAGGAAGGAGAAGGAAACATCTTTTGTATGGTTTGGGGTCCATTGATAGATTTTTAAGGAGGGTCTAGGAAGTGAACTTCCTTTCTAGATTGGTTGCTGTTTCTGAGGTAAGATTAGAGAAGTAGGGCTTAACTGGGGACTGGGACTGTCATGGGTTGTCCCCTGAAGTACATGGGTATAACAAAGTAGGTCCAGGGGCATCATTGGTTAGAAAGGAGTGATCACTCAAAAAGCTGGTTTCTCTGGTATTGGAAAGAGAGAATCTCTGTTCTCTGGGATCACCTGTTGTAAAGACTTCAACCTGGAGCTATCAACACGTGGAATGAATTTTCCTGAGGATGAAACCAACATGGAGCAAATCAGAGCTGAGACACACTGGAACCCCTCAATTCAGTTCTGCTTTAAAAATCCATCTCTTTAATTTCTTACCACAGAGGCCAATACACTCCTGACTCTGTTTGAGCTATTCGTTAGGACTTATTACTGACTAACACAAGCCTGGTAATATGGCCTGAAGTTCTGCAAGCCAGACAGGCTTATAGACACTGCACTTGAACCCCAAAGAGAAGCTTATGTGTGCATGTGTATGCATGCATGCATACTTGCAAGAGGGAGTGTGGGGCGCATTTCACAGTACCAACTTGGATACTATGCCGGGATGTAGGAGAATTATCATTCAAGCCCACATACTCTTGACATTTATATGAGGCTATATTTCTAAGTAACTAATAAATAAGTGTCTGATAGTCAATAAATTGACTTCTGTTTGCTGAGTGCACATTTTGTACAAGGTGTTGAGGAATAAATAAATAATAATCCAATATCATTTATGGCTTCATCGATTTAGTTACCTAGTAAGTCATAGTCAAGACCAAAAGTTATGTAGGCAGTGAGCCTTAATAACTCTCCCCAGAGGAGAGGAGGTCATTACAGGCCAGCCATGGTGGAGAAAACTCCCCCATTAAGGCTCAGAAGGGAGATGGGCTTTAACCAAAGAGTAAGACTTAAGGGGACATGGGAAGCAACACAGTCCAGAAGGGGATGAAGGTGAGGAGGTGGAAAACAGTGATGGAAAGAGTGACTAAGACAGTCTGGGCCAGAAGAGCTTCTAAAGAGAGAGGAATGGAATTTGAGTTTGGAAATGTAGATTCAGACCACTCTTGAAATTCCAGACTTACAGGTTTATGTCTTATGTGGTAGGAACTGAAAAGCCATTGTAGATTTCTGATTAGAGTAGTATCAAGACAAAAAGTGGTTTTCAAAATGCATTTGTCAATTTAATGTTTTTGACTGGAGAAGAGAATGGAGAACATCAGTTCTTACTGCTATTGTCCAGACATAAGGGAACAAAGGTGTGAATGAACATTTTATCCAAAGGCAGGATGCAGGTAATCTCAGAGCCTTTACTTCCCATACCTCCATCCACTGGAGTACTGTAATTCCAGTCTATCCTCTTGCTGGTCTCACAGTTTATGGATCAGGCTAACATTTCTTTCAAACAAAGATTTCTAACAACAATCATGTTTTGAGGACTCCTGCTGCAAGTCACCATTCCAGATGCCTTTGGAGTCCCAGCTTTTCTGTGTTATTTCATTAAGGACACAAAAACACAGGGGTTCAACTGACTTCACCCTTAGTTGATCCACAACTAGGGATGTCAGAATCACCTGGAGAGGTGTCTAGACAAACACTTTCAGGCTCCATCCTCAAATATTCTGATCCAATGGAGGGGATGGGGTGTAGAAATCTGTATATTGTAAAGTTCTTCAGATAACTTAGATAAAGAGTAAAGTTTGAAAACCATTCTTACACTAAATATTTATATATATTTTGAATTTGAACAATAGCACATAAGGTTGTGAACTTTCCCCTTTGAACTATACATTTAAAATATTAATAAAAATTAAAAACATGTTTCAAATGTGTGAGGGGGTGAAAGATGAGGAGACTCAGTGAGGGACCTTGCATTTTACACCAGTCTTTCAAATTCTCTTCTAAATAGTGATGTGTATATACATCTTTCACTAATTGGTCAACATATTGAAATTTTATAGTGTCTAATGCCCCCTTTTCCACCAAGCCATAATTTAGAGTACAGGTGTTCATTATGCCTTTAATATTATCCTCTCTAAGCTGGGTGGTGGTGGCTCACAACTGGAATCAGCACTTTGTGGGACTGAGGCAGGAGGACCACTTGAGGCCAGAAGTTGAAGACCAGTCTAGGTAACATAGCAAGACTCTGTCACTATAAAAAAAATGTAAAAAATTAGATGGATATGGTGGTGCACACCTAGCCCCAGCTACTCAAGAGGATGAGGCAAGAGAATTGCTTATTTTACACCTGTTGATGTATTTCATTACATTTATGGTCTTGCAAATGTTGAACCAGCCCTGCATCCCAGGGATGAAGCTTACTTGGTCATGGTGGATGATTTTTGAGATGTGTTGTTGAATCTGATTTGCTAGAATCTTGCTAGAATTTTTGCATCTATGTTCATCGGGGATACTGGCCTGTAGTTCTCTTTCTTTGTTGGCTCTTTATCTGGTTTGGGTATCAGTGTGATGTTAGCTTCATAAACCGATTTGGGGAGAGTTCTGTCTTTCTCGATTGTCTGGAATACTTTCAATAGGACTGGTATTAGTTCTTCCTTGTATGCTTTGTGGAATACCACTGGAAATCTGTCTTGCCAAGGCTTTTTTTTTTTTTTGTAGGTAGGTTTCTTATGACAGAGCCAATTTCCTGGGTTGTTATTGGTCTATTTATGATCTCAGTTCTTCTTGTTTCAACCTTGGGAGGTTGTGTGATGTCAGAAAGTTCTCCATTCATTTAGGTTACCGAGTTTGTTTTACTTTGGTAATCTGGATTCTACAGTGCGGCAATTTCTAAAAGAACTTGAAATTGACCTTCCATATGACCCAGGAATTCCCCTTCTGGGAATATACCCAGAGGAACTTAAATCATTTTATAAAAAAGACACCTACACATGCATGTTTACTGAAGCACTATTTACAAGAGCAAAACACGGAACCAACCGTGCTGCCCATTGAAACTGGACTGGATTTAAAAAACGTGGTACATATCCACAATGGAGTATTACACAGCCATAAAGAAGAACAAAATTATGGACTTCACAGCAATTTGGATGGATTTAGAGTCTATAATACTGAGTGATCTATCACAGAAACAAAGTGAATACCACATGTTCTCACTCATAGGTGGACCCTGAACATTTATCATAATACTATAGAAAAAGAATTGGCATTAGCTGGAAACTGCCAGGGGAGGGAAGGAAGGACGCATGACATCAATAAGGGTACCTGATCTCAAACTAGACGAAATGGGTACCAAAGGGAGGCCCAAACTTTACCTGTACAATGATCACTTGTATACCTAATCCTGAATTGTACCTCACAACTTTAAAACAAAAATAAAAGCATGTGAAAGAACATTAAAAAAAGAGAGAATTGTTTAACCCCAGGAGTTGGAGAATACAATGATCTGTGATTATGCCGCTGCACTCCAATCTTGGTGACAGAGTGAGACTGTTTCTTTAAAAAAAAAAGTTCTCTCTCCATTTTCGGATTTGGGCTCCTGAGTTTTTTCCAGTTTGAGTCACCGCTCCAGCACACAAGCCATTGGATGGTCTTGACCTTATTATCTAAGCCAGTGACTCACCTGCTCAGACCTGGCTTTTAAAAAATTGATGCATGAAATTTTATATAATAGAGTATATGTGATATTTTGTCACATGCATATAATGTGTAATCATCAAATCAGCGTATTTACAGTATCCATCACCTTCAGTATTCATCATTTCAGTGTGTTGCAAACATTTCAAGTCCTCTTTCCTAGTGATTTTGAATGCAATACATTGTTGCTAGCAGCAGTCACCCTATTCTGCTATCGAACATTAGCACTTATTCCTTCTATTAATATATGACTGTATGTTTGTACCCATTGACCAACCTCTCTCCATTTCCTCCACTTCCCTTACGCACCCTTTCAAGCCTCTGGTGTCAGTCATTCTGCTCTCCACCTCCATAAGATCAATTTTTTGGCTCCCACATATGTGGGAGAACACACAAAATTTGTCTTTCTGTGTCTGACTTATTTCATTAAACATAATGACCTCAGTTCCATCCAAGTTGCTCAAATGACATGATTTCATTCTTTGTTTATGACTTTAAAATCTACTCAGAAGATTCCTGTGATCAGTCAGATCTGGAAACAGTAGCCTAAACACTTTTCTCAATACCCCACGGTAGCTCTTCTGAACAACACTGTGTCCCTTCCAGGCGAATGATACAACCTGGACTCTAAAGGAGATAAGTTCCTGATTCCTTTGGAAGATTTTGAAACTAATCAACCAAACAAAACATGAGTTTCTCAAACTGAAACTTTTTTTCATACAGATACCAAGAAAGCTATGCCAACATCTAAGCCCTGAATGAGCGCATCGGTTAAAACCTATTTTCCCATAAATAAAAGAAGAAATAAGAAGGTGTGGTGGGTTTGTAAATAAAGAGGGATTTGAGTTATGAGGTTTCCTGTACTGAGTTAGGAATAATATGAAATTAATTCAGATTTATTAAAAGTACTTTGTGTATGTTTCATTGGATGGTTCTAATCTGATTGGATTTGGAACTGGAAATTCTGTAAAGATGGCTATTTTTGAATTCAAATTATTCCTTAAAAAGAAAACCAAACAAGACAAACAAATGCCATCATGTACTGACTTAAATTCTGCCTGACCAGCAGTAACTTCTGAAAACACTTTTTGAAAGAAGAATTTTTTTTACACTTTTTAGAGCAAAGTAAAACTTCTGATTGGAAAAATATCATTAATGAGATTTTTGTTTTCTTGGAGGTTTACCATATTTAAACAAACAATACTCTTTCCGTTTCTAAGATGTGAAAGAAAAATAGACTTTAGCAGCAAATATATTAATTGACCCCTTCAATTGTGATAGTCATTACATTCAGGAAGAGAATAAAAAGTGTAAGGATTTATTTTTTAAATTTCATGCTAGATGAAAAAATTTTAAGCCTGTGAGAGTAATGAGAAAGGTCTGATAGAATTTAATACAAGCTATCATAGTATATACTAATCAAGGTCTAGGACTAACACACGGGTCAGAGTAAAATACAACTGATAATGTTATGATTATTTAAAAAAATTCTACAGTGCTATATTTCCTAAATTACACTATCACACTGCTTAGAAGATGCACTATAGATCTAATAACAGGTTTTATCAGGGCAGGGGGTATATATATATGTAGATTGTAAGGTTTTTAGTAATGACAAGATATCAAAAAATGTGCATAATAAATACAAGAAAAATAAGATAACTTGTTCAGAAATAATTAATTCTCAAAACAGACATGTTAACAAAAGAAAAAGTAGACAAACTTAACCTTATCAAAATTACAAACTTGTGCTTCAAAGAACACTGTAAAAAAAGTGAAAAGACAGCCTACATAGTGGGAAAAATATTTATAAATCACATGCATGATAAAGGACTTTTTTTCTTTTTTTTGAGTTGAAGTCTCACCTGTCACCTAGGCTGGAATGATGTGGCACGATCATGGCCATCACAGTTCACAACAGCCTTAGCCTTTTAGGCTCAGGTGATCCTTCCACCTTGGTGTCCCAAGTAGCTGGTACTACACGCATCACTATGCCCAGCTAATTTTTTTATTTTCCGTAGAGATGAGGTTTCAGTATGTTGTTCAGGCTGGTCTAGAACCCATGAACTCAAGCAATCTGCTTGACTCAGCCTACTAATGTTCTGGGATTACAGGCATAAGCCACCACACCCCGTGATAAGGGACTTATATCTAGACTATATAAAGAACTCTTACAACTCAGCAATACAAAGACAACCTAATTAAAAGTGGACAAAGGATCTGAATAGAATTTATACAAAAAAGATATACAAATGGTCAATAAGCACATGGAACAATACTGGGCATCATTACTCCTTAGGGAAATGTAAATCAAAATCATACCCACTAGGATGGCTATAATCAAAATGTCAGATCATCACAGGTGTGGTGACCATGTGGAGAAATTGGCACCTTCATACTTTGCTAGTGGTAATGTAAAACGGTTCAGCCACTAGGGAAACCAGTCTAGCAGTTCCCCCAAAAGAAACAAATAGGCCCAGGAATTCCACCTCTATTTATATACCCACAAGAAATGAAAACATATGTCCACGCAGAAACTTGTACACGAATGTTCAGAGCAGCATTATTCATAATAGACAAAAGGTGAAAACAACTCAAATGTCTAATGACTGATGAACAAATAAATAAGAAGTGGTATATCCATATACTGGAATAGGATTTGACCATAAAGAGGAATAAAGTACTGATAAATACTACAACATGGATAAACCTTGAAAACATTGTTAAGTAAAAGAAGCCAGTCATAAGGACCATGTATTATATAATTCCATTTATGTGAAATGTCCAAAACAAGTAGACTTGTGGAGAGAAAAAGTAGATTAATTGTTGCTTAAAACTAGAGGATACAGAGGAATTGGAGAGTGACAGCAAGAGTATCAACGGTTTCTTTTTGAGGTGATGAAAATACTCTAAAATTGATCGTTATGCCTGTAAAACTCTGTGAAAATAGGTGAATTGCATGGTATATGTGGTATATATCTCAATAAAGCTAACTGCTTCTCCACCAAAATAATGACATGTTGAATTTGAGTCATCCAAAGCAAAAATAGGGCTGATAATCAGTACCCTGTATTCCCCAAGCATTCCTTCTCCTGATGGTTTTAATGTTAATTAAAGATACTATGAACTGGAGACAGTGGCTCACAACTGTAATCCCACACTTTGGGAGGCCAGAGAGAGAGAATTGCTTGAACCCAGGAGTTTGCGACCAGCCTAGGCAACATAGTGAGACCTCATCTCTACAAAAAAAAAAAAAAAAAAGCAAAAATTGGTCATGTGTGGTGGCACAGGCCTGTAGTCCCATCTACTCAAGAGACTGAGGCAAAAGGATCACTTGAGCCCAGAAGATTGAGGCTTTGGTGAACCAGGGTCTCACCACTGCTTGCCAGCCTGGTGGCAGAGTAACACCCTGTCTCAAAATAAATAAAGACACCACGATTCATTTATTCAGCAGCCCATGCTGTAAATCCTGTTCCTCCCCTTAGCTAGTCCTTCATATTTAACCTAATGCAACAGTTTCTGGGCGTTTCATGGTCAAAGAAACACAGTACAGCAACCCAAACAATTTCAAAATCACTGAGGTTCTGTATTTAATTTCTCAAACTTTGTGGAGGACATACAGAGTTCTCCATAACACTCCTAGAAACTCCACACCCTTCTTCTGTCTGTTCCTTTCATTCCTATCAGTTTCTCCAGTATCCACTTTCCCCAAATCCCTCTACATTTCTCTTCATGCTCTTGGCTTTGTATCACTTTGTTCCCTCTTTACTCCAAATCTGCATTTTAAAAGCTTAGGACATGAACACATTACTCAGCTTTGTTTAATCTTTTCACAACATATACATATATCAAAACATTACATTGACCCCATAGATATGTACAATTACTATTTGTCAATTAAACAAATAAGAGCCCATCTAATGTTGATGGACCCTTCCCAAAGAGCTGGGTTGAGGTAGAAACTGAGTAGTCAAAGCCAGCACCTTTTTGAAAAAGCAGAGGTGAAGAAAGGCTCCTCAGGATGAGAACTTTATGTTAGCCTGGTTTGTTAGGGGGACCTACCTACTGATTGCACGTTATAGCTATACAGGGTGTGCACTGTACAAACAACCCAATATGTAGAGCTGTGATTCCCGGGCCTCATGCTTCCACGTGTAGGAACTTTCATAGTTTCAGGGCTCTCTCCCATTAGTTTCTGGGCTCTTCTTTACTCACTTTCCTGTGGGAGTGAGTTATTTGGTCAATGAGATTGTAGAAGCTCATTCGTGCAGTGGCTGATATGCCCCAGTTAGCCAATTTCCTTTGTCTTTTCGGTTTTGCTCGCCTACAAGGAGAGTGTGTTCTGTTTGCTCTGTGTCACATGGTAAGGAGCCTGCCTGGGTGGGGGAGGCCTGAAGTTGTCCAGCTGTAGCAGTGTCTGGGTGTAGAGGTCTAATTCATGGGTGATGTAAGTTCACTTGGCCACGGATTTAAAACTGCATTGTCCAATCAGCCTTATGCATAATAAAAGTGATTTTTAAAAATCTTTATTTTTATTAATCCTACATATGCCCCTCACCTGCTCCCAAACTCTAGGGAAAAAAGAAAAAGATTTTATATACTGATTATTTCCATTTTTTTCCTTCAAATCCATGAGTCAATTTTCTATTTATTTATTTATTTAATTATTCAGGGGGTATTTATTTATTTATTGAGTCATTGCACCCAGACTAGAGTGCAGTGTCTCAGTCACAGTTCACCATAGCCTCAAGCTCCTAGGCTCAGGTGATTTTTCCACCTCAGCCTCCCGAGTATCTGGGGCTTCAGGCATACACCACCACCTCCAGCCAATTGTTTTATTTTTCATAGCGATGAAGTCTCACTATGTTGCTTAGACTGGTCTCGAACTTCTGGGTTCAGGCAATCCTCTTGCCTTGACGTCTTTCCAGAGTTCTGGGATTATAGGCGTAAGCCACAGTGCCCAGCTGCAATAATTCATTTTTAGCCTAAGTTTCTGTTGCTTACAACCAATCAAACAAATGGAAACACCACTCAATAAATATTTAGCTAAAGCTAAAGGTATAACAAAATCAATATTAAATTTTGGAGTGTGTACTACAGAATAACACTTAGATGCGTTAAAACAACAAAAAAGCTTTTATCAAGAGTTCTTTAGCTAGAATGGGCAACTTCAAAATACTCTGGAGCTCAAGTTCTATGAAAATTACAAACTGTTGACAGCAGGACTCATTTTTAATCCTATTTTCATAAATCCTATTATTAACTTAGCATGCTAGAATTTTCCTAAGTTATAGCCGGTTCTACACATTATTGTTCTGTGATTTATTTCAAAGTGATTGCAAGACAAATTTAATGATCATTAAGCTAGAACAGGGCATGGTTAAGATTTCTGAAAGCAGGTTAATTTTACCAGGAGTCTCATATCTTCAATATATATTTTTTCTTCCCCCAAAGATATACTGAATTATTCCTTGCTCCAATTATTCATCATTAAAGCTATTTTTTTAAGAACCAAGTAATTTTCATGCCATTTTACAGTACATCTAAGAAAAATTTATGGTATCAGATAAGATTTGACACTGTTAGAAATGAAGTAATCTATCAAAACAAAATTAGTATTTTTACAAATGAAGTAAACAAAAGCATGAATATATTGTGGGCGTTTCCTTGGTCCATTCTCTTTGTACAATTTGTTATAATTTTTAGTGGTTGTTTTATCTTGAAATGCTGAGATATACATTGGCACTATTACTTAGAGTGGTAAAGTCATATGGCATTTTCTGCAAAGCAAGAATCAGAAGCCAAACGGACAAACACTGAAAAGACATCCCGAAATTAGGATTACAGAAGAAGTTTGAAGAATTTTTTTGTTTTTTTAATATGCAGATTCTATCAAGCTCAATTTTTTACAAGCAGAGAATGTTAAAGTGCTGATTGCTCATGTAGATTTTGGAAGCTTGAGGAAGACCCCATTAATCCAGCCCTCCAAATCATCCTCAACCACTTAACTGATTTCTAGAATTCTGCCATCCTGTGTCAGCTTTTGGGTTGACATTGTGTCAGTTATTAAATTACAAATACCATTCAACTCTGGGATTTATGGTGATTTAGGAACATGATGTGGTGGAAATAAACCTCTGTTTTAGTCCTAGTTCATCATGTGCTAAGTTATAAAAACACCTGCTGCAGAGATTCAGATCAGAACATGCCATGGTGCTGATCATTCTATAACAGCTTTTTAAAAAATTTTATTTTATATAGGAATGTGGGGAATTAAGTGAGGATAACTAAAAAAGTAGGCTTCATGCAGGTAAAGTTTGGGCTTCCAACTGGCCCTCACTTCCACTGTTAATGAACCAAGTACTCTTTGCGTTGTCACATATACCTCACCCTCCTCTCTCCCTCCCTCTAGCAGGACCCAGTGACTGCTGATCCCTCCCTTGTGCTAATGTGACTTATGTTCAAGGCCCACTTCTGAGTGAGAATGTGTGATGTTCGGTTCTTTGTTTCTGTGATAGTTCACTTAGTATAGCAGTTCCTTGAAAGAGGACAATCCTCCCATCATTCTGTTCCACAGAAAGAGCTTCAGACTCTCACAGGTCTCTTAGAGACTAGTCTTTTCAGATTACAACACTGCCACTTCCAAGAGAGCTAGGACCATTTCAAAGACCCATCCTCCTCATCCCTGAGCCAGAGCAAAACTTGCCCACGAATCCCAGCTCCCTTTGCTTTAGGGCAATTTCATTTCAAAGAACTCTTAGCTATGGTCCATCTCAACAGGATTCCCTGACTCTTTCAGGGTGTAGTACCTGGGGTATCATCTCCTCCTATTCCTGGAGACCTTGGTCTTCTTGTGCCCACTGTTCTACCTCCACCGCAAGGGCTTGTTCTCCCTGTCCAGACAATGATACAGTTTTTGCTAATCCACTCAACAAGGACAAGGGTTATTCCCAACACTTGGGACTTTTTGGCCTTACATTTTCATTTTCAAAGCCATTAAAATACAGGAAAATTTGTTTCAAGGTGATTATTTTTAATACTGAGTAGCAGCTGGAATGATCTTTGCCTTTACAAAGTTAAAATTTTAATAGAATATCCTGCTACATTAATATATTATTCTCCACTTAGCATCACAAATGCCAAACCACCTGAATGAAAAGTGTTTAAAGCACCTCCATTGTCTATATAGATAATTATTGTAACCACCAAGATTCACTTCAATGTATAAAGAAAGTGAATGTGGGCACTCACTGAATGGCCGGTCACTGGACTAAGCACTTTACATTGATTCTCCTAACAGCCCTGTGGCGCTTGAGGAGGTTTAGTAACTCTGGGTGAGTTCACGGGTTGATCAGTGGCAGAGCTGGGAGGTGGTTTGTATCACTTTGTCCTTGAGTCACTATGCCGCCTCTCCCACATGAGAGATGCAGTACTTAACACGAGAAGCAAAATGTTAGCAGTCCCTAAATCACCTCCCTCCCTCCTTTCCACACACACCTGAAAAATTAGCAAGTAACTTTCCACAACTTCTTCACTTTATACACACACACACGTGTGTATGTATATAAATACACACACATATATACACATATATATCATATGGGGAGACCAAAAAAATTGGAATTATTGTTTGGAGGACCAGCCCCTTATAGTGCAAGTTTCAGGCTTCTCCTGCTCATAAGTGTTCTAGGAACCCATCAGCCCGAGTGTGTCAGCTAGCATTGTTGTGAGAGGCTGTGTATGTGTTTGGCTTCAGTGATTTTTTGTGTGTGTGGGCCGGCGGGGGGGGGATTCTTTAACGTGTTTGCTCATTTCATGATGGGCGATTTATGAGCACACCAGCCCACACTGCACTGCGTATTCAGCAGTTGTTGACCAAAAATGGTATGACCCCATGCCCCACCCTCCCTATTCACTCGATCTCACCCAAGTGACTTTTTGTTTTGTTTCCCCAGATGAAAAAAGTCATCAAAGGGAAACTCTTTGTCAACGTGGAAACAAAAAATGGTCAAAACGTGAAAAGGCATCAAAGTTGAGGAGTTCAAAAGCTGTTTTGAGCAGTGGAAAAAGTGTCTTGATAGGTGTATCATATCAAATGGAGTACTTTGATGGTGACTGAAGTTTAAGCATGTAAGACTAAGTATGCAATTTTTTAATCAACAAATTCCAGGTGTTTTGGGGTCCCTCCCTCGTGCGCGCACGCACACATACGTATATCAATACAGGCCCTATGCTACATGCATACTCACTGCAGATATAGGGGCATTGCCTGGCTGTTGAGCCTGTCTAACAAGGGTTCTGTTCACATTGAGGATTTAATGATCCCTAAAGAGAAGGAGAGCTAGTAATTTAGTCATTGACTCCGTTAGGATCGATGTCTGACCTTCAGGGCTTAGACCCCTGGGTAGCCAAGGTACCATAATGGCCATCCATCAACCATTCTTCTGGGAAGATGGGGAAGCAACTCATCCAGGGAAGAAAATAATGCCAGGACACACAAAAGCTTTGTTAGCTTTTTTTTCCCCCTGAAAACATTTATTATGACAAGAGTCAGAGCTATGTGATAATAAAGAATTGAAAACTGTGACGTTTGCCTAGGGTTGAAACAGGCAGGAGCTCCTGGGACAGGGAAACTCACTGCCCATTCCAGGGTCAGCTGTTGACTGGTGGGAACTTTGGCTGAACCAGAGAGAGGACGAAACGGATGGCTGTTGGATAATGAATTGTCAGATTGTCAGAAGGTCTGTTTGCATGTGTTCTTGGCCTTTTGAGGAGAACACAAGGCACAACCTTTTTCTTTGCTTTCTAGTTCAGATTGATATCCAGTTTGCAAAGAACAGCAACAAACTAAAAAACAAGACGCTAACGAAATGAAAAGCCATATCAGAAGACATGGGGAGCACTGTATGACCTGGTGACAGAGTTAATTGGGTGATGTTTTGTTTGTTTTCCATTATCACCCACCCCAGTCCCATTTGACAGGATAGCCGTCCCAGTGGAACAGAAGATCAAGACAATGCCAGAGCAGCAGGTGAGGCCTGCAGGAGGGAGTCCTGGGGGGAGTCGTGTCAACCCACTGGTGAAGCATCTTGTCCAGGAAAAGCAGTGTCTGGCAATGATGTGAGATCCATAACACGGAATCGAAAAGAAAAGGGACATCAAGGGAGTAGTAGGAGGATGCTGGATTTGTAGGAACTTGTGTGAGACACTCTAGTCCAAGAAGGGAACCATTTTCTGGGTGGAGATGTAGCCAGAGGCTAGTGTTTAGATGTACTGATCTACAGTCCTCCATTTAAATTTTCTATTCTTAAAACAACAGCTAAGACAAATGACTCTTATCCTTATAACAGGATAAGGATCACAGACTTCTATAATATTAGAGTTGGCAGAGATCTTAGAGTTTATCTAGTTGTGCATTATCCCACTGTGCTGAATTTTTCTTTACATCACCCTGGCAGATGCTTTCCTTGCCTCTCCTTGGACATCACTCCCTCAAAGGCCACCACATTCCTATTGCACACAGGCCAGATTGTTAGCCTTTCTATAAAAGCCTACATTAATGGACTCGATGACCCCATATCACTACTGTTCCCAGGTTTGCATTCTGGATTAAAATAATGTCATGGTATATGAATGGACATGGTCTTATAGTCATAGAATTTCTGTTGGTCTCTCAAGAAGTGTTTTTAAACACAATGCTTGTCTCTTCCAGGGCCATTCCTAAGTATTCACTGATTCTGGAAGAAGAGTATGCCAATGGAAAGATGGAATTTCCCCTATGAAATCAGAATTGAAATGGGGCAGTATATACACAAGTACTTACTCAATGTATTCAATCAGTGTTTGTTAAGCACATACTATATACAAGAGTTCAGGCTCAGAACCAATGCTAGAATATGTAGATAGAATATGTAGAAATGGAAAGGGCCCCCGGGGTCTCTAAGCTATTGTATCAAGTGGTTAAAAGAACTTCTCTTGCAGCATCACAGCTTTGGAATAGATGCACAGAGGTGTGCTCAGAGAGTGGGCCATGGGAGGTGCTGTGCTCGGAATAAATACACACCTGTGTGTCTCTGTACACCTGACCTCACTTGTGTTCTCTCAGCCAGAACTTAGAGAGGATTCGTCTGAAGAGAGCAGACATCTAACAAGGGAAAATGAAGAACTGTAATTACCTAGTGTTTCCATGCTTCCGGGACTTTTTTCTCTTTACTTAAAGCCTTGCAGCATGGAACAAAAAGTCCTGAATTCAATTGATTTCAAAGAGATGATGCAGAACTTGCTGTGAAATACTGGAGCTACCAGCTGGCAGGCGGTGCGGCCCCAAAGAATAACACTAGGAGGAGAAATGCCTGTGGAGCCACTAGGGGGGACCGCAGCTCCAGGGAGGAGACGGAGTCGCGCCGGACATGCAGGAGAAAGCCACAGGGTTGCTTCCTGTCACTATAATTTTGTTTCTTAAAAAAGGTAGAATTCTGCCGCTTCTTCTGAATATTCGCTAACAGGAGAACACCCAGTACTGCAATTATACTTTAAGAACAATCGAGGGTATTAAATGAAACTAACTGAGGTGTCCATGAAAGGGCAGGGAACTTAGAAAATTTGCATGTATGTATTTAAATCTGTCTTTTAAATTCTGTCACAAATTGTTATGGACACAAAATAAGGGATAAATGGGGCATAAACTATTCTGTATCTGTACGTTGTTAGGGGTGAAGATGCTCCGGGGGATAATAAGATCAGCAACGAAGGCGTATTCACCATCATCAAAAGGCTCCAGTGCAGCAAATGGTACGCTAAGGACTGGGTTGGGGAATGTTTTAGAAGTGAGAGGAATTGAGACAATTTTTGTGTCTATCAGTCCAAGAATGAGACCTGTGTAGCACAAGCACTCAACAAAAGATGCCAATATACAGTAAGCCCAACTTTCAGAAAATACAAAATATGAGATGAGAACCTATAAAAGAGCTAAATATAAAGCTCTATCACATCACAGACGTGTTAACTTGTTTAAAGAATGCAGTTATTGTAGAATTTCATTTGAAATAAATCCTGCTAGTGCATTTAAAATAGGTTGTTATCAAAATTTTAAAAACATAATTTTTCAGCAATATGTTGATAGCCTAGTGAATTATACTAATAACAGGGATAGAAAGTATAATCTTTTAAGAAAGTGCCATTATCATTCATTTTTATTCAAAGGTTGGTTTTATGTGTTCTATGATTGACTAACCCCCCCCCCCACTAGTCAGGTTAAAATATTAAATGTAAGACAACATTTGGGGGTTGGGGAGCAAAATGCCAATCAAGGTCAAGCTTAAAAGCAATGGGAAAAATATCTGCTTAAGTTATTTTCTCCTTTGTTTCCAAACATTTAACACTATTTAAATTCAAAGTTTCCAACTATATTGCTAAACTGGAAATTGCTAAGATTTCCAAAAAACATTATTCATCAAGAAAAAAAATTGGCATGAATCTTACACTAATGAAAGGTGTGTGTGTGTGTGTGTGTGTGTGTGTGTGTGTGTGTGTGTGTGTGCGCGCGTGCGCGTACGCAGCGCGGAGTGTTTGAGTCTCAGGTTAATTACCTCTGTTTTAGGCTGGAGGCAACTTGGACTCTAAGAAAAGAGAGAATATGTAGGAGCTGAAAGAGGCCCATTAACACATAAATAGCATTTGCTCCAACCTCCAGGCAATCAGAGTCCCAAGCCTAGAATGTCTTTGGCAGTGTATCTCCCATGTTTAAACCTTGCACAGGAATGACATGAAACAACGGTCTTCACATGGGCCTGGGGAAGGTGGATGTCCAACAGAGGGGTCTGGGACGTGTTGTGTAAGGTGAAGGTCAAGTAGAGCAGCTGGTCTCAAGTCTCTTGCCTCCAACCCAACCTGGGTTTATCTGTTTTCATATTGGGCTTCTGAGTATGATTTTATTTGAAGGTATAAAATTATTTGCTGCTAAAAAAAAATACAAAATGAGGATTTGAAAGTACTAAAAAGTTTATCTCTGGGTGGTTTTATTTATTTATTTTTGGTCATTCATGTTTATTTTTCTGTTTTTACTTTCTGTATCTTCCACATTTTCAACAATTAAAAAGTATTACTTGTATAATTAACATACACACACAAAGTTACATTAAAATAAAAGAATAAGCGTTGTCTATTTCTGCCCCCCCACTTCCACCCAAAAGTGCTGAAAACAGGCTTTCTGCTGGGTTGGTAGCATTTTGAATGTGAGTTGCAGTTTTCAAACATAAAGCACAGCTGTTTTGTCTCTTACTCCGGAGCTCTGAAAAAGAGGAAAGATTTGAAAGCGGGAACAGGAAAAGACTATTGAGAAAAGTGGCTGCTATTTCAAGGCTGAAGTCTCCCTGACAACACGGTTCTCAGAAGTAGTGCCTTCCTATGTGGTCCTAGCAGGACTGATGACTGATGAATCCAGAGGTTTTGAGAGGCCCAAAGTCAGCAAAGACCAGAAGTTTGAGACAAAGCAGAGAGTGAAAGCAGGCCAGAGAGATGTAACAAACAGATGGATTACTTCAGCCAGTGTTGTCTGGTGGTCAGTGCCACCAAGTGGCCCACAGAGATCTGCAAGAAGTTAGGACCAAAGAGGTCACTAGGTTTGCAGCCTTGAAGGTAAGGACGAGGCTCCTGAGAGTTCAAGGCCTCAGGGACTGTGGCCGAAGACAAAGTGCAGCTTTAAGGAACAGTTACAAAGAACAAAAGGTAAGGTTGGTCAGCAATTGGTTGACACAGGAAAACTCGGAATTATTAAAAATGGGTACTGGAAATTTGGATTAGGAATGATTTAAAGGTGAGAAGCTCTTAACTAATCATCATCAAAAAGAAGTAAGTCAAGTGACATCTGAGAACAAAGAACAACAGATTTTTTTTTTGATGGTCATAGTTTTTCTGAGTAAATCACTGAGAAGTGTTCCCCACTCAGTTGGGTCAGGCAATTCATAAATGCATGAATGTAATGCAACAGAGATACATTAGAGATGTAAAAAACAAAAACCGGAAACACATATACGTACATGTTGGAAACTGGACGTAAGCTGGTACAGAGAGAACCCGTGTTGACGTCTCAATCAGCTACATCTAAAGCAATAGTTCTCAAAGTATGGTCCCCAGGCTGGTTTCACCAGCATCACCTGGCTGCTTGTTGGAAATGCAAATTCCCAGACTCCACCTCAAACCCACTGAATCATAAACTCTAGGGGTGAGGGCCAGGAATCTGTTTTAATGAGAACATCAGGTGATTATGATATCATGCTAGAAGTTGAGAACTGCTGATTCAAAAGCACTAAAATAACCAGGAAAAGCTACCTATCAAATGTAGTAAGGCCAAAAAAAAAGAACATTAAAAGAAGAGGATGTCAAATGTAGCCAATCAGGGACTGAGATTCAAGCTTAAACCATCTATGGCTAGAATTCTTACCCATCTCCCACCCTGTTCAGGTCCCCATTGCTTCTTGCCTGGGTTACTACCATAACAAGTAGGGTGGCCATCTGTCTTGGTTAACCTGGGGAAGTCCTGGCTTGAACCTGTGGTCCTGGTGTAATGATAAAAGGCTTACTTTCACTCTCTAATTGCCCAGGTTTGGAATATAATTATATGACTCTCCTAGCAGTAGCTTCCTCACCATATCCCCTGCTTCCACTCTTGCCCATCTCCAGTGTGTCCTCTTGAAACTGAAAATTGAACATGTAAACTGTTCATGTTACACCTCTTTTTCAAAGCCCTTCCATCATTTTTCATTGCTCTGAGAAGTCAGACTCCTCACAATGCCCCTCAGCGCCCATCTCCTCCTTATTCCATGCACTTGGCTTTCTTTGTTCTGAGCATAGTATCTGTCAGCATCCTGACAAGTCAAGTTCAGCTGACCTCAGGGCCTCTGCACATGCTAGTCCTTCCTCCTGGATTGTGTCCAGTCTCCATCCCTGATGGAGAATGTCATGAAGTCTCCTTTTTTTCAGTTAATATTCTGAATGATTTCCCACATACTCTTTGAAGGAGCTATTTTAATAGCTACATAATTTTCCATCATGATATGCCATAATTTATTTAGCCATTTCCTAATATTGTACACTTTGGACTGCTCCCCATTTTTTTACTGTTATTAATAAAGTTATGGCAATAAATTAGTTTTGATTATTTGGTTGCAGCCAACGCAAACTATCTCACGTAAAAAGGAAAATTTATTGGAATGATATTGAAAGTTCTCCATAAATTAAATCAGTGTTAAATAATGAAATTGCAGGAAAAAACAGGGTTAGGGGAATAACAGAGAACAGGGATATAAATGTTATCAGACTCTCTCGCTCCAGATAATGTATACAATCATAGAACACACAGACATATACCCATGTACATACATACATATTAAAACTCTCACTCCTCTCTTCCCCCTGTATGCAATATTACCTGTTCTCCCTGGGAAAGACTCCCTCTACATGGCTGCCAATGCTATCAAACCATGGTTTCTACCACCTGAGAGAGATTTGCATCCTACTTTCCCCAGTCCCAAATTCAAAAATTCTCAAGGAAGGGCTCAGATTGGCTCAACTTGGGTCAAGCACCCTTCCTTGAGACAATCAGCTATAACAGTGTTTGTACAATCTCCGCGGTTAACAAGGAATATGAAGGAGGTTGTTCTTCCCAGAACAAGATCAGAGAAATGCTGAGCAAACAGAATTATAGATCTCCACTACAGATGAAGATATTTGTATGTAAGAATATGCAGTGGGATTTTTAAAATCTCATATATATTTTAAATAATGACACAAAATAGTGATTTTTAAAACCCATAATTTCAATTTCTTTAAAGTCTCGTTTTTAAAATTTTGCTTTCAAATGTTTTTCACATATATGATTTTAACTATTTAGTTCTATATAGTTACATTCAAACTGAACATAAAATTATATATTAAGGTTTTAGGCATGTAACATTTTATTAAACATCTGTTCATATATCCACATTGCCCTTCCTGTTTTTTCTTTTTATCTCATAAAAATAGTATTTGTTCATTGCACTACTAATAATAACATGGCTAAAACTTACATGGGGCTTTCTATGTGTTGGGCAGTGTCTTAAGCATATTATGTATTTTAATATTTTAAAGTTAATTTTGGCCTATATGCCTGAATACTGACCTATGAGGTAGGCACGAGTATTATCACCATGTCTTTGAAAAAGACAGCTGAGGCCAAAGAGACTGGGCAACATGTGCTAGCAAGTGGCAGAGCTGGGGCTCACTGCCAAGGAGCCCCTCTCTAGATGCACAGCAGCAACACTTAGATGGCACAAGAAGACATGTACATGCTCCTGACTCCTTGAGGTCATGTCTATTTACATTTTGATATATCTCCCTCCCATCTTTTTTGAATTTGCATTCTTCTTGCACAGTTGAAATTATACAATAAAGTGGATGGCAAATACTTGGCAAGTGTCACACCATTTCCTACTCTGACCCCTGTGACACCCCCGAAACCACAGTCCACACCAACTTTTGTCCACACCATTCTTTCCTATTCCATTTTTTGGGGCCCAGATATAGCCTTAAAATCCATTTGGTAAGAATAAAAAAGAAGCACTCACAGTCAATTCTAGTCGACATGCGAGATAAAACCATCTACAGTTTCTGTACTATATAATCATTATGATCCCTGCATTTCACCATGTTGCTAAAAACCCTTTTAAAACATCCCTTTTAAGGCAAAATGATTTTTCCACTTCCTAAAGATGATCATTTAACTCGTTTGCAATATTTTGCCATTATAAATAGTACATAGCTATTTTTAAACAATATATAATGCTGTCATGAATAATGTAAATTTTTATCTTTATTTCAGATTCTTTCCCTTAGTTTAGATTCCAACAGGGAGTATAAATGCCAGACCTTTTCTATCACAACTTCTCCAGTCTTCGGTTTTTCACTTTCCTTATTTCTCAGACAGATGCATGACTGGGGACGGGGGAAACAGGGAGAGGCAGGGAGGGGAGGTGTGTGTGGATGTCATGAGGAGAAGGGTAATGCTGCATCTTCCTCCTGATGGCCCTGGGGAACCTCTCCATCCCTCCTCTTTCATACCCTCACCCACTCTCCCACTCTTCCTTGGGTCAGAGTGGGAACAACGCAGTGACATCTGACTAGCAAGTCGGACTAAAGACCAGACATGTCTGGAATTGCACTGTCTTTTCTGAGCCAAGCCTGCCTTTAGGAAGCATTTGTTCTGCTCGGTCCCTCCATGCCTTATGTTTAGCAGGACAGACACTAACACGGGGGAGACATTTTGGGACAGCTGTCTAGTCCTAGGGTTTGGTTAGGAAATCCAGTAGTCCATAGAAGGCACATTCTCTGGTATGAGTTTTATCAGCAAGATAAGGGGAATATTTTGGGCCATCTACCCAACTCTTGACTCTCTCTCGATTGGTTCAGAATTCGGGCAGAAAAGATGCAGGCCATTCACCGTATCCCAAACCCTCAATAAGTTATAATATTTATTGTAGCATTTCATGATGTTTCCCAAACTCTAACATATTTTAAACTGTCTTTAAATTTTTATGCACAGTCATGCTATATGTAAACTTATTTATAACCATTTACCCTCAAACGTTTGGCAATTTTGCTACATTTTCATATGGCATTTCATTTTACATGTGAACAGCTTGGGGTCAGCTTGGGTGTTATTTTTTTGTAGGTAATTTTTCTCCTTCCTGAATGTTCTTAAATCATTGTTCATATTCCTTAAATTTCAGGTTATACCTAAAGGTGGTTCTCTTTTCATTGTTTTTTGCCTAGAATGTGGTAAACTAATTCCATTTATATAGTATAATTATTTGTTTTTACTTTTAAAGCTTAGAAAAATGTATTTATCTTTGATCATGGTGTATACACCAATTGTCCTTGTCTTTTATCTCTAGAAGCATCTATGACTGCTGGGTTATCCCTCCAATTTTTGTCCGCCATGTGGATCATCTTTTCAGTTCTTTTACCTCTTGGGTATTCTCCCTGTATTTGTGAGCATCTTCTCAACTTTGCCTTCCACATCTCTGGTTCAATTTTCGCCATGTTAACTCTGTTTTTTACTAGTAACATTGCTTCTATTTCTGTGCTTGGTTCATAATATGTATTCAATAAATGTTTCCTGAATAAATAACAAATGAACAATTCCTATGGAATATTTAGTTTTTCTGTTCTCTTTTCTTCTCTCCTGTACCCTTTTAATTTCATGCCATTGGTTTTTTTGTTTTTTGTTTTCTATCTCAACTATACGCTCTGATTTTTTTTTTTTTTGGTACCCTCTTTAATTTGTTTTTAAAACCACCCCGAGAAAATGAGATGTACCCATTTTACAGAACTGTGTCTTCCTGAATTCTAGGAGCACATCAAACAGCTTTCTCCTTATCTTACTATAAACCATGTTTTAGGGGTCTGTCCATACTCTGAGTCTTGAGAATAATGCCTTCTTCCTTCTACTTAGCAAATTTTTTCCCTATAAGACACAATTTTCACCCTATTTCCTCATGTTGGAATAAGGTAAGTTCCATCCAGTTCTTGTGTTGGTTAATACATACATAGAATGTATGCTTTTCACTTGGCCGCCTCCACATGGGGGTTTGAGTCACCTCAGATCTATTTGTGTGGATTTAGTCACCTTCTCAGATGCATGTCTGATGTCTGTGTAGGATGAGTTGATGCACACAATTTTTAGATGGTTTCCAGTTTCCAGCAGCATTTCATCTTTCATGGAAATAGAGTCTTGTCCAGCCCCACTGCATGGCTCCAGGGTGCTCAGAATAACAGATGGAGTTCGTGAAGCATGACAGTACCCCCAGCCGCCACTGCTTCCCGGCGGCTTTCACCGCAGTGCTTTCCTTGTGGGAATCAAACCTCCCAGGATGAAATTCAGTCCTCCCCTACTTCCTGCCCAGTTGTTTCTTGAAAGTGTTTTATTCTGCTGAATACAGAAAAAAGAGGTACAGATGGGAGACAGGAACAACACTGGCTGCTTCAATAGAAAGCACCATCACAGGAGGGGGAGGATTGCCCATTTTTTTCATTTGCTACAGATCTTCCATTTCTGAATGACAGAAGAAGAGAAGAGTATTCCTGTCTTTCTTCCAGTTGGTGCAGCACAGATAGAGCACCTTTGTTTTCCAAATTAACTTCTTGAGCTTTATATTGTAAAATTCTTCCAGATTCTGGCACTGGGTTAACTAGTGGTCAACAAACATTTGATGATGGTTTTCAAAATGTAGGCTCCATTGATCAGACTGAGGAAGGTCCCATCTAGTCCTAATTTACTGTCTATCATGAAGAGCTGTTAGATTTTATCAATACTTTTGCTGCATCTTTGGAGAACAGTCATAAGATTTTTCTCCTTTATTCCATTAATGTGGTAAATTGTGTTTATTGATTTTTCTGAATGTTTGCAAATCTTGCATTCCTGAAATAAAACCAACTTTATAGTGATGTTTTGATCTTTGTGTTAGTAATAATTTATTTATATTGTTTTCATTTTTATGAGTTTAATTGGTCTTTTTGGGGAAATATCCTTGTCAGATTTTAATAACAAGATTATGCTTGCCTCCTAAAACAAATTAAGTATTCTTCTTTCCTTTCTTCATAGGAAGGTTTTGGTTTTGTTGTTGTTGTGTTTTTGTAAGATTGACTTTATTAAATGTTTGGTATAATTCACCAGTGATGTTACCCTAGCCTGTAGCTTTTTTTTTAAAGTTATGAATTCAATTTCTTCAGCAGGTATAGAGCTTTTCCAATTCTTTAATTCTTTCTAAAATCAGTTTTGGGAAATTATGGTTTTTTGATTTGTTTTTTTAAGCATTTTTGTATCTTATCTAAAATTTCTTTTTTTTTTTTGGCCAGAAAAAGCTGTATAATATCCCCTTTTTGTCTTTTTAATGTATAAGATATATAATAATATCCTTTTTCACTTGTACTGTTAGTACTTTGTGACATTCCTCTTTTTTCTTTGATTAGCCTTGTCAAGTATCTATTCATCTTTTTAGTCACTTTGATTTTACAAGTATTTCTGTGTACTGGTAGTGTGTTGATTTATAAACTTTTATATTATTATGTAAATCTATCCTTTTTTCTTTGTGTTTACTTTTTGCACGTTTCTCAAAATCAGATAAAGATATTTATCTGTATTTTCTCTTCATTGTTCTTACTTCTTTTGTAGTTGTTAATAAATTAAAATTTTTAAATAAAAACATGCATATATTTAAAAGAAAATATGTTTAAAAAATTCAAAAAAATATAATGCAAAAGTAAAAATTATCTCTCTCTTCACCCATATCCCAGTTTTACTTCTCAGAATTCCTAGAATTAGTTATTCTATGTACATCCAGAATACATTTATTGATTTATTTATTAAACATTTGCTTACAAGAATAATTGTTTGTTCTTTTAAATTAGTGGTTCTCAGGCCAGACGCAATGGCTCATGCCTATAATCCCAGAACTTTGGGAGGTCAAGGTGAGAGGATTGCCTGAGTCCAAGGGTTCGAGACCAGCCTGGGCAACTTGGCAAGGCCTCATCTCTACAATAAATCAAAAAATTAGCTGGGTGTGGTGACATGTGCCTGTAGTTCCAGCTACTTGGAAGGCTGAGGCAGAAGGATCGCCTGAGCTCAGCAGGTTGAGTGGCCAGTGCCCTTGAGCATGCCACTGCCTTCCAGCCTGGGCAACAGAGTGAGAATCCAACTTAAAAAAAAAATAAGTGGTTCTCAAACTTTATTTTTTATTTATTTTCAATATATTTTCTTTTAAAGTTGTGGGGTACAACTCAGGGTTAAGTACCTAAGTGGTCATTGCATTGTATAGGTAAAGTTTGGGCCTACCATTCGTCCTCACTTTGCCTTTTTTGGGATCAGGGACCCTTTTTTTTTTTTTTTTTTTGAGTCGGAGTCTCACTCTGTCGCCCAGACTGGAGTGCAGTGGCCGCTCCCGGCCACCGCAGCCTCGACCTGCTGGGCTCCGGCGATCCTTCCGCCTCAGCCTTCCGAGTAGCTGGAATTACAGGCATGCGCTACCACGCCCAGCTGATTTTTTGATTTATTGTAGAGATGAGGTCTCGCTGCCCAGGCGGGTCTCGAACCCGCGGGCTCAGGCAATTCACTCACCTCAGCCTCCCAAAGGCGCGGAATTACAGGCTGAGCCACCGAGCCCGGCTTCAGGGACCCTTTTTAATGTTATGTGCCCCTCACCCTGGCAGTGATCCACTACTGCCGATCTCTTTCATTTAGCATTTTGACAAATGTTCAGAGTCTACTTATGAGTGAGAACATGTGTACTCAGTCCTTTGTTTCTGTGATAGATCACTGAATATGATAGACTCTAAATCCATCCAAGTTATTGCAAAATCCATAATTTTGTCCTTCTTTATGGCTGCATAATGTTCCAGTGTGTATATCTAACACATTTTTAAAATCCAGTCCACTTTTTTTTTTTTTGGGAGTTGGAGTCTCGCTCTGTCACCCAGACTGGAGTGCAGTGGCCGCTCCCGGCCATCACAGCCTCGACCCGCTGGGCTCCAGTGATCCTTCCGCCTCAGCCTTCCAAGTAGCTGGAACCACAGGCGCACGCTACCATGCCCGGCTGATTTTTGATTTATTGTAGAGATGAGGTCTCGCCAAGTTGCCCAGGCGGGTCTCGAACCCATGGGCTCAGGCAATCCACTCACCTCAGCCTCCCAAAGTGCTGGGATTACAAGCTGAACCACCAAGCCCTGCTCCCGTCCATTTTTGATGGGCAGGATGGTTGACTCCATGTTTTTGCTATTGTGAATAATACTGCAATAAACATGAGTGCGCAGATATCATTTTTGTAGAATGATTTGAGTTCCTCCAGGTATATTCCCAGAAAGAGAATTGCAGGGTCGTATGGAAGGTCAACTTTTAGATCTTTTAGAAATTGCCACACTGTTTTCCACAGAGGCTATACTAGTTTACACTCCCACCAACAGTGTAGAAATGTTCCCTTTTCTTTGCATTCTCTCCAGTATCTGCTGTTTTTTGAATTATTGATGGCCTTCCTGACTGGAGTTAGGTAGCATCTCAGTGTGGTTTTGATTTACATTTCTTTGATGATCAGTGAGACTGAGCATTTTTTCATGTATCTGTTTTCTGCTTGTATGTCTTCTTTTGAGAAGTGTCTGTTCATATATTTTGCCCACCTTTTCATAGGGTTGTTGGATTTTTTTCCTTTCGGCACATTTAAATTACTTGTAGATCCTGGATGTTAGGCCTTAGTCAGATGTACAGTTGGCAAATAATTTTTCCCATTCTATGGGCTGTCTCCCCACTCCCACTCTCTGTTTTTCTTTTTTCTTTTTCTTTTTTTTTTTTTAGTTGGAGTCTCACACCGTCGCCCAGACTGGAGTGCAGTGGCATGCTCCCAGCCACCGCAGCCTCAACTTGCTGGGCTCCAGAGATCCTTCCACCTCAGCCTTCCAAGTAGCTGGAACTACAGGCACGTGCTACCATGCCCCACTATTTTATTTATTTATTTATTTATTGTAGAGATGAGGTCTCACCAAGTTGCCCACGTGGGTCTTGAATCCGTGGGCTCAGGCAATCCACTCACCTCGGCCTCCCAAAGTGTTGGGATTACAGGCTGAGCCACCGAGCCTGGCTTCCCACTCTCTTAATGGTTTCTTTTTGCTTTGCAGATTTTCAGTTTGGTATGGTTCCACTTATCAATATTATCTCTTATGGCATGAGCTATCGGGGATTTGATCAGGAATTGGTTGTCTATTTCAATTTCCATAAGGGTGTCTCCTGCATTTTCTAAGATTCATATAGTTTGAGGATTTATGTTTAGGTCTTTGATCTATTTAGAGAGACTTTTGTGCATGGTGATAGATAGTGCTCTTGTTTCATTCTTCTTCATATGTTCAGCCAGTTTTCCCAGCACCATTTACTGAATAGGTTTTCCTCTCCCCAGTGGTTGTAGGTGGAGGCTTTGTTGAAGACAAGTTGATTGAGAAATTGAATGTTTTGTTTCTGGAATCTCTATCCTGTTCCACTGTACCAATACCAGACTGTTTTGATTATTGTAGCCTTATAATAAAGTTCCGAGTCCGGAAGTGTGACACTTCCCATTTTGTTTCTTTTGCTGAGTATTGTTTTGGCTATTCATGGTCCTTTATGTTTCCATATGAATTTCTGTAGTGTCATTTCCAGGTCTGAGAAGAATGATGTTGGTAACTTCATGGGTATTGCGTTGAATCTGTAGATTGCCTTGGGGAGGATGGACATCTTAACAATGTTGGTTCTTCCAATCCATGAGCGTGGAATATTTTTCTATTTGCATATGTCTTCTTTGTTTTCTTTGAATAATGTTTTGTAGTTTTTGTTGTAAAAGTCTTTCACTTCTCTGGTTAGGTAGATGCCAAGGCATTTCTTTTTCTGTTTGTGGCTATTGTGAATAGGACTGTGTCTTTTATTTGGGTCTCTGCTTGCTTGTTGTTGGTGTATAAACTTGTAACTATCTTTGGCATGTTGATTTTGTACGCTGAGACTTTGCCAAAGTCTATTATCAGTGCAAGGAGGTTTTTGACAGATTCTCTTGGGTTTTCAAGGAATAGGATCATGTCATCAGCAAAGAGGGATAACTTCACTTCTTCTTTTCCTGTTTGGATACTCCTGATTTCCTTCTCTTGTCTGATTTCTCTGGCTAGGACTTTCAAAACAATGTTGAACAGGAGGGGTGAAAGTAGGCAGTCTTTTCTTGTTCTGATTTTCAGGGGAAATACTCCCAATTTCTGTCCATTTAGCAATATGTTGGCTATGGGTTTATCATAGATGGTTCTCACTATTTTGAGGTATGTTCCCTCTATGCCTAGATGTTCAAAGGTTTGGGGTTTTTTTTTTAGTCAAGATGGGAGGCTGAATTTTGTCAAAGGCTTTTTCTGCATCTAATGATATAATAATAATAATAATAATAATAATAATAATAATAATGATAATGTGGATCTTCTTTTTATATCTGTTGAGGTATTGAATTATACTTATGGTCTTGCAGATGTTGAACCAGCCCTGCATCCTGAGAATGAAGCCTACTTGGTCATGGTGGATAACTTTTGAGACATGGTGCTGGATCTGATTTGCTAGAATCTTGTTGAGAATTTTTGCATCTATGTTTATCAGGGATATTGGCTGCTACTTTGGTAGTTCTCTTTCTTTGTTGGATCTTTACTCGGTTTGGGTATCGGTGTGATGTTAGCTTTATAAAATGACTTGGGAGAATTCTGTCTTTCTCAATTGCCTAGAATACTTTCAGTAAGATTGGTATTAACTCCTCCTTATACTTTTGTAGAATTCCGCTGGAAAGCTGTCTGGTCCAGGGCTTTTTTTTTTTTTTTTTTTTGGTCGGTAGTTTTCTTATGATGGAGTCAATTTCCTGGGTTGTTATTGGTCTATTTAGTGTATCAATGTCTTCTTGTTTCAACCTTGGGAGATTGTGTGATGTCAGAAAGTCCTCCATTTCATTTAGGCTTTGGAGTTTGTTATCATACAGGTTTGTATATTAATCTCTGATAATCTTTTGAATTTCTATGGGATTGGTTGTGAATTGATCTTTTGCATTTCTGATTATGTTTATTTGTAATTTTTCTCTCTTTTTCTTCAATCTTTCTTTCAATCTGACTAGGGCTCCATCAATCTTTTTATCCTTTCAAATAACCAGCTTCTTGTTTTGTTGATTTTTCTATGATATTTTTGTCTTCTTTTTTTTTTTTTTTTGAGTTGGAGTCTCACTCTGTGGCCCAGACTGGAGTGCAGCGGCCACTCCCGGCCACCGCAGCCTCGACTGCTGAACTCCGGAGATCCTTCCGCCTCAGCCTTCCGAGTAGCCAGAATTACAGGCGCATGCTACCGCGCCCGGCTATGTCCCATATTTGGGCTTTTACTTTGGTGATATGGATTCTTCTACTGAAGTTAGGATTTTGGTGGTCTTGCCTTTCCAGCTCCCTTAGGTATTTTGTTAGGCTGTTAACGCGTGATCTTTCTATTTACTTGATGTATGTGTGTGTGTGTAACTATAAATTCCCCTCTTATTATTGTTTTCATGGCATCCAGAGGTTTGATAGAGTATGTCTTTGTTTTCATTTGTTTCCAAGAATCTTTTCATTCCTGTTTTGATTTCTGTGTTGATGGAGGAGTTGTTCAGCATTATGCTGTTTAGTGTCCATGTCTTTGTGTGTTTTGGAGGGATCTTGTTGGTGGTGATATTTATTTTTATTCCACTGTGGCCTATGAAAATGCATGGCAGTATTTCAATATTGTGTAATTTGTTTATGCTTGGTTTATGGCGAAGGATGTGGTTGATCTTGGAGTATCCTCCATGTGGTGATGAGTAGAATGTATATTCTGTGGTTGTTGGGTGGAGTGTTCTATAGGTATATATTAAGTCCATTTGGTCAAGTGTCAAGTTGAGGTTCTGGATCTCCTTACTGATTTTTTGCCTCAATGATCCATCCAGGGTCATTAGTTGGGTATTTAAGAATCCAGTTCTGATAATGTTAGTCATTGTCCTTTTTTTAGTTTACTCAACAGTTGCTTTATAAATCCTGGTGCTCTTTGTTAGGTACATATATGTTTGCAATGGATATTTCTTGTTGATGGATTGAACTCTTTACTATTTTGTAGTGTCCTGTATCTTTTAAAATTTTTGATAGCTGGAAGGCTGTTTAGTCTGATAGTAAAATTGTAGCTCCTGCCTTTTTTTGTTTTCCATTTGCCTGAAAATTTATTCTCCATTCTCTAACTTTAAGTTTGTGAGTGTCCTTTGTCATGTTTGTGTTTCCTGGACTCAGCAGTTTGCCATTCTATCTCTTTTCAGTGGTGCATTTAGTTCATTCATATTCAGGCTGATTATTAAAATGTGAGGGTTTGTCCCTGTAATAAGGCTCTTATAAGGTTGTTTTATTTTCTTTTAGTTTTTGTGTTAATATACGTGTGTGTTTTCAGGCTAGGTGTGGTGGCTTACACCTATAATCCCAGCACTTGGGGAGGCTGAGGTAGAAGGATCACTTGAGTCTAGGAACTCGAGACCAGCCTGGGTACCATAGTGAGACATCATACATGTGTGTTTTCATTTTTGTGGGTATGCTATGTGCTCTGTTGCTTCTGTGTTTCTTTGTAATCTTGTGACATGTATGTATGGTCTTTCTTTTGTTTATTTTCTCTTCTGTGCATAGCACCTTTTTACGCATCTCTTCTAGAGCTGGTCTGGAAGCAGCATATTCACTTATGGATTGGATGTCTGGGAAAGGTTTTAATTTTCCATTACTGATGAAGCTTAGCTTGGCTAGGTAGGACATTCTTGGTTGAAATTGTTTATCTTTGAGAACATTAAAGATTAGAGTCCAATCCCTTCTGGTTTGTAGTGTTTCTGCCAATAAGTCTGGAGCAATTCTGATTTGTCTTCCCTGATAGGTAGTCTGAACACTTTCCCTTACTGACTTTAGAATTTTTTTTATGCCTACTTTGTGTAGGTGAATTACTATGTGTTTAGGGGTTGATCTTCTCATAAGATGTTTTGCAGGGGTTCTTTGAATCTCTTGTGCTTGTATAGTCATCTCTCTGGTCAGATGAGGAAAGTTTTCTTGAATGACCTCTTGGAATGTTGGTTCCAGGGTGCTTTCTGTTTCTCTTTCTACTTCAGATATACTGATCAGATGTAGTTTGACTTCTTGACAAAATTGTACATCTCTTGGAGACTTTCTTCTTAAGTTTTTTTTCCCTACATTTTAAATAGATTGCATTAATTCCATATTTTGATCTTCCTGCTCTGAGATTCTTTCTTCTACTTGATCGATTCTGCTTCCTATGTTTGTCAGTTTGTTATTTATTTCTTGGATGGAGTTCTTTACTTCCATTATTTCTAAATATGCTTTCTTGAGTCTGTCCAACTCCACTGTAATTTCATTTAGTTTTAGCTCTTGCATTTCTTGATTTTTATTCATTCTATCCAGTGATTCTTTGATCTCTGTAAGTATATTCTGAGTGCAGTCTCTCTCAGAAATAGTCATTGTTTGTGTGCCTGTAGGTATTCTTTCAGGCAGTGTCTCTTTGTTGGGACTCTGAAAGTTACCTGTGATTTTTCATTGGTTTTTCTTCATTTGTAGCAGTTCTCTTATCTTTCTCTTTAATTCTGTTGCTCAATGGGAATTTGAGAAATAATGACTTCTGATATTTGTTCTACCTTCAGTCCTTCCCCGAGCCAGGTCTCTGGGTTTGTTCAGTTATGAAATAAGGCTAGGGGTGGGGTATTATGCTATCTCTTGACAATTTTGAGCACTTACTAAGGAGTGGGAAGGGGCCACATGGATTCAGAACCTACTGATGGGTCATGATGCTTGCTATCTGGTGAATGGGTCAGCTGGGACTTGCTCTCCATCTCCGCACAATGTGACCTTACAATAGCTATGCTTGTGTAGCCCCTGAGTCCAAAATAGAGTATAAGAGAGAAAAGAGAGGGAAGAAGGAGAGAAAAAAGGGAAAGAAAAGAAAGAGAAAAACAAGGAAAAAAGAGAAATAACAAAGAAAAAAGGGAGGAAAGAAAGGAGAAAACCAACCAACAAATAAAGCCAACAAACAAGAAAAACAAACAAAACAAAAAAGAGAAGACAAACAAACAAACAAAAACCCAAATCCAAAAAACCCACCGACAGAGATTTCTCAGCTTTAGTATATCTCTTTGGGGGGGACTCCATTTCGTGGTGGGTTCTCTGACAGCAGGTCTGTTACTTCAGGTTCCCTCTTCACTATGGAAACTTGTGATGTGAGAATCTTCACAAACACACACACACACACACACACACACACACACACACACACACACTGCCTGCAATTGATAATTGAGAACCAGTGCACCTGCAGGAGGGTGGGGGGATGGCATAACTTGACTCAGCATCTCCTGGGCTCTCTACCCCTTCCTTTCTCTCCCTGTGTGGTCACAGCTCCCATGACATCCAGTTTGCAGCAAGGAAGTGGGTACTCTGGCCTCTGTCCTGCCCTCCTGATCTTTTCTGTTAATTGCTAGGGGCAAGGAGCATTCAGCTAGGCACTCACTAGCCTCCTTCTCAGCCAGATCCACTGTATGCGTCTATCACCCAGCAGCTGGCGTGGTGTGGGGGTGTGGATCGTCTGGAGTTCTACACCCACTGTTACCCACCAGGGCTTGTGCACTGGGAGCGATCCTCTTGGGTTCATGAAAAGCAGCTCCCAAGCAATGCAGAGATCACCCTCTGGCCTTAAGATGCAGGTCTGCTGTTCCATAGAGGCCATCCCAGAGCATTTGTCTGCCCAGACTTTAGACTGGTTGCTCAGTTCTTTTACAGACTGCTGTTCCTGCCACACATGGGGTTGGGAAGGATGGCTCCCTCCCCAGCAAGTACTACAGTCTCGGGATCTCAGGTCCTGGTAGCAGGGCCTTGCAGCCTAGCCTGGTGCTGGAGGTGGTGGCAGTGAGTCCAGGTTTGGAGTGGCTGCTCCCTGTAGCTTCTTTAGGCCTCTGCCTCTGGCTCCCTTGCTGCACTCCCTCTGCAGCCCTTGCTGACAGTATCTGGCCTGGTGCTGCAATGGTGGGACAGAGTATGGTTATGGCAGTCACTCCAGCAGCTTCTTCCCAGAAAGGGCTTTGTTGATTTTAGAAAATGGTGCTCAGCTTCTGTGTCCCAGGCAGCATTATGGTCCAAGCAGTGTGGCTGCAGCACCAGCTGTTTCACCAGGAGAGCCCTGTCCACTTCCTCCCAAGTCCCTACTCAGTCAACCACTCACATGCCCATTTTCACACAGACACACCCGCGAATTCTTCCATATACTCACTCAATCACACAGGGACTTGTGCAGTCCAAGTGGCTCTGCTGTCATCTTCCCAGAACTCCAGTTCTCAAACTTTAATGTGCATCTGAATCACCTTGAGGTTTATTAACACACGGATGACTAGGCCTTACCACCAGAGTTTCTAATTCATCAGGTCTAGGAGGAGACTGGGAATCTGCACTTTATCAAGTTCCTTGATGTTGCTGATCCTATTGATCTGGGACCATACTTTGAGAACCACTGCTCTAAACAATTATTTCAAAGTTCAAGATTAACAACCTTCATTCGTGTGTATCTATTATAATAAGGAAGAGCAAAACCTGGGATGAGGGCAGCCACTAATAGGGCATG
The DNA here is from genome assembly GCA_027257055.1 of Cephalopachus bancanus. Classification (NCBI taxonomy): domain Eukaryota; kingdom Metazoa; phylum Chordata; class Mammalia; order Primates; family Tarsiidae; genus Cephalopachus; species Cephalopachus bancanus. Next base: position 454,780 of record JAPVLO010000300.1, on the reverse strand, counting down.
GACCACTCAGAAATTCTCTCTACTTTCCTGCCAACCTGTCCTGTTTCCATATGGACACTACTCTCAAAATTGACTCCAAGCTTAGAGTGCCCCTCATTTGTTTTCTGAAGATATAATCGTGTTGTATAATCAAGTGTAAATATGTTACTGACATAAATTTAAGCCATTATTATCTGTGACCACACATGCATGGTTCACGGGACACAGTTTCCAATTATTGCAAAGAGAAGGCTTGCAAAGTGTAAGCCTCTGGACTTGCATCAACATCACCAAAGACATTCATTTGAGATGCAAATTCCCACTCCATCCTAGGAGAATCTGGAGATCCCGGGATATGGGACAATTTGTGCTTTTTTAAAGCACCACAGGTAATTTTTATGCACCCCAGCATTTCATATCTCTGGCCCAGGGAATAGGGCAGGACTGCAACACCAGTACGAAAATAGAGGTGGGCTGTTAAGCAGGGAGTAGTCACAGTACAGAACCACAAAACACAGCTGCCTATCACCACCGACTATCATTTATTAAGCAACCCCTAGGTACCCCGTGCTCTTGGGGGCACTTCATGTGTGTTACCCTCTTTATCCTCACAATACTATGATACAAATCAGGTGGCAGAGTTTAAGGAAGACAAACTAGTAAGAAATGGTACTGAGATTTGAACCTATGCTTGACTTTTTTGAACCTTTGTTCTTTTTCTGTTCCATGGTGCGTCCCTCACTGTTACATCTAAATGAGACAAGATTGGGTGAATCTCATACATGTACTGCCCTTTGAGTGGTGGGGAAGTGGTGATGCTGGCAGAATTATTGGTGATCATTCCATTGACGTGCTAAATGATGAAGAGGATTGGAATGGTTGAGTCATTGGTAAATCTGGTTGGTGATACAGAGAGGCAACCTGAATAGCTAGAGCCCAAGCAGAATTTTCAGTCTAAGTTGCTTAATTTGGCCACTAACAAAGCCTCATTTCTCAAACGACTATTCAGTTAACCATCTTCTGAGTCACCATCACAAAAAAAAAAAAAAAAGAGTCTGATTATGGAAACCCATCAGGCACCAAGAACAGCAAAGCATTTGGAGTCTGGGAAAGCCCAAAAGTAACATTGCCAAGATTTCCTTTCTTCTGATTTTCAAACCCATGTGTGCTTCTTGGAAAATTTAATCCACATGTTGTAAGATCATTTACATTTAGTGCATCAAAATGCAGCTTTGAAAGAACCATTGGATGTCTAAGAGGCCTGATGTACTTTCTTGCTTTGCTTTGTTTTTAAACATAAGCCTCTGTAAACACATGCTTTCCCACCCCATCCTCAATTTCTGAAGCTGGAAGTAATATTTTGTCAATAAAAACTAAGCCTGGAACCTGAAACAGGCAACCTCGGGCCTAACCTATAAGCCTATGAAAAGTGACAAGTTTGAAGTCTGTACAAATATGTTCTCTCATTTCCCAGAAAAGTCTGCTAGCAGCTGTGGGAAGAAAGCTCACCAAGCTGCAGATTCAGCCTCCTCCACAGACAGTCCTCCGCCTGGCAGGGGAACACAAGATGTATTCCAGACCTTTTGTTTTTTATTTTTAATTCAAAGAGAGCTCTGCCCACTTTTCTCAGGGTAGTATTCTGAAGCCCAACTTAGTGATTCATTCCAGTGAAATCCACAGGATACCAAACCATGATGAGTAGAGTCCAAACTGTTTCTGTCTCACTCTTGTGGAAGTCATTTCTCTGGGAAGAGCACCCCAGGCTCTGCCAAGTGCTAGTCACCTAGGACCTCTACAGGGACACCTGAAATAGAGGGGAAATGGTAGGTATTATCCGCAGCACAGTTCCAAGTCAGGAAAGAGTACTTATACCCAAACCCATTATCTATTTTTTATTTTATGTGCGCTCTTCTCCTTTTGTTTATTTGGTTGATTTTAATTGCTGCACAGCTTTTCCAAATTGAAGTTATTATTAAATTACTAGCATTGCTATACTATTTTCAACAGTCCTTCAAAAGCAAACCCAAATCCTGAGTGAATTTTTCCTAGCATGAGATTACATTTTAAGTCAAAAGTAATAAGTTGATAGAAAACAGTATGACAATTTTTAAGCAATTAAAAGTAGAATTGCCATATGATCCAGTAATTCCACTCCTGGATATATATTCAAAAGAATTGAAAGCAAGGTCTCAAAGAGATATCTGTACACCAATATTCATAGCAGCATTACTTACAATAGCCAGATGGTGGAAGCAGCCCAAGTGTCCATTGATGAATGAGTGAATAAACACCCATAGTGCAGTAACTCTTCACTTAATATTGTCACTAGGCCCTTGGAAACAGACTTTAAACAAAACAACATATAATGAAATCAATTTTACCATAGGCTAACTGATGTAAACAAAAGTTAAGTTCCCATAGCATATTTCTGATCACAAAAATATCACCAAACTTCTAAATGAAGGCTAAAACACTTCTAATATTAAACACTGAAATAAATGTAATCTATACATGCATTTAAGAAAGATTAATAAAAACAAGTAAGGTAATTATTTACCCACTTATTCCAGTTCAGGATTGTGAGTGACTCGAGCTCATCCTGGCAGCTCAGGGTATAAGGCAGGAACCCACTTCAGAAAGGCTGCCATCCCATCACAGACACACACACCCACACCTGGAACAATTTAGACACACCAGGTAACCTAATGCACGCATCTTTGGGATGTGGGAGGAAACCCATGTGGACACGGGGAGAACATGCAAGTCCCAGCCAAGATTCAATTTCTTATTATCTCATCAATCTTTTAACAAAATGACATTGACCGAAACAAAATTATCCAGACCCAAGCTGCACCATAATGCTAAGTAAAATAAATCAGTCATGGAAGGACAAATACTGAATGACTCCATTTACAAGAAGCACCTAGAGTAGTCAAATCATAGAGATAGAAAGTAGACTGATGGCTGCCAGGGGGAGAGAAAATGAGAGATTATTTAATGGGTGCAGAGGTTCAGTTTGCAGGATTAAGGTTCTGGAGATGGATGGTGGTGATGATTGCACAACAATGTGAATGCACTCAATGTCACTGAACTGAACACTTAAAATGATTAAGATGGTGAATTTTAGGTTATGTAAATTTTACCACAGTTTTTTTTTTTTTTTTTTTTGAGTTGGAGTCTCACTCTGTCGCCCAGACTGTAGTGCAGTGGCCGCTCCCGGCCATTGCAGCCTCGACCTGCTGGGCTCTGGCGATCCGTCCGCCTCAGCCTTCCGAGTAGCTGGAATTACAGGCACGCACTACCACACCCGGCTAATTTTTTTATTTTATTGTAGAGATGAGGTCTCACCTGCCCAGGCGGGACTCGAACCTGCGGGCTCAGGCAATCTACTCACCTCAACCTCCCAAAGGTGCGGAATTACAGGCTGAGCCACCGAGCCCGGCTCACAGTTTTTTATAAAAGAAAAAAAATAGTTTGAGCCTGAGTAGGTGAAGAGTGGCTAGACTTAAGGCTATTTTGCAGCTTACCAGTATCCATGTTGGGAAGTTTAATCTTGCTTTGTCCTAAGCCTTGGACATTTTATAAGTGGATAAGAACACTAATGTGTTCTGTGGTCTCTTATTATATCTTTATTTTTGTGGTCAGTATTTCTTAGTCTTAATATTTGTGTAGGGCTTCTAGGGTCTTCCTGAGAAACTCACTTTGAGAAGTAATCCATTAAATAGTTCATTTCCTTCCTCCCACCCCCAAATATGAGAAATAATAAAGTCTTTCAGGAAAAGGTGGCAAAAAAAATCCAAAAATAAATGAAATCAAGTAAAAAATATATGAGCACAGACTCTTACTATAATCTTTTAAAAAATGGTGGCCATTTAAAAAGAGAGAAAAATTCAAAGCTGACTTGATATTCCTACCTTACTTCTCCAATGTACCCCTCCAAGTCAGCAGAAGAGAAAAAAAAGAAGTGGAAAACTTTCCTTGAGTTAAGGAATTTAGGGTTGGGTTGTATTTTTATTTTATGTGCATTATTCTTTAAAATATGGTTATACTCTAGAGTTTTGGCAAAGAATGGTAATCAATCCCTTGATTCCCTTTGACTTCCACTTTTGACCTTCATTCATAACATTTTGAAAGAGGCAATAATTGAGATAACCCTTGTAGAAATGGAGAGACAGCACTAGCTCATTCCAGAACAAAGCAATTGTAAAACAAGAGCCAATGTCTGTAGCATCAGAAGGGGCGGGGAAATAAAAACAAATTTAACAAGGATGACAGCAACAACAACAAAAATAGAGATAAAATGCGGAAAGAATTTAGGGAGAAAGTGTATGGGAATACATGAAGGTATCTAGAGACTACTGATACGGAAAGAAGCAGCTTAGAGAAATGGTAGAAGAAAGTTTTTGTTGCCGGATTAAACCAAACCCTAGGGGCCAAGTATATGAACTGTTACATTCACCTTGTAGTTACATGTTTGGGAAGTCAAGGTAGAAATCAGAAAGATTTGAGCGTTGATCAGGGGAAAGCTTTTGGTGAAAATTTGAATCTTTGCCACTGGAAAAGTTCAAGGAATGACTGATCAGAGAATCTCTGAGCCATTCCCTGTCATCCTTCCAGGATGCACCTAAACTCTCCCACAGTAAGTTCCTTCTTCAATACCATATCCATAGAGATAAACCACAACCTTCATTTGATTCTTAGCCACTGCCTGATCAAACAGGAAGCTCATCCTAATGTCTACGGAATTCAAACTGCGGAAGGTCGAAGTCTGGCCAGCACACAATGAGTCAGTTGCCATTACCCAGAGGAGTGAGTTAGGGCAACCACTTTGGACAATATGTTGTTTTGGAAGTGAGGATTTAATTTACAACAGTTGAGCCTGGGAACATGGTGTGCTTTATATAAAGCAGAAAATAAATAAAAGATTTCAAGGAATTCCTTTCCCACATGACCAATTCAAAAACCCAAGCTGGCCAACCCAATTACTAAATGGATTCAATGAGTACTCATTAACTCCAAATTTAAAAATACAACACACATGAAACTATTTTAGAAGTTTTTTTTCTCTCAAAAAGGGAAGTCACTGAAATAGAGACAACTGACCACATTAATTTGGTATTTATCAAGTGTGAGTTTTCAAATTACATAACAAAGCCACCAGAAAGAATTAGCATTTTTTTGTAGGAGGAGGAGCAGAGAACATAAGAACATTACTTACAATAGCCAAAAAGTGGAAGAAACAACCCAAATTTCTATCAGCTGATGAATGGATGAATGAATGTGGTATGCTCATACAGTGGAATATTATTCAGCTGCAAGAAGGAATGAAGTTCTGATAGTTCTATAGCAGGGGTCCTCAACCCTGGACCACGGATTGGTCCATGGTCTGTTAGGAACCAAGTCACACAGTAGGAGGTGAGTGACAGGTGAGCGAAGTTCCGCCTTCTGTCAGATCAGTGGTGGTATTAGATTCTCATAGAAATGCAAACCCTATTGTGAACTAAGCATATGTGGGATCTGGGTTGTATGCTCCTTATGAGAATCTAATGTCTGATGACTCCCTGCCGCACCCCATGGAAAAATTGCCTTCCATGAAATTGGTCCCTGATGCCAAAAAAAGGTTGGGGACCACTTTCTACAACACTGATGAATCTTGAAAACATAGGTCTGGTGTCTTTCACTTAGCATATTGCACAAGTTCATTTATATGAGATGTCCAGATTAGGTAAATCTATACATAGAGAGAATAGACTTGTGGTTATAAGGAAGCAGGGAAAGAGGAATTTGGAAGTGCTTATTAGTGGGCAAGATATTTATTTTGAGAGTGATAAAAATATACTTGAATTTTCTATTTTCCATGCTTACCATTGAGAAAGACTTTTGTGAAGTACAGCATTGTGAATATACTAAAAACTATTTAATTGTATATTTTATTTTATTTTTTTATTTTTTTTGAGTTGGAGTCTCGCTTGGTCGCCCAGACTGGAGTGCAGTGGCTGCTCCCGGCTACCGCAGCCTCGACCCGCTGGGCTCCGGTGATCCTTCCATCTCAGCCTTCCGAGTAGCCGGATTTACAGGCGTGTGCTACCACACCCGGCTGATTTTTTGATTTATTGTAGAGATGAGGTCTCGCTGCCCAGGCAGGTCTCGAACCCGCGAGCTCAGGCAATCCACTCACCTCAGCCTCCCAAAGGCGCAGGATTACAGGCTGAGCCACCGAGCCCGGCTTGTATATTTTAAAATGGTAGATTTTTGTCATGTAAATATTATATCAAAAAATGTTTTAAATAGTATTGTGATTTTTAAAAAGAGCACTTATCTCCCAGAGACATATGAGGAAGGACCCCCAAAATCCCAGAATTTATTTATAAAAATTTGTGTATTTATTCTTACATGTTTAAACTTCAGTCATCTTAAAAGTACTCTCCATTTGATGCAATACACCTATTGAGATGCTTTTTCTACTGCTTAAGCAGTTTTTAAACTCATCCATTTTAATGCCTTTTAGTGCTTCTGCCATTTTTTGTTTCACCTCTTCCATGTCAACAAAACATTTCCCTTTAAGGATTTTTTCATCCAGAGAAACAAAAGAAAAAGTTGCTCAGGGTGAGATCCAGTGAGTAGGGAGGGTGGGGCATGGGGGAGGTCATGCAATTTTTGGTCAAAAACTGTTGAACACTCAGACCGGTAAAGGCAGATGTGCTCATAAATCACCAATATCATGAAATGGGCAAATGCACTGAAAGAATCTCAAAAAAAAAAAAAAAAATTGACTAAGGTCTAATGCAGCCTCTCACAACAACACTAGCTGGTACACTGATACTGATGGGTATGTAGAACACTTACCTAGTGAGAGAAGCCTGTACGACAAGGGGCCTGCCCTCCAAAAAATAATTCTGGAATTTCTTTTGCCCCCCCTCCCCATATACTATAATTGTGGATGACATGATGATATCTGGAATTCTTTTTGTTTTGTTTTGGTTTGGTTTTTTTGAGTTGAAGTCTCACTCTGTCGCCCAGACTGGAGTGCAGTGGCCGCTCGACCTGCTGGGCTCCTGCGATCCTTCCGCCTCAACCTTCCATGGAGCTGGAACTACAGGCGCGTGCTACCACACCTGGCTAATCTTTTTTGATTTATTTTAGAGATGAGGTCTCACCAAGTTGCCCAGGCGGGTCTCGAACCCGCGTGCTCAGGTAATCCACTCACCTCGGCCTCCCAAAGCAGGGGATTACAGGCTGAGTCACCCAGCCCGGCTTGGAATTCTTTTTGCAAAAATCTAGCGAGGTAATGGTGGGTGGTAGTGTTTGGAATTGCAAGGATATGGATGAAACAAGATTGGCTGTGTGTTCGTATTTGTTGAAGTTGGGTGATGAGTACATGAGGGTTTGTTATATTATCCTCCCTACTTTTGTTTAATTTCTTAAAATTTTATTTTATCATGGAGATGTGGGGTACATGTAAGGATTAACTACACACGTAGGCTGCGTGCAGGTGAAGTTTGGGCCTCTAACTGACCCTCACTTCCCATGATTGAGGATCAGATATGCTTGTGTTTACATGCCTCCCTCCCCCAGCAGTGTCCAGTGGTTGCAACTCCTTCTCTTGTGCTAATGTGACTGCTGTTCAGGGTCTGCTTAGAAGTGAAAGCATGTGGTATTCAGTTCTTTGCTTCTGTGATAGATCACCAAGTACCATGGTCTCCAACTCCAACCAGTTCACTGTGAAGTCCATGATTTTGTTCCTCTTTATGGCTGCATAGTATTACATTGTGCTTAGGCACCACATTTTCTTTATCCAGTCCACTTTTGATGGGCAGTGGGGTTCATTCCCTGTTTTTGCTATTGTGAATAGTGCAGCTATAAACGTGAGCGTGGGAATATCTTTTTTTACAATGATTTATGTTCCTCTGGATATATTCCCAGGTGAGGTATTGCTGGATTGTATGGAAGGTCAATGTTTAGTTCCTTTAGGCATCAGCATACTGCTTTTCATAGAGGTTGAACTAGCCTGCGCTCCCACCAACAGTGTAGAAGCATTCCTTTTCTGCACACCCTCGCCAGCATCTGTTGTTTTTTGAGTTGTGGATGAGGGCCATTCTTACTGGAGTTTGGTGGTATCTCATGGTGGTTTTGATTTGCATTTCTCTGATGATTAGTGAGACTGGACATTTTTTCATGTATCTGTTAGCTGATTGTATATCCTCTTTGGAGAAATGTCTCTCCATGTCCTTTGCCCACTTTTTGATAGGATTGTTTGTTTTGTTCTCTTTTGCTCATTTGAGTTTCCTGTAGATCCTGGATATTAGGCCTCTGTCAGATATATAATTACCAAAAAATTTTTCCCATTCTGTGGGTTGTCTGTCCACTGTCTTGATGATTTCTTTTGCTGTGCAAAAGCTTTTCAGTTTGATAAAGTCCCAATTGTCCATCATATCTTTTATGGCAGTTGCTTTCAGGGATTTGATCAAGAATTAGTTGCCTACTCCAATGTGCATAAGAGTATTTCCATTGTTTACTCCTAGGATTCTTATAGTTTAAGGTTTTAAATTTAGGTCTTTGATCCATTTGGAGTTGTTTTTTTTTTTAAATATGGCAATAGGTAGAGTCACTGTTTCATTCTTCTGCATGTGGTCAACCAATTTTCCCAGCACCATTTGATAAATATGGTCTTCTGTCCCAAGTGGTTGTTATTAGTGGCTTTGTTGAAGATGAGTTGGTTGAGAGATTGAGTTTTTGTTTTCATAATCTCTGTCCTGTTCCATTGGCCTGTGTGTCTATTCTTGTACTAGTACCAAGCTGTTTTGGTTACTGTATCCTTGTAGCAAAGTTTAAAGTCTGGAAGTGTGATTCCTCCCACTTTGTTACTTTTGCTCAGTATTGTTTTGGCTATTTCTGCTCTTTTTTGTTTCAATATGAATTTCTGTCAAAGTCTGAGAAACATGATGTTGGTAATTTGATGGATATTGTGTTGAATCTGTAGATTGCCTTGGGTAGGGTGGACATCTTGACAATATTCATTCTTCCAATCCATGAGCATGGAATGTTTTTCCATTTGTTAGTGTCACCTTTATTTCTTTGAACAGCATTATGTAGCTCTCGTTGTAAAGGTCTTTCACTTTTCTGGTTAGGTGAATGTCATTACTTTTGTATGGGTTTGAATTTTTCCATAAGTAAATGTTTAAAATCAACCAGTTGATTTCTGTTAGGTTACAGATGAATTGACCTTTCACAATAATTAAAGAGTCTCAGCGTTGTAAGGCATAGATGGGAGCTTACAGATCATCAAATCTGGCTCTTTCTTTTTATATAAATGTTAGGATTGGCATACATAGAGAGAAAAAATTGTTTGCCCAAATGATCAGAGTTAGGTCTAGAACAGGACTCTACAATTTTGTTTTATTTATTTATTTTTTTAAATCAATATTTTTTATTATGATATTGTGGGGTACAGTTAAGGGTTAGGTATACAAATATGCTTCATTCTACAATTTTGTTTTAAATACTTAGTTTTTCAGAGTAGTTTTAGTTTCACAGCAAAACTAGGAGGAAGGTACAGAGATATCTCATATACCTCCTTCCTTCCCCCAAGGTATATTGGTTTCCCTTTCCATCAGCATCTTGCACCAGAGTGATATATCTGTTGCAATTGATAAACCTACATTGACACATCATTTTCACCTGGATTCCATAGTTTATACTAGGGTTCATTCTTGGTATTGTACCTTCTATGGGTTTGGACAAACATATAACAACATGTACCCACTATTATAGTACCATACAGAATATTTTCACTGTCCTATAAATCTCCTGTGCTCTGTGGATTATGCATGTGTGAGTGCAGGGGGTATATGGGATATCTCTGTATCTTCCCCCCAATCTTGCTGTGAATCTAAAACTTCTTTTTTAAAAAGTTTTTTTTTTTTTTTTTGAGTTGGAGTCTCACTCTGTCGCCCAGACTGGAATGCAGTGGCCGCTCCCGACTACTGCAGCCTCGACCTGCTGGGCTCCAGTGATCCTTCCACCTCAGCCTTCCAAGTAGCCGGAATTACAGGCATGCGCAACCACACCCAGCTGATTTTTTGATTTATTGTAGAGATGAAGTCTCGCTTGCCCAGGCGGGTCTCGAACCTGCGGGCTCGGGCAATCCACTCACCTCAGCCTCCCAAAGGCGCGGGATTACAGGCTGAGCCACCGAGCCTGGCTTAAAAATCCTCTGTGCTCTGCTCTCTTCCTCCCCACAACCTCTGAAAAACACTTATCTTTTTACTGTCTCCATAGTTCTGCCTTTTCAAAATGTCGTATAGTTGAAATAATATAGCAGGTAGCCTTTTCAGAATGACTTCTTTCATTTAGTAATATGCATTTAAGTTTCCTCCATGTCTTTTCAGGACTTGGTAGCTCATTTCTTTTTAGCTCTGAATAATATCTCGTTGTCTGGAGGTTACCACAGTTTATTTGTCCATTCACCTACTGAGGAGCATCTTGGCTGCCTCCAAGTTTTGGAAATTATGAATAGAGCTACTATAAACATTCCTGTGCAGATTTTTGTGGGAAGATAAGTTCTCACCTCCTTTGGATAAATACCAAAGAGTGTGATTGCTGAATTGTATGGTAAGAATATGTTTATGTTTAATTTTGTGAAAAATCACCAAACTGTCTTTCAAAGTAGCTGCACAATTTTGTTTTCTTACCAGCAATAAATCAGAGTTTCTATTGCTCCACAACCTCACCAGCATTTGGTGTCATCAGTGTTCTGAATTTTGACCACTCTAATATGTGTGTAGTGGTATCTTATTGTTATTTTAATTTGCATTTCCTGGATGACATATGATATGGAGCATCTTTTTATATACTTGTTTGCCATCTGTATGTCTTTTTTGGTGAGATATCTGTTAAAATCTTTGGCCTCAAGGCAAGAGGATTGCCTGAGTTCAGGGGTTCGAGACCAGGCTGGGCAACTTGGTGAGACCTTGTCTCTACAAATAATTAAAAAAAAATAAGCCCAGCATGGTAGTGCACACCTGTAGTTCCAGCTACTTGGAAGGCTGAGGGGAAAGGATTGCCTGGGCCCAGCAGGTCAAGACTGCAGTGACCTGAGCAGCATGCCGCTGCACTCCAGCTTGGATGACAGAATGAGACTCCAACTCAAAAAAAAAAAAAAGATCTTTGGCCCATTTTTAAACTGGGTTGTTTTTTCTTAGTGTTGCCTTTTAAGAATTCTTTTTATATTTTGGATAATAATCCTTTATCAGCTATGTCTTTTGCAAGTATTTCCTCCCAGTCCAAAGCGTGTCTCTTCATTCTCTTTTAGTATATTTTGCAGATAAGATTTTTAAATGATTATATCAAGAGGCCGAACCTATGCCTGATTGGTATCCTAGAAGAAGAAAAGGAAATGGAGAACAACTTGGAGCAAGTATTCCAGGAGATAATCCAATAAAACTTTCCCTATCTTGCCAAAGATGTGACCAACCAAGCACAAGAGCTACAGAGAACTTCCACAAGACATCAAATGAGAATACCAACCTCTAGAAACATAATATTCACAAAGTAGGCACAAAAGAAGAAACCCTAAAGGCAATAAGAGAGAAAGGACAGACTACCTACCAGGGAAAACCAATCAGAATAGTAGCAGACCTATTGGCAGAAACACTATAAGCAAGAAGGGACTAGAGTCCAATATTCAAAGTCCTCAAAGATAAACAATTTCAACCAAGAATATCCTACCCAGCCAAGCTCAGCTTCATCAGTGATGGAGAATTAAAATCCTTCCCAGGCATCTAATCCCTAAGAGATTATGCAACTTCTAGACCAGCTGTACAGGAGACACTTAAAAAGGAATTAAGCAAAGAAGAAAGAAAAAAAAAGAATGATCACACACTTTCCAAGAGAACAGTAGAGCACAGAATCAACAGAGAATACAACGCAACAAGAAACTTGAAAACATACACATACATCAACACCAAAGCTAAAAGAAAACAAGCAAACAAATAAAAAAACTTTATAAGAACCTTATGACAGGGATAAAAAAATCACATTTCAATAGTTAGCCTGAATGTGAATGGATAAAATACACCACTGAAAAGATGCAGAATGAGAGACTGGATAAGAAACCATGACCCAATTATTTGCTGCATCCAGGAAACTCATCTTACCACAAGGAATGCACACAGACCCAAAGTTAAAGGATGAAAAATGAGTTTCCAGGCAAATAGATCACAAAAGAAGACAGGAATCACAATCTTAATATCAGACAAAACAACCTTTAAGCTATCAAAAATTTAAAAATATACAAAAAGGACACTACATAATGATAAAAGGTTCAATCCATCAACAAGAAATATCCATCCTAAACATGTATGCACCCAACACAGGAACACCAGCATTTTTTTTTTTTTGAGTTGGAGTCTCACTCTGTCACCCAGACTGGAGTTCAGTGGCCACTCCCGGCCACCGCAACCTCGACCTGCTGGACTCTGGTGATCCTTCTGCCTCAGTCTTCCAAGTAGCTGGAACTATAGGTGCATGCTACCATGCCCAGCTAATTTTTTGATTTATTGTAGAGATGAGGTCTTGCCAAGTTGCCCAGGTGGGTCTCGAACCTGCGGGCTCAGGCAATTCACTCACCTCAGCCTCCCAAAGTGCGGGATTACAGGCTGAGCCACCGAGCCCGGCTGAACACCAGCATTTATAAAGCAACTACTAAATAAGCAAAAAAAAAGGATATTGACTCTAACACCATGATAGCAGGAAACTTGAATACCCCACTAACAGCCCTAAATAGATCATCAAGGCAAAAAAAAAAAAAGAAAATCAACAAGGAGATCCAGAACCTAAATTTGACACTCACCCAAATGGACTTAATAGACACCTACAGATTATTCCACCCAGCAACCACAGAATATACATTCCACTCATCACCACATGGAAAGTACTCTAAGATCAATCACATCCTTGGCCATAAATCAAGCATAAACAAATTCCATAAGGTTGAAATATTGCCATGCACCTTCTCAGACCACAGTGGAATAAAAATAAATATCAACACCAACAAAATTTCCCCAAAGCCCACAAAGACATGGATACTAAACAGGTTGATGCGGAACACTACTGGGTCAACGCTGAAATCAAAGTAGAAATTAAAAGATTCTTGGAAGCCAGGCTCAGTGGCTCAGCCTGTAATCCCGTGCTTTGGGAGGCTGAGGTGAGTGGATTGCCTGAGCCCAGGGGTTTGAGACCCGCCTGGGCAACTTGGCGAGACCTCATCTCTACAATATATCAAAAATTATCCGGGTGTGGTAGCCCACACCTGTAGTTCCAGCTACGTGGAAGGCTGAGGCAGAAGGATCACTGGAGCCCCGCAGGTCAAGGCTGTGGTGGCAGGGAGTGTGCCACTGCACTCCAGTCTGGGTGACAGAGTGAAACTCCAACTCAAAAAAAAAAAAAAAAGATTCTTGGAAACAAATGAAAATGAAGAAACATCTTACCAAAGCCTCTGGGAGGCCATGAAAACAGTTCTAAGAGGGGGATTTATATCTCTATGAGCACACATCAAGAAAATGGAAAGATCACAAGTTGAGAACCTAACAAATTACCTAAGGGAGCTGGAAAGGGAAGACCACCAACACCCTAACTTTAACAAAAGAGTCCAAATCACCAAAATAAGAGCCCAAATACAGGATAGAGAAGACAAAAAACCCATAGAAAACGTCAACAAAAATAAAAAAGCTTGTTCTTTGAAAGAATTAATAAGATTGATGGACCCCCCTAGCCACAATGACCAAGAAAAAGAGAGGAAAAAACCCAAATAAAAATAATCAGAAATACAAAAGATCAAATCACAACTGACCCTGAAGAAATACAAAAGATTATCAGAGATTACATGCATACCTGTATGGAAATAAACTTGATAACCTAAATGAAATGTAGGACTTTCTGACATCACACATCCTCCCCAGGTTGAAACGAGAAGACATTGAGGAACTAAATAGATCAATAACAACCCAGGAAATTGACTCTGTCATACGAAAACTACCTACAAAAAAAAGCCCTGGACTGGATGGCTTTCCAACAGATTTCTATAAAACATACAAAGAGGAGCTGATACCAATCCTATTGAAAGTATTCCAGGTAATTGAGAAAGGTGGAATTCTCCTCAAATCATTTTATGAAGCTAACATCACACTGATACCCAAACTGGGTAAAGAACCAACAACAAAAAAAAAGAGAACTACAGTCAATATCCTTTATGAACATAGTTGCAAAAATCCTCAACAAGATTCCAACAAATCAAATCCAAAAACACATCTCAAAAATCATCCACCATGAAGTAGGCTTCATCCCCAGGATGCAGGGCTGGTTCAACATTTGCAAGACCATAAATCTAATTAAATACATCAACAGATGTAAAAACAAGAACCACATGATTATATCATTAGATGCAGAAAATGCTTTTGATAAAATCCAGCATCCCTTCTTGATAAAAACCCTCAAACACCTAGGTATAGAAGGAACATACCTCAAAATAGTAAGTGCCATCTATGATAAACCCACAGCTAACATATTGCTAAATGGACAGAAACTGGAAACATTTCCCCTAAAAACAAGGATAAAAAATGGCTGCCCACTCTCACCCCTCTTGCTCAACATTGTGTTGGAAGTCCTAGTTAGGGCAATTAGACAAGATAAGGAAAGCAGGGTATCCAAACAGGAAAAGAGGAAGTCAAGTTATCCCTCTTTACTGATGATATGATCCTACACCTTGAAAATCCAAGAGAATCTGTCAAAAACTTGCTTGCACTGATAAAGGATTTGGGAAAAGTCTCAGGGTACAAAATAAATGTGCAAAAGACAGTTGCATTCCTATACACCACCACCAAGCAGGCTGAGACCCAAATAAAAAGCACAATCCCATTCACAATAGCTACAAAAAAAAAAAAAAAAATGAATACCTTGGCATCTTCCTAACCAGAGAAGTGAAAGACCTTTACAGTGATAACTACAAAGCACTGCTCAAAGAAATCCAAGAAGACACAAACAAATGGAAAAATATTCCATGCTCATAGATAGGAAGACTCAACATTGCTAAAATGTCCATCCTACCAAAGGCAATCTACAGATTTAACACAATACTCATTAAGTTACCAATATCATTCGTCTCAAACCTGAAAATGATAATACAGAAATTCATATGGAAATGGAAATGACCATGAATAGCCAAAAAAATCCTTAGCAAAATAAACAAAGCAGGAGGTATCACATTTCCAGACTTCAAACTTTACTATAAGGCTACAGTAATCAAAACAGTCTAGTTTTGGTACAAGAAAAAGCATATAGACCAATGGAACAGGATAGAGATTCCAGAAGCAAAGCCTCAATTTCTCAACCAACTCATCTTTGACAAAGCCTCCAACAACAACCACTGGGGAGAGGAGAACCTATTCAGTAAATGGTGCTGGGAAAACTGGCTGACTGCATGCAGAAGATTGAAATAGGACCCCTACCTATCACCGTACACAAAAATTAACTCTAAATGTATCAAAGACCTAAACATGCAACCTCAAACTACAAGAATCTTAGAAAACGCAGGAGACACCCTTAATTGGAACTGGCAACCAATTCCTTATCAGAACCCTACGTTCCCATACCATAAGAAATAAGATAGACAAGTGGGACTTCATCAAACTGACAAGCTTCTGCAAAGCAAAAAAAAACTGTCAAGAGAGCAAGAAGACAGCCCACAGAATGGGAAAAGATATTTTGTCAGATATCTGACAAAGGCCTAATATCTAGGATCCACAAGAAACTCAAATGTGCCAAAAGGAAAAAAGCAAACAGCCCCCTTAAAAAGTGGGCAAAGGACATGAATAGACACTTCTCAAAAGAAGATATACAGGTAGACAAAAAAACGCATGAAAAAGGGCTCAGCCTCTCTAATCATCAGAGAAATACAAATCAAAACCACACTGAGATACCACCTAACCCAGTAAGAATGGCTATCTTTAATAAAACAAACAACAACAGATGCTGGAGAGGATGCAGAGAAAAATGAATGCTTCTACACTGCTGGTGGGAATGCAAACTAGTAAAACCTCTTTGGAAGACAGTGTGGCAATTTCTGTTAGAACTAGAAATTGACCTTCCATAGGACCCAGCAATTCCCCTATTAGGAATATGCCCAGAGTAACTCAAGTCATTCTACAAAGGAGATACCTGCACACATATGTTTGTTGCAGCTCTATTCACAATAGCAAAAACATGGAACCAACCATGCTGCCCATCAAAGCTGGACTGGATTTAAAAAATGTGGTACAAATACACAGTGGAATATTATGCAGCCATATACAAGGACAAACATATGAACTTTGTAGTAACTTGGATGGATTTAGAGTCAATCATACTCAGTGATCAATCACAGAAACAAAGAACAGAGTACCATATGTTCTCACGCATAAACGGACCTTAAGCAATTATCATAACACTATAACACTATAAGAAAGGGATTGGCAGTAGTGGGAAACTGCCAGGGGGAGGGAGGTGGGATTGGCAGTTGGGGGAAACTGTTAGGGGAGGGAGGGGCACACTTCATCAACAAAGGTACCTGCATAATCAACATTTGTATACCTAACCCTGAATTGTGCCCCACATCTTTAAAATTTTTTAAAGAAAATTTTTTTGAAAATGTTAATGAAGTGCAACTTATCAATTCTACCTTTCTTGGATTATGCCTTTGGTATTGCATCAAAATAGTCATCACCAACCATCTAGATTATCCCATATTATCTTCCAGGGGTTTTGTAAGTTAGCATTTTGCATTTAGATCTGTGATTCACTTGTAGTTAATTTTTGTGAAGAGCTTGTGTCTAGATTCATTTGTTTGCATATAAATATCCAGTTAATTTTATTGTTTTTGCTATTTGTAAAAAATCACTTGACTATATTTATGTGGGTCTATTTCTGTGCTCTGTATTCTGTTTCATTAATTTATCTGTCTTTTCTTTCACCAGTACCACACTGTCTTGATTACTGTGGCTTTCTTTTTTTTTTTTTTTGAGTTGAAGTCTCACTCTGTCGCCCAGACTGGAGTGCAGTGGCCGCTCCCGGCCACCGCAGCCTCGCCTGCTGGGCTCCGGAGATCCTTCCGCCTCAGCCTTCCAAGTAGCTGGAATTACAGGCATGCGCTACCACGCCCGGCTGATTTTTTTGATTTACTGTAGAGATGAGGTCTTGCTGCCCAGGCGGGTCTCGAACCCGCGGGCTCAGGCAATTCACTCACCTCAGCCTCCCAAAGGCGCGGGTTTACAGGCTGAGCCACTGAGCCCGGCTACTGTGGCTTTCTAATAAGTTTTGAAGTTGGGTAGAATCAGTACTCCAACTTTTATCTTCTTCTTCAATATTGTGTTGGCCATTTTGGGTTGTTTGCTTTTATATATAAGCTTTAGAATCAGTTTGGCGATATTCACAAAAATGAGTTGTTAAAATTTTCATGGGATTGCATTGAATCTATAATTCAAGTTGGAAGACCTAACAGCTTGACAATATTGAGATAATAAATAAACCTCTCAATTTATTTAGTTCTATTATTTCTTTCAACAGAGTTTTGTAGTTTATCTCATATAGATCTTGTACATTTTTTAAGGAATATACCCAGTGCAAATGGTATTGAGTTTTAAATTTTGAAATCCACTTTTCATTGCTCATATATAGGAAAGCACTTGTCTTTCCTTTCCAAACAAGGTTTGTATTCTATAACCTTGTTATAATCACTTATTTATTCCAGGGGTGTTTTTTCTCTTTTCTTTCTTTTTTTCTTTTTTTGGTCAATTCTTTTGGATTTTCTACATGTTTTCTGTAAAGAGCCATATAGTAAATATTTTAGGTTTTTCAGGCCAGTTTTTGTTCCAACTATTAAACTCTACTCTTAAGCAGAGTAAGTTTTTTTTGTTAAGCAGGAAAGTAGTCATAGACAATATGTAAAAAAATGAGTGTGACTGTGTTCCAATACAACTTTATTTGCTGATTTCATCATTCATTATATCATTACTGTATGTATGTATGTATGTATGTATTTTCAGATGGTGGTTGGGCCAGATTTGTTTGGTTCATGAGCTATAGTTTGCCAATTCCTAGCCTAAAAGAAGTGAATTATCCAGACTCTAATTCCTGTTTCCTTTTCACTGACCTAAGTTACAAAAGAAACAAAACAAAACAAAAAAAACCCTGGAAATTTCTATACTAAATGACTAGCAGTCACAAATGAAGACTCAAGTAATAACAACAGCATCCTTGATCAGAGCCTTCCTGCCCTATCCGTTCCTCACATCTCAATTTTGATCTACAAATTATATATGTATGGGAGCATCTTCAAATCACTTTGTTCTGTGACATAAATGTCATTGAAAACAGCACAGCACAAGTAAAAATAAACCCAACCTCCAAATTAAATTGAAAATAGGAGGATAAAAGGAGAAAGTGTTTGAGGGAAACTCCTTTCAAAAGGAGATAGTATCATAGATGAGCCCAGGCATAATTATTTTTAAGTCAGTCTTTTGGTTTTAAATAATTTAGAAAAAATTGATGTTAATTAACAAAAATAAATGAGTTAGTAAAGATAATATCTAATATTTAATGATGTTTCCATTTGTATCAGACATTCTTATATAATACAGGCACTATCACTTTGTACCTTTCAAAATCCCAAAAACTCTCCCGGTAAATGCAACTATAAATCCTAGACAGAGTGTATGGGACAGCTACTTGAGAACTCTGGAACATAAATGGTAGCAGGCTGATTGAAGTGGGCCATCAAACTGGTGGTGCTTTCCGTTTTTATCTTCTCTGGTATTCCCTGGCCTAAACTTAATGCAGTCTTTAACTGGGGAGTGGGTATTGGTATGGAGAGAGAGAGAGAGAGAGAGAGAGAGAGAGAGAGAGAGAAGACCAGCCCTCTAGATCTGACTCGGAAGGAGAAAAGAGAACTTCTAAAACTCCAAGATGATTCAGAAATCCTCCTCCCTCTTTTCCCTTCTCCCCATTTTCTTGCATCCCACAATTCCATGGCAATGGCAGTAGCAGTCACAATTCAACAGGAGCCAAAACCGCGAGAGAAGGGAACTTTTCTCTCCAGTCCATGAAGCTATGCTCCCAAGAAGATGGAGCAAACTCTGCTGCTTTTTTTTTTCTCTGTCTTCAATCTTCTACCACTTGGTCCCATGGACGGCAGTCGGACAAGTAGTACCTTAGCATTCTGGTCAAAGGCATAAAGAGGGAAACCTGAGAATCAGAAGTTATTGGAAAATTTCAGGGAGGAACGAACTCGTGAAAGTGACTCCATAAAGTTGTTTGTGAACTACTGAGCCTTATCTTTAGCTCGGCATGTGTGGAACTGAACCAGTGGTAGACCGCTACCCATGTCACAGGCTGACCACTGGGTGGTGCACATATGGGTGAGTGGGCAGACGTGACTATACAAAGACAGCAGGAGGGAGTTTTGCCAAGTATGGAACTGTTGTTCTGTATCCTGATTGTGGTGGTACATGAATCCGCAAAGATGTTGAAATTTATACCACTGAACACCAAAAATGTATTTGACTTATTTCTGCATGATCATTTAAAAAATAGAATGAATAGCAACAAAATCACAGTGAGATCTTGTCCCTCTGAAGGTCCTTGAATGTAAACATAAGAAGTGACTCCTGCTAACTTAGCCAGAAAAGGGTTTTACTTGAAGACTGTTGATTGGCTCACAGAATTGACAAAAAGGGGAAAGAGTAAGGACCAAGAAGGTGACACAGCATAAATGCTCTGGCTAGGACCCCTCATTGGCGTTGCCAACACTAGGTTGTTCAGTTCTAACATAGCCAATTGTGTTCTCTCTGCTGGGGGCAGGGAATGTCTGGACCCTTTGGCTTCCATAGAGATTCCCAGAATGACCAAGGGAACAACAGCTATAAACAGGAGGAGTGTTCAGATGTCAGCTGGCAGAAATAAATAAATACAATTCTATTATTAGCCCTTTCTATAGATGAGAAAACTAAGGTGTGTAAAATTTATGTAACTTCCCTGAGTTCGCACAACTTGTGCTCCTAACTACTACACGACAGCTGGAAATGTCTCTGGCCTCAGGAGAGCTTTGTGGAAACCATAGTGCCTATTTGAAAACAAAGAAGAGAAGGAATTTGAAGCAGAAACTCCAACTTCCACCTGGCTCTGCAATTCAAGAGAATGCTAACCCAGCTGTTTTTTTTTTTAACTTTGAAATAGAAACATTGAT
Organism: Cephalopachus bancanus; assembly: GCA_027257055.1. Lineage (NCBI taxonomy): Eukaryota > Metazoa > Chordata > Mammalia > Primates > Tarsiidae > Cephalopachus > Cephalopachus bancanus. The sequence goes on along the minus strand of JAPVLO010000300.1, from coordinate 434,529 downwards.
TTTTTTTTTAGTATATTCTGCATCTGATATATTCCCTAATGAAGTAGCACCCAAATTTTCTTTATCATATACTGTCAGCAAATATTTTTGAGCATTACTCCTAATACATGTGTTTATTTATAAATTATATATACTATAATATTTATGCATTGTGTGCAACAAAAATGATGAAATAACAATATTTTTTAAATAGCACAGAATCACTTTTTATGTCATTAAGATGTTAGTAAAATGAGCAAGTTACTGAATATGCTTCAAATATCCTAAATTTAGCTTATTTTTATACTAGACGTTAATGGCTGTCATAATTAGAAAAAATTCACAAAGATCTAAATCCAAATGAAAAAAGTTTATCATTGGCTATGTTTATTAAACCACGGTTCTTATTTTTTAAATCCCACCTACCAGTTACACAAAGGGTTTTGGGGTGGGGTAATTTAGTTCATAAATTTCCATTTCTGCTATTTTGGGGCAAACAATTCGATGTTGCACTTTTGCATTTTTAACAAATCGCTTCAACTCTCAATACAAATTTTTCAGCTAGAAAAGTTTAAAAAGAAAACTATGATTCCTAATTTTTAACTATTTTGCAGATAAGAGGCTTTTCAAGTACAAACCAGATATCATGTGCAACTGCAAAAATCTTTAAATGATATAAACACTTTACAAATGCTCCTTTTCAAAAATCTCGTTCTATAGCACATATTTATTTTGAAAAGTGGTGTCTTTCTTACTGTTAAACTTCACCTTACCTTAAAAGAATAGAGCAAGAATGCTTATTTTTAAAAAATCTGCTGGGGAACAATACTATCAATAACGATATGGCATCAGAGACAACATCAGCAAATTTGGCACGCACACTTGATCTTTCATAAACAAAAGCTCATACTTCATCTTTCCCTTTCAATGCAATTTTGCTTCTAGTTTGGTGGACTAGGTTATTTCAGAAGGATTTTCCCATTTAAAACAATTTTAAAAATTAAACAAAAAAAATTTTTTTAAAGATTGTTTGAAGGTATTAAAGAGCTACTGAGATAGTGAGGAATTGTGGACCAAGATCCAAGAGAACAGTAAAGCCCAGACAGATGAGCGCAGCAGTTAGAGTTGCTTTTTCCTCCTAGGCAATTGACAATCTAAAAAGTAATGGCTGTAAGGCTAAAAAAGCTTTCAACAGATTAACAAGACTGGAGGAAAACTCAGGAAGAGCCCTGGAAAATATTTCAGAAACTAACCCTAGGAGCAAGGTGAATTAGAGGCAAATCATCCCTCTCAAGGACTGAAGCCCTGCTTCAAAGCATTTTGTTTTCTATTTGAATGAAGATGATCAGTAATTGCTAGCCTTCCTAGCCTAAATACCTGCCTAAGCAGAAGTAAAGCTTCTTGGAGGAAGATAATATAATCCAGAGCTTTGGAATATTTCTTCAATGTTAAGATCGTAGGGAAAAGGTAATCAGGCTACAAGAAAGCAAGGCACAATTGAAAATCAAGAGAAAAAAACACATGATAGATGCTAATGCACAAGAGATCAGAAAATGAACTTGTCAGATATAGGCTTAAAATATATTTTAGTATGTTTAAGTAATTAAGACAAGTCTAAGAATATTGACAAAGAATTGGAAAGTATAAAAATAATCAAATAAAAAAGTTAAAGCTAGCCAGACTCAGTGGCTCAGCCTGTAATCCCAGCACTTTGGGAGGCCAAGGCGAGTGGATTGCCTGAGCCCGTGGGTTTGAGACCAGCCTGGGAAACTTGGCAAGGCTTTGTCTCTACAATAAAACAAAAACAAAAGAAAGTAGTCAGGTGTACTGGTGCATGCCTGTAGTTCCGGCTACTTGGAAGGCTGAGACAGAAGGATCGCCAGAACCCAGCAGGTCGACACTGGGGTGGCCATGAGTATGCCCCTGCACTCCAGCCTGGGCAATGGAGTGAGAATCCAACTCAAAAAAAAAAAAAAAAAAGTTAAAGGTGAAAAAGTCAGAAATGAAATTGAGACTTCAATGAATAGATTTAACATCAATTAAACACAGCTTTAAAAAATTTGTAAGCTAGAAGTAGGTCAGAAGAAAATATTTAGACTGAAGCATGAAGAAATAAAAAGACAGAAAATAAAGAAAAGAGACATAGTATGTGTGGTAAAAATAAAATAAAAATCTATAATAAGAGTCAGAAGAAAAGTAGAGAAAAAAATGGGGCAGAAGAAATATTTGAAAAGATAATGACAGAATTTTCCATAACTGATGATAGACATTGAGCTACAGAGTCAACAGATTTAAATACTTTGCCATGGGTAACTAGCAAACTTCTGTGAGGTATGATGTTTATTTTCTTTTATCATTTAGACAATGCTGGATTTTATCATTAAAATCTTATTCAACATTTTTGCATCTGTCTTCATGAGAAATATTGGTCTCTAACTTTCTTTCTTGCAAATATCAATCTAGTTTTTGTATTATGGTAATACTAGCCTTCAATTTTTTGGAAGCATTTGTGTAAAAAACGACATTATTCTTCTTTAAAAATTTGGTAAACTTACTAGTGAAGCTTACAGATTTTTTTTTTTTTTTTGAGTTGGAGTCTCACTCTGTCACCCAGACGGGAGTACAGTGGCTGCTCCCGGCCACCGCAGCCTTGACCTGCTGTGCTCCGGTGATCCTTCCACCTCAGCCTTCCAAGTAGCCAGAATTACAGGCATGTGCTACCATGCCAGGCTGATTTTTTGATTTATTGTAGAGATGAGGTCTCGCTGCCCAGGCAGCGAACCCGCGGGCTCAGGCAATCCACTCACCTCAGCCTCCCAAAGGCACGGGATTACAAGCTGAGCCACCGAGCCTGGCTCAGATTTTTTTATTAGAAGATTTTTATTATGAATTGAATTTCTCTAATAGATGCACTGATAAGCAGATTTTTTTCTTGACTGAGCTTTGGTAGTTTGTAGTTTGTCAAAGAAATTTGTTAATTCTCTAAGTTATCAATTTTATTGGAATAAAATTTTTTACAATATTCTATCTTCTTAAAACCTAGAGGATTTGATGTCTTCTTTTTCATTCTTTATATTGGTTTTTTGTAAAAGTATCTTTTTGGTAGAACAATTTATGCTCCTGTGGGTATATAACCAGTAGTGAGATTGCTGGGTTGAATGGTAAGTCTATTTTTAGTCCTTTGAGAAATCTCCACAAACTACTTTCCATAGGACTGAACTAACAGTATAGGAATATTCCTTTTTCTCCATAGCCTTGCCAACAACTGTTGTTTTTTTGTCTTTTTGATAGTAGCCATTCTAAGTGATGTGAGATAGTATCACATTGTGGTTTTGATTTGCATTTCTCTGATGATTAGTGATGTAGAGCATTTTTTCATATGTTCATTGGTCACTTATGTACCTTCTTTAAAAAAATTTTTTTGTACAAAACAAATCTTATTAATGACATCTGGTTGACCTCCAAAAATTTCTGGGTTCATTTTTGGAGCAATAGCTTGCCTTAGAATCATGAGGAGAATGAGTTTCATATATGGTTCTATATTTGTGATTCCAGAATCTCTTATTCATTTTTTCTGGTCAAAGGATCCACTCCATTCAGTGGTTACATGTTATACAAGCTTTCTATGGACATTGGTGTTTGTTAATTTTAAAAGTCATTTACTATTGAAATAATATTCTCTAATACAGTTTTACATAGAGGCTTACAGAAAATGTAGATTTTTGTATACAAATGACCCTTGAACAATGCAGTAGTTAGAAGCACCAGCCTGTTTTGCAGCCAAAATTCTGAGTATAACTTTTGGCTCCCCCCAAAACTTAACTACTAATAGCCTACTCTTGACCAGAAGTCTCCCAATAACGTCGTTGATTAACACATATTTTGTATGTTATATGGATTATATACTGTATTCTGACAATATGATAAGCTAGAGAAAAGAAAATATTATCAAGAAAAAGGTAAAGGAAATGTATTTACTATTCATTAAGTGAAAATGGATCATTATAGAGGTCTTCATCTTCTTCACATTCAGTAGGCTGAGGAGAAGAAGGAAGGAGTTGGTTTTGCTGTCTCGGGAATGGCCAAGTGGAAGAAGTAGAGAAGTTAGAAGGGAAGGCAGAGTTAAATAGATATGATCAGATACTATAAGTGCCCCTCAAGTCCCCAAATATTTACTATCTGGCCCTTTACCAAAGGGTTGCTGACCCCTGAAATTAGATAAAAGGAAGATGGTCCTGATACATCAAATTATATTGTATTTCCTAGATTGTTTCAATAATGAAATACAGTTGGCTCTTGAACAACATGGGTTTGAACTGTGTGGGTCTACTTATATTCAGATTTTTCTCAATAAATATATTGAAAATTTTTTTGGAGATTTGCAACCATTTGAAAAAACTCATAGACAAACCGCATAGACAAAATATTGAATAATATGTAAGGTATGTCATGAATGCATAAAATATATGTAGATACTGGTCTAATTTATCATTTACTGTCATAAAATATACAAAAATCTATTATAAAAAGTTAAAATGTATGAAGACTCAAGCAAACATCGAAAGTGAGGAATTGCTCAAGGATAACAGGCACATGTCAAAAGGAACAGAAAAACCAGTTGGAAGGGACTCACGCTGACCAAATCTGGGACAACCAAGTAGCAATGAATGATAATAATAATGTCTCACAACCCTTGCAAAAGCTGTGAGTCCACATGTGTGTAATGAAATAAATAATAAACAAATGTAGAAAAAGGAAAGTTTCACCCTATGGAATAACAACAATAAATGTAGAAATAGATGTTAAAAACCAGTAGGGAGAGACGATGAATAAATACAAAAGTGAAAGTATAACAACAACAAAAAGGCAAGACTGGGAAAGCCAAATTAAATGAGTTCCCACTGACCAAGACAGGACACTTCAGCAACTGTACCAAATTGAAACACATCAAATATGAGGCTTTGACCCATGAGTTTATGGATTTTTAAAAAATTCTCAAATCTCACTGGTTGCCTTTGAAGGACTCACCTATTTTGAAAGCAGGTAAATGAAGGGAAATAATCAAGCAGTTATTCTGCTTTTCCTATATAATCTAAACCTCAGGGTAATTAAATAGTTACTGAGAAAACTTTCTCCTTTCAGAAGTATCCCAGTTTACAAATGAAGAATAAATTTAAAAAAATTAGAAAATCACTATTAGTAGCCCCTAATATATGAATGGAACCAGACAGTAAACATTATGGCTGATAATAACACAAAAAGAAAAATAACCACCCATTATGCATCTCCTGTAAGAAATACACCCCACCACCTCTGAAGTCATCTAGTCCAGAAAATACAAACCTGCATCTGTCCAAGACTATAGATTTTAAGTTTTGAAAAGCATAGGCAAGACAATGTTAAATTATCACAGAGATGCAATCAGCAAAATCCAGACTGTGGGAACTACAGATTGAATGACTGTTTCTTCAACAAAAATTTGAAAGGCAGAAAAATAAAATAGATTTACAAAGAGTTAAAACACGTATCAATTAATCACAATGTATGGACTTTATGTGGATTCTGACTCAAACAAGCAAATTGTTTGAAAAATTATGAGACAGACAAGAAAATATGAACTTCAACTTGGATATTTGTTGATATTAAAGAATTACTATTTGTTTGGGGATATGATAATAGTATTGTTTATATTTCATAGAAGTTTTATCTTTTATAGATACATACTGAAATATTTCCCAAGGAAATATATGGATTCAATGCAAACCTTTTAGAATTTTCTTTAGAATACTTGGTAAAAGGGGTGGAGTTAAAGTATATAGAAATAAGATGAGCCATGAGCCAAACTGTTGAAGATGAGTGATTCGCATATTAAGTGCTTTATCTAATTCTTCTTATTCCATCTACTTTCTATAAGTTTGAATTTTTCTATAATAAAACATTTATTTAAAGCTAGCATCTGGTCTCAATTAATCACAGTCATCACATATGATTTGCACTGGCACCAACCAGACTGAGTGGCCGAGTGGGGTCAGAAGCCATTTGCCTTGGCGGGCAGTGGTATTTTCAGCAGGAAAAATAGACAAGCTTTCCTCAATGGTCCAGAGGGATCACCTGTTTTCTATTCATGGTAGGAATTTTTTATTTTTTATATTTGCATAGAAGTGACCTGTGGGCCTCTAGACAGGGATGGTATTCAAGAACTAATATCACTGAGGCCCATCTCCTCTCTGATTTGGAGAACTTCAGTGGATGTCCTTAGAGCAGAGGAGACACCGGCAGCAGAAACTAGGTGAGAGCTCCTGAGGGAAAGTGACACCAGCCCTGACCACAGCTGGGCACAAAGTCATGGCCACTAGGAGGTGCATTAGACTCACCGCAACTCACTGATAGGCGGGGCTAAAAGGGGTTCCCTCTTCTAGTAAGTGCTTTGGATGAGGCTAAAAGCATCTGCCTTGCGATTATACTCAAACTCTTGCCTCTCTGGTGGGAGTAGCTTCAGGAAACACAGCCTGCATAACACATGCCCACATGCCATCCTGCTCCACAGCCTTCGTAAATCCTGATACCGTCAGGATGCTAGTTAAGATCCCACAGTGGCCATTCACTGATTCCAGCCCGTTGTGCGAACCTGTGTATACCCAAGCTAAATCCATGCTTGGGCAAATAAACATTAGAAGCCTAGTTTTCAATAGATGCATTTCAAAATGGTGACTGACTTTGCCTCAAGTCGCTATTATTTCCGAATAGCTAAAAATGTATTTAAATAGCTGCTAAGACAGCTGGCGTCTGGCAGGTCGCCAGCTGATTGGAAGACAGCCTTATCACACACAACATCATTCTCGACGCCCCGACTTACACTCAAGCACAGACGCCCGGCCTCCCACACATTCCCACGCTGTATGTGGAGAGACTTAGAAGAAATGCCTGTTCTCAGACTTGTTGCATGGGGAGCCTGACTCCTCGGCTTCCTCCCTGGTGACTTCCCGACTTGGCTTCTGCAGGAAGCAGATCTGCTTTTTTCCCAGAGGAGACCAAATGTCATAATAGAAAAAAAGGCTGCTAGCAACAAGGGGCCCCGAATGAGAAAGCAGAGGAAAGGTTCGACCTATGATCCTGAACAGATCATTTTACCAGAACGGAGAGAAAAAATGAAGGTTTTTCTAAAGCTGATTCATTCACCCCACATACTTCTCATCCCAATGCCTCTGTATTCCTTCCTGGAGTCTGTCTCCACCCGGGTCTGTCCCCTCACTGCTAGTTCTGGAAATCAGTGAATGATAGGTTATCATGGTGCTCATCCCATGTTGTCACCTAGCAACATGATATTCACAAACAGCCACAATCAGCTCTTCTACAAAAATGGCTAAAACTTATTTTAAAGACATCAGGAAAAATGCTTAGCTCCTTCGAATCTAGTGTGAAATATTCCCTGGTCTCAGTTCTCCTATTCCCAGTCTTCCTCTTCCTCTTCTCAAGTTGACCTCCTAGCATGTTTATTGTTTATACTCTGCCTTTTTTTAAAAAAATGCACATTTCCTTCGACAGGGTCACATAACAGCTGTTCATGGAAAAGTCTCCCAGTAGTTTTGTAAACTTCATTCAGCTCAAAAACAACTCAAAAGCCAAAAACATTCCTACTTAATTCTCATCCCTTGCACTTTAGAAGAAATCAAACTAAAAGTCATAGGATACTAAGCCTGAGAAAGAACTATCTCTAGATAAGTTAAGATTGAACTAAATGTACAGCACTATCAGATACAAGTTATAGCTTTTTATTAAAAGTTTAAATCCACAAGAACAAAAAGGGTCTCATTAACTAGATCAATAACAAACAAATGCTACTTAACTCATAAATTCAACATATATTTTTTGGGCATCTACTGTATTTCAAATACTAAGCTATGAAGTGACACAAAGAGGAATAAGTTTATGCCAGTGTGGGGTTCAACGTATAGTGAGAAATGTTAGGAAATTCTCATTGCAGATGAACTAAACAGCATTCGTGTTCTAATAATACATTGCCATTGTTACAGATGGAAAGTCACAGATGAACAACCACTGTATAAAAATCCTGATGTCCCAGAAACATGCTGATACAACAGAATTCTGAGTCTTAGTTTCTTGGTGTGCAAAAGTGGGTGCATGCTGGTGCCGTGTCCTGTGATGGGGGAGGACTAGGATGTTCAGGAAGGATATGAGTTCTATTTTGGCTGTGTTCAATTTTAGATGTCTATAGATGTCCATATCTGACAGGATCGGGCAGGAAACAGATATATGCGCTCAAATTAGCTAATGGAAACAGTTTAATGAAGGAACTATTATAACAGCATTGGTTTTCCAAAAAACCAACAGGGGGTGGTGAAGCACCCTAGGACAAGCTACAACACAGAACAGCTATCACTTACAGGCTTTAGGGACAAAAGGAAGAGTGGGCTTACTAGAAGTCAGAGAGAGTAGCTGCAGCTGCTGGGTAGGGCTGACCTCAATAGAAGGAAACATCTAACCCATGGAGAGCAGGCAAAGAAGAAAAGGGACCACATGCCCAACTTCACTCTCTCCTGCCTTCCCCTCCCATGGGGCAAGTGCCTCCCATGGGGCAAATCCATCTGGAAGCCAAGGGACAAGAGAGCTTGGTGATGCAGCCCACATGGACCAGCTTCCCTGGGCAGAGAACAGAAAGGAGGTAGATGGAGACTGCATCTGGAGGGGAAACTGGAAAGTCATCAGTATCACACCCAAGGGGGGAGTGTTAAGGCTTCTTTGGTTATGCAAGTCTGGAAGTCAAGGGAGAGGTCAAAATTGGAGATATAAATTTGGGAGCTCTTCAGTTAATAAATGATAATTAAAGTCAGGTTTCTGGATGAAATTACTCTGAGAAGATAAAAGGGTTGAGGTCTGAGCCCTAGGGCATCATTTAGCACTTTAGTAGAGAAGGAGGAGCTAGCAAAAGGGTTGGAAGAGGAGCATCTAGTGAGTCTGAAGAAAAACCAGAAAGTGGCATCCCTAGAGCTCAAAGAAAGCAGGAGTTGGTCCATTGTCCTGAATGAAGCTTAAAGATTGAATAGGAGTATCTTTTGAGTAGAGGTAGAATGAGAAGAAATACTATGCACAAAGTAACCATTTCATTGAATAAACAAGACTTATTTAGGACTTAAGGGCGCAAAAAAAAAATCAACTTTAATCTCTTTTCCATAATTTTAGTGTGCTAATTTTGCCTCACTCACATGGATGCAATTTAGGCCAGGCACATGATTTTCTGGTCACTCTCAAATAATTACTTTAATGATTCCATGACTACTTGAATTTTCTTCCTTTCGGTTTCCAGGGGTGGAAGAACACTTAGAGCTTAGGGACCAATGCAAGGGTGCCCTTGCTCCATGCAGGACCTCCACTTGGACACACCGACATGCTGAACTAGTTTCAGGCACCAGGAGCTGGGAAGCAAGTGCATCTTACCATTCATCAGCACTTCTCATCTCCCCTCTCAGTATTCACTCTACACTCTGACACCTGAAATTCCAGGTACCAGATGATTTCATTATCCCTCTAGGTGGCTACTGCCACTGAGGAAAACAGATCTGATAACTTGGGGAGTTCTGGACCTAGGACACTTACACCTAGCTTAACAGTATTCATTCTTTTAAAAACATTTATTGAGCTCCTACTGTACTAGGTTCGAATGATGAACAAAAATAAAGATAGTGCCTGGTCTTATGAGAATTATGGTTTCTGATTTATTAATCACACAAATAAATATCAAGTGCATGCATGGAGTTATGAGAGGGCACAACTAGTCAGAGAGCCCAGTAAAAGCTTTCCTGAGAAAATGATGCTGTAGCTGCTTGAAAGGTGAGTAGTAGTGAGGAGGAAAGATGCAGTGGGAGCTGTCAGGCTTAGGAACTGCATGAGCAAAGGTCATAAAAGGGAGGGAGCATGGACTGAAAGGTCAGAATAGCTGGAGCCCTGAAGGCTAAGGGGACTATGGAGTCCACCTAGCAGCATTAAGGAGTTTAGCTTTTGTCCTGGGCCCAATGATAAGCCATGGAAAAGACTGGGCAGATTTGATGTGTAAAGAAGGAATTTAGGGCAAAGAGCTGGGGCACTGATGGATGTGGGTGGAACAGACTGATGCAGCAGTCCAAGCAAGAGCTGATGGCAGCTTGAACTAAGTGGGAAGTGCAGAACAGTGGTCCAGGGGCAGGAATGCAGGAGAGGGTGTGCCCAGAAGGACTCTGGGTTTGTAGCTTGTAGTCTGGTCAGATGGTGAGGATAGTCACTGGTTTGTGGAGCAAGGGAGGTGTGGGAGTCCATGAGTAATGCGAGGAAGATTCTATTCTTTATAGTATCTCTCAATAGAACCTATTTTCAGCTATTTCTCTCCTCTTGGGGTTACCATTGGTACAAAATAATCATCAGTTTTGTTAAGGAGATAGGAAGTGACTGAATGTGATGTTTTACTTTTCAATATGGGCAAGACTTTGCATAAAATGCATAAACATTTTCAAAGCATGGTCACATCCAACATTTTATTTTATCCTCACCAAAATTTTCTCAGCTCCCCTACCCATCATTATTTACAGATTGGTGCATTCACAATCTTGATGCAATTGTGATGTGTGTTTCTGGGCACATCATCAAAATCCTGCAGCTGCTAAATCCATTATGAATCTTAGACTCTCAGAGGTTTAAGGGAACATTAGCTCTCAGTTACTTTCAAATCACTTATTTTGCTGAATCCCAAAGAGCTAGCTATAAGCAGAGTCAGGACTATAGTGAAATAAAACAAGTACATATCCAGTTAATACTCATGATTTCTGGTAGCTACTCTATATTTACTATATGTAGAACACTTTCACATAGTGTCTTAAAAGTAATAAACAGAAATTTTAAGACTCACCTAAGGTGGCTCAGCATGTCCCAATTGTGCTAATATGACAACTCAGTTCTCCTAACAAGCAGTCTTTATCAATCAGTAACTGGAGCATGGAGCAAGTAAAATGAGCTGTGGGCATTAGAAGACGGAAAATGCTCAGTCCCCTCACCTTTGCCCTTCCTAGGTGGGAATGGATCCTCACTAGGCATTCTCCACAACTGCCGTCTCTCAGAAATCTGTACTCAGGACTCCAGTAGAGACAAACAAAGGGTTTAAGTGAGTAGGTGAATCAAAAATGCCTGCTCTGGCTGGGACCCAAGGACGTTCTCTGAAGGTGTGCAAATTGGGTGGTTGCCTGGAATTTAATGGTTGTGGAATTTGAGGACAAGAAGACAGCTAAAGGGAGAGGAGATGATGGGTGGTGTCTAAATAAATAAATCAACCAACCAACCTAGTTTTGTATACATAAAGTCAACCTCAAAATTCCTAAGACCACAGTGGTCTTCAGGATGAATTTTGTGACTCCTTTACCCTTCAAACTTACCTTTGACATTTATTTTAATCTGATTTGTTCTACCGAAAAATGTTGTAAATAAGACGGGAGAGAGGTTCTAAATAGGATTTTCCCCAGATTTAGATCTTATCCCTCACCCTCAGGACTCTCTCTACCTTGGTTTCTCATTCAACAAATATTCCTTGAGTACTCATCAATGCTAGTCTTTGTGCCAAGGTCTAAGGATGTGACACAAACATGAAAAAGTCACGTTTTCTGTCCTCAAAGGGATTATAGTTCAGCGAGTCAGATGGTAAGCACATTTTACCACATAAAGATAGGTGCTCACTAGCATGTGAACAAGTGCTAGATAAGATACTAAGAGAGACCATTGGAGGATACAGGGGACAACTTGACAAAAGAGATGGTGTTTGAAGAGCACATATAATTTGATAGGCAGCCACAAACATTACAGGCAGAAGGAATAGTGTGTGCAAAGGGCACAGAAATATGGAACTTCTGGGAAGAGACTGTCACTTGATGGCAGGAGATGAGAGACCAGATCACTCTGCTCCTATTCGGGTCTTCTGTCTCTTCTTGTCACCCATACTGCTTGCTTCTATCTGAAGCCTGCATTAGACAGGCTAAGGAAGATTACACTACTGTGATGCCTAATCTCCAAATCCCACAAAGTACCCAGTAGGGCCAGGCAGCTTTCCAGGGCAATGACTGTCTATGAGGGGACTCAGTGATTCAGGCTGCCTCAGCCTTGTGGTTTCATCATCTCAGGCTGAAGCTTCATCTGTGATTGTGGATGAAGAAGAAAGTACTAGTAGGTCTTACATCATCCTGGAAATTATTTACATCCCTTCCTCTCATAACCCATTTTCCAGAACTTACTTCTCCACAATTCCAGGGGTGGGAAAGTGCCATCCTCCTGTGTGCCACAAAGGAGAAGCAAGTCAGATATGAGTGAGCACCACACGTCTCCACCACAGAATAGTTTCCTGTTCCTGGAATGGTCCTCCCTCTACTTTTCACATGGGTGGCTCGCTATTGACATGCGGGTCTCATCTCAGAAATCATCTTCTCAGACTGTCATTGGCCACCCAGGTGCTCTGTGTTTCAACTACATATTAATTTTATATGTAAAATATTCAACTCTCTAGTTCATTTTATTTGTTTATTGAACACCCTCTCCTTTATCTAGAAGAAAAGCCCTGTGAAAGTGGGCAACTTGCTTGTCTTGCTTACTCTGGAATCTCAGGTTCTTAATAAATGTTTGTTGAATAATGTAATAAAATAATCACTCAGAAATGCAAATGTGACCATCACACACACCTACCTTATTTCATGGATTTTTGCAATCTTCAGGATAAAGTTTATGCCTTCTTGCATGACACACAAATCTTCATAATGTAATGTTTGATTACCTTTCATTTCATTGCAGAGGCTGGCACTAGGTTTTGGTAGTAAACATAGACTCTCCAGCTTCAGATTTTGCTCTTTTCTTCCCAGTACTCAGGGTTAGACAAGGGCATATAAACAACCTAAGACAGTCAACAAATTCCAGCTACTTCAAGCAGATCCTTTTTAAAGTTTTATTTAAAACTTTAGAATCTATTGAATGAGAATGGGGACAGATTACTGGTCTACCAGTAGAGTTGACAAAGAAAGATTCACTTTCTAATTTGTTTTCACATGTTAAAGCTGAATTAGTGTTCTAAAATAATTTGGGAGAATGCTTATTATCACTTATATTAGGATAGGGCTAGATTAAGTTGCTGAAACAAAACCCACAAAAATCCAAATACCACGAGCTTAACATAACAAGGGTTTATGTCTTATTCAGGCAAAGTCCAATGCAGTTGTCCTCCTCCATCTTGTAGCTACAAAGCTACACATGACTTCCAAGATCTCTGCAGCAGGGCAAAAGAGACAAAGGCATACTGGTTCTTAATTGCCTCACTTCAGATGTGACATGTGTCCCTAGGGAAAGCTTGAAGATGTAGAGAAACACATAGACACTGGGAAAGGATTAGTGATCTCTGCCTTAATTGGGTCATCAATTGTTCTTTTAATCCTTTCCATTAACTAATAAAGACTCTCTCCTTCAGTTGAGCCAGGCTCCTCTGAGCCCTCTTCTCGACTAGGCTCCAACCTTGGGCTCCACTTAGTCCGGTTTGAGCAAGAATTCTGCTGAGACAGTTCAGCAAAAATCCCCCTTCTGATATCTGATCAAATTCCTCATTCCTCACCCTTAGTATCTCATCTTTCCGGCCTGCCTCCAGCAGGAATCCTGTCAAATTGGTTTAGCCAGAATCCCCCTCACCCCTGATGTTTCCATTAGTAATATTCTGTCCACTAGCCCCCACTCTACTTCTTGGCTATAAATCCTTATTTGTCCTTGTTGCATTCAGAGTTCAGCCCAATCTTTTTCCTTGACTGCAAACCCCCTGTTGCTATCGTCCTCATGCCTATTGCAATAATACTAAATAAAGTCTGCCTTACCATTTTAATAAATAGTCTGAATGATTTTTCTGTAGCATCACACAAAGAATACACTCAATGTGTTTCCAAGGGAGACAACCTAAAGTACCATCCTATTGTTGCATCCAGCTTAATGTCCTGCATATGTGTATCTCTCTTGAGACACAGACGGTTCTTCTCCACAGTTTTATGAGCTAAGAGTCAGTCTGCTTGCTCATTACTCTACCACATCCAATATACACTGCTGAAGCAAGAACAGGATAACTGCAATAAAAAACTCTCATTCAAAAAGAGGAAGGATAGTAGATATAAATCAATAATTAGTTCACAATAATTCTAAAATCCCACTCAGGAGACACTGGGAAGGTCTCCTACCCTAAAAGTGGAAAAAAATCCTTGGTTAGCCCAATTCTGCTGAGAAAAATTCCCTTGCCCATTGCTCTGTGTCCCAGTGCTCTGACTTTTGGGAGCTGTATTTGTTTCCTATGGCTGTTATAACAAATTACCACAATTTTAGATTACACCAGTCCTAGAGGCTTTAAGTTTGTAATTAGGATTCCTGTGCTGAAATCAAGGTATTAGCAGGGGACTATGCTCCTTCTGGAAACTCCAGGTAGGGGAGAATCTGTTCTGTGCCTCTTCCAGGTTCTGGTGACCACCAGCATCCCTGATTTGTGACTACATTCCTCCAGTCTTCAAGGCCAGCATCTTAAAACTCTCTGTCCTGTCTTTACATTGTTTTCTCCTGTATCACTTCTCACTCACTTCCTCTCTCTTATAAGGACAGATGTGATTATACTAGGGTCCACTTAAATGATGCTGGAAAATCTATCCATCTCAAGATCCTTGGTCGCACATGCAAAGGCTATTTTCTGATATGAGGTATCATTTATAGGCTCCAGGGATTAGGATCTGTTATCTTTGGGGGCCATTTTCCACCCTACTACAAGAGGCTATTCGTTGTTTATTATCCCCAGCAACTACATCTAAAGTGGGTCTTTGGAGGCTGCACAGCCTTCTCAGCCTGCTTCTTGCTGAAGGCAGTTTAGTGGGCTGAGCAAGGGTGGTCTCATGTCTTGAACATCATTTTTCCAGAGTTCTTGCTCTTGATTTCATTTTCTTTAAGAATTTGCTGAATCAGATGACTTCTTGGGAGACAAAGGTGAGTTTAAGAATTAGACAAAACTACTATGAATAAACTATTCCTGATTAAAAACAGTATTATCAAATATCAAATTAAGAAAAAAAATCACAATCAATATTAATCCTGAAATCATGGTTATGGAAAGGACAGATATTCCATGAACATAAAATAATGAATCATTCTCAAAATAAAAGACCCTGGGGTGAAAGAGTGGAAGCAGGAAGCTGTTATAGAAGTGCAGGCAAGAGATCACTGGCCCTTGGACTGACATGGTCGTGGTGTACATGGTGAGAACTGTTGAGAACTGAATTCTATTTGTAAATTGATTCTCTTGTCTGGACTGGACATATGAGGCGAAAAGACTCACTTTTTGAACAAGAGGGTGAATTATGATCATTTCTTAAAATAAGGTAGATTTGAGGTAAAGCAGGTTTGGAGGAAAAAATCGAGTTCTGCTTTGGCTTTATTAAAATGGAATTGCCGGAGACATCCAGCTGGGCACGCCAAGTAGAAGACCTAAATGTGGATACCACAAGCATTAAGTTTGACATTTAACTACGAGAATGAATGTGATCCTCTAAGAGGGAGTATTGCTAGGAAGAGAGAATCTATACTGCACCCCCGAGAAATTCCAACTTACAGGGATTGGAAAAAGAAGAGACCAGCAAAATAGAAGGAAACCAAATGAAGAAAGTGTCAAAAGCTGCTGAGCAAGGTAAAGTCTAAAAAACACCTACAAGATTTAGAAATGTGGAGGCAGCCTTTTTGAGAGCATTTCAGTGGAATGCTTAGGACAAAGTCTGAGGTGATACAATACCAGGCAACAAGATCTAAAACAAGCATTGTGTGTCTTTTTTTTTTTAATAAAAAGGCCACACAGCCATACTACAACATGTCCCAGCTCAAAACCTTCCCATGGATTTGTCACCCTCAGAAAAAAATCTGGACTCCTTACTACGACCTCCAAAGTTTCCACAAGATCTGGCACCTGCTGTCTCACCTCCTTCCATGAGTGGCCTTACCAACCACTCCAGCCATACTAGTATTATGCTCTTCCTTCAAAAGGTCAAGCCATTCTATTCAGTATTTGCATTTGCTCTTCTTTAACCTGCATGGTTCTTCCAGTTATGTACATGCCTTTCTTGGACTACTGTATATAAAATTGTCTCTCTCCAACATTCTTTAAGTATAGCCAGTCTTGCCTGGAGATGTGATTTATGAAAGGGGAAGAAATAGTTAGGCTATGTTTGATCTTGCTTTAGCAAAAAGTGAATTGGAAAAAGCAAAGAAAGTCTTTTGAATGTAGGCTCACCTGATGATTAAAGTATTGATTTACTTATAATGTTATCAGTAATGATTCCAAAGGTTACCAGTAATGGACTCTTTTCTTTCACCTAGGATCTCAGAAGACAACCACCGCAACAAACAATAATAAGCTTAGTTAGAAAACATAATGGGTTTGAGGAAAGATAAACAGTCCAATCATTTCTGTGAGTTTGTATGCTATGGTTCAACTTTGTTTTAATTTCCTAGTTGGTTCTAGGTGCTGAACCATTCTGAAACTGTTCCCATTATTTGATTCCACAATCCACTGTAAGAGATTTAAAAATTTTGTCTAAATCTGAGGATACCTCAAGCTGAAGATCATAACTTTTTATCCCAAATCCTAACCCTAACCCTAGTAGATGAAGTGTCCCCCACCCCTGGCAGATTCCCATTACTGCCAATCCCACCTTCCCCCCTTCCCCCCACCCCCAGCAGTTTCCCACTACTGCCAATTCTTTTCTTAAAGTATTACGATAATTGTTCAAAGTCTGCTTATGAGTGAGAATATGCGATACTCAGTTATTTCTGTGATACATCACTCAGTATTATAGACTCTTAAGTCCATCCAGGTTGCTGTGAAGTTCATGATTTTGTCCTTTTTTTGTAGCTGCATAATAAATATTCCATCATGTATATGTACAATTTTTTTAATCTAGTCCTCTTTTGATGGGCAGCACGGTTGGTTCCATTGAACAAACATTTCTGACCAGCACCTTGAGAACTCACTGAGACTTGTGACTGCTTCTATCAAATCAGACATTGATAGCTTTATAAAAACAAGGTCAAATTTCTCACTGGTGTTTTTTTGAGTTGGAGTCTCACTCCATCGCTGCCCAGGCTGGAGTGCAGTGGTACACCCACTGCCACACCCCAGCATCGATCTGCTGGGCTCGGGTGATTCTTCTGCCTCTGCCTTCCAACTAGCTGGAACTACAGGCACGTACTACCACGCCCAGATAATTTTGTTTGATTATTGTAGAGATTAGGGTCGCTAAGTTGCCCAGGCTAGTCTTGAGCCCCCGGACTCAGGCAATCCTCTCGCCTTGGCCTCCCAAAGTGCTGGGATTACAGGCTGAGTCACCAAACCTGGCCTTCATTTACTACATTTTAAAAATGAGGGTGCTGTTCTAGATATCTCTAAGATACCTCCCAGCTTTAAAACCTGAGTAAATTCAACTGTATCATTTTATTATTTAATAAAATCTGGCTTGGATTCTTATTGTCTTCTTAGAACTCTTGGAGTATCATGCTATCTGTGTGCACTTTAGTGTATACTTCAACAAAATCTATTAACTAGTCGGGAGCTCATGAATTCATACTATTTTTTTCTTTTAAATACTAAGAGATAGTGAAACACTGGTTTCCTCTAAAAATGAAAGACATAAATTTAAACTTGCTGCACTTTCTTGGGAAGTATACAAGAATTAAAAAAAATATATGTATACTATACTGCTGAAAATTTCTGCTGGATGTGGTGGTTCATGCCTGTAATCCCAGCATTTCTGGAGGCAGAGGTGAGAGGATTTTGCCTGAGTCTAGGGGTTTGAGACCAGCCTGGGCTCGGTTATCCTTCCTGCTGGACTCATTTCTACAGTAAATCAAAATATTAGATGGGTGTGGTGGCACATGATTGTGGTTCCAGTCACTTGGAAGGCTGGGGTGGAAGGATAACCCGAGTCCAGCAGGTCGAGGCTGCGATGGCCATGAGCATCCCACTGTACTCCAGTCTGGATGACAGAGTGAGACTTTGACTCAAAAAAAAAAAAAAAAAATTGTTTTCCATGAATTCCTCTCATAAATTTAGAGACGTTGGAGAAACATTACTCCTATAACAGAAAAAAGGAGGGAAGAACATACAGAGGGCACAAAAAATAGAATTCATATTTGACAAGTAAAATCTGTTAAAAATCATCTGTATCACGAAGCATTAAAAAAAAAAGCCCCACATTTAAATTGGTGCCTTGCAATTTGGAATACAAAATTTAGTAATGGAAAGTTAAACACTTCTCCTTAAACTTTATTGTCTGTAATTTTCTTGATCATTTCAATATTGAATATTCTAAAATTCGTCATTTCCTCCTGTCTAATTGCACTTGGCCTCTTAGTTATTATAAATTATTTCCAGGTTAGCAGAATCAATACTTTTAAGTTTCAGGGAAGAGGGAACAGTAATTTCATCATTCTGACCCATTTAAAAAATAGCCCTAACAAATTCAACTCTGGTTCTAAAACAGGCTTTGTAGAATAACTGATATATGAATGGCTCACCATTTGCAGGGATAGAGTATGGTATACAAAAGACTTATTTCATAGTATTGTTTTCTACTGCCTAAAGGGGAAATATTGTTGCTTTGGTGAAAAAGAATCTCTCCAAGGAAACACCACCAACTGAGCAAAATGAACAATATCACTGGGCTCTGTTTTTTTAGTGATTCCCACTGCCTCAGCTCACAACTGACACATCTTGAAGCATTATCACAATTTTATTCTCCCCATTTTAAAAGTTTCTCATGTTGTACTGTAGGTAGCACACTACTTTAGTGAGATAAACAAATAGGGGGCCCAGAAATCAAACAAAAGGGAGTGGGAATTAAGAAATTATTCCTTTATAAAATTACTCCATCTTAAATAAATAGAATTTCACTTTAACAGAACAAGTATATCAGTATCGCCTGTTAACAAAAAGGCAAAACTACATTGGCAACAAAAGGCCATGCTTTGGAATCAGACAGAATTTGTTTCAGATTCTGATGCCTTTTATGTGATCATGGGAATATTTTTTAGCCTCTTGAAGCCTAAATCTCTTCCTTCGTAAAATGAGGAAGAATAAGCTTTACAGAGTTACTTGAGGATTAAAAATCATTATGTATAAAGTGCATTACATAATAAAAATAAAGGCAAAAGAAAACACCATTTCCACCATGATTTTGTTAGGCTTTTATTATGAATGTATTTTTTTGAACCATCATTTCAGATCTCACTAAAACTGCAAATCTTGGAGCAGTTACTTTTAAAGGAATTGACTATTTTCATACTATTAGTATAGATGTTTTCTTCTTTAAGGAGCACTATGTGCATGACACTATAATGACAGCCAAGTTGGAACCCTAGTTCCACTTTCTCTGATGTAAAAACTATTCTATTTACTTGTAGGTATGGATGTGAAGAATATAAGGCAAATTTCAGAAAAACCTGTAAATAAGCACAAGACAATTCATAACTCACGTGGTATAGTTACCTCTTGATTTCTCAAATAAACACAACTCTAATATAGTGATCCAAGTTATTCTGGTGTTGAAATACACTATGATTTTTTTGTAATAATTATTCATTTAGATTATTCGTTATTTTTGTTTATACTGCAAGTTAAGTGAAACTGACTAGAATACAAAAAAATCAGTAGTAGCCTTGGGTTAACATCTGCCACATATCAACTTAAGAGGGTTAATCCAAACTTAGCTGCAACATGCTACCAAAACAATAAACATACATACTAGGTAACAGACTAAAAAACCAAAATCTGAATATAATCGAAGATGAATAAATAAGTCATTAAGATAAACCATACATGAACTTTCAGTTAAAAATAAACTTTTAAAGAATGGAACTAAAGAAATTATGATCTAAAGCTTCTATTTTTACCTCTACTTTCTCCTCCTCTTATGTGGTAATTTGAGATGCTTTAGAAGGGTAAGAAAAAGTCCTTTTATACTTTGTGAAGGTTTAATCAGATAATTCAGGGGAGGGGACCATTAAAACAAATTCTGATATCATCTGATATGTCCAATTACATGAATATGATGTAACAAAAATGGTTACAAACTTATATATGCATATTTACATTATGTACTCAAACTATCAAGCTAATTAACTATAGCTGAGGAGATACATTATGACATGAGTTAACAATTTTTCATTGCTCGTTAGAAAGAATGCAGTCAAGCTTTTAATGGAAATAATATACAAGTGAGGCACTTTTGAGGTCAGGAAAAGAAAGCAAATGACACTACACACTGGAAACGTTCACAAAATTCTAAGTGTATTTTTAATACAAAGGCTTTTCAACTAGATTATTCTTGAAAAATTTCAAAACTAACAACTTATGCAATTTAAGAAGCTTTCAGGAACAAAGGCTAACATTTATCAGTGTACCAAAGCATATGAAAATTTTATAACCACCTGGCTGCTAGGCAAACAGTATCTTAATACTGTAAAGCCCTTTTATTTTCTAGTTTATATAAATCACCTCAGGTTGTTGTTTTCCTTTTTAAAAAAATGTTTGTCTCGCTGCAAAACACCTTATGGTGCTATCATCATGATTATATTACAAATTCTTTTTTAGTGCAACAATAATGCAAGTTTCTAGTGCTTTCTCTTGTACTTAGAAATGTGATCACAGAGGTCAAATCGAGAATGAGAATAATATTTGGTAGAGAATCTGTGTCTTGCATCTAAGTAAAGTTTTCTAAGTTTTACGCAGAAAAATGTTACACTTGCTAATGCACCTTTGGGCTTCAATTAAAAACCCAATCTTAACACGTATTTCCAAGTGTAATCACAAAACCTAAAGTTAAACTTTCAACAAAAGAAGTAGCCTTACAATTCTTTACATTGCCCGTCTAGAGGAAAGTACGTTTCCTGTACTCTGGAGACTTAATGGATAATAAGAAACATCTCTGGGCCATTCAATTAGGGGGGAAGGGAGAGGAGAAAGAAAAGAAAAGGCAAGACTTACCCAAGATATCAGATGGCACTATTCACATGAATTAAAAGTGCATTTGTACTACTTCAAAAGCTTATTTTAGGCACTGCTGAATAACCAATAAAAATAGGTAGTTTCAAGTTTTTCCCTTAAATTTGAACCTCCTCTGTTCATAATCATCTCAGAAACATACACACACTCTCTCTGAAGTTGTCATGATGAAATTCAGGTAATTATGTTTTGTTTCATTTTTAAAAAATTCTACCTGACCGGCAACGGAAAGGAAAAAAATAAGAACACTACTCTGGGAATGGCTCTGAGGTTAAAGAAACTTGTTCTATAAATGTCTCAGCACATCCATTAAGTTTGAGTGCCAGTCCCAAATATCAATAAACATTTGAAAACAGGATATGTAAGAAAAAAGTGCTTAAATTTTTTCAGCAAGCCAAGAAGACACATTAGGGTAAAGAATCATTTTTTCAGTTCCTTTGAGAAGTTTCTTACTCCTGGGTTTCCCTGGTAGGAGGTGGCTACCACACAAACAGCCCTTTAGTGGTAGCAGTGATGAACCCTGTCACATTCCTACTGCCATCGCATGTCTCCGATCTAGAAATCACCCAGTAGGTGGTGCTGAAGTTCCATACCACATATAACTTCAGAAATCAAATGGTTCCTCTTTCAAGCCAGGTGAACTACCATGTAAGAATTACCAATTTTCGACAAAACAAACCCATAAGACTAAAGTCAAGAATTATCCACTTTCAAAAAAACCAGCCCATAAGACCAAAGTCTTTCTTGTCATGCCATCTAGATGATTTCATTCTCAATATTTACCATTATTTAAGCAGTTCTGTTGAGCCATAATGCTTATAATATCAGATTAAAAATAAAGTTTCAGAGGAAAAGCCAATTGGCAGTGCCAAATCTGTACAATGAGAAATGCTCCTGAATGTATCTATACACGTTTCAGAACCAGAGATTTAAACTATCCATCTATTTCCACATAGGAATTCTCATTTACTCAAGGGGAAATTTCTACACAGGGATTCAGATAACATTATCAGTTAGTCTTCTAGACTGATTTGGAAACTGAGTGTATTAACTATAAAGATCCAAGGTGAAATAAAAACCATTTAATCACCATAGTTTTTAATGAAGAAATTGTTTAAAATTGTAAAGGAAAAAATGGGAATGGGACGGCAAAATCTTAGCAGCAAAGTGGTTAAACAAATTGAAAATATTAATGCACAAACATTAAAATATTAAAGCATATATGTTGCATATAAAATACAGTACAGAACCAGGAGTTGCACTATACTGAATTAGTGCTTAACAAAAGAAATGATTAAATTTGTTCTTCCCAGAAGTATGTACACAGTTCATTTCCACAGCATTTTCCTATAGAGCCAGCAAGTTATTTTCTTCAGTTATTCACACCTTGCTCAAACCTGAATTATAAACTCAGCACTTACAAATATGAAAACTCATTCACAAGGAAAACAAGGAAAACCAGTATTTCCATTTCACTAATAAAAAGTAAATTTGAAAGTTAACAGTCTATTCTAGGAAACCAAGTTTAGCTGAAAACTTCAGGGATGAAGATCATCTGGTGTAGCAGCATTCAAATATATAAACAGTAAAAATAAGACTTAAAATCGCTGCTACGGTGTCACGTTTTGGATTTAGTACATCCAATTGATTTTTAGTACAAAACTAGAAATACCCTCTTCTTCATAACATCTATAGTTATCAATATATTTTTTCTTCTTTTCAATGTGAAATAATACTTCAAGATGATCTATATACACAATGTTGTCAGTTCAAGCTGTCATATAAATATAAATGCTTTCTTAAAAAAAGTATTTTACAGACAGATAGTGTTATATACATTGTTCAGTTTGATCTGGGGCAAAAGAAGAAAGCCAACACAAGCTTAAGTAAGTGTGATATATAAAAAGAATGATACACAAATGACATTAAAAACCTGCATAGAAAATGAGCTTCAAATGGTAGTGTGATTTTAATTTTTATAACCTCTGAAACTTCAAGCCATTAAAAAAAGGCACACTTCTCAACTTTGTCCCTCTAAGGGAATGTTCTTAAAGAACCCTTTCCTTGGTTAGAGTTTTAATGTAACACACACACACACACACACACACACACACACACACACACACACACACAGAGAGAGAGAGAGAGAGAATAATTTGACCTCAACGTACTTTAAACAGTTTGTTGGAACATTTATCCAACTACATTGTAAATTAAACATCCAGTAATATAATGCTTTGCAAAAGAAATAAATTTATATGTACAAATTATTTCATTCAATGCTGGATTAAATACTTTCCCGGGATAGTTTAGCACACACTTTAACGTAAGATAATTTTGCTTTTGGCTAGTTTAAATAAAATAAAATGCAACTGAGAAAGGTTATCATTGTTATGTAAATAATAAGCACTGAGGATTAAGCTAGAAAATTAGTAACACAGCTGAACATATTCTGGTTTAGCAGAATGATAAATGGAGATCACAAAAGGAAACTGACACTTAACTATCCAGTTAAACTTTTTGCCTTGTAAAACATTTGTAAATGCAATATAATTTTTTGAAGGAGGAAACTCTGAGAGAAAACAACTTGCTGGTTGAATACCACAAAAAAAACCCCCTAAAAACCTCACTTTTTTTCTATGTTTACTCAGTCTCTTTTTATATAAAAATAAGTGTTACGTTCCCATCAGAACATTAGACAATTACACCTGTGCTTTAAAAAAAAATTGGTCACTCAAGGCTATTAGAATATTTTTAAGGATTTTAGATTACCAGAATGTACAGATATAACTCAATATAAATTGTAGCCAAAGAGAAATAAGGATGAAAATATCAAATCATTCACATGGAATAAAAACATTAACTAGACAAGTTAAATATGCAAAATATATGGAATGTGACAGCAGATATATGCATATCTACTTTAGAACTAGGAAGGGGAAGAAAAATTTAATATGTAATAATTCGTACCTTACATTTAGTTAAATATAAACATTTGTTATTTATACATAAAACTGCTTTCAAAAAACAACTAATAAGTGATTTAGTTGCACTTGTTTTACTTCTTACAGTTCCCAAGTGTTAACTTTTCTTAGACTGAAATCAACTGCCCCCTAATGCACTTTTATTTTTAGTTCATGTCCTAATAAATTCAACTTTTAAAAGTCCCATCACCTAATGCATAAATATACAAAAATGCCAAAAATTAATCCCTTTTAGTTGGATCATATTTTATGCTGACTTTTATAGCCAATAACCAGAAATGGTTTCCTTCTGCAAATACTCTACAACCTGTAACAAAACATGCCATGCACTCAAGGGAAAAAGTTAGGCATGGCTAGCATTTGTGAAATGCCAAGATCTGACGAGTTCTGCTTCCTCCACGTGTGGCCCCAATGATACCAGGCAAGATTCCATATTGCTTGCCAAAAGCTTCCACAAATCCAAGTTAGCTAATTCCTGGAAAAGAAGATTTTAAACTCATTTTGGCACTGCATCATTTCATCCAGCAGCTTTATGTTTCCCACCACAGCAACCACATGCCTCACCACAGCGATGGCACATTCTCAAAGGGACGTAGCAGCACATACATGGTACAATGAAAGACAGAGCTACCAGGGCTAACCATCGTAAGCAGAACTTGTCATCGCTAGTGTCACATGAACAGGGATCAGAAAAATCTCCCTCTGAATCTGACATACAATGATACAACATGCTCTCTGCACAGAGCATGCAACTAACTTGATATATGCATCTTTTAATAGGGTCTGGAGCATCCTGACATTTTCCCCTGCCATTTTCTTCATGATTAAACCTTTCCTGGCAGTATACGCAGCGAGAACGTTCACCATCCTCTTTTCTTCGTTTTGACTTCTTAAATTTTAATGAAGGCTGTGTTTTAAATACCACAGAGTTTTTGGGTGAACTTAACTTAGTTTCATCCCCACAAGAGTACAGATAGTCTGATTTTTTACTGTCTGGTTTAGAAAAGTGAATATTGGAGTCAGTATCCTCTCTTTCCAAGTCATTTTTCCACATGTCAGGATGTCTGTAGTCTGCATAGCGACGTATTAAGATATCTCGAGGGTTTATTCTGACAATCTCATCCTCATCTTGAAAGCTGACATGTCTGATTGATTTCAAAGGGACCTAAAAAGAAAAGAGATGAAAATTGCAATAAGGACTATGATGGTAATTTTTGTGTTTTTTTGAGTCGGGCTCTCATTCTATCACCCAGGCTGGAGTGCAGTGGAATGATTATGGCTCACCACAGCCTCAACATTCAAGGCACAGGCAATCCTTTCGCCTCGGCCTCCCAAGTAGCTGGGACCACAGGCATGCACCATCACCCTCGGTTAATTTTTTTGTAAAATTTATGTTGCCCGGGTTGGTCTCGAAATCCTAAGGCTCAAGTGATTCTCCTACCTCAGGTTCCCAAAGTGCTAGGATTAAAGGTACGAACCACCATGTCCTATGATGGTTAATTTTATGTGTCACTTTGGTGGAGCCACAGTGCTCAGATATTTGTTCAATTATTATTCTGCATATTTCTGACATGTTTTTTGGATGAGATCAACATTTCAATCATGGACTATGAACAAAGTATTGTACCTTCAGTGATATGGATGGATCTCATCCAATCAGCTGAAGGTCTTAAGAGAACTAAGACTAATCTACCCCTGAGAAGAAAAAATTCTGACAGCAGATTGTTTGAACTTGGACTGCACTGTTCCCTGGTTCCAAGAATCATGTTGTTGATACAGTGGATCTAAAGAAGGAAGACAACAGTAGTCCATGACCTTGAATGAATGAATACATTAGCCTGAATTTGCTGATTATTCAGAAGTATTTAAAACATGCATAAAAGCCATAGGCAGGGGAGTATGCTCAGTCAATGATAGCTACTAAAGACATGCTTGTAGATTTTAGATTTGTACTGCTACTATCTCATGAGTTAATTCCTTAAAATAAAACTCTATCTAATCGATGTTATCTATCCTATTTGCCTATCTTACACATGTTGTTGGTTCTGTATCTCTGGAGAATCCCTGACTGATAAAGATTTTGGTGCAAAAAAGTAGGTGCTACTATAACAAGTATCTAAAAATGTGAAAGTGGCTTAGGAACTCGGTAATGGGTAGAGGCTGAAAGTGTTTTGAGATCCGTGTTAGAAAGAGCCTTGAGAAGACTGTTGGCAGCAATAAGAACTTTAAAGGTGCTTCTGGTAAGGTTTCAGATGGAAATGAGGGACATATATTGGACATTAGAAGGAAGACAATCTTAGAGAGAGCCTTGAGAAGACTGTTGGTAGAATAGGAACTTTAAGGGTGCTTCTGGTAAGGTCTCATAGAAATGAGGAACACGTATTGGACATCAGAAGAAAAACAATCTTTGTTATTAAGTGGCAAAGAATTTAACTGAATTGTGTTCTAGTGTTTTTTGGAAGGTAGAATTTGTGATGAACTTGGATGTTTAACAGAGATTTCAAAGCAGTGTTTGATGATGTATCCTAGTTTCTTGCTGCTTATAGTAAGATACAGGAGAAAAGGGGTAGATTGAAGAAGGAATCGTCAAGTAAACAGGTGACTCAAAAATTTGAAAAATTCTCGATTCATCCACACTGCAAAATATGAGAAAGTATGTTCTGGAGAGAACAACCTAGGGTGTGGTTGGACAATCATCTAAAATGCTGCCGACTTGGACTGAAGGGGACAGAGGCAGAACAAAATGAAGAACAGGTGTTGGATTTCTGGAATTCTACAGGATGGGCCAAGAGAAGAATGACCCTGAAGGCAGGCTGTCTCTTTCTCAGCTCCAGAGGGAAGGGTCATCTCCTCAGTTTCGGTAGGCCATGCTATAGCAGCCCAGAGCCTAGGGGGTGATATTGATACCTAGGGTGGATGTAGTGGGAGCAGAGGGCAAAGTATTAAGACAAAGAGGATTATTTTTAATCCTAAAACCTTTTTAAAAAACAAATCTTACAATCTTTCTAAAAGTTTTAAAACCTAGTCGAGTTTTTCTTAGGTTTTGGAATTGGCCTGGGACCCTTTCTTCATCTTCATTTCAATTTTTCACTTTTGGAATGGGAATGTCTATTCCTATGCCTTTCCTATCGTTGTATTTTGTAACCAGCAATTTGTCTGGTTTCACAGGTTCATAGCTGGAATAGAATTTTGCTTTAAGATGAATCATTCCTCAAGTATTACCCACACTTGATTGAGAGATATTTAGATGAGATTTGGGACCTAGAGTTGATGTTGGAATGGGTTAAGGCTTTGGGTTGCTGGGATGAGGGTGAGTGTGTTTTGCATGTAAGGAGGGCATGAATTTTGGGGTCAGGGCAGAATGTTATGGGCTGAATTGTGTCCTCTTCAAATTCATATGTTAAGGAATTAACCCCTTGTAACTCAAACTGTAAATGTATTTGAAGATAAGGCCTTTAAAAAGGCGACTAAGTAAAAATGTGGCCCTTAGGGTAAACCTTACTCCAATCTGACTGGTGTCCTTAAAAGAGGAAATGTAAACACACAAAGATACCAGGAATGTATGTGCAAAGAAAAGACACAGTGAGGATGCAGCAAGCCAAGAAAGGTCTCAGAAAAAAACAAATCTGCCAATCTTGATCTTAGACTTCCAGCTTCCAGAACTATGAGAAAATAAGTTCCTGTTGTTTAGGACACCTACTCTTTGGTATTTTGTTATGAGAGCTGTAGCAAACTAATATAAGCACATACATGTTTACAGCTTGGCTACACAGAAAGTCTCTGAAAAATGACATACAACAACCCCTTCCCCCACTCTCTCTCTAACCCTAATGAGCCCAAGGAGCAAAATTAAGTCTTTTGATCCTTTCCATCACCCATAAAGGTAGACTTCTAATAGACAATTTGATCTCCTAGTTCTAGTTCCTGGACTCAGTGACTAGTCTTCAAGCAAGCACCTGACCCAGATTGGGGCAAACTTCAATTCCCCTGATATTTGGAATTGGGCCTAAAAAAAAAATCTAGGTTTGAGCTAAAGGTGAGATAATGAATGCAGCTTATTAAATTAACAATATACAATTTCACTTGGTCCTATCTAGTGATAAACAAAGCTGTGGCAGTACCTCAGACTCAAATGAGAAGACTGGATGGAGTTTAGCAGCGTTTATAAACAAACAGCAAATTTATACAATGAGCAATTTTCAAGTACAATTCAACTATACTGAGAGTTAGAAGGACTGGAAAATTTTACCTATATACTAATTAGTTATAGTCCATATCAGAAGATAAACTAACATTACTTACCCTATTTTGGGACTTAAGGCTTCCACATTCCTTGGATATTTGCCGCTGTACATATTCCATACTTCTGCTCTGAATGTCTAGGCCTGGCTGACCAAATGTTATCTAAAATACAAACAATGTCTACCTGAGTGACAAAATAATGATTTTCTTACTTTTAATGAAACCACATACAGTGTGCATTCCCAAACTTCGTAACCTAATAGTAGTGAAGTTTTTCAAAATGATTTTAATAAAAAGCATCCCTCACTTAAGGAAAAAACAACAAAAAAGCCCACTAAGGCCTTTTCTTACACATTTATATTTCTGCAAGTAATAAACAGTCAAAAAAATGAAAACAACCCAAATACCCATCCACTAATGAATGAATAAACATATAGTAGACCCATAAAGTGAAATATTACTTAAGCACAAAAAATATAAAAAGTACTGATACGTGTCACAACAGTGGCTGCAGGGGATTAGGGTAGTAAGGGCAATGACTGCCAAATGCTATGCATTTTTGTGGGGTGATCTGAAATTTGATACTGATGATGGTTGTACAATCCTGTGAATTACTAAACACCACTGAATTGTATACTTTAAAAATTTTATGGTATGTGAATTTTATCTCAATAAAACAAATAACAGGGACATTTAGTGTCCTGATACATTTATTAGTTTTTTGAATTGCACATAGCTAAAATGTATCAATGTTTAATTTTTAAATTTTTATAATAAAAAATTCAAATATATACAAAAGGAGAGAATAATGTAAACAATCCCCACATATCTACCATCTAGCTTCAATTATTATCTGTCGTTTTGGCAATTCTGTTTTCTTCCTGATTATTTTTCTGGAGGATTCTGATCTAAATCTCACTGTTATACATGTAATAAAACCATAACCATGAAAATAAATAGTAATACATGAACATGGCAAGATTTTCAAACTGCATAAAAACCATAAAATAAAAAATCTTCTTTCTACTTCATACACTCTTAGAAGTTAATATAATAAAAAAAATTTAGTGTATTCTTCTAAAAATTTATACACACACACAAAGTAAATATGTGGATATTTAAAATGGGATCTTGCATTTAATGATACATTATGAATACCTTTCTATGTTTATAGGTAGAATATGTAAGAATTCAGAAATTAATAGGGAAGAAATCACCATTGAGTAAATGGTCTAGGAAGGCTTCATGAAGGAAATAGGACTTGAGGTAAAAAGAATGAGCTAAGTACTCAGTTAAGCAAAAATCAAACAGAAGAACATTATAGAAACGTAAGTAGAGAGAACAATTATTTTTCCTGATAGAACACAATGACCCCAAGCTATATGTTAAACATTACTGAGATCTATTTTAAAATGTAAAAAGTCTACTTGTTCACTTATTACTACTGTCTCAGAAAAAAGTCACACATACCGTTTAAACACATGCACACTTTGAAAACTACCTGAGTCAACAGAGTCTATAAATATTTGTTTTCTTACACAATCCCTAAGTAAAAAAGCAAATGGACAATGTTGACCTTTTACGCTTATTAAACACAGATAACATAAAATACATCCCATTTCACTATTGCTTTTTAATACCCTGGGAATTTGGTACTCCTACTATAGTCTTTAGGTAAATTTATCAGTTCAAACAGCCGAGATGCTTCTTCAAAGTTGGTCATATATAAACAATGTAAAGGATTTCACTTATAATGGAACAAAACCAAAATGGTACAAATCCTATAAAAATTTTCTATATATTTTCACAAAGAAAATACAAAGCTTTAGTGAGAGATATTAAGAGTTAAACGGAGAGGTATATCATGATCATGAATAAGACTAAATTCTCCCTTAAACTAAAATACAGATTCAGTGCAATTCAAATATAAACCACAAAAGGGTTTTTCATCAAACTTGACAAGCTGATACTAAATTTTTTAGGAGAGCAAACAGCCACAAAAAAAGGAACCAAAAGGAAAACAATGTCAGACATTTGCACTACAGATTTTAAGACGTATTATACAGTTACAGTAATTCTAGAGCAAAGAAGACAGTGTGGCACTAGTGCAAGGATAGCAAACAGACCAGTATATCAGATGAGACCAGAAACAGACACAAACATATATGGAAACTTGATATGACAGATATGGCACTGCACATTAGTGTGGAGGGGGGAACAAATCCAATAAATAGTGCTAGTACAGTTAGTAATCTATGTGAAAAAAAATATGATCCCTACCATAAAGAGAAATCAGTTTAAAGTAGATTACAGACAAAACTTTAAAACTTTTAGAACAGCAGGGAGAAAATCTTTAATATAAGGATAGGGAGGAGTTTGTAAAAACAACATAAGGGAAAGAATAATAAACAAAACTATATTAAAATTTAGGATATCTGGTCACCAAAGCACCAAAAAGAGTGAAAAATAATAACAATCTAGGAGATTTAGCCACACTAAAACTCAAAAAGGATCTATACCTAGAAAACACAGAGGGGTGACTCTGAAAATGTTATTACTAGGTAATGAGGTTATATGAGAGCATACAGTTAAAACAAATTTGTAAAGGGATAATCACAGTTATTACTATAGTGTTTCAAATGCTCAATATGTATCCTCTGTACACATGGCACACATCAATCTTATAGTTTTATCTGTCCCAGAGTCTTTTGTAGCACACCAATGTCAAAAGCATACTCCTATATACCCTAATGAAACTCTTGGAACATGAATAGATAGTGACAAGAAAGTATACACTAGCAGTATACCTAATAACAATAAAAAATTTGAAACAATTAAAATATCCACTGGCTGAAGGGAAAGAAACAAGATCTAGAACTATCAAGAAAAGCATGAGAATACTAAGCAAATAAAATTCAAGGTAATGGTTAGTTACCTCTAAGATCAAGGTAAAGGGATAAATTGGGGGTATTCCTTCTTTTAAGATGTTTGGTGGTTTCTTAGGTATTCAGTGCATATATTCTTTCCTATGTATTAAATATGTTATAAATATTTGATCATGAGTTCATTGATATATATGATGCCTTACTTGTCTATAGTGAAATGACCCCTAGAAACCTGGAAGTAAGACAAATTGAGTAGAAGAGCTACAATGGCTTCTCACTGTAACTAAAATCTGACTGAGTATAATTAGCTTTTAGAAACAATGTACTTATCCATCCAAAGAATTTACATAGCCCATGGAAGAATAAAACATGAGTAAAAGCCGAACACATGCAAAGCTTATTTAAGCATCACTGGAAGGCATAACTTAAGTTAGTACTAGGTGACAATTCTCCATGGGTTTCATTTCTGCAGATCTAGTGAGTATAGGCATTGTCTTTTGTTTCAGACTATCTTTTCTTTTTTTAAAATTTTTCTATTTTAAAGATGTGAGGTATAATTCAGGGTTAAGTATACAAATGTTCATTATGCAGGTACCCTTCTTGATGAGGTGTGCCCTCCACTCCTCCCCGGCAGAATCCCACTACTGCCAATCCTGCTGCGCCTTCCCTCCCCTCGCAATTTCGCACTACTGACAATCCTTTTCTTACAGCATTACGATATTTGTTCAAGGCCCACTTGTGAGTAAGAACATGTGATACTCAGTTCTTTGTTTCTGTGATAGATCACTCAGTATTATAGACCCTAAGTCCATCCAAATTGCTGCAAAGTTCATACTTTTGTCCTTCTTTATGGCTATGTAATATTCCATCATGTATATGTACATTTTTTTTATCTAGTCTTCTTTCAATGGGCAGCACGGTTGGTTCCATAATTTTGCTATTGTGAACAATGCTGCAATAAACATACATGTGCAGGTTATCTTTTTCATAGAGTGATTTGAGTTCCTCTGGGTATATTCCCAGCAGGGGGATCGCAGGGTCATACAGAAGGTCGATTTTTAGACCTTTTAGGAATCACCAAACTATTTTTCACAGAGGCTGTACTAGTTTACACTCCCACCAACAGTGTTGAAGTGTTTTTCAACTTACTGACGATGGCCATCCTGACTGGAGTTAGGTGGTTTGTCAGTGTGGTTTAAATTTGCATTTCTTTGATTATTAGTGAGGTTGAGCATTTTTTCCATGTATCTGTTGGCTGCTACTATGTCTTCTTCTGAGAAGTGCCTATTCACACCACAAACAGCCAAAGTAATCCTCAGCAAAAACAAAACAAAACAAAACATAGTGGGAGGTATCACACTCCCAGCCCTTAAACTTTATTATACAGCTACAATAATCAAAACAGCCTGGTACTGGTATAAGAACAGGCATACAGATCAATGGAACAGGATAGAGATTCCAGAAGTAGAACCTCAATTTTTCAACCAACTCATCTTTGACAAAGCCTCCAGCACCAAACACAGGGGAAAGGAGAACCTATTCAGTAAATGATGCTGGGGAAACTGGTTGACCACATGCAGAAGATTAAAACAGGACCCCTACCTATCACCACACACAAAAGTCAACTCTAAATGGATCAAAAGACCTAAATGTAAAACCTCAAACTATAAGAACCTTAGAAAAAAATGCAGGAGACACCCTTACAGAAATTGGAACTGGCAACCAATTCCTGATGAAAACCCCAGTTCTCATGCCATAAGAGACAAGTGGGACCTCCTCAAACTGACAAGCTTCTGCAAAGAAAAAGATTTTTTTCTTTTCCCATTAAGAGATTGGGAACACAGCCCACTCACTGGAAAAAAATATTTGCCAACTGTGTATCTGACAAAGGTCTAACAACTAGGATCTACAAGGAACTCAAGCGTGCCAAAAGGAAAAAATCAAACAGCCCCATTACAGAGTGGACAGACTATCTTTTCAAGGATGTTTGTACAGTGAAACCCTTGAAAGATAGAGTGTCTCCCCTTTAAAGACAGATTTGTTTAGTGCCCAGTTTAACAAAAACAATGTCTCCTATAGCAAAAGTCAGATAGGCTTATTGACCATTATAAAAGTCTTGGCTTCACTAAACTTAGGGTTCTAATGCTGTGATGCAAACTCACTGAGTATATTCGTATGCTTAACCATCACTCTGTGGACTTGGGGGAGCAAAAGGAACCAGCACAACCTTGAAGCTCATCCCACTTGTTGTGCTATGAATAATAGTTCTTTGTTTCTGACCCAGTTGTCTTATGTCTTCTGGCATCATTCATAAAACTGGCAAGTTAACTTGTTAGCTTACAAGGTAAAATCTTAAGACTCATTTTCTTAACTCATTTTCTTAAATTCAATTATTTGAATCTCTGAAAGATGACTTTAGTCCTAGCATCCTAACAAAGTAAGGTTTCTAATCTGCAAGCTGAGGGACAAATTCTCTACTACAGAATACATCCTCTGAGGCCTTTTGAGACACGTGCAAATGGACAACTGGAACACAAACCTAACACCACCATGCTGAATGCATGTGTGCTTTATTCCTGTTAAGAAACTTTCACAATATTTATTTAGTAAACGTATAGTTGTTGTCTACTTGTAGCTTTAAAAGAGAAAAACCATTTCATTCTAATTTGTTAAACTGAGAAGTTTACATATTTTAACATAAGCAAATACGTAAATATCTAGTTATGCAAATCATATAATATAACCCTTGTTTCTCTAAGTCACATCATTTCTCTCTTGGAGATAAAGAAAAGTATCAATTATAAGAAATTACAAGTTTTATTTATTTAACAAAATATTTTTCTAAGTGCTTCACATTTCATAACAACTCTAGGAAGAAGATGCTGATATTATTCCAATTTACAGATGAGGATACTAAAGGAATTTACAGATGAGGAATTCCAATTTACAGATGAGGATACAAGGAAACCTCCAAGTAACTTGCCCAAGGCCACATAACTAGTAAGTAAAGAAGCTACAATTCAGACCCAAATAGTCTGGGCTCCAGAAACCACATTTGCAATTCCAAAGCTAAGATTTGTCTTGCCAAATGTTGTTCACTTCACTCTCTGTAGTTATTTAGCACTATTTTGGACATGGTATTTTCGACATGGTGACTAGATTATTCAACCACCCCATCGCTACCATCATTACCATTATGGGAAAAAAGTTCAGTTCTTTTCTCCCATCAATCAAAAGAACATCTTTAAGTTTATAGTTCTCTCAGCTAAAGAAGGAGATAGGCCAAATAAATCCTCAAGGTCTGGGAGGAGGAATATTAGTCTATCATTACTTTGTGTTGCATTCACCAAGTTTTATCTTCCTGCTCAACTATTCAGCATGTGCATACCTCCTCTCTCTCCAACACTGATATGAGTTTTTCTGCCCACCACTCAAGATGTTGGAACATATTTTGCTTTTAAAAGTGTGAAGGCTGGGCTCAGTGGCTCAGCCTGTAATCCTAGCACTTTGGGAGAGGCGAGTGAACTGCCTGAGCTCATGGGTCAGAGACCAGCCCAGACAACTTGGCGAGACCTTGACTCTACAATAAATAAAAAATTAGCCGGGTGTGGCAGTGCTCGCCTGTGGTTCCAGCTACTAGGAAGGGTGAGGCAGAAGGACTGCCTGAGCCCAGCAGGTTGACGCTGGAGTGGCCATGAGCGTGCCACTACACTCTAGCCTGGGTGATGGGGTAAGACTCCAACTCAAAAGAAAAACAAAATGGTAAATTGGTTATCTCCAGATTCAATTGCCTTATCTCCTAAAATGCCCAGAAGTTTATAGGCAAATATGACTCCTGATGGGTTGGTTCTAGTAACCCAAGATCTCTGAGAGGGCACGCAGACTATTTTTAGCTGTTATTCTTGCTATTATTTTGCTCAAAGTAAAACTAGCTTGCAATTAATTTTTTTCCCTCTTGTTTCAATATTGTAATATGGTTTTTCTTCAATTTCTTATAAAATTTCATAATAAATTTAGATGACATGCATAAACTACAGATCATTTTTATCACTACAATGAGACAGTTTGTCAACGTTGTTGCTGTGAGGAATAAAATGGGTTATCTGAGTATAAACAGCATCCACCACAGTGTAGGCACCAACTATGACAAAAATTAATAAACCACAATTATCAGATTTAGTGAAATATAAAACTGCAGGGAGACTGGAGCCTTTCACAATCTGTGTATAGCTTGAATATGTCAAATTATATTTATTTGCTATGGTATGGCTACATTGAGAGTTTTTGGGAAAAAAAGCTCTCAGATGATTTATAAGTTTTTTGTTCTCTCTCTACCCTTTATCTACTTTCAAGTCTTGAGGGCAAGAAAATAGTCAGATTTTAGGCTTATCCAAGACTTCGGGGCCCATGATGCTGAATTAATCAAGTTGGAATTTCCTTAACTTTTTTGTCTACTTCATAATTAATCTATAGCTCTATCTAAACTTCACTTCTGCCTTGGAGAATGAAGTAATACTATCTCTTCTTGTGCAAGTCC
Organism: Cephalopachus bancanus; assembly: GCA_027257055.1. NCBI lineage: Eukaryota > Metazoa > Chordata > Mammalia > Primates > Tarsiidae > Cephalopachus > Cephalopachus bancanus. Next base: position 398,823 of record JAPVLO010000300.1, on the reverse strand, counting down.
TCTACCACTGATAGTTTCCATTGTGCGTCAGCTTTATCAATTACTCTTTCTGTCCTAAACTTCTCCACTTTCTTCATCTTATGAACATATTCACTCTTCAATCCTGTGTCCCTCTAATTCCATCTTTTTCTAAGGAAGGTTTTTGTAGTCAAGTTTCTAGATAAGAGTGCCCAGGAAACCACTATCTCTGCTTCCTCTCCTGTCTTGCATACCTTTGATCCTACTGAAAATGTAGTAAGACCACCAATTACCTTTTTAGAGATGAATTCCATTTTTCTTGGAGCATTTTACTGCAAAACATTAATTAACTACTCCATCATCTCCTTTAAATTCTCCTCTCCAGGCTTCTGAGACATTATCCTTGCCTAGTTCTTCTATCTATATGACTGTTCTTTCTTAGTTCGCTGTCTCAGTATTTTGTAATTCCACAGTGTTCTAGTTTTAAACTGGAACATATAATAGTCCTTCGAAATAATCTGAGCATATAGTCTTTCAAAATAATTCTAACTGATCTCATAGCTTTAGTTTCCATTCTTTGACAACGACTTCCCAAATTTTATCTCTAGCCCTTCCCCTCCCTGACCCTCAGATCCAGAAACAATATTTAGAGAGTTACTGGTCAAAAACTTTCTAACTCTCTCCAAAGGCATCAAGTCACAGATTCAAGGAGACCTCTTCACACAAACAAGACACATAACCTAATACTTAGGAATAATATAATAAACATCTGAAAACCAATAATAAAGATAATACTTCTTAATAGAAATGATGAAAACTAGAAGAAAATAATATTACATGTTTTACCTTGATGAAAGAAAATAAATTATAACAGAGTTCAATGATAAGCAAAATATCCTTCAAAAATAAAGAAAATAAAATATTTTTTTCAGATAAAAAGCTGAGATTCCTCAACAGCATGGAAATACAGCAATAAGCAAGGCACTGAGAACATAAAAATACATTAAAAGGTAGATAAATCTAAATGAATATTTACTGCTTAAAATTTTAAAAAAATTTTAAAGGTTTTAAATTTCATATAAAGAAAATTAAAATTTGCAATGATAATCACATACAAGGTAAAACAGAGGTAAGCGGAGTTAAGACATTGTAATATGTCCATTATCCCAGAAGTGGTAAAAAAATATATATTAATTCAGGGTAGATTCTAAAGAGTCAAGATGGATTTATAATCTCTAGGATAATCACTAAAAATATTAAATAACTATATTACCAATTACCTGATTAAAGGGGAAAAAATTAAGTAAATAAGGAAACAGAACAAATGGGATAAATTAAAAAACGGTGGTAGATTTATATCAATAATTGTGGTAAAAGTAAATGGACAAAATATTTCAATTAAATGACAAAGACCCCAGGGAAGGGGGGGGCAAGAACAAAACTCAACTATATATGGATTAAAAGAGACGCCTTAAATAAAAGAAACAGAAATGTTGGAAGTAAAAGGATAGAAAAATACATATGGTGCAAATGTTAACCAGAATAAAACCAATGTAGTCAAACATCAAAAAAGTAGACTTTTGGGCAATAAATATTACTAGAGATAAAGAAGGGTATGTCATAATAACAAAAGGATCATTCCAGCAAAAATGAATGTTATACCCAACAACTAAAACTATACATTCTTTTCATACGTACACAGAACACCAACCTATATATGCTAGGTCATCAACCAATCAGAGTCAATTATGCTTTGCATATTTGTAATAATAAAGAGAAAACTTTTTTCAAAAGTTTAGAAATGAAACAAACCATTTCTGAATAATAAAAATATGTCAATATATCATTTCACCAATGATAGGTGTTGAAAGCAGGGAAGTATATGGCAGTTCACTCCACTATTCATTCTATGTTTAGTAATGTTTAAAATTTTCCATAAAAAATGAATAAACAGGCTAGGTACTGTGGCTCATGCCTGTAATCCTAGCATTTTAGGAAGACAAGGGATGAGAAGGGCTTGAGCCCAGTAGTTCTAGACCAGCCTAGGCAACCCAGGAAGACCCCATCTCTACAAAAAATTTTTAAATTATTCAAGTGTGGTGTCACGCACCCTGTAGTCCAGGAGGCTGAGGCAGTAGGATAGCTCAAGCCTAGGAATTTGAGGCTGCAGTGAGCTATGACTGTGCCTCTGTACTCCAGCCCAGGTGTCAGAGTGAGATCCTGTCTGACTTTAAAAAAAAAGGATAAACAATAAAAAATCCTGTGAAATATATTTAGAGCAGGGCTTAAGTGGAAATTTGTAGCCTTAAACACATAGGTTAGAAGAAGAAAAAAACAAGACTGAAAAAAAAAATCAAGGAATGAAGCTTTCACAAGAAGTTAAAGAAGAGAATAGCAAAATGAAAATTTAAGAATGTAGGAAAACAGAAGTTAGGAGTAGAAATCAATGAAATAGAAAACAAACAAAAATTAAAAATCCAGAAGTTAAATCTTTGAATGGACTAATAAAATTGATAGACCCCCCCTAAGCAAGAATCATCTATACAGGGGGAAAAGGCACATATTTTTAGTATCAACTATGAAAAATAGGACATATTTATGCCAAAAAATTGGAGAATTTTCATGAAATGAACAAAGTTATTGCAAAACACAACTTGTCATAGCTGAAACAAAAGGAATTAGAAAACCTGAATAGCACTGTATCTGTTAAAGAAATTCAATGTGCAATTTAAAACCATCTCACAAAGAAAAATCCAAGCCCAGATGGCTTCGCCAGGGAATTCTACAAAACATTTAAAGAAAGAAGTAACAAAAAATCTTAAACTCTTCCACACACAAAAAAAAGTAATGCTGCTCAGCTTATTTTATAAAGCTAGCATACCTTGATAGCAACACCTGACCAAAATATAAGAAAGGAAAAATATATGCCAATCTCCTTTATAAATATAGACATAAAAATCCTAAATAAAAATCCAACCCATTTCATGTGCGCATATAAGAGGGGGGACCTGGAATCAATTTATTAAAAATTGTGTATTTATTCTTACATGTTCAAACTTGTCACCTTCAAAGTATCCTCTGTTTGATGCAATACAACTATCAAGATGCTTTTTCTACTTGGTCAAAACAGTTTTTGAACTCATCGATTTTGATGCCATTTTTTGTTTCACCTCTTCCACACTGGCAAATATTTCTTTTTGAGAACTTTTTACAAGTGAGGAAATTAAAAAAAAAAAGTTATTCGGGGAGAGATCAGGTGAATAGGGAGGGTGGTATCTGGGGGTCGTGCCGTTTTTTATCAAAAACTGCTGACCACTCAGCACCATGTGGGCAAGTGTGTTATAAATCATCCATCATGAAACAGGCAATTGCATTGAAAGTGTTTCCAAAAAAAATTCACTGAAGTTGAACAAAGCCTCTTACAACAATATTAGTTGGTACACTGATGCTGTCGGGTTCCTAGAACACTTAACTAGCAGAGGAAGCCTATACTACAAGGGGCCTATCCTCCAAAAAAAAAAAAAAAAAGAATGAAAAAAGATAATTCTGTTTTTTTGGGGTCCCACCTCATATGTCTTTATGTATGTGTGTGTATAATGAATATCATGTGGCAACCAAGATAGTTTTAATCCAAGATTGCAAGGTTGCAAACCAATTACTACAATTTTCCAAACAGAATAAAGAAGGAAAACAACAGAATTGTCTCAATTACTGCAGAAAAAGTAGATGATAAAAACTTAGTTATGTAGGAACTGAAAGACACCCTTAACCATCTACAAAAACATGTTAAAACTCATACATAATAATACTAAAAGCTTTCCATGAGATCAGGGGCAAAATAAGGATGCCTGCAATGCCCCCATATAATAGAAGTACTAGTCAGTACAACAAGACAAGAAATCAACACTTGATGAATCTACAGATTTAAGTACAGTGTTAATAAGTTAATTAAACAGTGTCTCTGGGTACAAAGTCGATATGCAAAATATACTTACAATAACAAAAAAATCCAATATGTAAGAGTAAATCTAAAAAATATGTGACTTCTATACAGAAAACTTCAAACACAATTGAGAAAAATGTAAGAACAAGTAAATAAATGGAAGTATATACCATTTCATGAATTAGAAGATTCTACATTGTAAAGATGTTGATTTCTAACAACTTAATTTATGAAGGTAATATAATTTTGATTAGGAAGGAGTTTTTTGGGAACTGATAAACTGACTCTAAAATTTATATAGGTCAAGAATAACAAAGAAAATCTTACAGGGCAAAGTTGGACAATAACTCCCAGACCAAAACTTAATATAAAGCAACAGTAATTAAAACTGTGATACTGGTGAAAAACAGATAAATAGGCCAAGGAAACAGAACAGAAATCAGAAGTAGATTCAAACATAAATAGTCACGTGACAAAGCTAACAATGCAATGTAGCAGTCTGGGAAAGAACTTATCACGAAATGGTGATAATCAACTGGCTACCCAGATAAGAAAAAGAAACTTTGATCTACTAAATCTCATACCACTTTTAACATTTTACACAATGTAAAAGCAAAAGAAATAAAGCTTTTGAAATGTTGCATAAAAGGATATATACATGATTTGGTGGTTATTTGTAAGATTTCCTTTCTTTTTTTTTTTGAGTTGGGGTCTCACTCTATTGCCCAGGCTGAAGTGCAGTGGCACAATCACAGCTCACCACAGCCTCAACCTCCTGGGCTCAGACAATCCTCCCATTTCAGCCTCCTGAACACCTGAGTCTACAGGCACATGCCACCATGCCCAGCTAATTTTTGTAGACACATGGTCTTGCTATGTGGTCCAGCTTGGTCTCAAGCAATCCTCCCACTTTGGTCTTCCAAGTACTAGGATTACAAGCATGATCGGGCAGACTTTAGGCATAGCCACTACACCAATGGACACTAATAAATACATCTTTGAGTTTTCAGACAGTTCTCAATATGGTTTAAACTTCATGAGCTCACACGAAGTAACAGTTACAGATGCTTATTTAACAACAACAAAAACATTTGTTCACATCTCTAAGCAAATTAGAATCAAGAATGGTCTTCCGATAACTGTAAATGGCACAAACTAGAGTTATATCCTATAGCCACACTTTCATTTTTTACATTATTTTGGCTAGAACCATTAGAAGGTTGTGTATGTAATGCCCAATGGAAATGCTTTCAATAAGGTGATTTTGGAGTATAATTCTCAGTTTTGAGGTTAAGTTATAAAAATAAACCTTATAAAATTTGCCACAGATATGTCTGCTGAGGACATTTTCCTTTATATTTCTGATCTGAAGTTTCTTGTAGAGTGAGGCTAGAGACACTTTGGCTTCCCAGAAGCCTGTAATGCTTTTTCCTTCTGATAATGAAAATGTAACTAACACTTTTCCCCCTTGTCATCACCTTTGCCACCAAAAACCTTAAAGTAAATTTAAGGGTCAATTACAAGACACATATATATGCCTTTATAATCTATGTTTGTTGTCTCACTCTGAATTTGATTCATTATAAATCCTATTCCCCTAGTTTTCTTGCCTTTTATTTGCTTATTGGATCTGGTAAAGGGCAAATGGTCTTAATGTCCTTGCCTAACACATCATCCATTTTTTACACATATAAGTAATATGCTGAAAGAATATTTATCTTCTCACCTGACTGGCTTGGCTTTGCATGTAGACTCTTCTGGCACTTAGATCTTCAAAAGGAGAAGGTCTTATATTTGAGCTTCTATAAGGCTCACTCGTAACAACTGTCTCTTGCTGGAAAAGGTGATCCTTCACTAGATAACTGGAAGTATCCTCTTCAGTTGCCTATTGGGAATAACCCTCATTAGTTGCCATAATAAAAACAACAACAAAATAAGATACTTTTATTCTAACAAATATTTATGAAATATTTACGAAGTATATACCATCACCACGAATGGTAATTCTCAAAAACTCAAATGTACACGATTAGAACGCTATTTCAAAATAAAATAATATGAATTTTTTAAAAAAAATCATCTTTATGAGCAAAATGGGCTTTCTTATTGAAAATAACTTAGGAAGATTTGAACAGCCAACCATGCCACATGGAAGATATATCTAATTATAATAATGCTTTTTTACTAAAAAAGAAGTGATAAATATACACAGAAAATGAAGAAATTATTGGCGAGAAAATACAAAACAATATGTCTTATTTTGCAATTAAAAAAAAAAATTAGTATGTACCAAGAACCATGTTGTTGATACAGTGGATCTAAAGAAGGAAGACAACAGTAGACCATGACCTTAAATGAATGAATAAAATAGCCTGAATTTGCTCATTATTCAGAAGAATTTAAACCATGCATAAAAGCCATAGGCAGGGGGATATGCTCAGTCAATGATAGCTACTAAAGACATGCTTTTAAAATATCATAAATAATAATTTCTATGAAACAAATGTTAAGTAAAATATAGCACACTCCAAAGCAGAAAGTCCCGAAAGGGTTTTGCTTCACTTTGTTTTTTTAAGAAATAAGATAATTATTTGCTATTACTTTTCGAGTTATCTGAGAATAAACACTGCCATTTAAGTAAAAATGGCAGAAAAACTTTCACTGACTTAGTCTAAAATAATTCAGGGTAATCACTATAGGGGAAATAATTTTAAGAGTTCAAACCTTGGCTGGGCTCGGTGGCTCAGCCTGTAATCCCAGCACTTTAGGAGGTCGAGGTGAGTGGACTGCCTGAGCCCACAGATTCGAGAGTAGCCCAGGCAACTTGGCGAGACCTCATCTCTACAATAAAACAAAAAATAGCTGGGCGTGGTAGCGCACGTCTGTAGTTCCAGATACTCGGAAGGCTGAGGTGGAGGGATCGCTGGAGCCCAGAATGTCGACGCTGGGGTGGCCATGAGTGTGCATGCCACTGCACCCCAGCCTGGACAAAGGAGTAAGATTCCAACTCAAAAAAAAAAAAAAATCAAACCTTTATAAGTTTTTTTAAAAATAAAAAAAAATCTTAAACATTTTCTTCATGTCACTTCTAAAATTAACCAGTGAAATTTATAAAATTACTAAGGTATCTTCAATTTATAAATGGAGTCTGGTTCTTGCTCCAGAACAAAATAGCTTTATGTCATTTAATTTATTTGGCACTCAGTTTCCTCAATTACAAAATAATCCTATTTATGCTGTTTTATGACTCTGGATTAGTGAGATAAGGATCTAGTGAGATAAGTAAAAATGCTCAAGTTATTGTATCAAGGAACGGAAATTAAACTTAAAAAAGTATATTTGTAAATCTTCAGTCACTTAAACTGTCAAAACCAGTTAATTGCTATTTTTACTTAATTTCCTTAACAGTTGTCCCAATGTGTTGTGACAGTTAATACCAAAATATCGGAAAAGAGTTGGCTAAATAATGATATCCAGCAAACGTTCTTACAAAATACATAACCAAAATTAAGAGTAAAAAAATTCAGTAAATATATTTATCTGTTCCAAAAATTTTTGAAAATAAATGGCTCAAGTAATTGTCAGAAATCATAAGCAAACTGAATAGAAGAAAACACTGGAGTGGGAGGAAGGTTGGAAAAAGGGCTTAGGTTAGAATTTTGTCTCATCTAATTATGGAATGAAATATAAGCAGTTAATTTCTCTGAATCACAGTTTTAAAAATTATATTATTATTAGTCTTTTTTTTTGCGTTGGAGTCTCACTCTGTTATCCAGGTTGGAGTGCAGTGGCACTCTCACAGCCACCCCAGTGTCGACCTGCTGGGCTCTGGCGATCCTTCAGCTTCAGCCTTCAAGTAACAGGCGCACGCTACCATGCCTGGCTAATTTTTGTGATTTTTGCAGAGATGAGGCCTCGCCAAGTTGCCCGGGCTGGTCTCGAACCTGTGGGCTCAACAATCTACTTGCCTCAGCCTCCCAAAGTGTTGGGATTACAGGCTGAGCCACCAAGTCCAGCCAAAAATTATAAATTGGGTATAATATCTGTATTAACAATCTCAAGGTTAGTTGGGATACTCAAGAGAACAAAACCTATAAACAAGCAAAAACCGTAGTAGTAGTATCAATGGCAACTGTAACTATGCCTTTAGTGGTGATAATTATTTTGAATTAGGTTGTGTCTTGTTGAATTATTGAGAAGTCATTTAAAAATTATCAATTAAAATAAAGCTGACTTTAAAAAAAAAAACCTGTATCTAAACAAACCTAGTGTTACACCATACAGACTTGGGGTTTCTTTTTAAAAACATATATTCTATAAGCACTAACACATTTTACTTTGAATAAAAATGAATATATATGTTTATTAAAGGAAACTATCCAAAGTGTGTGTTGTTTCATTATTAAATAAAAGTGGAATATTTGGGTGACAAATGATTTTAAAATGTTTACCAAAATAGTTGGAATTAATCTATTAACAAGGAATAGGTCATATTACATAGTGAATTTATAACTACATACCTAAATGGATCTCAGCTAATACAATAACTAAAGCATTGTTCAGGTATTGATATGGTAAACAGAATATAAAACAGAACACTGAAAATGCAGAGTATAAATCTACTATTAGGCACATGTTATTCATGAGTAGTGACAATCAAATTAATATTTTGTAGATAATAAACTACAAAAAACTATTTTTCTACTATTCAATTATACTTCTTTCAGCAAGTTACAATTTTAGATGCAAATCAAATTGACAAAAATTTTTAAAAGAGTGGTGGTACAGAAAACAGGCATTCTCATTCATGGCTAATTCTACACACAAATACAGAATTATTTCTGAAAATCAATTTTAATACAATGTATCAAAAGCTTTTGAAACATTCAAACATTGTGACCAATTCTTGAATCTACCAAAGGGGAAAAAAAAGTACTAAAATGGTACTAAAAGCATGTGCCACCACACACTAATTCTAACGTTTCAAAATACAATACAAATATACTCTATAAATAAATCAGCCACTTTTTAGCTTCGATATTTTTTTCCTTCTTCATCTGAAATAATGAACTGAGACATACCACACCCTTACACAACCCCTCTGGATTAATGTAGAATATCTCTGTATGTCAATGAAACAATTTTCTAAACAAGCTAATTTTCTGAGTACCTTTCAAATGCATTTTCCTTCTCAACATCTACTATTTACTGTCTTAATGCAAGCATCTTTTTTTGCCTGTCTTACACTTTAGTAGGTTTATAACTGATACTCTTTTGTTTCCAGCCTTTGTCCTATTACTCTTCAAGCAAATCTGTTGATTTTTCTATTAAAAATCTATCTAACATTTCCAATGACCAAAGCTTTGTTGGGAGACTGGACACACACTGGAGAAGACAGGAAAGAGAATCAGTATTGCCTGAGGAACCCTTTCATAACATGTATAATTTATATAGTCCACCTTCTCTTCTCTGGAAACACACAGACTTAAGATAAAGTCCAATCTTATTTCCTAAGAAATGAGCAAAAGATATAAGAAAACATGCAGAACACCATTCAATTAAAGATATACAAATAAAATACTATTATTATATACTAACTGGGAAAGATGTAAAAAATAGTAAAAATATTCAATGCTGTTAAGGGTGTGGAGAAATGAAAATACTTTTAGTATTGCTGGTGAGAATGCAATTTGACAATGCCAGTGGGAAAAAAATCTATACCTTTTGACCCAGCAATTCTACTTTGAGAAATTGTACATATAGACATACACACACAGAATCACAGTAGCACTAATTTTAACAAAAACAAAAAAGAAAACAAGTAAGAAGATATTGTATGGCTCTATCAGCAGGGAACTGGTTAAGTAATTATGATATATAATAGAATTATATGCAGCTACTAAAATATTTGCAATACTCAAGATATTGTCAAATGAAAGCCTAGATACACAAGAGTCATAATCCCACTTGTTTAATTGATAGAAGAATGGATAGATGATATATATATATTTTGAAAATACCAGAAAAGATGCACACCAAACTGTTATTATAGTTCTGGGGAGTTGGGGCAGAACCAGAGGACTCATGGGTTTTCTAACAAACTATTTCATATATAATATAAAATAGAAGTACATCAATAAAATATATATTGTATATATAAAAAATTTTATATATATACATGACTATGCATAAATATATAATTATATATGACCATGTATAAATATGTATAATTATGACTATATGCATAATATAAAAATAATAAAATAAATGCATACACTTGTCATCCAACTTAAAAGTGAATATAACCAAAACAAATAATAACTCTTTTGTGTTTCTCCATACTAACATTCTCCACCTTTACTACTTGAATTCCCAGCAGGTAAATACTACCTTGAAATCGTTTTTTTCATTTTCTTAATCTTCTTTACAGTTTTACCACATAAGTATTCTCCCAAAACAATATTTCACTACAGATGTTTTTGAGCTTTATGTGACTTACAGTAATATCATGCTATGTGAGATATTCTGAGACTTGCTCATTTTCTCTCAGTGAAATCCATTTATATTGACACGTATAAGAAATAGCTCATTTTCACCTCTGTATAGCAATGACAGCTAAAATATATCATGCAATCAGAAATTCTCCCAGGAACTTTACATGGGTTAACTTATTCAATCCCCACAATAATCCTTTGCGGTGGTTAGTATTATTATCTCCCTACTCCATATGAAGAAAATAAAACTCAAAGGGATTAAGTAACTTGCCCCAAATAAAAGTTGCTAAGTGGCAGAGTCAAGGTAACAGCACTACTATTTGCCCATCTATTTTCTGTTTATGGATTCTTGGGTGGTTCTACTTTTTTGTTATTTAAAAAAATATCGCTAAGAACAAAACTGCATAGGCTTCATGGTACACACACACAGCAGTTTCTCTGGTACACATCTGAGAGTGGATATGCTGGGTTACGAAGACATACATGTTTCAGTTCACATAATAATTTTCCAAGGTGGTTTTAACAATTCACACAATCACAATCAGTGCTTCAAATTCTTACCAAGATTAGGTGTTATCATAATCTTCACTATCATATGTAAATAAACTTTCATTTCTATGAAAATTACCTTCTTACTAAAAATTACATCGTGGCTTCCCTTAGGTAAACATGAAACTCTGAGAATGAACGAAAGAACTAGCAAATGAATGCAGTCTGTTAACAAAAAAGGGGGGGAGGAGGCAAAATACTTAAAAAGATATGGCTCATCCTATCTGTTTTATCCTCATCTTGCTTCAAAAATATTGATGTACTTGTTTTTCTCTGTTACCAAATGATATTTCATACTTCTGATTTTTTGCATATGTCACTTTTTCTCCTCACAATGACTTTCTTCAAATTTTCCACTTGAAAACTGCTAGCCCAAGCCTGTAATCCCAGCACTTTGGGAGCCCACCTGTTTGAGACTAGCCTGGGCAACTTGGTGAGGCCTAATCCCTACAATAAACCCAAAAATTAGCTGGGTGTGGTAGCACATGCCTGTAGTTCTGGCTACTTGGAAACTGAGGTGGAAGGATCACCTGAGCCCAGCAGGATGACGCTGGGGTGGTTATGAGTGTAACACTAAACTCCAGCCTGGATGAAAGAGTAAGACTTCAACTCAAAAAAAAAGAAAGAAAAAAGAAAGACTGCTTTACACTTATCTTCAGTCATAAACTCCTCAAAAATACCTTGTTGATCCAGTCCCACTTCCTCCTTTGAATTTCCTTAAAAATACACCTATCTATCACCCTATATTTTGATTTATTTAGCTTTTAGTTTTTTGTTTTAAAATGGGGGTACAATTCAGGGTTAGGTATACAAACGTTGATTGTGCAGGTATCCTTGTTGAAGAGGTGTGCCCCTCCCTCCCCTGGCAGTTTCCCACTACTGCCAATCCCTTTCTTATAGTATTATAATAATTGTTCAAGGTCCATCTATGAGTGAGAACAAATGGTACTCTGTTTTTTGTTTCTGTGACAGATCACTGAGTATGATAGACTCTAAATCCATCCAAGTTGCTGCGAAATCCGTATGTTTGTCCTTCTTTATGACCACATAATATTCCATTGTGTATATGTACCACATTTTTTTTTTAAATCCAGTCCAACTTCAATGGACAGCATGGTTGGTTCCATGTTTTTGCTATTGTGACTAGAGCTGCAACAAACATGTGTGTGCACGTATCTTTTCTGTAGAATGATTTGAATTCCTTCGGGTATATTCTCAATAGGGGAATTGCTGGGTCATATGGAAGGTCAATTTCTAGTTCTCTCAGAAATTGCCACACTGTCTTCCAAAAAGGTTGCACTAGTTTGCATTCCCACCAGCAGTGTTAGAAGCATTCCTTTTCTCTACATCCTCACCAGCATTTGTTGTTATTTGTTTTATTAATGATGGCCATTCTTACTGGGGTTAGGTGGTACTTCAATGTGGTTTTGACTTGCATTTCTCTGATGATTAGTGAGTGAGGCTGAGCACTTTTAATGTGTCTATTGGCTGCCCATTATCTCTTGTTTTGAGAAGTGTCTATTCATGTCTTTTGCCCACTGTTATGGGGGCTGTTTGTCTTTATGAATGTCCTTTCAGCACATCTGAGTTCCTTATAGATCCTAGATGTCAGGCCTTTGTCACATATACAGTTGGCAAACATTTTTTTCCCATTCTATGGGCTGTCTCCCTGCTCTCTCTGGGGTTTCTTTTGTTTTGCAGAAACTCATCAGTTTGATGAGGTCCCACTTATCTATCTTACTTCTTATTTTATGGGCACTTAGGGTTTTGATCAGAAATTGATTACCAGTTCCAACTTCCATAAGGGTATCACCCTATATTTTAAGTTCCCTTTTATTTATACTTTCCCCAAAAACTAGTACTCAGTCTGAATGTTTACATACCCCTCAAAATTCATATGTGGATACTTAATCACCAATGTGATGGTATTAGGAGGTAAGACCTTGATTAGGTTATGAGGGCAGAGCCCTCATGAAAGTGATTAGTGCCTTATAAAAGAGGCCCCAGGTACTATCTTGTTCTATCATGTGAGGACACAGTCAGAAAGTACCATTTAGGACCTTGAAAGTGAGTCAGGAACAAAAACTAATTTCTGTTGTTTATAAGCTACCTAGTCTATGGTATTTTGTTACAGCACCCAGATCAAACTAAGTCTGTAAGGAAGGACTCAGCTTATTTTATCCCTAGAGCTTAGAACTTGGCACACACTGAGAACCCTTTAAATAATCTGTGATATACAAATACTCACACATTATATCACACTGTACTAATACAGAAGGTAAATGTGACATATTAGAAAAAACTGCTGGAGGAGTGCTTCTTTATAAATCTTCACACAAAAATTTATCTTTTGACACTGTTCTTAAAAGTTCAAATTACATAAAAAATATTTTTCTCATAATCCCACTCCCCACAGAACAGTTCCTATTACTATTTCACAGATCTCTCTAAACTTCCTAATGTAGGCATGTATGTTTAAATCCTATTTGATTCTCTTTATATTATAAAGTCCATCCATATAGTGCTTTTCTCCCCTACTTCATAATCTTTCATGAACCTTCCCCCATGTCATCACACATGGATCAAGTACTTTGAAATGGCTGCAAAGAAGTCTAGTGTTTGCTTATGTCATATATTACCTAGCCAATACTCTAATTATTGGCATTTAGATTGTTTCCAAATCTTTGTTATACACATTCCAATGCAACTTCATGTATGCTTGTGTATGAATACGCTTATATTTCCTTAGGATTAATCCCCCCATAAATGGAGCTACTGAATAAAGAATATACATACACTCAATTATATTACCAAGCTACCCTCTGGCAAACTTATGTATCAACTGAAAATCCCTTAATAGTTTAAAAAATGAGACCATTTTCTTACATCTCTGTCCACACGGGCCTTATCATCACCAATCTTTGCCAATGTAGAGAAAAATATTTTGTTGTTGTTTTCTAAAAAAATTATCTGTACTATTTCCATAATTAAAATTACAGATTGAGTATCCCTTACAAGAAATGCTTGGAACCAAGAGTTTCACTTTTTAAAAAAACTTTGAAATATTTACATTTACTCTTAGATTGAACATCCCTAATCCAAAAATCTAAAATCCATAGCATATCCTTTAAGCAACATATTGGTGCTCAAAAAGTTTTCAAACTTGGAGCATTTCAAGTTTTGAAATAAGGATGCTCAACCTGTAATCATAACCAAAAACACTTTATTAATAATGCTATTGAGTAAAAAGTGTACAGGCTTGGTCAAATTTCTATGATTTTTACTGGATTATAATCTCTAAAAAGTAACAATTACTATGGAAACATGAACAAAACATAAAGTTAGGTAACAGGAAATGCCAAAAATCATCCACAAGAGCAGAAAGTTTAATATATAATATTCACAAAAACTGTACATATATTAGAGCATGGTCTCTAGTGTAAAAAAAAAATCTACAGCTTTTATATACACCCACATTCAATGCTTTTAGTATTGTGTGCTGGCACTGGTTCATCATCTATATTATCTGTAAACCATGCCAATAATTAATGCACAATGGCAATCTGCTCTACTCTCAGTTGCTGGTATAGTAATTATTCTCCTATGATTGCTAAGAGATTGCCTAGCTTTTTCTTTTTCAAAGATTAGTATAGCAATTTTGTGTGTGGAGGCAAAAGGATACAGGGTAAAGTTATAAAATAATTCTAGCTGTAGTTCTCGATCAGAGCATAAGGCCAACATGACAGCTGTAGAGAAAATAAAACAGACTTTGATTCTCTCCTACCTTTGCCCCTTCTTCTAGTATTAATTCTGAGACAGAGAAAATTTAGTGCTGTTCTGCAATCCCTTTTAAATGTACAATTCCCAATAAATAATGTGGAAAAAAGGAGTATCACAGTGACACACTGCTCAAGATCATTCTTTATAGTTGTATATCACAAACTACAGGTTTGAAAAATGTGTGGCTGGGTCATATCCAACTAAAGGAAGTTTTAAAATAATTTTATGCCAACTTAGAACACACAAAAGGAGAAAAAATTACCCATAAATCCACAAGTCCAACAAAAACATTAAGATTTTGGTGTAGTATTTCCAGTAGTAATTCATTTTAGATTTGACCACAATTATCTTCTGTTCTATTCATTAAATTAGTTAATTTTGTTTAGTTTAAGGAAAATAATAAATTAGTCCCTGAGCTTTTAATTTTGCATTTGTCTATGAGCTTTATTTGGAAACATTAATAGTATATATACAGCAGTTTCAGCAATCTGAATACAGTAATCTGTGAAGAAATAATACAGAAGGAACATGAAAAATGTACCAAGACACAATGTCTGGCAGCAGTAGCAAAAAAGAGCAAGTCCTCTACCCTGGCTCATTCAACAGAAAAACTAAACTATCTTTCAAACAAATAGTTACTTTGGCTTAAAGCGGTATTAGGTTTGCACAGACAGTCTACTGTCTGTTGTTCTATTTTTGAGTTAATAAGCAATAGTTACATAGTTCTTGCTAACTATATAAATCTTCAAACAACCGTTTACATGGTAATCTATTTCTAGGATTTTTATCCTAAGGTCACACTCAAAGATGCAAACAAAAATCTATGTATAAGCCCGTGAGAAATAAAGTAAATGTTCAATGGTTAAATAAACTGTAGTACAGTTATGCAATATAATGGGTGAGATCAAAGACTCTGAAGTTAGACTATCAGGTTCAAATTTTATGATTTATACTATTTAAATTCCAAGTAAGAACATTACCACCATCACCATGCAAACAAAAATCCTATGAAAACTACAATCAAAATGGCCAAGAGATTTTAAACTGACTGCATTTTAAAAGTATGATCCCAAAGGTGCTTTTAAAAGAAGGTATTCATTTGTATAAAGCATGCAAGAAAAAGGAAAAACCTAGGCACAAATATTGATATTGATAGCAGTTATCCTTGGAGAGGGATGAGTGATTCCTAATTTCTTCTTTATAATTTTCTAAAATTTCAAATATTTTTCATAAAGATGTATTAGTCTAACAGCTAAGAAAAATTAAACTAATAAATAATATTATGTAGAAAGTTACACAGAGGAGTTTTTTTTGTTCTTTTAGTGGATAATAAATAAAACTCAACCTAAACTATATCAGGGCTTTAGCAACTTAACTGTAGGATACTACTTACCAAAGAATCGTGACAGGCTGCAGTGTCAAAAAATACTTTTTACTACCTAAATAAACCCAGTCCATTAACTTAGTTTTTAAATTTAAAAGAGTATTATTAAAAGACCACCTTTGAAAATCAGGACACGAACAATTCATATCCTTTCATTTACAGCAAAATTACGTTAGACAATAAATGTAAATCATAGCAATTTAATCATTTTGGCTCAGAAATGACATTATTTACCTTTAGAAAAGATTAAGTTAGTCAAGTACTTTTCAATGGTCAAAGAAGAATATATGACACCTTTTCATTTCAGATTAATCAGGTCTCATCTTTCTTTGTCCAAAAGCATGATATCTAGGACTGTTTTCTCTTACAACTTCAAGCTTGTTGTTTTGTTATCAATCCAGCCTATCTGAACATTAAGAGCTGCAAATGTTGTAACTGACAATTCTGTTTGTCAACACTAACAATGATCTTTAAAAAAGCATAAGCTAGCATAAAAAAAAAAATCTACAAAACCTTAACTGTCTCATTAGTGAAAGAAAGAAGTAAATTAAAAGAACATTCACATCTTGTATTTGTTAGGCTTTTTAAAATCTTAATTTAAAAAAATTTTTCCGCATAAACCTTTCTTTTCTTTACTTTCTTTCTTTTCAAGATGGGGTCTCACTCTGTTGCCCAGGCTGGAGTTCAAAAATCTTTCTTGAGTACCAATAGTATGTATGTCATCAGCACTGTACTATACTAGATATCAGGGATAAAGCATGAAGATAGGATTTTAAATCCAAATGATGATCTGTTATGGAATCCTTCAAAGACAGATATGAAATAGAAAGGTAAACTTCTTTCTGTTAACTTATGAAAACTGATCAAGACACTATATTGTTGAAAGCAAAAGCTGCTTGCCAACAAATAACCAAATGTCTAGCGATTACTGGCACAGAATAGGTACTCCAGTATTTGTTGAATTAAAGAATATTCAAAATAGAGAGGATTTTCACTGACATAAATGCTTTTAAGATATTTATGATCTAAATATAACATAATCAATACTGGATTAGAAAATTAGGCAATGGGTTATTCTTTTAAACTATGTTAGTTGTCTTTGCAAATGATCACCAATAAAGTAAACGATATAACCATTGCCTTAAATCCTATTTAACTTGTATTCAAAACTTCAAAATGTTTATTTATGCCAAGCTCATAAAGCAAACTATGATGTATTTTATTCTAAAAATGTGGCAAAATATTTAGAATATATTATAACACACAATATATTCCAAAAGAAAAATAACCCCCTAAACTTTGGCACACAATAAAATAAATGGAACTAAGGTAAATTCAATGGTTTTATTTTGGAGTCATAATTCTGGACACTGACTCTGAAAAAAATGAGCTATCATTTTAATTATCTTAAAGAAAATGTTAAACGTCCCCTTCTGCTTGTGCATTATTCACGTATTGCTGCACAAAAAGTTACCACAAAACGTAGCAGCTTCAAGCATTTATTACCTCATAGTTTCTGTGAGTCAGAAATATGGAAGCAACTGATGGATTCTGGCTTATAGTCCCCATGAAGTTGCAGTCAAGATATAAGCAGTGGCTGCAGTTATCTGAAGGCTGGAAGACTTGCTTCCAGGATGGTTTACTTCACAAGGTTGTTGCTAGAAGGCCCTAGTTCCTTGATGGTTGTTGGCAGAAGACCTCACTTAGTTTCCCACATGGATCTCTTCATAGATCTACTCATATGTTCTCACACATAGCAGCTGGCTTCTCCCAAAGTGATCCAAAAGACAGCGCAAGATAGAATCCACACATTTTCTTATGACTTATTCTTAGAAGTCATATTCCATTTTCATCATATTCTAATTGCTAGAAATGCGTCACTAATTTCAGTCTCAAGGAGAAGGGAATTAGACTCCAGTGAAGAGAGGAGTATAAAATAATTTGTTTTCACATTTTAAAACTACCATAGTTAACTGCTCTTTGGACACAAATTATTTATGTTTTTCTCATATACAAACTGTACTCATCCCTTCCCAAGCCTCACCAAAATTCCCATCCCTTTACAGCAACAACTTCAAATCTAGGATGCTGTCATCTAAATAGGTTCACATGCAGATGAAAGTTCTTGATGTAGTTTCTTAAGTGCAGCTCCTTGAATATATATAGTTCCCCTCAACCTAAAGACCAATGAACTAAAAAGACAAATAATCTACCCCACATACCCAAAATACATGGTACGAAGGACAGAGGATAATTACTATAAGACTTGTTCAAAAGTGGAGAAAATGAGAACAACAACATAGTCAATCAGTCTACATCAATTCTGAAGTCAACCTGGGAACATCAGAAGTTCCTAGAGTAGAAATAAGGCTGTGGGAATAAGTTTTCAAAGCTCTTGGCTCTGTCCTTTGAGATCTTGGTTATAATTTCTGAGCCATCTTTCCACTTTCATGAAAGCTGGGCCAAGTCTACATCTGCAGAGTGTTTTCAAACTGCTTCTTGCCAGTGGAATTTTGGGAATCCAAAAGGCCTCTCTTCAGTCCAAATTGGTGGTATTTCTACCAATATAAGTCTTTGGAAAACTTTGTGGATCTCTTGCAAATCTTACTGGGGTCTGCTCCATTAGACAAAAAGCATACTCATAAATTTCACTGAGAGAAAATCTTCCGAACCTTAAGCTTCTGCTAAGGAACACACTGTTAAGATACTTCAAAGCCCTATTACTTTGATTGAAAGGTTCCCTGAGGTACTACCTTAGATCTTTCTGAGGTCTTAACAAAAGAATTTAAAGTCACGCCCTAGGCTTTATCCTTACACAATACTTTTCTGAGATGACACTGGATCTTCGCATGGAAGCCATTTCTTTATTTTAGCAATATGACATACTGAGAAACAGCACTTTCAAAACCAACAAATCCTGGCTTCTTATTGTTTAGGAGCTCTTCCATAGCTTATTTCTCTCCTCTCCCATTTACCACAGTAAGAAGAAACCGGGCAAACAGCTTCATCCTTTTGCTTGAAAACCTCCTTAGTTGAGTCACTCAGTTCATTAGGTACATTTTCTGCTTCTCATTTTACTACATGTGACATTGTTGCTAAACTTTCTGCCACTGTACAACAAGGATTCCTCTTCTTCCATTTTTCAATATGGTTTTCTTCACTTTCATTTAAGCAACTCACTGATAGTCTGCCCAAAGGCTTTTAAGTTTCTAGTAACAGTCTCTTCAGGACTTCACTAAAGCTCTCCTCAAAGACCTTCCAGGTTCCTTTTACTGTCCAAGTACAAAGTCACTCCTACATTGAAAAGTATTTTTATGGCAGCACACTATTTGTGGGTACTAAAATAATCTGCACTGGTAACAAATTATTCTCAAACTCAGTGGCTTAAAATAATAAATACTTATTATTTCACAGTTTCTGTGTGACAGGAGCTCAAGAATAGCTTAACTGGGTGGCTCTGGCTTAAGGTCCTTCACAAGGATGTAGTCAAGACATAATAAGCCATGGGTGCAGTCATATGAAGACTTGTCTGGAACTAAATGACCTGTTTTCAAGGTAGTTGATTAATATTGCTATTGTCTGAAGGCTTCAGCGTCTCACCACCTGGACATCTAAATACGGATTTCTTGAGTGTCCTCGAACAATTATGTCCTGTAGCAGTTTTTTAAATATACATTATATACAGAAATTAGATGAAACGACATCAGAAGAGTATTAAAACAACCATTAAGTAAGGAACATCGAGCTAATATGTAAATACCCTATTTTCAAATATTGAATTTTAACCAAATTTACTTTAAACATGAGTTATTCCAAAACATTCACCCATTTCCAATCCCACATCTTGACTGATACCAGAACAAGATGGAACGTTTGAAAACAATAAAAAAAATTTATTTTTGCACTGTATTACATATTTCTGATATCTAATTAACTGCAACACACAGTATTTCTAAAATAATAATTAACCAACAGCAAAAGAAAACATCTAATAACTCTCAAATACACAATACAAGATGGGTAATTAGAATATGCCATTAAAAAAATACAAGTAAAACATTTAAAATTATAAAACTGAAAAATATTTAAGGACATAGAAAATATCACTATGCTATTTAGGTTAAAAAAAAAAAAGATAGCAGACTCTGATATAATGATACCAAAGGCCATACTTTAAAATACAGGAGACAGGCACAGAGGCTCATGCCTATAATCCCAGTACTTTGTGAGGCTGAGGTGAGAGGATTGCCTAAACCCATGGGTTCCAGATCAGCCTGGGCAACTTGCCAAGACCTCATCTCTAGAATAAATAAAAAAATTAGCCAGGCGTAGTGGCACATGCCTACAGTTCCAGTTACTTGAAAGGTTGAGGTGGAAGCATCACCTGAGCCCAGCAGGTCAAAGCTGTGGTGGCCGTAAGCCTGCCTCTATATTCTAGCCTGGGAGATAGAATGAGACTAACTCCAAAAAAAAAAAAAAAGTATGAAAATTATGTATGGTAGCACATTTAAGTTTTTTCCTTTAAATTTTGCTATATATTTCAAATTTTCTAAAATAACCATATTTATATTTTGATTTTTAAAGTATTAAAATCAGCAACTACGTACATAAAACATTTTGCTGTTTCTTTAGGTCATGGCTATTTTTAAAATAATATGAATACAGATATATTAATCTAACATATGGATACAAATTTGGGTTCTTTCACTTTTATCACAAAAGTACTAATACTTATCACAAAAAACTTGAAAAATACAGAAAAGTATTAAAAAAAAGTCATGGAGCTCAGATTCCCATAATCCAAAGGCAACCAACAACAATATTTTGCTAAGTAATGAGGATAACATAAATTTTTGTGATTTTATTGCTTAACACATTCCAAGCAAATTTGTAAACAATATAATTTTTAATGGTTGCAGGACATATATACTTTAAATATTCAATCATTCCCATTATCCTATTGCTAGCTATTAAGATAGTTTCTTATTTTTTACTATCAAATAACATTTAAATATATGTATATAAATCAAAATCTGTGTATAAAATTTTTGTACATCTCCATTTTCTTGGAATACGATTACAGGTGTGAACATCACACTTGGCTTAGATGTGACTAACATTTAAATTAGTGGACACTGAGTAAAGGGGAGTCCCCTCCATAACATGGGTGACCATATCCAAGCAGTTGAAGGTTAAAAGAGAAAAGACCAAGGTATTCCCAAGAGAACAGATCCTGTCTGGAGACTGACTTTCAGCTCAAGACTGCAACAGCAACTCATGCCAATTTCCAGCAAGCCTGCCTACCCTGCCAACCCCACAATCTTGTGGGCTGATACCTTTAAATACAAACAGAAACTTCCCATCTATATACAAGTTGAGTAATCCCTTATCCCAAATGCTTGGGATAAGGGATATCTGAATTTCAGGATAAGTATACAGATGTAAATAAAATATCTTAAGGATGGTACCCAAGTTCAAAGGTGAAATTCATCTATGTTTTATATATAACTTACACACATTGGCAGAAGATAATTCTAAACCATCTTTGCATGAAATAAAGTTTCAACTGTGTTTCTACTGCAACTTGTCAAATGAGGTCTAGGGCAGAATTCTCCACTTGTGGCATCAGGTAAGCACTTGAAGAGTTTCAGATACTGGAGCATTTAGGATTTCAAATTTTCAGATTAGGGATGCTCAACCTCTGTTGGTTCCTTTCTCCAAAGAATCCTGACAGTGTCTTAGAAATTTTCTTAATTATTTACAAGTTTACTTATTAAAGCTAGCGATTTCTTCCACAATGTTTATGTTGAGAAATTCCTTTCAAGCCACTACTTACTTGTAAGTCATCTGCCCCTTCAACTTCATTTTTTGATTCAGGGCATCCTAAGAAAACAGATGAAAGTCAATTAGGTGTAGAATTTTTGTTTATATTTCAGTATTAAAGGATCACTGATTATGACACTATATAGTTATATACGGTAACACTTTAGAAAACTGGTCATTCTGGATGCCTGGCAATCAGTCAGATATTGGCCACTTATATTCACTCCTTTGTTAGAATAAAATAATAAAATGATCCTTTCCCTCTTATACAGTTTCCAGCCTTACTAAAGAGATGGTTTCTCTGAATGTACACTATCTCCAGCAAGCTTTATCCCTGATTTCTCCCAAATATTCAAACTGCTAAGCAGATTATACATTCCTCTGGTAATGCTAACAAGTGATTTATTCAATTTTTCTAAATGCTGATTCAGAAACAGTATTTAGTACACGTAACCAGGATTTTAGTTACTTTAGTTAAGAAAGAAAACAAGTGAATCTTACTCCATTATTGATAATTAATGGACAATTGTTGCTACTGACATTTGTGCATCAATGTCTCTGGGTTTTCATGGTGTCTAAGAATGCCTTCAGTTCCAATAAATTAAGAAGAGAGGATTTGTCATAGCAAAGTATTCTGAGTTTATGCTATCCTTGAGAGACACAGCTCAGCATGTCCTTTGGAAAGAGAAGCATAACTTACTCTTATTTTCATGGAAATCGAAGTAAAATAAATGTAATGAGATAACTGAAAGTATACATAGCAGCTGATAATAATGCTAACCAGTATGTTTTTAAAAATAAAAAATAATAAGACAGGCAGAATGCTGAAGTCTATTTTACCTAAGAGTTAATTAACTCCCCCTTATAACTAGCTTTTTAAAACATTAAACCCAATCTATCTAATCCGAGTGCAAGAAGTATATTGTTATGGTATATGAGCATAGGCTTAAAAATAATTCAAAGCTTTAAAATAAATCATATAAATTCCAGCCACCATGAATAATGATTTTATCTTTAAATCACTGTTTCTTCAAACTTGGCTAAGGATTAGAATCAACTGCGGAACTGTTACAAAAATATACTGATGCCAGAGTATAGCCCCAAACCAAAAAATGTCAGAATCTCTGTGGGGTAAGGCATAGGGCATTATTATTTTTTATGAAGTTTCCTGATTTTTTTTCAAATTCAAATTATAATTATTTGACTAGAGCAACAATTCTTGACCCCATCTGAAAAATAAGGGATGACCCAGTTCCACTCCTCAGGCAGATTCAATTGTTCTAAAGTGGGGACCAGTCATTCTAATTTTCAAAAACACTGATCTAAGAAGTTGTGGGTTCTTATAATAAAGGTAAAATGATTACTATCACTTTGTGGTAATTTTTTCTGGGTTAGAAATAAAAAATTGCTTGTTTACCAAATTCTAATCTTTTAAAGTAGTCAAATAAATAATTTAACCACAGTTTCATGCACTATCAACACAGATTTATTCTATGCATTTCAGTGTTCTTGCCTGTCATTGTTCTCATACTGAGTTTATTTCTTCAAATTTTCCTACTAAAATGACATTTCAAAAGACATAAATTACAACATAATCTAGCACATTTTGATTCACATATAATATTATTAATATATAATAAATATATAATATTACCTAATAAAATTAATATATAATATCATATAATAAAGATAATTTTCCTTCTTAATTAGGAAAAAAATCAAGCATTACTTATTTCTTCTTTTAATGTGATTTTTGGGTTTTTTTTAAACATTTTTTATTTTAAAATTGTGGGGTACAGTTAAGGGTTAGGTATACAAACATGCATCGTTCAGGCACCCTTGTTGATAAGGGGTGTCCCCCTGTCCCCAGACAGATATTGACTACTGTTAATCCCACCTTCCTTCCCCTCCCTGTCTCCCTCATAGTTTCCCATCACTGTCAATCCTTTTTTTATAGCAGTGATTTTTGTTTAAGTAAGCTTAAGTCAGTCTTATATCAAAAACATTCTTCTTCCATTCAAATAGATTGGTGAGATATAAAAAGGAATAGATGGAGTTGTGGTCTCTGCCAACCCTCAATAATGAAATCCATCAAGTAAACAGTTTTGTCATAGAATAACTAGTCTACATATATTTGAATTTTACAAGTTTTCCCTTTACCTAATTACCAAAAAAGAGTTTGGTATAATAATACACAAACAAGTAGAATACCTAACTGGGATTTTGACATCTCTACCTTACTACTGTCCCCTCCTTCATTAAGCTCTTATTTTAAAACATTTCAATTACTAAAGGCTGTTATTGATTGACTCTTCATGATACTACATGAAATGCCATACACCTTTATGTGACAAATATATTCAGGCTAATGAGCCTATGAGTTTATCTTCACCTATTGTGAGCTTTCAAAGCTTGGTCACACAAACACAAAAGCTGAATTGCTTAAAGCACAATAACTACTTAGGGATAATTTAACAAAGATAACCTCTACTGTATCTAACTGGTAAACAAATTAAGAAAACAGTTAAGAATATCTACCTTGAGAAATATCCTCTATAGCTCTTCGAATGCCTCTATCAAAAGCCCTCGCATCAGCAGGACTTTGAAAAGTAAGGCCAAACTTCTTGTCATCGATCTTCCAGTGGTGAAATGTTGGAGTGACCTTATTATAAATGAGGTCTTTTTTAAGCATACATTCCAAAACCACCTGCAAAAATTCAAATTCCAAAAATTAATATACATACATCAAATACATTTAATATAGTTCTTACATACAAACTGAGGTAAGAAAAGGCTATTACTTTTTAATAAATACACTGATAATTTTAATAAATACTTTAAGGTAATTTTAACAAATATTTTTAAGTGGATAAATTAACAAAGAGATCCTGTTACTTAATCTACTTCACAAAGTTACTCAATAAAGAGAGTTAAATTAGACAAAAAAGATCATTCATGCTGTAAACAGAATGTTTATTATACCCCCATCTTAAATAATATACACATACACATTCCCACTGTATACAAAATTTCCAGAAGAATATACCAGGAATTACTTCTGGGAAAGAGGCAAGGGGTGTTGTAAATGAAATTTAACCTTCTAAAGTCACTTTCTTAAATTTCTTAAAAGATTTATTAATATTTCGTTTGAGAATTTAGCGGTCATAGTAGCAAATAAAATACTCGCTTTTGCCACTTTCTGAGTACATATTTAAGCAGGTTATCTAACCCTTCAAAGTCCTATTCTCAACCGTAACACAGGAATAGCAATATTAAATATCTCATAGCTTGCATGGAATGACTGAATTTGTATTCAAGCAAACGGCTTCATGTAATGTATGGAACAATACATCTTTGCTTTTTCTTCATTTTTTATTTTGAAATTATTTCAGCTATATAGAAGCAACAAGAATAATACAGAAAACTCCTGTCTCCCCTTCATCCAGATTTGTCACATTAATTTTAACATTTTTTCTGTATATGTCTGTGTACATTTATTTTATTCTGTAAAGTAAAATATATGTAAAGGAGGTTACATATATTGTTTTGTTGCTCTTTAATATGTAATTGAGTGTGCTTCCTAAGAGCATTACTGTTCTCTTATGTAATCACAGTACAGTGATCTAATTAAGGAAATTTAAAACCAACAAAACCCTTTTATCTAATCCACAGTCCATATTCTACTGTTGTCTGATATAATGCCTTTTACTGCATTGAAAAAATCCTTCCAGTGCAGGATCCATTCCAGGATCACATATTGTTTTTGGTCATAATGTCTTCTCAGTCTTTCTTAATCTTAAACAATCCTGGGCCTTTGTTTTTCATAACATTCATAGCACACTTTTAATAAATGTTAGTTGTCATTATCACTATATAAAACAAAAGTGGATCTATTTATTAGTGATGCTTGGATAAATCTAATTAATCAAAAACTAAAATTGCAGCCATAATTATTTTAGGAATACCCTGTAAGCAGGAGAAAAACAATTTTAAAAAATTCAATTAAATCCAGACTTTATTATCCTACTTCATTCCTTCATAGTACCTTACTGATAATGATCTCAAATTATTTTGTTTCCTGTTTATCCCTGCTGCTAGAACATAAATACTACAAGAGTAGGGATTTGAACTTGTTCTCTGACCCATAACAGTATGTGACACAAAACAAATGCTCGATAAGTACTTGGTGAAAGAGTATCTCCATTATATTCCAATCATCATAACTTGCATGTCTCTTCCATGTATTTCATAAATCCCCTCAGATAATTTCACTGCTCTGCAGGTGGAGCAGAACTTCCCTGCTTCAACATCTTCAAGGTCTTCTCAATGCTTTCGAGATCAAATTTCTTACTAGGCCCTTCCTGATCTGGTCTTCATTTATGTGTGTACCACTCTCCTTTCCTTTCGTACTCTCCCGACTCCCCACACTCAAATGACACCAACTTTCTTTCACACCTTTCAGTGCCCTCTTCCCGAAACCCCTATCTTCATCTTTACTTTATTCATTCTTCCCACTTTTCTTTAAAATCTTAACTCATACACAACTTCCTAAGGAAAGCTTTCTTGATCCCTAAACTGGATAAGGTCTCGGATACATGTTATTAAGCATATTTGTAATTTTGAAATTTGAGTGATTATTTGATTAACGCCTGTCTCCTCCATTAGTCTATAAGATGCATGAGGTTAGGGACTGCTACATTTGACCATCACTGTATGCTGATGCTTAAACTACAGTGGCAGACATACATTAGATACTCAACAAATATTTCTCCTCAGAACAAATGAACACATGTGCAAAGTTTTTGTATAAATTTTCAGGCTTTATGAACTCCCCTGGATTAAAAATCCCCGATTTAAACTTCAGGAGTGATTTAGTTTCAATACAAGCACAGGTGTGCTAAAGCTCCCAAAAGCCAGATGCCAAATTTTCAGTAATTTTGCAGGCCATTATTAAAAGCTAAGTTACAGAACTTCACAATGAAACAAATTACATTAAAAGCAAAGTAATAAATACTCAAAACTCATCAATTCTTAATTATTTTACCACACTTTACAATTACTTTTTTTTTTTGAGTTGGAATCTTACTCTGTTGCCCAGGCTAGAGAGCAGTGGCATGCTCATGGCCACTGCGGTCTCGACCTGTTGAGCTCTGGTGATCCTTCCACCTCAACTTTCCAAGTACCTGGAACTATAGGTGTGTGCTACCACGCCTGGCTTATTTTTTGATTTATTGTAGAGATGAGATCTCATCAAGTTGCCCTGGCTGGTCTCGAACCCCTGAGTTTAGGCAATCCTCTTGCCTCAGCCTCCCAAAGTGTTGGGATTACAGGCTTGAGCCACCATGCCCAGTAACAATTACCTAAGTTTTTTAGGTAGTTTATGGAACTACTATATACTGCTGTACTACTGCCAACTTCTTCCCATATGCAATGATATCACTCATGTCGACTGAAAGCCATCACGGTGGGAATATGCAAATACTATAAATTACTGTCTTTTGTGCACTCTAGAAAGCTGTGTTAAAGTTTTACCTGCATAACACTGAATATAATTATTCTTGGGAGTAATCATATTAATTCAGGAATAATAAAAAAGGTGACTAAGATTTGATCCTGCCTGTTTATAGACAATATAATAAAACTGTCTCAGGAATTTTGCTTCCAATACTTGGATGACTCTACATATATTAGAAAATAATGAACATATATTCATGGTTTTTTTTTTTTTTTTTTTAGTTGGAGTCTCACTCTGTCGCCCAGGCTGGAGTGCAGTGGCACACTCAAGGCCACCCCAGCATCGACCCGCTGGGCTCCGACAATCCTTTTGCCTCAGTCTTCCAAGTAGCCAGAACTACAGGCCTGTGATACCATGTCAGAAAATTTTTGATTTATTGTAGAGATGAGGTCTCACCAAGTTGCCCAGGCTGGTCTCAAACCAGTGGGCTCAGGCAATCCACTAAGCTAGGTCTTCCAAAGTGCTGGGATTACAGCTGAGCCTCCAAGTCTGGCCTATCCACGGCTTTGATGAATAAGCATATTCTATGGCATTTTTGCAAAGGTTTACTATCTGTTATAACAACCATTTCACAATAATAATTCATGATTAAATTAAGTTCTGGAATTCAATAAGTAAATGTTAGTGTTTTAAATTATAATAGTTTTACTGTATTCATAAAAGTAAAATTTTAGAAACCAATGCTAAATTGGAATTGTTAAAAAGGGTAAGCCATAAAAAAACTAAGTTTGAATCTAATGTCTACTATATAAGAATATTACTAGCTGGGCTCAGTGGCTCAGCCTGTAATCCTGTGCCTTGGGGAGGCTGAGGTGAGTGGATTGCCTGAGCCCGCAGGTTCGAGACCCACCTGGGCAGGCGAGACCTCATCTCTACAATAAAAAAAAAAAAAAAAAAAAAAAATTAGCCGGGTACGGTAATGCGCGCCTGTAATTCCGGCTACTTGGAAGGCTGAGGCGGAAGGATCGCTGGAGCCCAGCAGGTCGAGGGTGTGGTGGCTGGGAGTGGCCACTGCACTCCAGTCTGGGAGACAGAGTAGGACTCCAACTCAAAAGAAAAAAAAAAAAAAGAATATTACTAAATTAATTATAATGCAGAAAAGTATTACTGAATTAGCCTTTTGCTTCAATTTTCAAAAAATAATATTTTTCAACTGTTTACTCTCAGTTGCAATAAAGTTTCAACATGATCTACACTAATTTCTACCACTTGCCATCTATTTTTTTAGAGCCTCCCAAAACGAGTTCTAAAAATGAGGTTTAAAATGTACCAAGGAAATAGGAAGGGTATGAACTAGCTCTCTGACTCACACAAATACCTATGCAGGAATATGTTCCACCTATAAGTCACGAAAATGAGTTTAAACATCATATCAATTGGTACAGAAGCATGTCAATTAATTATGAGCTAGATCTCAATTTTTGTTACTTTATCTATAAAATGACAGATAAAATTTAAAAATTTACTGTTGATTATATATATATATAATATAGCATAAAACTAATTATGCTTTAAGAAAAGAATTCTGTGGCATTATGGATTTAGGAATAGGCAGAGGAATAGAAAAAAGGAAGGTAATCTACTGGGACAATCACCTGATGTCTTTGTAGAGAATTTTTAGGATATGCCTCCTAGAACACTCTATATTACCCAGTATTTATATAATTTTCACAGCCTTCATGTCAAAAGTAAACAATTTCTTATTTATCTAAGTCACATAATATATTAGAAAGTTGTTTTGTTTCTGATTTTAAATAGTATTAAAAAATAGTACTTTCATCATATTAAAGACAACGTATAGCACACCTTGATTAAGTAATAGGGATACCAACTGTCGACCTCAAAACTTAAAAAAATTCAATGGGACTCAAAGTTGTAAAAAAAAAAAAAAAAGTAAAAAGAAGAATGCCTCAAAAGACTTTTATCCATTATGTGATCAATACTAAATCTACATACTGAAAACAAAAAAAGTTTTAAAGTATAGATGGGTTCTTAAGAATTACTGAATTCTGCTGCCTACCTTTCAATGCCATCTTCAACTACATCAGAACAAAGTGCTGACTTTAGTCCACTGAAATTTTCACCATATTAATTCTGTATCTTAAGATAACAGTAATATTAATAGAAATATAGGAGGCCTATTTCAATGCTTACCATACTTGTGATTGATACAATCAGCAAACTGTAGAAAAAAACAATTATGTCTTTGTCAAGAGATCATAAGCAACCAATTCAGTATTATCAAGTGAATTATTTACTCTGTAGGAGAAATAAGGTGCAGAAATGAATTATTTCTGGCCATAGAAAGTTACACCTACTAAGTACCAAGGTGGTTAACTAAAAGGCCTGAAGCAATTATTACATGTTCCCAGAATATGTGACTTACTCTTAAAGCTTCTTTGCAAGAGAAGATATAATACAAAAGGAAATAATTCGGAGTCTTGTGAAGACTCTTCCAAATATGATTGCCAGAAGCTATTAAAAACATAATCTTAAAAACATTCAGCCTACTTCTTGGTAGAATTAAATATTAGAGTTGTAGAAGTTTGTGAATGTCATCAGGTCCCCACAATAACCTCTAAGAACATTCATAAACTAAAGAGTAAAGATAAATTTAAAAGCAGATAAGTGGCCTCACAATCATTACTAACCAAAAGATAGTTTATATTAATATTAAATTAGTAAACAGAAAGAATATCCAGAGTGTCCACAGCTATTATAAAGTGACTATTAGATTTAAGACTGAATCAATATGATAAACTATAAATAATATGTTGCCAAGTAATTTGACACGAATAACCCTTAACTGATCCATTAAGAATGTGGTTGGTTAAGAAAGAAAAACTATTGCTTTAGAATGAGTCCTAGAACTCTTGGAACTGTTGGTCACCTACATTTGTATTAGGATTGGAAATGGATATTTATTAACTACAAATATTTTGTAATAAAAACATTTTGAAATTCAGACCTTTTTTTTTTACATTCCAACAGATCTGACTAGTTTTGAGTAGAATTGTTACAAATAGACTGGCTGGAGCCAGCTTTAGGAATATAACAAAAAAGGAAAAATATAATTATATAGGTATATTTGTTAGAATGTATTTGTTTAGAATAGCTTTACATTCCAACACAGATCTAAACAGATCTATGAGGGGGGATCCAAAAAAACAATTATTTTTTGGAGTGTGGGTCCCTTGTAGTATAGCCTTCCCCGCTAACTCCTCTGCATCAGTAACAGCTAGCACTGTTATGAGAGGTGGCATTTTTTCCAGTAATTTGCTTTTTGGTTTTTTTTTTAGATTGTTTCAACACATTTGCCCATTTCATGATGAATGATTTATGAGTGCACCTGCCCACATTGTGCTGAATGTTCAGCAGTTTTGTCCAAAAACAACATGACTCCCATGCCCCATCCTCCCTATTCACTGGGTCTCATCCCAGTGACTTTTTTTTGTTTTCTGTGATGAAAAAAATTCCTCACAGGGACATGTTTTACCAATTTGGAAGAGGTGAAACAAAAAATGGCAGAAGCACTAAAAGACATCAAAACCGACAAGTTCAAAAATTGTTTTGAGCAGTGAAAAAAGTATCTTGAAAGATGTAAAGTATCAAATGGAGAGTATTTTGAAGATGGCTGAAGCTTAAACTTGTAAGAATAAATACACAATTTTTAATAAATAAGTTCTCAGGTTTTTTTTCGGTCCCCCTCATATGTTGGTTAAACCATCCAAGTCTAAATGGTTTTCCTAGCTAGATGGATACTTTCGAAATCACAGATATTTTAAGAAGCTCTTAAAGTCTTTCAATCCAGTGGTAACAACAACAACAAATATATATATATATATATATTTGGATTTTTTTTTCGGTTAAGCGTAAATTGATGTTAATTATAAAAAATGAAGGTAACGTGAACTCTGGAATTTAAGAAAAATGAAAATACTGCTGGCATAAATGTATTCAAATCTGATATAGATGAAGGGAGAGAGGAAAGACAAATGATCTCCTTATACTACATGCTAAGAGTTAAGAGAGAGAGGTTAAAAAAAGGTGGTTAATGAGAATGGGTTTTTACAGTGAAAATGTTTAAAATAAGATGAGCAAGCTATAAAAATAGAAGGGGTGGGGGGAGCATGACACATACACTTCTCAAGGAAAAAGAAAAATGTAAGCACTGTGTAAGAGGAATTTAATATAGTAATTAGTTAAACTTGTGAGCTTTGTAGCCAAGACCTGCTGGGTTCCATTCTGTCTCCACCACTTCCTATCCAACTGACTTTTGAAAATTAAATGTTTAATATATAAAGTACACAAAATAGCGACTGACATATAGTAACCCCCCAATAAATATTAGCAGTGACGGTGATGCTGGTCACTAGGTGATGCCATTGGCCCATAATAGGTTAGTTGCTATGAGAAGCTGGGAGGTCTTATTTATGAAGAGAAACATTTTTTGAGGATGGAAGATGGAGGAGTTTGAATGATAAATACGTGTACTCAGCACTACAAAGAGCTTATGTGAAGAACTTAAGTTAATAAATTCAAAAGGCAAAAAAATGCTTCAATCTCCCACGCATTTTCCCATTATCCAAAAAATGTTTCTGGGTAAGAATTTATATGGGGAAAAAAGGGGGGACAGTGTGGTCACTAAATAATGACTATAACTTTTGAAGATGTAGTCCAAGTTATTTTGGAAAACATATATAGTGCAAAACTCCCCCCTATTCCTATGCTGTTTGCCAGAAATATTTAAAATAGACTAAGCCAAATATGAGTACAAGTGCATTTTTGTTCCACTAATAACAATAATTTGGAAGAAGAGAGTAAAACAGAATTTATCCTTTTAAATTAGTACATACTTTAATATAGTTGCTATCTTACAAGTAAATAACTACTTGTTTACAAATAGTATTATCGAAGGAGCAGTATGGTTGGTAAGTAGACAAAAATTTTTACTAGTAGCCTTCTGAAATATCTTTGCATCCAATAAAAAAACAGTTCATTTTTAAAATAAAAATTCCAAATTCAAATTCAATTACCCGAACCCAAAGCTGACCACTGGTACCTCAAATAGTTGCCACATATTATTAATTTTAGTTTTCTGGATGACATACAAACTATGACATTCAATAAATATGAAATAATATTGTTATCAAACATATTTTTTAAATTGCCTATTAATAAGAATTTGTGTTTAACATCTGCTCTGAGCTGAACATGATTTTAGAAATTTTTTTAAAAAGTAACAGAGGTAACAATGGCAGTGATTCTCACATAATAGCAGTTCAGTTACCACAAAAGAGGGGGAAAAGAAGGAGGAAGGGAAGGAATAAAGGAGGAATGGAGGGAGAAGGAAAATGGTATCACAATTTTATAATTATGGCACATTATTTTAACCGACATTATTTTTGTATGATTAAAGAGTTCATATAAAAAACAGCAAGTTCCAAAAGAAATCACGTTTGACAGTCACACACACACACACACACACACACACACACACACACACACACACACTTTATTTTCATTCAAAAAAGACAGTAACTGGGAACGTCAGTATCTACAGTTTTCAGACTCCAATAAGCTCCGACTCCTACTTAATTCCTATTGAAATAAATAAATAAATAAATGGGTAAGGGGGAGAGAATACTTGTATGTGTGCAAATAATGAAAATTAGAATAAATAACAAATTAAAAAATAAAACTGAAATGAAGACCCCTGATACATGACCACAGGGATCTGAAAAAGAGCTCTTGATATCACTAACACTGAGAAAAGGAAGAGGAGGCTGAGAATGACAAACAAAACGGCCTCTTAGGCAAAAAAGTATCCAAATTTCACTTTGGATATATAGATATGAATTTTGTATTGACTTACACCTGTAGTCCCAGCACTCTGGGAGGCTAGGAAGGGAGGAATGCTTGAGCCCAGGAGTTTGAGACCAGCCTAGGCGATACACAGAGATCTTGTTCTTACAAAAAAAAAGGTCAAAAAATTAGTCCAGCATAGTGGCCTACACTGTAGTACCAGTTACTTGAGAGGCTGAGACAGAAGGATCCCTGAGCCCAGGAGTTTGAGGCTATGATAAACTGTGATAGTGCGACTGCACTCTAGCCTGGACAACAGAGAGAGAACCCAACTCAATATATAATATTCATCATCATCCATATATTTTTATTAAGCAAAAATTTAAAAACCACATAAAAACTTGACAAATCTTTCACAGAAAGATAATTAAATATCTATCTCAATCATTGATATATGACATAGATTCAGAACTAGTAAAGTTAAAGTAGACTAAATACCACCATTAAAAAATTCGACCTACCTGAATTGTATCCCACATCTAAAATAAAATAAAATAAAATAAAATAAAATAGAATAGAATAAAATAAAAAGTTTGACCTGTGGGAGATACACAAAGCCTGTATAAAATGGCTGAAAAATATATTATTCAAAAATATGGGCTGGGCTCAGTGGCTTAGCCTATAATTCCAGCACTCTGGGAGGCCAAGGCAAATGAATTGCCTGAGCCCACGGGTTCGAGACCAGCCCAGGCAACTTGGTGAAATATCTCTGTAATAAATCAAAAATGAGCAGGGCAAGGTAGTGTGGCCCTGTAGCTCCAGAAGGATGCCCAGAGCCCAGCACTCTGGGCGACAGAGTAAGACTCCAACACACACACACACACACACACACACACACACACACACACACACACAAGACTCCAACACACACACACACACACACACACACACACACACACACACACACACACAAGACTCCAACACACACACACACACACACACACACACACACACACACACACACACACACAATATGGAACATTTAAGTAAATCAGTCATTTACTCACAATGAAAAATAAATCTTAGCGAAGTATAAAATAATTTTAATCACAGACTATACTCTCCAAGCATAATCCAACAAAAATAAGAACTAATAGCTTTAAAATGGCTATTCTTTTGAGACAATTTATACCTACTTCTAAATAGCAAGTGAATCAAAAACATCAACATCAGATTTAGAAAACGTTTAGAATTAAAAGATAACACAATTTTTGCGGTGCAACAAAGCAGAATTTAAAAAGGAAATTTGTAGTCTAAAAAGCTTAGAGTGGAAATAAAAATCTTAAAACAAAATAAACTCAATGTCCAACTTAAAAAGTTAAAAATAGCTGGGCTCAGCAGCTCAGCCTGTAATCCCGCACCTTTGGGAGGCTGAGGTGAGTGGATTGCCTGAGCCCATGGGTTCGAGACCCGCCTGGGCAGCGAGACCTCATCTCTACAATAAATGAAAAAATAAGCCGGGCGTGGTAGCGCATGCTTGTAATTCCGGCTACTTGGAAGGCTGAGGTGGAAGGATCACCGTAGTCCAGCAGGTTGAGGCTGCGGTGGCCGGGAGCGGCCACTGCACTCCGGTCTGGGCAACAGAGTGAGACTCCCACTCAAAAAAAAAAAAAAAAAGTTAAAAATAAACATAATAAGCCTAACATATGAATAAAAGTGAGAATATAAGTTAGTTTTTAAAAATTCTATAGAAAAAGAGGAACTCCTTTCTTTCCATGTGTTTGTTAAACATGGACAACATGGATTTATGTTTTAGTCAATGCATGATAAACATTTATCCTAATTAAAACTTTTTTTATTTTAAAGATATGGGGTGCAATTCAGGGTTAGGTATACAAACATTCATTATACAGGTACCCTTGTTGATGAGGTGCCTTCCCTTCTCCCCCCTCCCCCTCCCGCCGGCAATTTCCCACTACTGCCAATTCCTTTTTTAGAGTATAATTGTCCAAGTACCACTTAGGAGTAAGAACATGTGGGACTCGGTTCTTTGTTTCTGTGACAGACCACTCAGTATTATAGTTGGACAAGGGGAACTCCTTCATGCTAACTCTTGTCTTTTCAACACGATTATATCTTTGTTTTAGTATTCCTTAACTTTACGGCACAAGATGCTACATGATATTATGGACTAGGATAAATAATATGACCTAATCACAGGGAAACATCAGACAAGCCTAAGTTGAAAAATATTCTATAAAATAACTGACCAGATTCTTTAAATATGTCTATGCATGAAAAACTGAGGAAATACTCCATTTTAAAGAAGACTAAAAAGTTATGACAGATAAATGCTACATGATCGTGTACTGAAGAAACAAAAATGCTATAAGAACATTATTAGAACAGTCACCAAAACTGGAATATGGGCTACAGATTAAAGTACTGTATTTATGTTAAACTTACTCAATATGATAACTATACTGTGATTTTTGTAAGATAATATCCCTGTTCTTATGAAATATATACTGAAGTATTATTAAAGAGTAAAAGCTAGGCAGTAATGCAAATTACATCACATAGTTCAGAAAAAATAAGTGTATGTGTGTCTGTGTGCTGGGAAAGGGAGAGAATGATACAATTACTGTGGCAAATTGGTGAATTTGGGTAAAAGGTGTACAGGAGTTTTTAAAAGTATTCTGGCCAAAAGTTGATTCTTTGTAAACATCAGTGAAATGGAAAAACAAGAAAAAAAGCAGAAGTACAAATAAACTATGTTAAGAATGAAAAGAGGAACAAAACTGAAGGCACAGTAAATGAGTAAAAATAAAGGATATAATAAAAAGTGTTTTCATTCTAAATATGAAAACCTAACTGAAATGGTTAGTTTCCTTAAAAAAAAAAAAAAAGTACAACTTACCAAGACTGATTAATAAATAAGAAAACCACTAGAGACCTTTAACCACTGAAATATATATATGAGTAGAAAGCAAGAATGAAAGGGCATGTGGAAATGAGTGTGAAATAAATGTGGGATTCTATCAGAGCCTCTGCTAAATACATTAAGCACTAGGGGCCAAAGAACAAGAATATCATCATCACTTGTAGAGATTGTAGGGGATTACTACTAGCAAAAAGGAAACCATCAAAACTTACTCTTAAATAGGACAGGACTCTAACTCCTGATGGACACACTAAAGAACAATAAAAAACTCTTGGGCACAGGCAATATTCCCTGTTTCTCGACCCACTTATCCCAAGTTCCCATAACTGACAAAATAAAACCAAATGAGCTTAAACAATTCTCTTTACCTTCAATTGGTCTCCATAATTTGAAGAGTGGCCAGTATAAGTTTAATGAAATCTATCTCAAAGATCTAAGGCTTTAATAGCCAAGACATTTATAAACCAATTTATACAGCAATACCTATATAAAAAAAAAACTATTTAGAAACACAAAAATATTCAAAAGCATAATGACACTGAAGATCTTCAGCCTTTGAAAGTGGAAGTAGACAAAAAAATAAGATTTAAATAACTTAATGAATAAAGCTCAACTTCAAAAGTCAAAACTTTATAATATAGTGAACTGAAGCCTTTTTAAAAGGAGAGAAGATCTCAAATCAATAGTCGAAGTTCCTTCTACTAGAAACTAGAAAAAGAGGAAAATGAATCCAAAGCAAACAGAAAAAAGAAAATTACAGAGAAGAGAAATCCATGAAATTAAAAATAGAAATAAAAGATAAAAATCAAGAAAACAAAAAGCTGGTTTGAAAAAATCAATAAAATTGATACATCTCTAGCAAGACCAACAAAAGGGCAAAGACACATACATCACTGGTTACAAGAATAAAACAGAGAATATTGCTAAAAATCCTGCAGCCTTTAAAAGAATAATTGAGCTACTAAGTACAACTTTATGGTCATACATTAGACTAATTAGAAGAAATGGACCAATTATTCAAAAATTACCAAAATTTAACCAAGATGAAATAGATAACTTGAACAGTCCTATAAGAATGAAAGAGATTACATTTGTAATTTAAAATTTCTGAAAAGAGATCTCCATACTGAGACAGTTT
Organism: Cephalopachus bancanus; assembly: GCA_027257055.1. Classification (NCBI taxonomy): domain Eukaryota; kingdom Metazoa; phylum Chordata; class Mammalia; order Primates; family Tarsiidae; genus Cephalopachus; species Cephalopachus bancanus. Next base: position 361,490 of record JAPVLO010000300.1, on the reverse strand, counting down.
CACTGGAAAATTTCATCATTTCAAGAGGAAATAATACCAATTTTACATAATCTCTTCAGGATAACAGAATAGGAGGGAACACTTCCCAACTTATTTTAATGAGGACAGTATAAACTTAATTTAGACAATATTAGACAAAGACAGTACCAAAAAAAAAAAAACAACTCTACAAACCAGTATTTCTCATGAACTTAGATGCAAAATTCCTCAACAAAACATTAAAAAATCAAAACCAAAGTATATAAAAAAAATCATACACCATGACCACATGCATGCAGCCAACACTGGTTCAACATTCGAAGATCAATGTAATCTATCATGTCAATAGGCTAATGGTGTGATCATATCAACTGACACAGAAAAAATATTTAACAAACATCAATGACCAGTCATGATAAAAATAATCAGCAAGTTAGGAATAGAGGGGAATTATCTCAATTTGATAAAGAATGTCTACAAAAAACCCCAGCTAACATCATACTAAAGGGTGAAAGAGTGAATGTGTTTCCATCAAGATCTGTAACAAGGCAAGGATATACACATATTTTCATTGTATTCAACACAGACAAGTTCCAATCACAGCAATAAGGCAAGAAAAAGCAAAGGTATATATATTGAATAGGAAGAAATAAAACTCTTTCTAGTTGTAGATGGTATGACAGTCTTGCATTTAAGAATCCCAGAAGGCATGGCATGGTGGCTCACACCTGGAATCTTGGCAAATGTAAAGTGGCAGCTGGAGGATCGCTAAAGGAGTTCAAGACCAGCCTGGGCAACAAAGCAAGACCTTCTCTGTACAACAACAACAAAAAAGCCCCAGGAAATTTATGAAAAAATCCTCATAGGTTAACAAGGTAACAGGATACAAAAGCAATACATGGAAATTAATTGCATTTCTATATACATACAATGTGCATACAGTAACCAAAATTAAAAACATAACAGCATACACAATTTCTCCAAAGAACACGAAATATTTAAGTATACAATTAACAAAACATAAAGAATCTGTGAGCTGAAAAATCACAAAATGCTAATGCAAGAATTCAAGGAAGGCCTAAATAGAGACACCATATGTTAAAGAGTTATAAGACTAATCATAGTAAAGATGTCAATTCTCCCCAAGGTGATCCATAGATTTAATACAATCCCTATTGAAATCCCAACAAGGATTTATTGTAGAAATAGACAAGATTATTCTATAAATTATATGGAAAGGTACAAACCCTGGGATAACTAAAATGATCTTAAGAAAGAAGAGCAAAATGGGAGGAATCACTCTACCCCAAATTAGAGCTTACTATATGGTTAGAGTAATACACTGTGTGGTATTGGTGGAGGCAGAGACAAACACAGCAATGGAATATAAGAGAGAACATACAAAACATGCTCAACTGAAACAATGGTGTTAGAAAAATTAGACATTCATTAGATTTTTTAAAAAGTATTGTTGATCTAAGCAATCACACCTCATATAAAAATTAAAATAGACGACTGGGCTTAAATACAAAATGTAAAACTATAACACTTTTAGGGGAAAAATGTGATAAATCTTCAGGACCTATGGCTAGGCAAAGTTTTTTGGACTTGACACCAAAAATATGATCCATAATACATGAAGGGAAAAATGGACAAAATAGACCTTATCAAAATTTAAAACTTTGCTCTGTGAAAGACTATATTAACAGCATGAAAAGACAAGCTACAGAAAATGGGAGAAAAAATTTTAAAATTACCTTCTTCAACAAAGGACTAGTATCTAGAATATATAAAGAACTCTCAAAATCAATAATTAAAAAGCAAACAATTCAATGAAAAATGGGCAAAAGACAGGATCTGACATTTCAGCAAAGAAAGTACAAATAACCAAATAAAAAGATATTCAACATCTTTAGCCATTAGGAAAAGACAAATTAAAACCACAAGGAGTTATCACTATGAGCCTATCAGAATGACTAAAATAAAAAATAGTAACTACATGAAACTCTGGTTAGGATGCTTAGAACATGGATTGTTCATATACTGCTGTTGGCAATGTAACAAGATACAGCTGCTCTAAAGAAAAGTTTGGCAGTGCCTTACAAAACTAAGCTTGCAACTACCATATAATCCAGCAGTTACATCCTATGTCCTTTATCCTAGATAAGTAAAACTTATATTCACAGAAAAACTTGAACATGAATGGTCACAGCAGCCCTAATTGTAATAGACCCAACCTGGAAAAGCCTAGATGTCTTTTAATGAGTCACTGGCTAAGAAAACTGTATACAGACATTTCACAGAATACTACTCAACAATAAGACAGAACAAACTCCTGATGAACCCTCAGGGAATTATGCTGAATTTTAAAGTCAATCTTGAAAACGTTATAAATTACAAATGGAATTGTAATTGAACCAAAATAAGATTTTGAAATGAAAAAATTACAGAAAACCTCGAGAGAACAGAATAGTAGTTCCTTAATGTTCAGGAACCAGGTCTCACAAGGCTCCAAAAAAAAAAGAAGAGAACAGAAATGCTAACAGACAGATTTTTAATTCTCTTCAAGGAATAATGGCAATGCTAAAGAACTAACTGTTACAAAACAACTGCTAGGAGAGTCACTAAATTTGTGGTTGTAATACAGTTAACAATATTTTTATTAGCTTTTCAATGGAGAGCCCTGAAATGGACAGGTAATTTTGGATTGGTTGGACGTTATTAGCGTTTCTCCCAATTCCAGTTCTTCAGAGCAAAATTGGTTTGCCCAGGGTACTTTCTCTAACCTAACACAACTTTCTTGTTTTTCATCTTTGTCTTACCTGTGACAATAAAAAGGATACTATTCCAAGCCATTATCATTTCCTGTCGACTAGCAAGATGTCTATCTACATTCTTATGCCACATAAACTCGATATTCTATTTTTATAATTCCATATTTACTAATGTAAAAAAGGAAAGTACATTTTCTTAAGTTCAATGCACGATTGCTTCTGATGAACCACAAGCCACAAGTAACTCAGTAAAGCAGGACCATAGGAATTACTACTGCCTTAGAGAAAAAAATCAGACAAAAACAAAGGAGCAAAGGGCCAGATTATACATATTTTCTGTGTTAAGGGGATGGAATAGTCTTTAGGATATTATTAGGGAATACTAACAATATTAGACCCAAGTTTTAGAAATTTCATTATAGTAAACAGGATGTTGGACTGTTTTAGGTAAAACTGGACAATAAAAAATAAGGAGGCATATATTTATAGGCAAGATATGAGAGTGGCAGAGAGGAAAAGAATGAAACATAATCAAGAATAAAGAAATCTATTTGAACACAAGGGGGAATCACTGAAAATTCCTACGTATATGACTATTATTGATATACATTTTGATATCATTCACCAAATTCAAGAAAGTCCAAGATCTTACATAGTTAGCATAAGAACTGAACCAAAATAAATTCATTGTCCATTAAGAATACTCAAAATTTGAAAATCTGAACATACATACTAAAAATATAAGGCCTTATTTATAACATAAATAATCTTTATACAAAAGTTGCCCACCGTCTCATTAAGGCCTTTATTAGCCATTATATCTGTATAAATTTTAACCAACACCCCCCAATAACTCCCTATCATTTCTTCTTTTCCCCTTAGCACTTCCTAGCATATTATCTATTTTACTTATTTATTGTAATAATTATTTATCCCTCACTAGTATGTATATTTCCTTAAGAACCAAGATTTCTATCTTTGTTCATTTACAGTAAATATTTCCAGTGCCTAGAAATGTTTAGCACATAGTAGCTGCTCAACATCTATTTGCTACATGAATGAATGACTCACATTTATGTCAGTCTGTCTATCTATCTATCTATCTATCTATCTATCTATCTATCTATCTATCTATCTATCTATTGTCTATCTGTCGAACCATCTATCCATCTAATCTATTAATGAGATAGGATTTCTTCTGTCACTCAGGCTGGAGTGCAGTGGCATGATCACGGTTCATCACAGCCTCAAACTCTTGTGCTCAAGCAAACCTCTTGCCTCACTCTCCTCAGTAGCTGGGACTATAGGTACATGCCCCCACATCCACCTAATTTTTTATTTTTGTAGAGACAGCATCTCAGTATGCTGTCCAGGCAGGTCTCAAACTCCTGGTCTCAAGTGATTTCCCCCATCTCAGTCTCCCAATGTGCTGGAATTACAAGAGTGAGCCACCATGCCCAAGATTCATCTTTAAAAAGGGATTATTAAAAGGGAATACTGTAGGATTAAGTGAAGTTACTTTAGCATAAAGTAAGGCAAAAAAAATAGCAATATATTGTCTACTGAAATTTGAATAAAAGAGTGGTTTAAGAGAGTGACAGGACAAATTTAGATTGTATCAAAAAAGAAAACAATAAAAAAAAAGGATATCAGAGCCAGAAGGAATCTAGATAAATTAGGGAAAAATTGGAGGCACAAAGTAATAGAGAAGACATGAAATTGAAGAGCAGTAGGAGGGGAATAAAAAAGAAATGACAGGAAATTATAAAATTCCTCAAATGAAACAGTTCTGGGTAACAACCAGATCCAGGAAAGTAGCCTGCTGAAATGAAGACCAGAAGGTCAAGACTGCAAAGAAAAGTAGCCAAGAATGATGATAAGGGTCGGATGTCGAAAAGCTGGTTATGGAGAAGAGTTGCTAAGGTCAGTAAAAGTTAAGTTAAAAAGTTAAGGAAAGTAAAAGTTAATGGACGGTGATCTGAATGGTAGAGTCAATAATGGGATTTTTATATGTGGGTGACAGACTAATAACTTGTAAGGGAAATAAAGACCAGTAAAAATGTTGCACCATCATTTACTCCCACTCCCACACTTTTCCTAATTCTGTTGTATTATGGGAAATAGAAGAACTAGTATCTTTCAAGAGGCAGAACTGCAAGGAAGGCTAAGTAAGGAAAAGCTAGTTAAAGCAATTAGTTTTTAATGGAGAAGCACTTCTGTACAAGGATTGAGACTTCACAATGGAATAATTCACAGAGGCACAGTGGAAAATCTTAGCAGGAAATTCTTGTTCTGTGCTTTTATGAAGTTCAACCCAAAACAGAAAGATACTTCCCTGGTCTTTTAAAATTTCTCCATGATAGAAAAGGGATGAGTCTCATTTTTAATACAGCTATTGCTATATTATAACTACTTTATTTTTTTCCCCAGAAAAGGAATATTCTAGTTTTGTCTTAGGCCCCAAAACCTGCAAAGAAGCGCCATTCTAAAAATGTGTTTTTAAAGAACCATTATCTTAAAGAGACTTTAATTTCTATAAGCAATTCCATCCACAACTTAATACTTATTAAGCTGACAAATAACTCCAATATTTCTAGTTTTTCCTTTCTCCATTTTAATTAATACCTTTGTCTCTCTAAGTTTATAATGTTAACTATCTTATAACCTTGCTTTTTTTTGGTTTTCACAGAGCATCTTAAGTATTCAGGCACTTTAAAAGAATCCTACTGTATTCTACATAGCCTATTCCATCTGTTGCCATATCTTGGTACATAGTATGCTTTAGAAAGCACAGCTTTAGTAAATTTTTAAAAATGAGCAAATTTACAATATTTTATTGTCTACCATATATGCTTAAGAAAGGCTATTTTAGATAACCGGTCATTTAAAACTGTGTTTAGCAGTAAATCGATATTTTACCAAACTTTGTTACTAATGAGTTAAATCAAGTACTTACAAAGAATCTAGAGGTGTATTATAATTCAGAGTTTTAAATTTACATATCACATACAATTCAGTTAAAAATGGTCAAATAACATAACCTATATGTATGGTAAACATTTTGATAAAATGTTCATAAGAGAGATGTGTCCTATTTAAAGAGAGAAACCACTACATCTAATGAAAAGTAAATGTAAAAGAGAAATTTCTAACATGAGAAATGCAGAGATTTATGACCTACACAAATCGACAGCTAAATTTTAGTGAGCAATTTAAAATTTATGTGGTCCAAGGTAATACAAACTTGTATTACAGAATTAAAGGAAGGACTCAAGGATATAACAATTTAGAAGAAAATAGAGAATACAGCTCATATACATCAAGAAAGAGGCTCTGAAAATCTGTCCTTGACAAAGATCATTCTATCCCCAGGTGTCCTCAAAAAAGGTAGTACTTTCATTTTCTTAGGCTGCAACACCAAAGCCTGGTGTTTCAAAATCGTTCAATAAAGCATGAAAGCCAGTTATGCAGAGAAGTGCTTTTTTTTTTTTTTTTTTGAGTTGGAGTCTCACGTCTCACTCTGTCGCCCAGACTGGAGTGCAGTGGCCGCTCCCGGCCACCACAGCCTCGACTTGCTGGGCTCCGGTGATCCTTCCGCCTCAGCCTTCCGAGTAGCCGGAATTACAGGCATGCGCTACCACGCCTGGCTGATTTTTTGATTTATTGTAGAGATGAGGTCTCGCTGCCCAGGCGGGTCTCGAACCCGCGGGCTCAGGCAATCCACTCACCTCAGCCTCCCAAAGGTGCGGGATTACAGGCTGAGCCACCGAGCCCGGCGAGCAGTGCTTTTGAACCTTTTTCTCCTCAGGTACATATCAAAAAACAACATTTATAAAGCAGCCAGTCTGGAGGCTCCAGTCATTTTAATCCATTCATGGCACAGGAGTTGGGAAGATCTAATTTACAGTATCAAAAGGATAACCCAGGAAATAAACTCAAGGTTTGTAGGTATCATGAAGGAGAACAAGTTTTAAGGAAGCATCACAAGAATAATTACTTCTGATCACTTTGAAGGAGTGAATGAATGAATGAAAGAGTACTGACCCAATTATGTAAAATGAAAACATCTTGAGCAGCCTGATTTTTATTTTGTGCCCTCTTTCTTGGGGGGAAAAAAAAGAAAAAGAAAGCGTGAGATATAACATTTTGGGAAGTATAACAAGACTTAGTACAGACTAATTGTACAGTAATTGCAAATCAAAGGCTGGAAAAGTCTGCCAAAGGGGTTCACTCATCATTGAGAAAAGCTATCTTTTTTCTTCACTATTGTTACCAGTATTCTGGCCTATAAACGCCCTTTAACATATTATCTAGTATTTTTTTATTAGCCACACAAGTGGCCATATGCTCTCTCCTTACTATTTATTCTTTCTTAAAGGGCACATGTTTATTCAAGGGGCATGAGGGGCAGGAATCTCACTTCTAGAATTCATCTAAGCTAGGGGGTTCTAAGATGTGGCCCACAGGCAAATTGAATACCGAACAGTTTTTAGCAACTATCTTTTATATAATTAATTATTATATTGGAAAAATTATTAAAATGCACTGCTTATTTCACTGAGAAGTCTTTTAAAAGAAAGCTATCATTAATTTGGGAGAAATCTTGTACACTTACTTCATAATCTTAAGAAAAAAAAATGGAAACCAGAACACAGAAAAATTGATTAAAATAAATCAATTAAGAAAAGCCTATTGAAATAGATATTAATAATACCCAAATGCGGTGAATAATGAAAAAGAACGTATATATATTTCAATTCTATTACTAAACTCTTCAGAAACAGTCTTGGTCACAAGTTGGCTGAGCACAGTGGCTCCTGGCTCACACTTGTAATCCCAGCATTTTGGGAAGCCAAGGTGGAAGGACTGCTTGAGCTCAGGAGCTTGAGACCAGCCTGGGCTACACAGCAAGACCCTATCTCTTTAAAAAAAAAATTATTACTCAGCAGAGGGGGTTAATTAATCTACTTATTTCAATGTCATTGTCTCATCTGCCTTGAGACTCCATAAAACTTTGCTATTTTCAATTTATAGCCAGCCATGAGCTATTGTCTCTGTCTTTGATCACACAAGTCCTCATAACACAGAATGCTTTAATTCCTCTAAGAAATATGGCAACCCTCAAACTGAAAGCAATTTCTCCTTTATGCCTACACTGAGATACTTTTATTATCTGTTTCACTAATAGCAAGCTTCCTCAAGGAGGAATGGTTAGGTGAAACAACAGATGTTCTGGTTCCTGGTCACTCTTTCTAATAGAATAATCTATTTTCTTATTAGCCTATAAAGATAATTCTACAACCTATCGCTAGGTTAAGTACTCTTTATTTTTAAGTCTTATCAGAGGGAATAAGTTTGTATTCTTTATGAATCTCAAGTTTATTATCAGTAGCTTCATGGTTAAAGCCACACTCTGAACAATCACCCAACCCATCAATCTGACCAGCTTCGCTCCTAGTTATGCAGGTTTGGTCCTTTATTATCCTAAAATAAACTGTCCGTCTCCATAATATCCAATACTCATGTTTTACTAATTTTTTTCTCTATTTCACATCTATGTCATCCTTTCCTTGTTCTAACACTTTTTTTTGAGCAAGCCTTTTCTCCAACTCTTACATTTGATTTCCTTCTTCTCCTTCTCTATTTTTACTTCTGAAAGAACACCTTAGATCTTAAAAGTTTTACTCAGTTTCTAGAAATCTACAATTTCTCCAACAACTTTCCCCAGTTATCATTGGCTCAGACTAGGAGAAGCCACAATAGGCCCATTTTTGGATGTCACCAAGCTAAGAAAAAAAGCAATAGTATATGACAGGCAACATTTTATCCAAGGCCAGAACCACCTTTAAGTATTTAAACTTTTAAAGGATCACACATTAAATTTATTGTATTCACTTCTGAATTCAACTGGGATTTCCTATAATTCTAAAAGCTCATTCTGGTTGAGATACATTATACCATGTGTAATGCAAGTGAATCATCAACTAGTAAAACACTAAAGTTGGAAGGCTTTCAAGAAGATATAGGTTAATTCTCCCTTTAACCTACAGATGAAATTGGGACATTGATAAGTTAGGCAACTTTCTAAATTACTGAAATAATTCAGTAGTTAAAAAAAAAAAAAGGTATTAAGAAACCAAGATCCCCCAAACTGAAAGTAGGCTGTATTCAAAATGCTCATGTATGAAAAGAATAACTTGGAATTTAAAACACATTTCCAACAGAAATAACACACATGCTAAATAAGCCAGTCCATAAATACACACTTAAAGGGAATCCTAGCTATTTTCAAGGGTCTTAGAAATTTTGGGCACTTTTCATTTTACTACTAAGTGTACTCTCTCCTTTTCTTGATGTAGAAATGACACGAATAGTACCCAGCTTTTCAGATACAATTAGTTGGTTTTTTGCTCACAAATGAAATAAAGAAGGTAAAAGAGCTTTCCATATTAAAAGAGAACAAATAATTCACATTATAAGAGGTTAGACTAAAATTTAAAAATATATACATATAAGAAAACACTCATCTGAGTGAAAGATAATATAGTTAAAAATCAGACTGGCTACCAGGTAGCCTTATGAGCCTATGAATATGGGGAATGACCTTGGCTATACTCCAATAAAACTTAACTTATGGACACTGGAATATGAATTTCATATAATTCTATTTCAAAAATTATTATTCTATTATTTTTAAAATTGTGGAGTACAATTCAGGTTTAGGTATAAAAATATTCATTGTGCAGGTACCCTTGTTGATGAGGTGTGCCTCCCTTCACCAGGCAGATATTGACTACTGTCAATCCCACCTTTCCCTCCCCAGCAGTTTCCCGCTACTGTCAATCCTTTGACAGTATTACAGTAGTTGTTCAAGGGCCACTTATGAGTGAGAACATGTGACGCTCAGATCTTTGTTTCTGTGAAAGATCACTCAGTACTATAAACTCTAATTCCATCCAGGTTGCTGTGAAGTTCATGATTTTGGTCTTCTTCATGGTTGTGTAATAATCCATTGTGTATATGTACCACTTTATTTTTATTCAGTCCTCTTTTGATGGGCAGCACAGTTGTCATTAAAACTACACTGAGATATCACCTAACTCCTGTCAGAAAGGCCATCATCAACAACTCAGAAAATAACAGATGCTGGAGAGAATGTGGCAAAAAGTGAACACTTCTACACTGTTGTGGGAGTGTAAACTAGTACAGCCTCTGTGGAAATCTGTGTGGCAATTCCTAAAAGTTCTAAAAATCAACCTTCCATATGACCCTGCAATCCCCCTACCCAGAAGAACTCAAATCACTCTATAAAAAAGATACCTGCACACATATGTTTATCGCAGCATTGTTCACAATAACAAATTATTCTTCTTTGATTTTTTTTTTCAATTGTTTAAAAACACAAAAACCATTCTGAGTTCACAGGCCACATAAAAACAGGTGGAGAGCCCAAATTTGGCCTGTGGATTAGTTTGTCAATCTTTGGTCTAGAGAATTGCAAGAAGAAGGAAGGGCAAGGTGTAACTGGTTTAATAAGTAGGGGGTCTACTCATGAATGATTCTGCATTAGACCTAAATGGAAAAGCAGCATGCCGCCTCTAACATATACAATGTAGGTCTCAGTTTGAAGGTAAATGTCATATTTTACAGTCTTAAATATAAAACAGTTTCAGAAACATAATCATTGATTCATAGACAAAAATAATTCTCATAAATAACAGTACACAAATCATAATTTTAAAGATAACTCATTTTGTACAAGTGTCCCAAAATTATATCAATAGATACTTATTCATTACCATTTTGTCCCTGAGTCGCTCTCCACGGATAAAAAAGTCAGCACAGTCATTTTCTTCCTGATGAGGGACTTTGAAGACAGTAACGCTGCTTAGTCCACTCCCTCCAAGTGGTAACCATCCACCACTTGAGTCATCTCGGGTCATCACCACAGCTCGCACTCGTGCATAACTATTACTAAAACAGATGCAAAGATCAGAAATTAGCTTTTCTATAAACAAAAAAACAGCCAAACTGTCATTCTTGTTTGAGAAACCACATTAGTTAATATGTGGTAACTAAAAGTGTTTACTACTTCCATGATACTCCACAGAAAGTAACTTACTTGAAAGACATTTAAAAAAAAACAAACCCACAAACTAATTTTAAAGGTTATTCTTTATTTTGAAGACTAACCTTATAATAAAATACTACAGAACTCTCATTTCAATTCATCATTTCAGTAATTCAAGCACATTTGATTGCCATGTACAAGCTGTGAAAAATCCCAGAGACAAATAATGTTAAACCATATAGGCTACCATTAAACTTGTCTACATATGTCAGTTTGCTTCATTATTATAACCAGGACAAATGGCTGTATTTTAGCACATTTAATTACAGCATCTTGAAGTTCCTAACAGTTCTGGAATATATTATAAATAAAACGCTGAAACAACCTGCTTAGTTTAGATGCCACATTTTTTGTTTCTTCTACCAACTGGGAATCTAAATCACTTCCACAAATAACATAAAGAAAAATGTTCTGTTTAAATTGTTTATCAAGCAAATTGTTCCGTAGAAACTTTTCCTGCCTTTTCTGACAGACTCTATTCTTAAAAGAGACTACATTTGAGTCCCATTTCAGAATTATTTCCCAACATTAATCACTATTCTTTAGTTAAAATCTAGAAAATGTTTATTGTACTAAGTGGTATACACCACTGACATCTAGCCATTTTAGTTCTTAAACTTTTAATATTAAGTATTAAAGAAATCCTTTCCAAAAGTTATATACTTTGTTGACTAATCAGAAAATTGTACTGAATATAACTTAAGCTTGTCTAACTTATGAATATCAACAGAGGTACTATTAACAGTTCTGTGCTTCTTAGTGTGTGTCTGCATATTCTAGGTTGCCAGTTGTCATTTCTGTTGTCATTGTCATTACCTGAAAGCTCCTCTTTGCTTTTTTCAACTTTATGCATTTATATTTATTTTGCATGCAATAACACTGTAATTGTATCAATTTTCAAATATATAGAATTAAACACATTCTGACAAATGTGTACACCTGTTACTAGGGTCCAAATGTCTGTGTCCCCCAAAACAAATATGCTGAAATCCCAATCTCTGAAGTGGTAGCATCAAGAGGTAGGGTTTTTAGGAGGTGATTAGGTCATGAGGGCATTTTTAGTGCCCTTATAAAAGAGACTCCAGGAGGGTAGCTTGTCCTTTGTACCATGTAAGACACAGCTAGAAGGCACAACTTTAAGAAGTAGGAAATGGGCCCTCACCAGACACCTAATCCACTGACAATTTGGTCTTATAATTCTCAGCCTCCAGAACTGTGAGAAACAAATTTCTGTTGCTAATCAGTTTATGGTAATATGTTATAGCAGCCCAAACAGACCAAGACACATGTATAACCAATATGATAAAATACAGAATTATTTTCATCACTCCAGAAAATTCCCTTATGCTGAACACAGAGATTAATTTTGCCTGTTTGGGGCCTTCATACAAATGGAATCAAAGAGAATTACCACTTGAACCATTTGCATCTGACTTCTTTCTCTCATTATGTTGTTGTATCAGAAGTTCATTTTCTCTTTTGACTACTAAGTAGCTCTCTAACTGAATAAATATATCACAATTTATTTATTCTTCTTCCACTGATAGGCATTTAGATTATTTCTAGTTGTTGACTATTATGAATAAAGCTGTTATACATTTTTGTACATGTCTTTTTGTAGAAATGTTTTAATTACCTAAAAGTGAAATTAATGGGTCATAGGACAGGTGCATGCTTAATTGTATAAGAAGCCAACAAACTGCCAGAGCGGTTGTACACTCCTATCAATAATGTATGATAGTTTCAGGTGCACTACATTCCTGTCAATATTTGGTGTTTTCAGCCTTTTAACTTTATTCATTGTAGTTAAGTAAATAGTAGTATCCCACTGTGATTTTAATTTCCATTTTCCTGATGACTCAAATGTGGAACATCTTTTCATGTGCTTTTTGGTCTTTGGTTAATCTTGTTTTTAAGTCTTCTGGCCATTTTTATTACATTATTTTTATTATTGATTTTTAAAAGTCCTTTTATAACCTGGACAGAGACTTTTGTCAGTGAATATTATACTATTAAAGCTGCACTGGGTTGCAGTTAAGAATGAGGATTCTAAAATTAAACTTCAATAAGTTGGTCTTGGCTTAGCAACTTACTAGCTGTACAACCTTGAGAAAGTTACTAAACCCCCGGGCTTTAGTCTCATCTGTGAAATAACAGCACTCATCTTTAATAAATGTGAACAGTACCTGACACATAATGAATACTATATAATACTAAATATAAATATATAAATTATTTTTATTATAACAACAAAGCATTGAAAATTGAAGAAGCTGCCATCCTAGCAATTCAAAGCCAGACAGAATCTGGGAAATAATAAAATTTATATGGTCAAGCATAATTCTCTACTATTGGGGTCAAAATAATTCTTCAGAAGTTCTAAAAAGCTTTAGTTTTACAGTTGCCTATTTTGTGTAGGCTTTTTATTATTCAGTTATTCAGAGGTTCTGATTCTTACCTGGGCTTAATTCTTGTCTTAGAGGACTAGTCAGAGGAGGTGTGGGTGCATAAAGGCTGGGTTGATGTACATATAAAACTGGAATCCTCCTTCGGGGATAGGCTGGAGCAAATACCTCTACCATAAACAAACATGATATGCTTGGGCTAGCATTCATTCTAAGGCAAATACGGAAGCTTTTATAAAATGTTTGGTTTCTTTTTTAAATTAGAAATCTAAATATTCCATCTCAACTTCTACTCTCCGATCTTAGTTTAACAGTTGCTTCAAATACACCTTTTCACACAGAGTAGGAGGATTAAACCATTATCTTAGTCCATTTTGTGATGCTATAGCAGAATACTAGACTGGGTAATTTATAAAGAATGGAAATTTACTTCTCACAGTTCTAGAGGATGGCAAAGTTCAAGACAAAGGTATCAGGTGAGGGTACAGTTTCTTCATCCAAGATCGTGCTTTGACATACTGTGACCTCTGGAGATAAAGAATGCTGTGTTCCCACACGGCAGAAGGTGGAAAGGCAAAAAGGGACAAACTCTAGCCCTTTTAAAAGGATATTAATCCACTCATGAAGGTAGAGTTCTCATGACCTAAACATCTCCCAAAAAGGCACACATCCCATTACTGTTTCATTGGGGTTTAAATTTCAACATAAACTTGTGGGAACAAAATATTGAAGCTACAGCAACTAGTAATGTAGAAGTCCAGGGGAGAAGCAACGTTGGACTAAACTAGGATGGCAATAATGAATGCAGAGAGGAATGGAATGAGGTAAAGCCAAGAGGACTTACTTACAGATAATATTATAACTACAAAGCAAATGTTTCAAATCATCTAAAATTCTTAATAGTAACCATGAGCACAATTTTCTAAAGTATCAACTAGTATTTCAATAACGATAAGGCAAAAGAAGATGAACAAACATGAAAACAAATTTTGCCCCACCTGTGCTGATCCATGTAGGTTTTAAAAAAAAATATTAGTACTATATATGAGCTAGAGTAACTTTTTGCATTTTATGGATAAATATATATTGTGGCAGTCTTTTCAAGTCTGCATACTGACAAAATATTTAACAATCAAATTAAGGGTATTGTTACGGAAAATTTTACAAGCCCTAATAGTTTTAACTGTCTAAAACACAAAGTGTCCTTGACCTAAAGGGGTCTTCTTTTTTAGTTTCTTTTCACCCTTGTAGAACCATCTTGCTTTGTAATTACCAAACCTGTTATATAACCACCCAACTGCCGGGCAAATAGAAGGCCCAAGAAAGATACAGTCTGGAGAGTTTATCAAATGTTTTCTCCTGGTTTTGTGTGTCCACTATAAGAAAAAAATCAGGTTTTAAAACACTTAAAATGTTTGAAAGTCAAACTCCTTTAGAGAACATACAGACTCTATCATATATTAGGACATTTCTTGGTACACAGAATACTTGTACAGTTTTAATACCAATTACCATTCTTGCCACCAAAAGTTCACAACTTCCCTTCTCTCTGCCTTGCGTACCAGAATATCCCAAGAAGCCAGACAACATGGCCATAATATAGTTCTCCAGACTTACACACACCTTATTACAATGCACTAAATATTTTCATAAACTTATGCTACTTATATTAACGAGAAGTTCAGTTTGGTTAGGATGAAGTAAAAGAATAACTATCCATGTTTATAAATTAAAATTCTATCCATCCCCTATCCATCTATTAACTAATATGATAAGATAATATGTCTTCCATTCAACTAAATAAGTGGAAAAAGAAGTTATCAAGCACTATGCACAATATTGACTCCTGTGGAATTCGAATTGATTTTACTTTGGTTTCATTTTCTAAATACAGGTATGCACCACATAACAATATTCTGGTCAACAACAAATCCCATATATGTGACAATGGTGCCATAAGATTATAATATCATATTTTTTATGATACCTTTTCTGCTTAACTATATTTAGATACACAAATACATTCCACTGTGCCACAAACTGCCTACAGTACAATAACATGCATACAAGTTTGTAGCCCAGGAGCAATAGACAACTTTGTATAATCTAGGTGTGTGATAGGCTATACCATCTAGATTTGTGTAAGTACATTCTATAATGTTAAAAATAGTTCTTAGAATCCCTTAAGATCTGTATAGTACAACAATAATGTTATTTTTCCATTGAGGAATGTTTATAATTAAAACATCTTTTGCTCTCTACAGTATATTTTAAGTAAAACATTTGCCATGCAAATCTTAAACGTTTTTACAGACTGGGTACAGGAGAAAAAGGGAGCACTTAATGGAAGTAGTCTAGGATGATACAGTACTTCACAGTTTAAGTACTTGCTTTTTAAACTGTGTAGAAGGCAGATAATCAGAAGATAACCACATTACTATTCATTCATATTACTTAACCAATAAGACTTATATGCTACATACACATAAAAAATTGAAAAATTATAGTCCTTTCCTCTAGAAGCATACAATCTAGTGAGCAAAGATATAGTACCACATAATGGAAATATAGAAGATTACTAATATTCATATTTATGTGGGTTTTGAATAGCAGTATATCAGGGAGGGAGCAAGGTACAAGTATGCCACAATTAAAGACCACTAAGCTTAAAAGATGATGGTAGGCAAGCTGGGCTTGGTGACTCAGCCTGTAATCCCACGCCTTTGGGAGGCTGAGGTGAGTGGATTGCCTGAGCCCGTGGGTTCGAGACCCGCCTGGGCAGCGAGACCTCACCTCTACAATAAACCAAAATATCAGCCGGGCGTGGTAGCACATGCCTGTAATTCCGGCTACTTGGAAGGCTGAGGCTGAAGGATCGCTGGAGCCCAGCAGGTCGAGGCTGCGGTGGCCGGGAGCGGCCACTGCACTCCAGTCTGGGCGACAGAGTGAGACTCCAACTCAAAAAAAAAAAAAAAAGATGATAGTAGGCCTAAGTATACTACGCTCAAGGTTAGCACTCTATTTTATCACAATAAAGACACCACGGGATGACAATAAGGAAGAATATTCTAATTTGTATTTTAAAAGATCTCTCTAAGAGTAAGAGAAGTAAGATAACATTATTGCACTGACCTGAACGAGGTAGGTATTTTTCCCATCTTACAGATAAAGAAATTAAGGACTGAGTTTAATTAGAGAGCTGATGGTCTGAATTACTTCTTTAGCACTGGTAACTTTAAAACTGGAGTAAATATTAAACATGGCATCCTTCTTAATAACAAGTCAGATTTCCTAGGTCCCAAAGGCAGTGCACCACTTAAAAGTTATAACTTTGAGAAAATTAACTAAGCTCTTTGCATTTTCCTACTCTGTAAAATGGGAATAACAACTGTATTTATCATAGTATTATGAGAAGTGAATGAAGATACACATTCAAAGTGCTGAGCATTGGGCATGGCTCATGATTATGTGCCCAATAAATGATATTATAATGACAACATATTAAATTAACTTTATGTTATAAATATTATAATATCTACATCCTGAAATTGTGTAAATTTGTCTTACTCTGTGTTTATGATGATTTGATGTAACGAACCCAGGTGACAGTCTCTTCTTAGAACTTTTTAATGTAAGTAAGAATTATTAACCACAGCTAAGTATCAGGTATCAGCTATCTAAATCATCCACAAACTGTTTACATGATGAAAGTACCAACTCATAGGCATCTGGAAAGTCTTCTATAAGGAGAAACAAAACTAAAATCTGAGGGATGAATAAAGATTTTCACAAACTATCCCTTTAGAAGCAACCATTCTTCATTCTGTTAGATCATCAACCTACCAAAGTAGTACAAACTGTAACTACTTTGTAAGTCTCTTGCCTTCTGGCACCACTGCTGTCCATTCCCCATAACTCCTTTAACTACCAGCACTGAAAGTACGATTTCATTTTGAACTTCTCTAGGTCTAAGTCAGAAGAACTGAATTATAAACAGTATTTATTGTCAACAAGTGATCAGAACACAGAAGATAGGAAGCCAACATTAATACTAGAGTTCATGAGATAGAAGGATTAGAATAAAATAATGGAAGCCGGGCTCGGTGGCTCAGCCTGTAATCCCGCGCCTTTGGGAGGCTGAGGTGAGTGGATTGCCTGAGCCCGCAGGTCCGAGAATTCCCTGGGCAGCGAGACCTCATCTCTACAATAAATCAAAAAAATCACCCGGGATTGGTAGCGCATGCCTGTAATTCCGGCTACTTGGAAGGCTGAGGCGGAAGGATCACCGGAGCCCAGCAGGTCGAGGCTGTGATGGCCGGAAGCGGCCACTGCACTCCAGTCTGGGCGACAGAGTGAGACTCCAACTAAAAAAAAATAAAAAATAAAAAATAAAAATAATTTTATAGTAGAAAATGCCTAATATCTAGAGGCCATTAAAATATAAAGGGATAAATACAACTATATTAAACACATTCCTGCGTAGAAAAAAACACCATGAACAATAAAGACAAAACACAAAAGTAACAAATCAAAGAATACAATGTATAGCGCAAATATATTGATTTTCTACTGCTGTCACAACAAATTACCACAAACTTAGTGACTTAAAAAACAACACAAATGTATACACTTCTGTGAGATGGAAGTCCAAAGAGGTTTACTGGGCTAAAGTCAAGGTGTTGGTAGTGCTGCACTCCTTTCAATAGGTTTTCCAACTCCTTCCGACCATCCACATTCGTTGGTTCATGGCACCCTTCTTCTACCTTAAAAATCAAGAATACTGCTTCTCTCTGAACCTTCTTCTGTAGTCTTCTTCTGACCATAGTCCAACAATCAGGAAACATCTCCACTATTAAGGATTCATGTGATTAGACTAGGCCCATTCAGAAAATCCAGGATAATCTCCCTATATCAAAGCTCACAACCTTAATCATACTCGCTAAGTCCTAACACATTCATTCACAGGTTCTGGGAATTAGAGCAAGAATATCTTCGGGGAGGGGCAGGACATATTATTCTGTCTGCTACAAATAGTATATAACAGAAAGCAAGATATTTCCTTTAAAAAATTCCAAAAATCATTAAGAAAAGACAACCAGAAAAAAAAAACACGCGAAGTTCATTAATAAAATCCACAAAACAAAAATATAAATGCCATGAAATATATAAAAAGAGACTTAACCCTACTCACACTAAGAGGAATGTAAATTAAAGAGATGACCAAATACCAAGGCACTTGTTAACAGGAGTCAGTGAGGGTACGAAAGTATAAATTAGTATGACTTGTTTTTAGGATCTTTTGGAACTATCTACCAAAATTTAAAATGCACATATTCTCTGTCTCGGCAAATTCTACTTTTATTCATTCCTTTTGCATGTATAAAATTATACCTCTTTGAACAGTTTAAAGAGAAGCACTTTGTCAATAGAAAACAAAGAATCAAAGCAAACTAAATGAGAATCAACAAGGAACTAGTTAAATTATAAAACATCTATTCAGTGGAGTATTATGCAGTGACAAAAATGACAAAGCTCTTTATATAATCAAGTGAGTTGACCTCCAAATTATATTCAGTATTTTTTAAAGGTGCATAAATATGTTTAGTATGACACTATTGTGGGAGAAAACACACACATGTAAGCTTGCATATAAACAGAATCTTTACACAATAAGACTGGTAACTGTCTTTCTAGTAAAAGGAAACAGGACAGAGGAAATGAGACAAGAAAAGTCATTTTCCTTTCATTAAATACACTTTTGCAAGTTTTAAATTTTGTACCATGTATATGTATTACTCATTCAAAAAGCAATTTGCCAAACTCTGACCCAAACAACCCCTGAAGGGCTATGAACTCAAAATAGTCCTTGTCTCTGTAAAAGGAGTTAGCAATTTTGTACACCTGCCTTTTATAGTACAAAGGTAAATTTTCAGTGGTATTCAGATTGACTTTAATAGTCTTCTTTCCCTTCCTAATGTCAAAACCTGCTGCAACCTGCACAATGCACCCCTTTCATCATCTTGAAAAGAACCAATGATACACATATTTATAATATATAGTTTTCCACTGTCACACTAACTTGCTCAAATACGGTCTGGCATCTCAGTACTTTCATATACATCAGATGCATGTATTTCTTCTAAAAATGTTGGGCTTGTCTTATTAAACTTAAAATGGTTGCTCTGTAGCAATTATAGGATAGGGAGCAAACAAGAACTTGCCTGAAGGCGGGATGTTCTCATGAATATATATAAAAATAGGCAAGTCCTAAGAGAGGAGATGTGAACTCAGAAGATGGACAGGCAGGAAAGGGAATTCCAGAGTCCTATTATACCTGAACCCAGGTTTCAAGAAGGAAAAATATGCTTGAGAGGGGCTGCTGGGAGATAGGAGAAATATAATTTCTATCCTTTGAAAGGAGGCATAGGTTTATCAGAGAGGTATTCCTACAGACTCCAAGGTGAACACAGATGATAAACTTGCAATTCATTATCTAATGATATTTCTTATTTTTCAGGAAGTCTTCCCTGACGTCTGTGACAGGGTTAGGCATCTTTTATAAATGTTTCCATCATGTAAGGTAAGACTGAAAGACGGGGATAATTTGATAGTTAGCTGTGGTTAATAATTCTTGTTTAAATCAAAAAGTGTTCCATTTTTCTGGTTCAAGTTAGGTTCAGGACATCCTTGTGTGTACCATCATATAGTTATATGGAAAGTATGTTTTTACCAGGAAGGAAGAAAAAATAGGAGTCTACTACTCTTGTTTCTCAATGTCTTTAGTAAAATTATATTGCCTGGTCTAATCTATACTATCAAAAATATTAGTGACAATTGTGGGCTTACGGCCGGAATGAAATAATACTCTCTTGACTTTACCAGGGCAGCGGCAAGAACATTGTGAGAGATCACCATTTTCTCTATTCCAGGAGATCCACCCTCCTGGGAAAGGAATTCCTTTTGCAGTAAGTTTCGAAACCAGGAAATTTAAGTCCTGGAATCTCTGTTTCTTTAGTGTGTGGTCATCTTGTGTTTTGACAGAGATTTCCTTGAATACAAGGAGCTTAGAAAAGAAAAAAATAAAAACTCTGTCTGCAAATTGTCTTTCCATGGCATCACCGTCCATTTACAGTTCTGTCTTACCCTTTACTTCATGCTTGTACCAGGCCTAACCAACACTTAAAAAGGGTTTTCAGTAAGGAAACCAGCAGAATTTCTTACATTTAGTACCTACAACTTTTGAATCCACTGCCAACTCCTTCTCTAAGTTCTACACATGTAACCTCATTTAGTATAGGTGAGAGCACTCATTTTTCCAAATGTGCCCAGAGGCAAGTATGTAGAATGCAGATTTACTGATGCTGAGAGTACATATAACATCTTGCCATTTAATAGCAGGGAACTCAAGCCGGGCTCGGTGGCTCAACCTGTAATCCCGCGCCTTTGGGAGGCTGAGGTGAATGGATTGCCTGAGCCCGCGGGTTCAAGACCCGCCTGGGCAGCGAGACCTCATCTCTACAATAAATCAAAAAATCAGCCAGATGTGGTAGCGCATGCCTGTAATTCCAGCTACTTGGAAGGCTGAGGTGGAAGGATCGTGGGAGCCCAGCAGGTCGAGGCTGCGGTGGCTGGGAGCGGCCACTGCACTCCAGTCTGGGCGACAGAGTGAGACTCCAACTCAAAAAAAAAAAAAAGCAGGGAACTCATGAAGAACAAGTGTAAGCTGCCAAGCCTGAGTATCTAGGATGTCAATTCTTCAGGGATCAGGTAACCAAGATGAGAACACACACAAAAAATATGGTGTTAGAGGCAGGGACTCATATTCATCAGCAGAATCTGAAAAAAAGGGTAAGTATCTCCACATGTAGTATTAAAAACCACTAGCAACTAAGTGTTTTGAATATAGACAATACTTGAAAGTCCTAGAAGCATCTCCACAAAACAGGCATTCAATAAATATTTGCATAATTAAGTCCAGCAATAACAGAGAAATCAGATGAAGAAGCATAAGTAAAAAGGTTTAGCTCTTCTTATAAATACCTATCAAGAGTGGTTTTGGAAAGAAGTATAAAGCACAAGATGACAAAAACTTAATCAAATGAGAATCCAGTCAAAATTAGGAATCTTCAGTGATGTAGGTACACAGTTACACAATGTTGTAAACACCTCAGCCTACAGAAAACAGAGACTTCCTCTGAAAAAGACATACTAGCCTGGAAATAAAAAGCACAATGGTAAACTACTAATCCTAATTCAATTGTGCAATTGTGAAACCTTTAAAAACTTCAGACATGTCTTATTTCCAAATGCAACATAAATTGGTTCAGTTCTCACTGAAAATGTAATATTCTACAATAGCACTGCCTGCCTCTCCTTGGCACTGGACTTAAAAATGGCAGCCCACATACTCAGTGTGGGATTGATTCCTGGTTCCAATGGGAACAGAATAGACCTTAGTCTCAAAGAATGGTGTCTTGTCTATTATAATTTGCCTGGAAAGTCCAGTAAGGTACTTACAATTCCTCAAAAACACTCTGAGGCAAATAAACAACCAGCTGCCACATGGGCAGGTGCAGAGGGTGGGTGGCAAAAGACTACAATTGACACCAAAAACAGATGCATAAAAAGCCTCGGAGAAAAAGCTGGAAAGAAAGTTTAAGGAGTTGGGGCAATCAAAATTTACTTTGCATACTGGGAAATTTAGAAAGCCCACATGCATACCCAAAACAGGATACACGTTCATAGAAAACAACAGAGGAGACTCTAAAATTTCATCTCTGGCTAATCTTGAGGCCTGGCATAAGAAAGAAATAAAAGGTAAGACAGAACTGTAAATGGACTATGATGCCATACAAAGACAATCTGCAAAAACAGAGTTTTTATTTTTTTCTTTTCTAAGCTCCTCATATTCAAGGAAATCTCTGTCAAAACACAAGATGACCGCACACTAAGGAAACAGAGATTCCAGGACTTACATTTCCTGATTTCAAAGTTACAGTAATCAAACTACAAAGTTACAGTAATCAAACATTGTGGTGCTGGCGTAATAGACATATATAAGAATGAGTATCCATAAACAAACCAATTTATATATAGTCAACTGATTTTTGACAAGGGTGGAAAGACATTTCAATGGGAAACAAAGTTTCTTCAACAAGTGATACTGGGACAATTGGATACCCACATGCAAAAGTATTAAGATGGATCCTTGCCTTACACACACAAAGACCTACATGTAAGAGTTAAACTACAAAATATTTAGAAAAAAATACAGAGGTAAATCTTCATGACCTTGGATTTAACCATGGATTCTTAGATAATACCAAAGCTTAAGTACCAATTCAAAAAAAAAAAGAGCTTATCATGATTAATAACTTTGTAATTGTAAATTAATTATGAGCAAGTAGTAATTTGAATAGCAAATAACTTGAATTTTTTAACATCAGAAGGTGTTACCAAGAAAGTGAAAAGTGTTAACTTACAGAATAGGATAAAATATTTGCAAATCATATGTCTGGTAAGAGAGCAGTATCCAAAATTTAAAAACTCTTACAACTCAATAAAAAAACCCAATTAATAGATGAGCAAAGGACTTGAATAGACATTTCTCCAAAGAAGATATACAAATACCTAACAAGCAATTGAAAAGATATTCAACATCATTAGTCACTAGGGAAATACAACTCAAAACCCATAATGAGATACCACTTCACATCTACTAGGATGTTATTAATTTAAAAAAACAGAAAATAACAAGTATTGATGAGGGCATGGAGAACTGGAACCCGCTACAACACTGGGTAATGTTAAGGCTATTCCTTCTGGATTCAATGTATTTATCATCTATATCTTACATTAGGCAGTTATTACCCTTGTGGTTCTGCTAATATAATCTATTACTTAACTTTTTATCTATTATTATCTGTCTATTATCTAATATTATCTATTATTTAACTTTTCAAGCATCTTGCATTTACCACATCTTAAACTTCCCTGTACTACTCATAGTGCCTCATATACAGGAAGGATTAAATTTGACATTCAACATTTTCCTGTTTCATCACAATCCTCTCTACCTACAATTAATGAAAAGTATTTCACATGCAGGTAATTAGTAGCATCTACTTTCAATGGGTTATTTTCAGCTAAACCAAATAATCAAAGTCTGTCAAGCCAAATAAGCCACACACAGCATTCTTAACTCAAAAGAACACAGGACAGGTAACACAGCAGGGCAGCGTCAAGACTTCACTTCAGCAGGAGTCGTTACAACAATTCAGGGGCTACTCTTATTCCTTAAGTGATAGTTCAGTTAAGATGGAATGAGTCTCCATGGGTGGATATATGAATTATCCCAGTTTAAAATGAATTAAGCTCCAAACAAGAACTCAAATATCTCATAACAGTTCCACGGATATGGTTTCTTAAAGTCCCAACAAGGAAAAGACCAAAACTCAGGCTTTCTACCAGGTATACAGTTCATTCACAATCTTACCAGTTCAGATGCTGTTTATCAAGCAGTAATGTTGTCTAATAACAAAGCTGATGTTCCATCTTCATCAGGATTCCAGATGACCAGAATTAAAAAGTTAACCCAAATGCATTTTTCCATAAAGAATAATTTTGATTAGCTCTTTAATACTATCTAAAACACAATAACTGCTAAATAGATGGGGACACACTTATATACCTTAAAGACGTATTTGCGCACCAAAATTCATTTTATTAATATCAGTTATTAGAAATGAATACTGCCTAATTACATGTATATTATTAACTATAACAATATTTTACCAGTATATAAATAAAAATCAGTCAGAAATGGGATTTATAATAAGATGCTCCAACAATACATCATCAAAAATGTCACTGACAGGTAGAAAAAAATTCTACAAGCACATTATTAAAAATGGAAAAGTAGGCTGTGGTAGAATATTTTCAAGTAACATCAAGTATGTATCTGAGGTTGTAGGGACAGAGAGTAGGTTAGAAAGTTTTTAAGATGTGCCAACCAATTTGTGCTGGCACAGAGTACGCTTTCCACAGAGTGGAAAGTCAGGACATATGCTTCTCTGAATCAAGCCTTCTGAGGATAAAGTCTGGCAGCTGTTAATTAACCAAAAGAATAGGGATCCCTATAAAGAATCAAAATAAAGATATTCCCTCTTTATAACACTTCTCCAGTTCAACTAAAATAACCAAGTAAGATTTGGTTTCAGTGCCAGTTTTTCTTACAGTGAGATTTCTTTAACCCCTTAATTTTTCCATATTCCATTATACAAATATTAAGTTGTAGAACAGGGATTCAAACTAAGGCTGAGCAGAAAACCCATGCTCTTTGCACTTTAGGACTGTTACAACCAAGCAAATGCATGGCTGATATAACTTGCTAAAAAGTAGAATTTCATGTTTGTATATATTAAGCTAATTAAAAATGAATTCTTTTATCTCATTCTTCACGGTTTCAAGAAGGTGTCAGATTCCTGCAGGGTAGGTTAAAAAGGAATTTCTCTTGCATTCATTCATGCACATATGTACACACACACACACCTGTGTGCAATGTAGACACAGTGCACAAATGCTAGTATATGGAAAATGTAGAAGGATCTCTGCAATTGCATAGTCTAAAGTACACTGACAAGTCTTCGAACCAAAATGGCTTTAATTTTAAAATAAAACTAACTTCATTTTAAAGTTGGTTCTGGTTCAGGGTTCCTCATCGATTTTTCCTCTCATTAGCTCCAGGTTCATAAATCCTTTACAGTCTCAACAGAGAATGCCCCTTCTCAGAGTTCAAAAGTCCACAAATTGAGTCACAAATTGTCTCTGATTTGTCTAGCTTGGTTTGTTTACTAATCCCTGAACCAATCACATACCTGTAGAGTTAACTCACTCACCATAAAGGTCTGAAAGTAAAATGATTCTCCAAAAAAAAGAGTCAAGGTACACTATAACAGACTAAAAGAACAGATGGGCATTATAATATTGAAAGTGGTAACATGGATGTGGATTTAAGAAAAAGAAAAAAACAATGGTTTAACTGAGTAGCACATAATGAATAAAAGACGAAAGAGAATGCAATATATGTACGTTTGCTTGAGTTGGAAGATCACTGATGACAACAAAAATGAGGAAGACTAATAGGAATACAAATGGTGGAAGATTTTACGTATTAAAAAAGGAATTATTCTAGTCTTCTGTGCAGAGGGAATTTGATTTAGCTGGTATCTTACAATCACTATATTGAAAAATAGGATCCCTGGGCTCGGTGGCTCAGCCTGTAATCCCGCGCCTTTGGGAGGCTGAGGTGAGTGGATTGCCTGAGCCCGCGGGTTCAAGACCCACCTGGGCAACCTGGAGAGACCTCATCTCTACAATAAATCAAAAAACTAGCCAGGCGTGGTAGCGCGCACTTGTAGTTCCAGCTACTTGGAAGGCTGAGGCGGAAGGATCGCCAGAGCCCAGCAGGTCGAGGCTGCGGTGGCCAGGAGCAGCCACTGCACTCCAGTCTGGGTGACAGAGTGAGACTGCAACTCAAATAAAAAAAAAAAAAAGAAAAATAGGATCAAGAAAGCTTGAAATTAGCCAGGAAGCAGAGAAAGGAAAGCAGTTAGGAAGATGCTATTTGTATCCAGATGCTATTTTAACAACAAAGCACAGGAATATGGTAGTGTCTTTAAGACAGGGCTACAATGTAGAATCTTAGATCCTTACAAATATTACATGAGTAAGAAAAAGGGGGTACAAAAATACAGGAGTCAAAGATAACCTCCAAGACTGTAGCCTGTAACAATTCAGGCCAGTGGTGCTGCATATAGGGAGTTCAGTTATTAAGTATGGTAAGAAAATTCAAAAGAAATATCTAAAAAGCCATGGTGAGCCTAAATAATTGAACAAGACCCAGTACATAATCAGTGTTTCTTTAAAAATGAAATCAATGAATGAATAAATCAGGTGCCTTTTATAAGCCAAACAATACATTAAACAGAAAGTATCCAAAGACAAGTAAGACACAATTCCTTCTCTCAAAGTATTCATAATACAACTAGCTTGAATAAAAAATATAATGAAAGCAATAAATTTTTATAAATTGCCACTGCAGTTCTGAGGAATACGTGATTAATTCTGGTAATGGAAGCTGTGAGAGTAAATCAGAAGCCTGTGGAAAAGAAAACTAGAATATAGGACTAAGACTGAACTTCAGGAGAAATGCTTTTGAATATTTTAACATAGAGGAGCCAGTAACGAAATCAGAACACTTAATGTAGATGGGAAAAGTTGAAGAGTAAAATGTAATGAAAGGTAAGACATTGGCTTTATCTTAAAATGCAAAAGAGAATCCTAGTTTACTGGAAGCATAATTTGAATGTAAAAATATTAATAGACTGTACAATAAATGTAGAATACTGATTCCTCCAGTAATAGAGAATAATTAGTAAAGCTTAAATTCAGATTCTGTTAATACCTTTTGTTAAGTCAAATCATTTTAAGTAAGATAGTCAGTTTTTCAGAAAGGAATTAGTAGCTAAAAATAAATGTTTGAATTTTCTCTCTTCTCATTTCACAGGAGACTCAAAATGGCCTATACTGATATCTGTAATAGTGCCACAGGTCTTAAAGCAGAAATCAAAAACACATAAATGAACAAAGATAACTACTTTAAGTGCTTGTAATATATGTGGTTGTAGAGAGTATGGCTATCTAAAGGGAATACTTAACACTCCACTCCAGCAGCCTTGTAGGAATGGAACCTCAGTATTAAGAGAATGCATTGGTCTTTTTTAGAGAAGTTGGAAATTCTGTCTTTTGTGAAATCTCCTGATTTCTTAAATGCTGGTTGATTCATTTAAATGTAGTTTTAATCTCCTGCCTAAAGGAACAAATAATGACTCTTTAATCCAGCAGAAATATTGTCTTTATTCACTTTTACTACTGCATTTATCTTCTTTAAAACTAGAAAACCATACAATAAAAATTATACAAACATAGTATGTTTTGGGATCTACCAAACTACACAAGCAACAAGAAAGTAGTTAGTACTCTAACCTTAATTACTTTAATTAAATGTTACTTTAATATATTTTTTCATTTCAAAGTGTTGAATACACTTTGTTCTTGAACAACGAAACATAAAACTTTTAATAGTCCAACAAATTCATTTAATAATGACCACACTAATGACAAGGAGCCATGGCAGAACTTATTCAAGTGAAAAATTCCATTGGTTCAGAGGTTCCTAAACTTGTGCCTGAGGATCTGAACAACTTTTTAAAAACAAAGATTCCCAAGGTCCACTCCCTGATTTCTAATGGATGAGGGCTGGGAGACTTGTATTTTAAATTTCTGAGGTAGTTATAATGTGGTATTTGAAAATAATGACTTATTCAGTTATAAATATTACTTATTTATTAGCAAACTATAAAATGTATCTTAATTTTGAATAAGTTAACTAAAAATCTGCCATGGTAAAATCCAGAATAATTTACCTCCTATGACTTCAAGTAATATAGTCAGAGAGTTAATCTAGTTTGGGGCTTTAGATAATCTTAAAAATTAAGTTCCAAAGAAAAGCACTAACACAAGGACTCAATATCCAAAGCAAAATTATTGATTTAACATAGGTTGGCAACCTAAAATCTTGTAATACCTCCTTACAATAATTTAGAAGGCTATACATCTCTTACTACATCTCCTACTGCTCACTCACCATACTTCAACAACAATAGCATTCTTTCTACTCAAATAGCTCTCTTCTACCACAGGGCCTCCTCACTTGCTGTTTACTTGGTTATTGTCCTATATAGTCTATTGACTGTCTCTTCATAAGTATCAGCTAATATGAATACTCCTCAGAATAGCACCAACACCCACCTTTCCCCCAACCTATTCCATTGTACTCCATTTCTTTTTCTGGTTTTATTTTCCTCATAATGCTTATGACTATCTGAAATTATTTTATTTACTTAATTTTAAAGTTTATTGTTTCCTATTAATAGGATGTGTGCGCCATGGGAGGAGCGGGGACCTTGTTTTCCTTGCTTACTACTGTATCTAACAGAATGTTACCTGGGCTACTGCAGGTGTTCAATATGTTAATTGTGAAGTAAATGAATGGAAAAATCATACAAACACCCAGCCTTCCTCTCAATTTATTAATATACCATATCCAAGAGCCTCTATGAAGACAATAAATATTTTATGAAATTTTAGTTGCAAGCAAGACAAACAGGAAAACATCAGATTCAGAAACACACACACACACACACACACACACACACCCTGTAGGGGAGAAGGAACACCATAGGGGAAAAGGAGCAGCAGTGAGATATATAGATCAGCTCACACAAAACCATATGAACAGTTCTGTTCTTTATTTTACGAAAAAACAAGATCTGCATTTTTATAGAAAAATCACACTGCTTTGCAGATTAAAGAAAACGATGGTAAGTGAAGAAAAAGTAAATTTCTCTCAATTACTAGAAGGTATTCTAGTAATCCAAGTGAGAAATAAAGACTAGTAACATAATATAACTAAACAAATAGATGATAAAATTGAATGGACTAAAGACATTCTTTGGAGGTAAAACTGTGCTAACCCAGTGTGCTTCTGAAACTCAATTTCTGTTGCCAGTTTTTTGTGCCTTTTTGATTGTTTCCAACTCTTAAAATAAAGGCCTTATTACATATTTTAAACAAATAATTAGTGGGATAATACAATTCATCTTAATATTGATGGCAACTGATTATATAAAACATGTGTTTGAACACAAATACAGAAAAGATCCCATCTTTTCCCTCAAGGAATTCACCATCTAAATAGGATTACAGGTATAATACAAGTAGCAATATAATAATGTGCAATATGAACAAAAATATATAGAAACAGAAAAGAGCAGAATCTCAAACATATTTGATAAAGTAGGACAACATTATTTTTACACAGTTTGCATTTCAAGATTCAAATACCAAAACAAGAACTAAACTGGTAACTAAGAGACTGTTTCAGAAAGACTACTACCTTGAATGATGCTTTTAAAAAGTGAAAAATTTGCCGGGCTCGGTGGCTCAGCCTGTAATCCCACGCCTTTGGGAGGCTGAGGTGAGTGGATTGCCTGAGCTCACGGGTTCGAGACCCGCCTGGGCAGCGAGACCTCATCTCTACAATAAATCAAAAAATCAGCCGGGCGTGGTAGCGCATGCCTGTAATTCCAGCTACTCGGAAGGCTGAGGCGGAAGGATCGCCGGAGCCCAGCAGGTCGAGCTGCGGTGGCCGGGAGCGGCCACTGCACTCCAGTCTGGGTGACAGAGTGAGACTCCAACTCAAAAAAAAAAAAAAAAAGTGAAAAATTCAACATTCATTCTTAAAAATAATCATAGTTAAGTAGTATCAGGAAGCTACTTCCTTAACATGGTAAAGGCTCATTCAAGAAAATGCAAATTACAACAATAGTAAAAATTCAGTAATTAGTACTACATAAAAAGTAAAATACCTGAGATATTTCTATTAGTCAGAAACAGGACATTACTAGGGAGGCTTGAAAAAAGAAAAAGTGTAAGTAATGATTAGAGAAGGGACAAGGAACAAAAGATAAATGAAATATAAATGCTGATTTTAAAAATTATCCTGATTTGCAGATTATATGGTTGCTTACCTAAAAAACACAAGCAAATTTCCCATTAGAAAAATGAGAGTGCACAGAATAGTTGAATAATGGAAATGTAAAAAACTGTCTTATCTACCACAGCATGAACAAAATTGCAGCATGCACAAAAAGAGCCAATTCACAATCAAAAGGATATACAATTGATAGAACAATGATGTGCAGGACCGTTAGGAAGAAATCTGCAAAAACTTAATTAGGGATACTGTAGATTTTCTGGAAGCAAAGCTCAGTATTTCAAAGATAGCAATTCTTTCTAAATACTGTTTATGTACTGGAAATTCACTTTTGGGGGAAGAAGACAACTTGAAAAAAAAATGAGTCTGAAGTATACACTGAGGCCAAGAACATCTTTTAAACATGAGTCAGGTCAAATGATTCCTGCTCAAAAACCTGTGAGCTACATATTTCACTCACGGAAAAAGTCCAAACCCTGAATACCCTACACAATGTAGCTCATGCTATCTTTGTGACCTCATCTTCATCCATTCTCCTCCTAACTCACTCTGTTTCAGGCATACTATTCTTTCTCTTGAAGTATGCCAAACACTCACTGGTTTTAAGGCCTTCACACCGACTGTGCTCTCTACCTAAAGCTCTTCCCAGATAATCTGTATGCCTGATTCCCTCATCTCCCTTGCTTTGCTTAAATGTCACCTTCTCAATGAGGTGCTCTGGCTGCCGTCACCTCCACTCCATCCATTCATAATGCCATGCAGACTGTGCTACCATCATACTACAGTTTATTTACTATATTTCACCATTATTTCCTTTGAACCCTCTTATACCAACTTGAAGAATGGCTGGCACAGAATAAGCGCTGAAAATATCTGTTGAAAAAAATAAACATTTTAATGTGGTGGTGGGGGTCTTCTTCACATAGTAGTTATCAAAGTGTATTATAAAAAAAAAGTATTTGAAAAGAGAGAGAAGGGGCAAGAGGAACAGTTAATCCTATCAGTCAGGCAGCAGAAGTGGCCAATAGCAAAAACACATTAAAAATGTGTGTGTATGTGTGTGTGTGTATACACATATATGCAGCATTCAAAGTAGTATAGTACAGATGAAACAGAGCAAGTCTTCTCAATATGTAGTTCATAAAATACATGTATTCTAAGAATCTAATGTGTTTATTATACAATTGATTCCTATGTCATACTAAAACTTTGAAATCAAAATTTCTGGCTGAGCATAGTGCTTCACACCTGTAGTCTCAGCACTTTGGGAGGCAGAGGCAGGGGGACTGTTTGAGCCCAGGAGTTAAAGACCAGCCAAGGCAACATAGCAAGATCTCATCCCTACAAAAAATTTCAAAAATTAGGTGGCCATGGGGGCACATCTGTAGTCTCAGTTATTCAGGAGACTGAGGAGAGGATCACTTGAGCCCAGGAATTTGAGACTGCAGTGAGTCATAATCATGCCACTGCACTCCAGGTTGGACAGCAGAGTGAGATTCTCGAATGAAAAAATTCTCTGGAGGCAAGGCCTATGAATATGCTACAAAAACAAAACACCAAGATGAAGTGACACTTATATACAACACAGGCTGTATTGCAGTGGCTCATGCCTATAATCCCAGCACTTTAGGAGTTCGAGGCAGGAAAATCGTGTGAGCCCAGGAGCTCCAGACCAGCCTTTGCTACATGGAAAGACTTTGTCTCTATGAAAAATATAAAAATTAGCTGGGAGTGGTGGCATATACCTGCAGTTCCAGCTACTAAGGGGGCTGAAATGGGAGGACTGCCTGAATCCAGGAGGTCAAGGTTACAGCAAGCTATGAGTGTGCCACTGCACTACAGCCTGGGTGACAAAGTGAGACCCTGTCTCAAAAAACAAACAGGAATAAAGTTCAGAAAACTCCCAAATGCATACAAACATTTAGTATGTTCTAACAACAAGGCACATCAAATCTGTAGAGAACAAAAGATGTATTCAATGAATAGTATTAGAGTAAAAGTCTAGCCATCTGAAAAAAATTAAAAACTTCAATCTCTCACATAACACTAAAATGAAAACTTATTATCAAGAGATATTAAGAGAAAAGTATCAAGAGAAACATTTTTGTAATTTTGGGGAAGGCAATACCTTTGTAAACTTCCTCCAAAGTCAGAAATTATAAGAGAAATAGACTGCTTTATCCAAATGCATAAAAATGAAAATATTCTATATGACTAAAAACATGAAAATATTAGAAGACAAATAACAAACAGAAAAAACATGTATCATATATGGCAAAGATCAGTCTCATGAATTCTTATAGAGCAATTTGGCAAACTGAATGTATACATATTTTAAGACCCAGAAATTCTATATCTAGAAATTTATTCTAAAGAAACAGAGAGGTGTACTTAGGAATGTATGCACACAACTGTATATTATAACATAGCTTAATATAGGGGGAAAAAAAAACCCTTGAAACCGGCAAAGGATCTGTCAGTAATGATTAAAAGTAAATTTTCAGTCATCTGTAATATGAATTTGAATAGACTGACACAATTAAGTGAAAAATAAGACTTCAAAACAGTATAAAATACTATGACCTCAGATGTGGAGAAGTAAAAAGTGTATAAAACGTCTAAAAAAAATCTTGAAAATTTACGTCATCATGATTATCCCCGAGAAGTACAGATTTCCATTATTTTACTCTTCCATAATCCCAAAAAAACTACCTAAAATTAAAGAAAGCAATCTGAGCTCTAATAATAGACATTTAATAGTAAACACCTTATTTTTACTATTAGTGTTTACTATTAATAGTAAGGCAGCTCGTACTATCTGCCTAATCTGTTTTGGCTATTTGGTTAAAGACATTATCTTTAATTCCAACAATAACCCTGAAAAGGTGTATTATCTCCATATTACAGATGAGGAAACTAAAGCTTTAAGAGGTAAATGACTTCTATAAGATCACGTCAGCTGTAAGTGCCTGAGCAAGGATTTAAATCCTTGCTATTCTAGTCCTGCTCTGCAACTTAAAGAGGCATAACTAGAAAAAAAACAGCTACTCTTTATCCCCAGCTTCACTTATGTAAAAGTAAGATTTCTGGGGAAAAATATTCTCCATCAATTACATTTTTCATTTTCTACAATTTTGCAAGTCTGAACGTAAGCTCACAGCACCTACTGAAAAAACAGGATTCCACAATCATGGCCCCATCCCCCCCCAAACAAATCTGTAATCTTATTCACAAAATAGGCATACCCACCTTGTCTACATATTCTTTCATACGTTATGCCCTGTATCCCTCATTATGCTCCAAAATGTTCAGCAATCCAGTTCTTCAAGGAAACACTAGAACTTTTAAACTATGAGCAATACTAGATTCAAATCAGTATCATGGTCCTAATAGGAGTAGTGGGAGAACAGTGGTTCAAAACAAGAAACAACATGACAGTGAGACACTTAAAAACCCATAAACCATGGCCCTTACAGGCCATGGTGAAATAAAAATAGCTATCATCAAATTATAATTTATAAACTTTTCATTAAAAAAGTTAAAAAATGAATGAAGATTACAGTAAAGATGTACAGAATACATTTTCCATCGATATTAGGAAACAAGTATAGATAAGAATTTTTAAGTGTTTCCAAAATCCCAAAATTCAAACCATTTGAACACTACTTTTTCATCCAGCTCAGTAGCTTTGCATTAGACACAACTGAAGTGAATCAAACATACTTCTATGGCTACTTGGACAGGTAAGTAATGTTTAATACATGTAAACCAACACCCATTCCCAGAAAAACGTATTTCTGGAGCATGCATAGAATATCACAGACCATGTATGAACTCAGTAATGCTGGTGTCCGCTGGACTATGACAAGTTTAGAAAGCATCAAGTTAATCTCTCAAAACAAGAAGTGAAAGTTTTTTCATTCCATAGATAGCTAAGAAAACATACTTTCTTTAGCAATAAAATAAGCTTTACCCTGTAAGAGCTCATACTGAACTAGGTATCAACTTCACATTTAGAATTTTCAGGAACTTCCATAAGTAAACATAAATTGAGTATGTTCTAAAAGATTAACGGAGAGTCAACAAGTTTTTTTCTCATCTATAAATATCAAGCTGTAGAGTATTTCTCTAAAGCTTTGCTTTATTTTTTAAAACAAAAATGTACATCTTTCAGATCCTGGAAACCTAAGAAACAGCAGTCCATTAAGTGTATAAAAATTAAAAGCCCTGAACTTTAGCAGCTTATAGCTGCTAAAATCAGATCATTTTTCAACTCTTATTTATCACTAGATACAATAGATTTGATGACCTAACTCAATTATAATCACCCTCACAACCTAATATTAACTGAACACACAACACTAACTAGTATTAACCAAACATACAACACTTCTTCTGAGAAGATGCACACAGACTGATCAATCCTCTTACCTTCCATTTGAAAATAACTATAAGCAGCTCCCAATGTCATAGAACTGGGTGGTCCATTCCATTATCAGACAAATCACATCATTAGGAAGTTCTGTTTTGTTATTTTGTACAGAACAAAAATCTACTACCCACTCCTCTTACTTCCATCCACTGATTCTAGTTCTACTTTCAGGGACAAACATGTCTAAGCTTACTCTCACTATTTAATTAGGTTTTTAATTATCTGAAAACAGCTAATACCTCATTGATCAACTCTTTTCCAAGCTCAACCTTATCCGTTCCTACAACCTGTTCTCAAATGTAGTTTCCAAATATCTCATCATACTGGTGGATTATAAATTTTATCACAATGTGTGTATTGCAAAAGGATAAATAATAACCTGTGCAATATGGATGTTACGTGATGAGCCAGTCTCACTCACTAACAAAGCAATTCCTTTTTAAGGTACTATCCATTTTACAATTATTATATTCCTGAACGAAGGTCAATAGAATTCACACTCTATGTAGTTCTTTTAAGTTGTAAGATATGTTAAAATACCACTGATTCATTCTAAGTCATTTGGTTTTGCAACCAATTGTTTTTTATTACAAAAGAAATGTAGTTTGTTGGTCCAAATACAGACTCATTAACTTCATCTAGTACACTGCCTAACCAAATGTTCTAACTAGTTCCAAGTTAAAATCAGATCATTTTTCAACTCCTATCTTTAGATAAGATAGATTTAATGACCTAACTCAATTATAATCACCCTCACAAAAACAATAATGGATTTTTTCAAACCTAAGACAAATAACAGTGGTTAATTTTGGATAAGGATACAGATAGTTATCTTCTTTGTACTTTTCTGTATTTTTTAAATTTCTAAAAATAAATAAGCAACTTATCCACAGCTAAATAATCAATTTGTTTCTTGTTAAGACCCTGCTACCTATCATGAGAATCTGAACAGTGCTTTTAGAGAGTTTATTTTCCTTGACCTGTTGCAGGGATCAATGAAGGGATTCTAATAAAAAGCATCATTACACTATCGTACCCTTTTTAAGGAGGCAAATTAGGAATTTCTCTTTCAACTTACATTGTCTGTTCTTTAAGAATCGGTGCTGATTATTAGTATCAATGATCCCTAAAAATAAAGAAAATAGATGAACTTCCCAAATAAATTTCCTTGAGACTGGGTACCAGGAAGACATAGGGAAAAAAAACTGACAGAAAGAACATTCTTCAGTGGAAACAACACAGAACTGACAGTCATAAAGACAAAGTTTCCATTGAGATTAACACAATGCAACTGTAATACTGTAGGAAAGTTACTTTTACCATTCCAGGATTTAGTACCCTTGTCTATAAAAATAAGAGAGAAAAGATACTGTTTAATCAAAATCCTTTCCTATCCCCAATTTTTTTGATTCCATATAATACCCAAAACTTGTAAAATTATCCTGTCTCCCATAAATGTTTGTCATTTAGTGCCTATTCTAAAGTATTTTAACGTTTCTTTGTAATGAATCAATTACTGTTACCACTACCACCACTGATAATAATAATATTATTAGGCAGCCTATGTTTCAGTATTGGTTTTGTGTAAACAAAGTTCAATATTTTACACTGACTATATTTAATCCTACAGTAATCTTCCAAATCAGGCATCATGATTATCCTCATTTTATAGATGAGGAAACTTAGGCTTACAGAAGTCCAAGACCACACAACTGGTAAATGACAGGACTGGGCCTTGAACTTGGGCAGAAAGAACTCAAAAGTACCAATGGAAGTATACTTGATAGGCTGTGATTAGAATAAGACAGCACAGTTAGGCAAAAAAACCGCATCCTTGCTCTTTTGACCAATATGCTAATTTACAACTTAATGATTAAGTTAAGAACAAGAAACAATATTCTGTATCTACTCTTAAACGAAATCCTATAAACCATCTGAACTGCAAAGCTATAGCCTACATAAATCACGATGTTAGCCTCACACTGGTAAATTGCTCTATACAGAGAAATCAGCCCATCTCTAAAGTGTAACAATTAGAAAAAATTGTAGAATTCTTGTTGGTCACTTATCAACGTTCAAAGAACTATACCATGATACGATAGAGTCATATCTGCTGGAATCCTATGGTTGTCTTATTTGTGGGTGTCTCTACTAAACATGTACAGGCTTTTTTTTTCTTGTCATTATCACTTTAAAAATATAGTATAACAACTATTTATATAACATTTGTATTGTATCAGGTATTATAAGTAATCTGGAAATTACTTAAAGCATATAGGAGGATATGTATAGGTTACACGCAAATACTAGACT
The DNA here is from genome assembly GCA_027257055.1 of Cephalopachus bancanus. Taxonomy (NCBI): domain Eukaryota; kingdom Metazoa; phylum Chordata; class Mammalia; order Primates; family Tarsiidae; genus Cephalopachus; species Cephalopachus bancanus. The sequence goes on along the minus strand of JAPVLO010000300.1, from coordinate 324,838 downwards.
ATTTTATATAAGGGCTTTAAACATCCACAGATTTTGGTATTTGGGTGGAGGTCTTTGGAACCGATCCCTCCCAAGGATATAAAGGGAGACTCTAGTGAAAAACAAATATACTCTGTGTATATTTATTTATGTGTTAATTTAATTCTGATATACACAAGGAATAATAATTTCTAAGAGTTCTCTAATAACAAAGAAGAATATCTGTCTAGAGATTTTTCTATTCTGTTACTGGTGAATAAACACATACACACAGTTCTACCTTTTTCTACTTCATAGTCATTTTCATTTTTAAAGTTTACTATGAAATAACTAAGATATGATGTATATTACTTGCTACTGCCATTAATATTTTCTTATACTGACACCCGAAATTTTAAATGCATTAATTTATTTTAATGTAGAAGCACAAAGATGGGCTTTAAGAAAATTATTATTAGCCGGGCTTGGTGGCTCAACCTGTAATCCCGCGCCTTTGGGAGGCTGAGGTGAGTGGATTGCCTGAGCCCGCGGGTTTGAGACCCGCCTGGGCAGCGAGACCTCATCTCTACAATAAAAAAAAAATCAAAAAAATCAGCCAGGCATGGTAGTGCATGCCTGTAATTCCAGCTACCGGGAAGGCTGAGGCGGAAGGATCGTCGAGGCTGCGGTGGCTGGGAGCGGCCACTGCACTTCAGTCTGGGCAACAGAGTGAGACTTCAACTCAAAAAAAAAAAAAAAAAAGAATATTATTATTTTCTTTAACTAAGACAGACTCAAAACTATCATAGCAACCCAGACAAGAAATGCCCAGCAAGCATTAGCCTGGTATTAGAAACCAGTACAAAAATGTACTCCTCTCTCTGTAATTGTGGATGCTATCACTATTCCAACAAAATTTTATAGACCAAAAGAATGCTCCATAAAAATTAACAACACGATGCTGAGATAAGACTATTTAAGGATAAACTACACTATGTTTTATAAATCACATATAAGCTGAGAAAGAACAGTATCAACATGTATAAGTCAAAAAATGTTTAAACAGAATAGACTTACTCACCAAATCTTCAACATTAAAATTAAGGAATATTCTGAAAACCTGAACAAGACACATACATGATAGAAGCAGTATTTCACATAGTATGTAGTGTAAACTTAGATTTAAATTCTCCTAACAATATTTATTAGCCTTATAAGCTTGGTCAAGTCATTTAAGTCTGTAAGCTCACCTGAAACACGGAAAAAATAACACCTTCACTATAAGAATTCAATGCAACAACATAAAATGCTTAACTGTGTTTAGTTAATAGATATCACTTAATGAATATGCACTATTACTATAATTATAAGATGATATCGTTTAATGAGTGTCTAGTATTACTACAATTACGAAATGACAATGCATGAATAGAAGGCACATGTAAATATAAGTACATCTAAATATTATATATTATATACTTAAAATATATAAATCTTAAGTCATTTGAATGAAATAATTTATAACTGTCATACCAGATACTTCTATCCCTTAAGTATATATAGACGGAAAAAAAGAAAACACTCTCAGCACAATATCCCCCAATACATATGCACAGACTCAAACACCAACAGTGTCTGGCACACTGCCTTACTCATAGCAAGTATATAATACATATTTTTGGAATTATAATGACTATTTTCTGTTTTGAAATATTACTGATTATTAACAAATAATTTTCTTAAATATATTTTAATTAAACATATCCTGTCCTTATCAGGAGAGACAAATATCAAAATTAATGGAAAAGCCAAGTGTAAGAAATACTAAGGTAATATAGGAGAATAAGTAGAAAGAACCTGGACTCTAAACTAAGAAGGCCTGAGTTTACATCCCAACTCTACCATTTTATCTGGGTGTTATGAACAAGACTTTTAAATTCAGCTTAGTTTTCTCCAAATGTAAATGGAGATAATAGTACAACCAACCTCATCTCAGAACCAATGAGCACATCTAGCACCCATATAATAGTTTCTACATACAATTCTCCAATAAAAGGAACCAGAGACCCCTCAATAAATGGGATGATTCCCAAAGCTGGGGCAAGGAAAGCATGAGATAAGCCTAGAACATCTTGTGATGCCAGAAAAGTAGTGTTTAAAAACTGAAGGGACATGTCAAAGCACATATAGAAGTCAAATTGATGAGACCTTCCAATGGCCAAATCTGGGACAACAGAGAATAAAAATAATGATATCAATGGATTATAACCCATACTAACAAATACTCAAATGTGAGAAGAAAAAGTTATTCTACAAAATTCCAATTAATAAAAGTATAAGGAATGATCGAAACAGAAAATCACCATTTGGCAAACACCAAAAAAATTGTCAGAGGCAAGAATTATCAGCAGATGCTAAAAATGGTGAACAAGCGTATGACAGAAAATAGGACACTGAGACAGTCTTAAAATATCTCCCCAGAAAATACTTACACGAGAACTTAACAGTTGAGAAAACTGGCAAACACCAATTTAACCAAATGATCAAACTTAACCAGTAGTGGGATATTATCAACATCATCTACTTTCCGGTTTTATGGACAAAGACACCATCATTTCATATTGTTGCCAAAAACATGTAAATTGAATTTACGAAAGTTCTACAAAGTGCCTGGCCAGTAATCTTTATAAGTGTCTCTAGGTTGTAAATGACAGACTCAAGAGCTGTTTCAGATTAAAGAAGACTAACAAGACGTGACAACTTAATGCAATGTGATCGTGGATTGCATCCTGAAATGGAAAAAGGACATTAGTAAAACAACTGGTGAAACTTGAATAATATCAATAGATATTAATATTGTCAGTTAGTAATAATATTGTATATGTTAATTTTCTAATTTGGCTATGTAAGATGTTAGCATTTGGGGGAACTGCCTAGATGAGTATTCTCTGTATAATTTTCTTAGATTTTTCTAGGTCTAAAATTATTTCAAAGTGAGCATGAAAATATAAAAATATAATGAGTATATATGTAGCTCCATCAACCTCACAGAACTCCTTTGAGAATCAGATGAGATAAAGTATGTAAAAGTGTGCTGTAAATTCTAAAGCAATATACAAATGTTAGCAATTTTCATTGTCATTTCCAACCCTGGTGTTATGTCTGACACTTCCTCTTTGTAGTACTCCAAATATACCTTCGAGTCTGTAGAAAGAACTGGAATTACAAACCAAGGATATCTAAGGGTGCTTTAATGTCTACTCTAAAGAGAACAAAATTCTAAAACTGCAGTCTAACCATTAAAAAATGAATCCCCTCTCCAGGTTGCCATAAACCTTAAAGTAGAATCTAAGCATAAGAATTTCCTGAAGAAGCACAGCAATATGAGGAAGACTAACTCGTAATTACAGTAACTGTCATGTCTTTGAATGATAACTCTTCCACATATAATACTGAAAACATTCTCAAGATTACCTAGGTTGTCAATTAGTAATAATATTGTATAAGCTAATTTTCTGATTTGGCCATGTAAGATGGTAGTGTTTGGGGGAGCTAAACAATGAGAAGCATGTTTACATAATACTCTCTACTTCTACCTTGACGTCTTACCCATAAAACCTTCAATTTTTAGTATATATAACTGAATGGAAAGGGAGAGATAAATATAGTTCACAGATTCATGAAAAGTTGAGAAGTCTGGAAGCACAACCATTTTCTTCATCTAAAATATCCCCTTACTAGGCGTGGTGGCCGAAGTGAGAGAATTGCCTAAGCCCATAGGTTCGAAACCAGCCTGGGCAACTTAGCAAGACCTCATCTCTACAATAAAAAAAAAAAATTAGCCAGGCATGGTGGCGTGTACCTGTAGTTCTAACTACTTGGAAGGCTGAGGCAGGAAGGATCACCTGAGCCCAGCAGGTAGAGGCTGCGGGTGGCTGTGAGCGTGTCACTGCACTCCAGCTTGAGCAACAGAGTGACACTCTGACTTAAATAAAGAAATAAATAAATGCATACATTTAGATAAATAAATAAAATAAAATACCCCTTAGTATTCCAATCAGAAATCTCAGCTACTTGGATCACTTACATGACAGAATGACACGTCTCATGCAGTTATAGTAAAGCCTGACTCAATTGAGCTATTGTATAGCTACAAATTATTCATTTTCAATTTCTTGCTAGTGAAGGAAATGAATTTTTTAAAAAAGACTAAAGTCCTAGACATCCTATAGATAATAAAGTATTATTCATATATATATAAAATTTTACTTACAAATAAAAATATAGATTAAGGCTAAAGTTACAAGATGACTAAGTTCATAATATTAATTTGCTCCTTAACTCTATGTTGCTAATAGATATTTGATCTTTAACCCTTCTTACACAATCTATAATGCCATACAAACTTCAGAGCTCAAAGACAGTTATGACTGTAGCTACTTCAATCACCAGTCTACTGAACTATATAGTTAAGCATAACACATAATCATGGGTCTTCAAAATGAAGTAATTTTTTCTTTCAACTGTTTTTCTCCCTTTCTCAGAGAACCATATTTCCCCAGCAGTGAATCAGTGTCCACATCTTTTAAAGTCAAAGAATCAATCATTTATTTCTAGTATTAGATTGGGAACCGCTTGAGGGAAAGATCCAGATTTTACTCATCTATATCCCCAAAGCCTACCATCCTAACACCTGTAACACAGTAAACTTCAAAAATGTTAGTTCCTATCCCTTTTCTGGCATGTAATAAGTGCTCAATAAATGTCTGCTGCAGCTATTTCATTCAGTATCAATATTAATGACCGTGACAAACCTAGGAACAATGTAAAATGTAAAATCCAGGACATTGACTAAATTTGACTATTAAGAAATGTTCAACATCCTGATCTCCATTTATTTGACTGTTTCTATCAGCCTGCTATTCCAATGCACATATATGATTGATCTTTTTGGGCCCACTGCACTGAAACATTTTATTACAGCTAAAGTATGTAGCACACACATAATGACTTTGAATTACAAGACATTTCCTTACTGAAACAAGTCTAACCACTATTTTTACAGGATCTTAACACTTTAACATCTGACATTTAGATAATGCACTATCTTGGTATAATATATTGATAATTAAGTGTTTATTATTGGGTGTAGTACTTTGTCACTCAATAATCATTAAATAAATTATCATAACACAAGAATTATCATTTTAAAATTATATTTATCTTTAAAAACCCAGTATGTAAAAGGTAAAACAAAGGAATACAAAGCAATAAAGCCATCTACCGATCATCTAGCAGATCATAAAAATGACTGGCTTAATAAAGACTACCTCAAAAATATCACTGAAAAATGTTAAAGCTTATATAAAGATCAGTATATATTCAAGTCTACTTCAGAATTTTTTGACTACTTAATACATTAACATATTGCATTAAAAAAATTAAAAATTAACTTCAAATAGAATTATTCAATGAAATAAGGCATGCTTTAATATTTATTCATTATATTTATATTACATGAGAGTAATATTTATTAGTATTAAAATTATCTCACATACTAAAAAAGATAAAATAATGCAAATAACAGATTATGCTGAAATTAATGATGGACTACATAGGAGATTAAGTCAAATTACAAATTATTAAAACTAAAAGTACTAAAAGTCATCTGAGTCATCTTATTCCAGCAATGAGGAAATCGAAAAGTTTCTTTTTAAAGAAAGATTACACACTAGGTAATTCTTAACACACGATAATATAAGGAAAGATGAAAAAAACAACACTCACCATTGCAAATACATATAAAGGCCAAGAGACTGATAGGGGCAGACTAAGAATGCATAAGTAAGAGTACATGAAGAGAGGTAAACTATCACGGCAGGTAAGAGGCTGGATTCTGCAGCCTGACCTGACCAAATCTAATTCCCCCAATCTGTCATTTGCTAGTTTAATGTCTGCAGACCTCAATTTCCTCATCTATAAAATGGCTATAGCTGTACCTACCCCATAGAGCTGTTATGAAATTAAATGAGTTTATTAATTAGTGTAAATTAATTCACTAAATCAATTCAACGTTTGGCACATAGTAAGCACTCAAAACATTTTAGCAGAAAATCATTATCTGTTATAGAAAATGCAAATCAAGATCACAATAAAGTACAATATTTACACTCATTATCATACATTACAAGTGAGAGTAAAATTGGAATTACCTAGGGACACAATTTGGCATTACCTTGTGGGCTTAAAAAGTCACAACATATTTTATTCCTAAATATACACTCATGAAAACATTTAGTCAGGAGTGTCCACACTTTTGTCTTCCCAGGGCTTCAAGTAAAGAAGAATTGTCTTGAGCCACACATATATTATATAACATAGTATACATATATAATAGGACTTTAAAAAATACTTTTAATTATAAAGTATAGAACAATGAGAATATGAAATTAGTGAGAGGCCAGGCTTGGTGGCTCAGCCTATAATCCCAGTACTTTGGGAGGCCAAGGCGAGTAGATTGCCTGAACCCGTTCGAGACTAGCCCATGCAACTTGGTGAGACCTTGTCTCTACACACTAAATTAAAAAATATTAGTCAGGCACGGTAGGGCGCACCTATAGTTCCAGCTACTTGGAAGGCTGAGGCAGAGGATCGTCGGAGTCCAGCAGGCCGACCCTTGGGTGGCCGTGAGCATGCTAATGCACTCCAGCTTGGGCGATGGAGTGGGACTCCAACTCAAAAACAAACAAGCAAACAAAAACACACCAGTGAGAAATCTGAAAAACTTGTTTTTATAAAACTATCAATGTCTGGTTTGATAGAAGTGGTCACAAGTCTTAGTGAGTTCTCAAGGTGCTTGTCAGAAATGTTTGTTCAATGGAACCAACTGTACTGCCCATAAAGAGAACTGGATAAAAAAAAAAAATAGTGGTACATATACACGATGGAATATTTATTACACAGCCACAAAGAAAGACAAAATCATGAACTTCACAGCAACCTGGATGGACTTAAGAGTCTATAATATTGAGTGATATATCACAGAAACAAATAACTGAGTATCACATGTTCTCACTCCATAAGTGGACCTTGAATAATTATCATAATACTGTAAGAAAAGGATTGGCAGTCATGGGAAACTGCCGGGGGTGGGGAGGAAAGTGGGATTGGCAGTAGTGGGAATCTGCAAGGGGGGGGCACACTTCATCAATAAGGGTGCCTGCATAACGAACATTTGTATACCTTACTCTAAATTGCACCCCACATCTTTAAAATAAAAAAACTTTTTAAAAAAGAAATGTTTGTTCAAATTTTGCTCTTCATGTGCTTCATAACTGAAAACAGCTGCTCACAAATGTACGTGTTGTCAAAAAGCAATGTCATGAGCAAGGTGTGATTATGAATTTTGTGCATGGGGTCACAAAGAAAACAAATACTAAAAAACACATGATGTTAAAAGATTTTGTGGGGCCACATTACTAGCTGTACTAGGCTGCATGTGGCCCACGGGCTGTAGGTTGTACAAGCCTGATTTAGTCAGAAACATAGGCAAGAAGTTCATAGTAGTAATGACTATAACAGCAAACTGCTGGAAATAACGCAAATACCCTTAGACAAGAAAATATCTAAATTGTGGTAACTTGACACAATAGAATATTATACAGCGGTACAAATGAATAAAAAAAAACTATACTAAAAAAGGATACATCTTAGTAAATTACTGCGTTTTAAAAAATCTAGTTCTAATAATTGACATATAAATAAATATATTCCTATTATGGAGTTCAAAACTATTTAGGTATACATATGTGTGATAAAGCACTTTTTAAAGGAAGGGAGGGAACAGTAAACACACAATTCAGGATAGAGTTACTTCTGAAAAAAAAGGCAAGAGACTATTACAAAAGTACATCAGGCAGATGTTAGTTACCACTAATGCCCATATTCTTGGATTTGAATGTGGGTAGGTATTTATTAGTCAAGTAAATAAAAGAAGTTCATATACAGACCAATGATGACAGTATGAAACAAGAAATGATTAACCAAATTCTGTGAACCTAACAAAGGATGGAAGATTAAGTGTATCTGCTTTGGTGGGAAGGATTAAATAAGATAGTGCATGTTTGACACAGCAAAGTGCTTAATACATGTAATTATCCAAAACGCTATAATCTATCAGAAGTTATTATAAAATAAACTCTTTAAAAATGAGTATCTCTTCATATGCTAAACCAATCTCTTTTCATTTCCCCAAAGCAGAAACCATATTTTATAAAGATATAGTGACTGTTCAGTGACACAGCAGGACTCCAGAATTCCTACCAATCCAATCTTCTTTCAACTAAATCAATATGTCACAACTTGTTTTTGTATTCACTGCCTTCATCAATTTTTTTCTTACATGTATCATGTATATTATCCAAAACATGTTGCTCCAAAAAGGAAAGGTTTTAATCACTAACCAATTAAAAAATAAACAAAAACTACAAGTCACAGATAGTAATCACAAAATTTAATACAATAATAATTCGTTTGTCTACCAAAGACTGAGGTTGATACTACTACTTCTTCTATTACTCCTTCTTAAAATATAGTATATGCATACACACAAACATCTTTATTTAAGATCTGAAAAGTATTAAGAAAAGAATAACTTCTCAATTTAACTATATGCCATGGCTGAAAAACAACCAATATTATCTTACTACCAGTGGCAAATTCCACATTTTGGAAAAAGTTACACTACCCCAAGCTACCTCCCTATGAAAAAAAATTTTTTTTGAAATTTTCTTCAACAGACTGAATAGAGAACATGTCCAAGTTTTGGGTTTTCTTTAACTTGTGGAGCTTGAAGGAATAGAAATGCTCAAGATCTCTGCCATCCAATAAAGTAGTCTCTAGTCACTTGTGGCTATTTAAATTAAATAAAATTAAAAATTTAATTTCTTAGTTGCTCAAATCACATTTCAAATACTCAACAGAAAAACAGCCATATAGTAGCTCCCACATTGGGTACAATGCACTCCAGCCTGGGTGACAGAATGAGACTCCAACTTAAAAAAAAATGTGGTTAGGTATTAAAATTATTTTAATAAGGTCTAGAAATAAATAGTTGTATTAAATATCAAACAAACAAGAAACTAGCTAGATCTAGTTGTTTGCCTTACTGTCCCTGTCCAACAATAGTTATATATCTATCTACCTCTTCAGTCTTTGCCCAGAATGTGGAAGAAAATGTTCACAATATAGATTTTTATCATTTTTCTGCTTGTTGGAATTTTAGATTTTTAAATTTCTCTGAAAAGCTGCTTTCTAACATTTAAACTGAAATACAATTTTTCTAGCAGGTTAATAGCCTTTTAAAAAAGTAACCCCACATTTAGGCTAAATGAAAATGAACAGTGATTATTTCATAAACGTAGTATCTTTCTTCTAAAGAACTAAAAGTTATTTTTAATATTCTCTTACCTTTAATCAAAAAATGTTATTGTGGGAAGAGAGGTTGCATTTATCTTAACATTCTCTGAAGTAGGGACATACTATCCTGATTTTATCCTTGAAAATCAAGCACAAAGATTATGTTATTTGTCAAAGTATTAATGCTACAGTCAGCAAACCCTAGGGTCAAGTTAATAGTGAACACCAGGTTAACTGTAGAAATGCAATTAATAAATTCTGATTTGAAAGGACCCCTCTAACCACATTAAGAATGGCATGCGCAGCCTGGCGCAGTGGCTCACACTTGTAATGCCAGCACTTTGGGAGGCCGAGGCAAGAGGATTGCCTGAGCCCAGGGGTTTGAGACCAGCTTAGGCAACATGGCGAGACCTCATCTCTACAATAAGTCAAAAAACTTAACTGGTTGTGGTGGCGCATGCCTGTGGTTCCAGCTACTTGAAAGGCGAGGCAGAAGGATTACCTGAGCCCAGCAGGTTGAGGCTGTGGTGGCCATGAGTGTACCACTGCACTCCAGTGTGGGCAACAGAGTAAGACTCCGACATGGGAAGAAAAAACAAAGAATGGAGTACACAAAACCTACAAAATCCTGCCAACGATAATATAAAGTATTTCAATAAAAACCTACAATATTAGTCGACATCTTGGTTAGTCTCTCATAAAACCACAAAATTCTTCATAAAACACTAATGTAGATAATTTGTTTACATGTCTATATTTCCCTCTACTTCCTAATTGTCAGCATTTCTCGTTCCTAATAGGACCATTATTATATGGGACCCTATCATTTCCAAAACTCAACTCTTTCCAGCTAAGTTATTCCCTGTTCTTATCCTCCTCTCCCAACACCCTTCTCTTCAACCTCCAATTCCAAAATCCTTACTCTTGCCTCTTTAAATTGAACAGGCAGGTGGCAATAGTTACACCCCAAGTCATGCTATACTCACATTAAGCCTGCTGGCACTGGCTCAGTATTTCTCTCTACTTCAACTCCTGATACTTTCACAGCTATTTGAAACATCCATATTGTTGACATTTCTTTTTGACACTTTAGCAGATCCTGGGTTCTCTACTCATTTCTGTTTCTATTTCAATCTTCCTTCACATGTCTTCACTCTGGATCCCTTGTTCTCTGGTCAAAATCTCATTTTCAGATTTCTCCAACTTACATTCTACAAGTTCTTTAACTTCACCAAAACTTTCAGTCCCTCAAAATAGATGCCAATTCTACATGTCAACCTATCACACCAAGTTTATTTTTTTCTTTAAAATCCAGTAAGTGTATGAGGTGCAGCGTAGTATAAATACTGCTCAAGTTGAATCTCAGTTCTATCCCTTACTCACTTGTATGGCTGAATTGCTCTTGGGTATCATTTGTAAACTATGAATACTTGACTCACATGGTCCTTAGAAGGATTAAATCCATCAATGTCTAATGAGCAGCAAAACAGTTTGGTAGACTCCTGTCTCCTAGGCCTTGCTCCATCAGTTACCCACCTTTCCTTAAATCTCTGTTCTCTTCCTCTCCATTACTGACATTACCTCAGCCAACAAATCATTTCAACTCCTAATTCCCCACTGAATGACTAGCATCTACTCTTTGACATTTTCAATTCATCACTTATATGTCTTTAATTCTGCAGGCAAAATCTGATTTTTGCCCTCACTACTCCTTCCACAAAGGTCAGTGACCTCTTAACAGTTAAGAACTGAGCTAAATGAAACCCCACTGTTGATCAAATCCAATACTCTCATTTTAAATCAGAAAAATCCTTTTTTTAGCATCCATCTAATCTTTTTGCAATATCTTACACTGACGGGCACCTCCTTTCTTATTTTTTATTTTTATTTTTTTGAGTTGCAGTCTCACTCTGTCACCCAGGCTGGAGGACAGTGGCACGCTCACAGTCACCGCAACCCCGACCTGCTGGGTTCCTGCGATCCTTCCACCTCAGCCTTCCAAGTAGCTGGAACTACAAGCACGCGCTACCACGCACTAATTTTTATTTTATTTTATTGTAGAGACGAGGTCTCGCAGGTTGCCCGGGTAAGTCTCAAACCCGCAGGCTCAGGCAATCCTCTCGCCTCAGCCTCCAAATGTGCTGGGATTACAGGCTGAGCCACCGAGCCCAGCCTAGGCACCTCCTTTCTTAACATGCCTTTTCCCCTTGGTTTCTGAAACACTGTCCTCTCTGGACTTTCTCACCAGTCAAGCTTCTTCTGTCTTTGATGTCACTTCTCTCTTCCCTTAAAAACACTAGTGCTTCTCACTTGTAATCTTTCCAATACTACTTAATATCCTCCAATGGAAATGTTTCACTGACTTCAACTGTTATATGTGCTGAAAACACCACCCGTAACTCTACTTCCTTAATATTTTCTTTGGAAACTAAACCATGTGGGACATTTTCTGCACTGACACCTAGTAAGTACCCAGATTTTAAAAGCTCAAAATTGGGCTGCTTTTCTGTTAAAAGCTTGTTCCACCTCTACTCCTGTTTCATTTAAAAGCATCACAGCAGTCCAAATTCAACCCTTTTTCACTTGGGGATACCTCACACATCACCTATCAGCAACTCGATCACACTTTTTTACAAAATAGTGAAAAATGAATCACTTTATATTAAATAGTATAGTGTTGGAACCAATTATCTTATTGTAATATTTGGCTTATAATGGAATTTTGAACACTGAGAAACTTATTTGGCAAAAAATCAAAATTTTATATATTTTTGTAATGTGTGAAACAGTCAGCAATATGCACTGTAGGTTCATTGATACATCTTGTGCAATAGTAACCTGGCATCTTCTACCTGGAGTTTTTCTATTAGTGCAAACAATGCAGTCTTGTTTTCTTCCTCCCACATTATTAATATGTAATTTATTGCCAGGTCTGTAGTTCTAAGAAGATGTGGAAGGACACACTCGTGATTCCTGAAAACCACTTCTCAACTGATTGATCACATCTCAGTACAAATACCATCTCTTTATTTGCTTTTTCATGCAATTTGAATGGAAAACTTCAAGAGAACATAGATCTTTGAAAATCTGTGCTGGCATAAGTTTGTCCTGTGTAATCACCAGCAATCTCTGTATGTCCCCTAAGAGGGGACATCTGAGTGGTTTGCTAGATTTACGATGTCCCCTTAGAGGGGATATCCAAGTGAAAAGGGTTACAATGTTTAAGTTATCCCACACTCTTCCTACTCCTTCCTTCACATTCAGTCAAGTAATCATACTTATTAGACATCTCAATTGCCTCTCAAATACATCCTCAATAGTTCCAATTGCTCTGCTTCCAGCTCTGTTTTGTTGCCTTATTACACCATCCTCATCAACAGAAGTTCATTTTCTTCTCCCCCAAATCAACTGTCCTAATGAGCCCACTTTCTACGCAAACTGGTTATCATTCCCTCACTTAAAATACTGGTTCCCCATTGCCTACAAGGCAAAGACTTCATCTGTTGCTTCTCATTAAGTAACAGAAGAGTTGTGGTGAAGAGGGAAGGAAGCTCAAAAAACAATTTTCTTTTAATTATTTTCTTTAAATAATCTATCCCGCCATCCACCCCAGATAAAACCACTTTCTCTTTGAGCCCTGAGAACTTAAGCAGAGCACTTATCACATCTATAAAATGTAATGGGAACTCTGTTCAAACTTAATGTTACTACTGACCAATTAAATACATTTTCCTCAACTTTTCCAAAAAGTCTCTGATTTCTAGGAGTTGCTGCCATGTTTATCTTGTGTCTTATATTCAAGGCATACCCCCTACCCTTTGTACCAAGGTTGCGGATACACAGGTAAACACAATCTAGATCTATCACAATCTGGTCCCCCACACTTTTCTCAATTACTCACAACTATTTCAAGCAATGGTATCCAAAAAGCTACTGCTTTTCTTCAAACATTTCCTTTTTCTCCTTCTGTGCTCATTTTTCTGTCCCCTTCTCTTCTTGGATGGAATTCTCCTCCCACTTCCCATACTCTCTCTCTCCCCCATGGCTGTCTCTAAATGCCACCTCTTTTCTGAAGCCTTCTTTCACACAAAACCTCCTTCTTGCCATATACCCCAGGTAGAATCATTTTCTCCTTGAGCCTTAAAGAATTTCCTAACAAGGCACTCATCACATTTCAGAAGGATTTATTTCCCTTGTTGAATTGTGAAAGCAGTTTTCAAGTTTTACTTATCTTTGCATCTCCAGAGCCAAGGAAAAAGTCAAGTGCCTAGCAGGCACTTACTCAAATGTCACTGAACTGAAATCCTTTAGGAAAAAGTTACTAATGGTGCCTATTCAAATCTGTCCTGAAAGTGCTAAGAAATCAATATATAAAATTCAGCAATTAAAATTCTGAAATGTTTAATAATGCTTTTACATATTAAGGGAGGAACCACAGAACTCCTCAATTCCAATGTCACAGTATGAAAATAACACAAGAAGACAGTAAAAAAAAAATGTTTGGTGACTTAAAGCTGATATGGTAAAAGTTATGGCAGCTTTGAAAAAGTGGTATCAGAAAAGTCACAATTCACTAAATTTCATCCGCATTTCTGGTAATCTTACTACAGGATGCTAATATATAAAAACCATTAAAAAATACGGTGTATTTGTGAAAGTAAACCCTAAACATATGAATACTTCAAGCAAGATGTGTCTAATTATATGAAATACTAATACTAAATACTAAAAACAATTACAATCCACAAACCAAGTTCATAATGGCCTTCTATCTAATTAGAACTCCTGCTTATACAAATAAAACTTAGAAATAAATTAAACTGATATTAGATTGAAATTCAATTTCCAATTGCTACTGAATTTACTAAAGCTTATTCTTTGCTTTCTAAAATGTAGAAAGAAATGTCTTTCAAGACAATTCAGAAATTTCAAACACAATTTCCACCAGTCTATCCTACATTCATGAGTGACAGAAATGATATGCTAAACGTGAATTTCATAAGTACAAAGACCTTAGAATTCTAGGACTCTAAAGCAAAAGAAACCCCAAAGTTGCTCAAATATAACATCTCATTTTAAATCAGAAAAATTCAAAATGTAAAATTCTAGAGAGCAGAAAAATGTCACTGTTTATGAACATTTACTTCCATTATTATAAGGCAAAGATGAGATGAAATTTTAGCATTGTTTGTTCATTTCTCTCTCTTAATCCACAAATATGATAAACTACCTTAATTTTCTCATGTTGATCCATTCTTACAGCCTCAAGATAAACCCCATTTGGCTGTGAGGCTATTTTGTTGTTGTTTTTATAGTTCACTGAATTGAGTTTGATTTGCTACTTCTTAAAGATTCACAGCCACTATCTCTTAGTTTTTCTCTCCTCCATTATCTCTATTCTCTTTTAGAATCGTTAGCTGTATGTAGGAGTTATTCATGTTATTCTTCATGCTTCTTAATCTTTCTATTTTACATCTCTATCTTTGGGTTTAGCCTTCTGGGTTTCAGTATATAGTATAAGATTTTAACCTTCTGTGCCACGAATCTTTTTGGCAGTAGGGTGAAACTTATGGCTTTTTTCTCAAAACAATATTAAGAACCCCAAACGAAATAAATAGGGTCACAAAAAAAATAAGTTATCCTGACATGTTATCAAAGTTTTTTTCATTTAAATATAGCAATAATATTGTTTTTTATTAACACATTAAAATATAAGCTCTTGCAACCAGTTTGATGACTATAATAATTTCACAGTACTGATTATTTTACATTATATTAAAAGACAGCTGTAACAACTGAAGAGCATTTGTGCTATAAGAAAAAAATATCTGTAATTTCTATTGGTGGTATGGGTTGAACTGTGTCTCCCTAAAATATTTTATTGAAGTGCTAACCCCCAATACCTTAGAATGTGACCTTATTTGGAAATAGGGCTCTTGCAGATGTAATCAGTTGAGATGCAGTCATACTGGAATAGGGTGGGCTCCGTGACTGTTGTCCTTAAAAGCAGGCAGTCAAATGAAGACACAGAGATACAGGGAGAACTCTATATGATTATGAAGGTAGAGATTAGAGTTATGCAGCTGAAAAGCCCAAGAATGCCAAAGATGTCCAGCATCCATCAGAAGCCAGAAAGGGGCAAGGAAGGATAACTCTCCTGGTTTCAAAGGGAGCACGGTCCTCCCAACACCTTGACTTCTAGCCTTCACAACTGTGAGACAATATATTTGTCTCAATTTGTGGAATTTCGTTACAAGCAGCCCTAAAAAACAAAATACATTTGCTATCACAAGTACCTCTAATACTGCTGAGGTTTGTTAGCATTTCTTTCTGTTACAAATGTAAAGAAATTTCAGTTAAAGATTAGTAAAACTAATGTCACTTTTCCCTGTTCCATCCCACAAACATTGAGTTTTAAGAATATTTGGTCTTTGTTTAAACAAAAATCTGTCAGTATATTTTCATCTTGGGTGTCACAAAAACAAGACTTCACAGGTTTGTAATAACTTTGGTTTTGGATTCTGAGATTGCAGCTATGGCACAAAACTTCTCATAAACAGTGCAATAAACCTAAATATTAAAGAAGGATGAAATTCATTACCTGTGTTATTTATTTAGTTAGTTACTGGAGTGGGGGGTCTCACTCTGTGGCTAGGCTGCAGTATAGTGATATGATCATGGCTCACCACAACCTTGGCCTCCTGGGCTCAGGCAATCCTCTTGCCTCAGTTTTCCAGGTAACTGGGTCCATAGGCGCATGCAACCGTGCTTGGCTATTTTTAAAATTTTTTGTACAGACAAGGCCTTACTATGTTGCTCTGGCTGGTCTCAAACTCCTGGGCTCAAGCAATCCTCCCGCTTTGGCCTCCCAAAGTGCTGAGATCCCAGGCATGAGCTACCATGCCCAGCTTCTGCATTAACGTCTTAAATTAAACATACAAATGATCCCTTAGTTTTAGATTAGTATGATTTGTATGAATGACTAAGTGAATGACTTTTGGCAACGTTTTTTAGTTTATTTCTTGTAGAACTACTTAAGTTGGGGTTTAAGCCCAATAGCCTTATATTCATTTATTCACTCAGATAGAGTCCATACTGATTTTTTCAATGAATTCTCCATTTGTAATATATGTTGTATCATCCAAGACACATAGCTATTAAGTCCAACATAAGAAAATCTTAGCAAATTATGAATATGCCAATTGTTTCCAAACTTTTTATCTTGGTTATTCAAAATTCATTCTTTTACGTCACAATTCTACCAGATCTCTACAAGAAGTCTTTCATTTGCCTAAATCGCAAAAATAATAATATGATAAAGTTAACAAAATCTAGTGATTCACAATATGTCTACCACTATATTACTTTAGGATAGATCATACACCATAAGCACAGGAAGGGCCCATAATGTTGCTTGGTCCAAAATCCTTGATTTACAAACAAGCAAACTGAGGCCTACAGGAGCTGTCACTTGCCCAAGACGACAGAATAAACTAAAAACTAGAAGAAAAATGCTAATTTCCAATCCAGTATTCTCTACACCATACCATACTGCATAAAAGAGGATAACATTTAAAACAATAATCTGCAAATACCTTCTCTCTCTCTCTCCCCCCCCCCCGTATATATATATACAGGGTCTCTCTATGTCTCTCTGTGTTGCTCAGGCTGGTCTTGAATCCCTGGCCTCAAGCAATCCTCCTACACTGGCCTCCCAAAGTGTTGGAATTACAAGTGAGAGCTACTGCACACAGACCCATCTAGCATATGCTCTATATTTAATGACATAAGAAAATACAGTAAGCTACAATTATATCCACTGTGCAATTCCATTCCATTGAGCATAAATACATGTAAAAACATAAACCACAAAATACTTATATAAAGCACTTATCACAAAACTTGGCATACAATAAAAATCTAGTAAGTGAATATGACTCATCAACATCATAGGAAAAGAAAGGTTTGATTATATACCAAAATTTAAAACTAGCTATCTAGTGGTAAAGTTGCAAATGAATTACTATTTATTCACTTTAGACATCATTCTGTATATTATCTGAAACAGACTTCTGCTCTTACATGGGGTGAGATATTTTTTAAATTGGTACTTTTAATGAAGCTGCAGTTCCTACTGAAGATTGAAGAAGAAAAGCAGACCTTTGCTTATCAACCCTTCCACCAAACAAGGTAAGATCAATCAAGTTCAAGTTAACCAGTTCCACAGAAAAGGCTAGATTGTTGCCCCTTTTCCCTTAGGCACTTCTCAGTCATCAACAGCTGCAATGTAAAATTATGGAATCTGCTGCCCTTTAATCTCTCCTGATGAATTTCAACTTCTTTATCCTCAGTAAGTTCCTCAGAGTTGGCACTATGAAGGAACTGTGCGAGAGGAGACAGATTTAAATAACTTAAAACTTATAAATGGCCAGATATATAATTTCCTAAGTTTAGAGCTTCCTGTGCCAAAAAAGACAGACATGTCTACCTCCTTGTTGAGGACATGGGTCTTCAGATATACCACACAGCTCAGAGGCCAAGCACATCCAAATATTTCAATAGCATCCAGGACAGTTTTAAGCCTGAATTAAGTTATTTCTCAGCCAGGCTTGGTGGCTCAATTTGTAATCCTAGCACTTTGGAAGGCCAAGGAGAGTGGACTGCCTGAGCCCGCGGGTTCAAACCAGCCTGGGCAACTTGGTGAGACTCTACCATAAATTTTTTTAAAAATTAGCTGGGCGTGGTAGCACGCGCCTGTAGTTCCGGCAACTTGGAAGGCGGAGGAGGAAAGATCACCGGGTTGATGCTGGGGTGGCTGTGAGTGTGCCACTGCACTCAGCCTGGGTGACAGAGTGAGACTGCAACTCAAAAAAAAAAAAGTTATTACTCAACCTTGCAGAAACAAAACGTATCAAAATGAGGCCATTTTTTCCTTTTAAAAAAAAGAATACAAGGTAACTCTTCCTAAAAGAACAATAATGTATTTTTCCCATATTCTTTTTCAACCTATTTTCTAACACAGCTATGATCTCAAATGCATAAATTCACACACAAAAAAATCTGATATGATTCCATCAATTCCCTCGCATTTTTAGAGCATCTACCATCAAGCACTGTGCTAGGCATCCACACAAAGTGGGAAATTATATAATAGAGGACATAGAAATAAATAATCACAATTGTATGATTAAAAAAATTAATATAAATATGTATCAAATACAGAGCAATAGAAAGGGAAGGACTGTTCAGGGAGGGGTACTGTGTAAGTGAGAATGTCTTTTGGGGGAAAATGATGGATTTACAAAAGTTTTGCAAGGGAAGGGATTATTCTAGGCATGGTAGCATATTGTGTTTAAAAACATTCAGGATAGTAAAGTTTGAAGTGGGAAAGCGGAGAGAATTAAGTTGAAGCAGGCAGTCACTTAGCTCATATTTACATAGATCAACTGAATTCAAAGCAAATGTTTGTATAATGTACCACATCTATATAAATATTAGCTGGTTTAATATTACATAGTTTTCTATGTTTTCCAATTATATAGCCATGTGTAGATACAAAAAATAAATGTATGAGGGGGTGAATATATATTTATTTGTACCACCCTCAGAAAAACTCACCACTGGGTACACTTTTTATGATATAATATAACCACAAAAATTTGTTTTTACTTATGAAAAAATGGTTCAAACCTAGATTACAGCATACCAAATTTATCACAAGTGACCTAATTCTAGTTAACCTAACCAAAATCTAACATAATTCCAATTTGCTATTAGAAAGTCTAATAATGACATGGCAAGTGTTTCTGGCTGATGTGAGCCTAATAAGCAAAATAGCTTATATTTCAGCTATTTTACTTCTCCAAGTGCTTTGACCAAATTGGCTAAAGGATATGTAGTACTACATACACTCAATATCAAAGGACAAAGACCCTTAAGTGTTACATAATATGCCATTAAATGTTTAAAACTCTGTTAAAAAGGCTACCTCGACATGTATAACATGGTATGGTTTTATGTATTGGAAATATTTGACTGGAGTATTAAACAATTTCTGTGCTTTGAAAAATCACCTACCAAAAATCTTTTGAAAAGTAAGAGTTTATAATATGAATTAAATAAGCTGAGATAGAAATGTTTTATTCTATTCTAATCACTTTCTTCCTGATTTGGTATGGTATTAAGGAAAGTCTTGCACAAAATATATCCTCCACTAATCACTGATTAAATATATACCCACAATCAACCTCTAGGAGTTATCTATTTCTTTACATAGAACTCTAATTTCAAATAAAAAAGCATGTATTAGAGATTTCAGAATAAGGCCTCTAAGGGCCTTATTGGATTTTACCACAATGGCATTGTAGAAAGAGTTAATGGTTTCCCAAGAAACTGGCAATTTTCACTTTTCTTAAAGATTCAAATTAGATGGAAAAGAAAACAAAGAATGTTAAGAACAGTCTCTACTGTAATTAAATGCCTATGAACTGAGGTTTAAAAAAATGAGAAAAAAAATATGTGTAAAGCCCAAATAAAATCCACATTACAGGGTGGTTTTAAACTATAATAAGGCCTTAACGGTTTCTGCCATAATATATTTCTTGTGTTTCTTCAAAATGTATATAGCTATAAATAATAAATTTCCATTTCAAAACCTTACTTCATATATTAAAGATGAGACATAAATTATTATAATAAAAGCTACATTCTAAATAAGTTCACTCTTGTGGTTTAGCTAATGCACAAGCAAACGACAGCTATAGCAAAATTGATTACCAGATGAACATATCCCTTTCTAATATGCTTTTTTTAAAAAGACAAAAACTCCCAAGATTTTGTCCCCATGAAGAGTTAACATCTCATACCAAAATATTACACTGAAAAAATATATTATTTTTGCCCTACCAAAACTAAAAGTATTATAAAGCTACTAAGGAATAATTTATTAGTAAAGCAAGATAAATCTGTGAAAACAATTTTAAAAGTGTGGATGAGTGAGGTAATTTCCAAACTGTCCCATGCTATATATATTTAAGATTAAAAACAACTCCTATGGGAAGACACCTCTTATCAACAAGGGTGCCTGAACAAAGCATATTTGTATACCTAACCCTTAACTGTACCCCACAATATCATAATAAAAAATATTGATTTAAAAAAAAAACTTCCCCAGTGAAGACTGCCATTTAATGTTTCAAATATCAACATCTTGGGGATTAAACCATTGGGGATATTTTCTCATCTTAGTGGAAAGGCTAAGAAAAAAAAAAGAAACAAAAAAATGGCCCATTTAGAAGCAATATATTTTACATGTTTGTCAACTCACATCCCATCATGTTTTTCTATTAGCTGCAGCTACACTGAGATATTCAGTACTTAAAAAAAAAAAAAGAACTGGTAAGAAGTCTCCTTCCATCTCAAATAGAATTTAACATTTTTGATCCAAGCTACTTGCTTTAAAGATACAAGTAAAAGTTACTATCATTCTGGTCAGCATTCCTAGCAGTTTCCTCCTAACCAACCAATATCTCAGATAGACTTCTTGATCTTCCTCAAAGTAGGTCTAATCTGCAGAAGGCAGTGAGACACTGTACTGCACTGTGAATGGACAGCCAGGTATTTTATGAATGGAGGCGATCACGTGATCCCAGCACCTCCCCGAACTGATATTTCCCACATAACTGTGTCAACATTCTGAGAACAGGGGTAGTTGTTTGTGTGTGCGTATGTGCTGAAATTTAAACTAGAATTTCAAATTCTCCTTACTTCCCGAACTCAAAAATCTTCATGAAAACAGATAAACAGCTTTGATTTTTTTTTTGTTGGAAAATCCTTTCAAGATGTCCAAGGTGATGGATGTTTAATTATTTTTTTTATGAATGAAGACTGTGCTATGCAAATGAGGGCGATTCACAAAAAGAGAGAGAACATGGCGGCCACTTCTGCTTCTACACTGCACTGACACTGCAGCAATCTACCTCCTTCTACACCCGCTCATCAGAAGCGTGTGCTTTTCGGGGAGGGGGAAGGGGGGAGGACGTTGCTAGGCCTTTCTCTAAGCTATTTTATGTTAAACAGGACACTGCTACAGACTAGAAAGTGCTCTCAAAAAAGGTCTGACTTGAGGAATGCACGTTATTTAAAGGAATGCATCCTAAGGACTAGTCCTAACTCATTTAACTCTTTCCGACCCTCCAAAGATAAACAAAACTTGAACAGAATTACAAGAAAGAGAATGCTAATATTCTGCATGGAATTAAATTCCTTCTCAATAGAAAACTGTAACTATTATTCCTCCGGGTAGCTGTTACGTTAAAACAAAATATTTAAATGGTAAAGTATTTCGTTGGAAAACACAAGGATAGCCCAAATAAGCAAAAACTTAAACCCGAATACTCCAGAAGTTGACGAAATCACCATTTTCAGCAATGTAAATTCAGTTAAATCGACGTAAGTGGTATGTTTTAATATAGCCAAAGAGCAAAAATTAGCATTCAAATTTTTCTACGTTCCCGATGAAAACACGTCCAATATTCACAAAGGTAAACACAAACTCAACATCTCCCACACTCCAGGAGTCCTTAATCCTATTAAATTCTAAAAATGTTTCCCTAACCCTATTTTTTTTTTTTAAACAAGAATCTTATAGGTCACAAGTTTAAAGGGGGGGGAGGCTTAATCTGTATTTAAAAGTCACTGACTCATCGAATTAAGATTCAAGAGCAGTTTGCTGCAGGAGGTGCTCCCACACATTAGTTTCCAAGTGAATTAGCTATAAAGGAAGCAGGATGGATATTCAAGGTATGCTGGCTGGTACGCCAGAGAGAAAGGACCGGACAGGGGTCTCCAGGAAAAGGGGTAATCGCTACTCCACTTCCAACCATCCACATTACTCCTTACCATGGACGTACAATTGCCATTCCATCCCAACACTTGACACCCTGAATACCCCAACAGAAAGCAACTAAATGCGGCGGGGGGGGGGCTGACCCTAAAAATGGCTAAAGAAATCAGTTATCTCCGGAACAAGATGCACCGAACTCTCCAGGGTTGCAAGCTTTCCGGAGGGGTCTAGGGGAATGCGGGGTGGCGGAGGGGGGAGCCGGTGGGGGGAGGCTAGCAACCAAGATGAATGAGGCGCTTACTCGTTGTCAGAAGTCGCCGTCTCCTCGCTCATCTTTCCCTCACCGTGATCCGATCTGGAGATGGAGGAGCAACAGCAGGCGGGGGAGCAGCAGCAGCACCGACGGGCAGGAGACAGCGGCGGCCGGGGGGGCGCGGGCGCAGCGGCTCAGGGGCCTCACCATGGTGGATGCCTCACCCAGAACGGTGCCCCCCCAGCCGGGAACCACGGCCACCCCCGCAGGGGGGTGGCGGCAGCAACCTCCGCCGTGGCGACCCCGGCCCCTTCTTCCCCCGCCTCAGCACCCGCCGAGGGATCCGAGGAGGCCGGGTGGCAGGGAGAAAGCGGGCAGCTTGCGAAGGTTGGCTGGAGACCTGCTTCTCCGGCCACCGGGGTGGAGGGCGGCGGGGTCCGGCCAGGAAGGAGCGGGCGGGCGGGCGGAGGACCCGGGAGCAGAGGCGGCGCTTCCCTCAGGGATGCGGCGAGGAGGAAGCAGGGCTCCGTTCGGTGGGGGCCGGCGGGGGGGTGCCGAGCCCAGGCTCCGGGCAGCGGCGGCGCGGTCCTGCCGGAGCCCACCCCACCATCTCCCGCCTCGCCGCCGGCTGCCCGCTCAAGCCCCGGCGGCGCCGGGGCCGGTGCTCAGGCGCGAGCAGAGCCGGGCGAAGGGCCCCGCGGCGGCGGATTCCTCCAGACACGCTCCAGCCGGGACTCCTCCGGAGGGGGAGGAGGGGGCGGCGGGGAGCGTGCGAGGCGAGGGGCCGGCGAGCCGGTCGCTCCCACCGGGGCCGGAGCAGAGCGGGCGGGCCTGGGGCGGGGGGCAGCGTCCCAAGAAGCGGCAGGAGAGGAGGAGGGCGACCGCAGGACCTCCGCCAGCCCGTGCCCAGCGGCAGCCTGGCGGGCCAGCTCCTCACGCCCGAGACAGGGGAGCCGCGAAGGGGGCGGCGGAAGCGCTCACGCCGCCCGCTCCTTCCGCCGCCGCCGCTGCCCGAACCGGGGGCGCCCGCGAGAGAAGGAGGCGAAGTAGTCCCTCGCGACTTCTCGCGGCCGCCGCTTCCCTCAGAGGTCGGAGCGGGCGTGGGGTGGGGCTGCCGAGCGGGGTCGCCGGGCTGCGAAGTGTGTGAGGAGGACTCAAAGCTGCGGCCCCGGGCGAATCACTGCAACTCGAAGTCGTGTGCAGCATAGCAAGTTTCAGGAAAGTAGTTCCCTCCTCCCTTCATTTCCCAAATCGTTGTGGAGCCACTTGAGCAAGGAGAGGAGGGGGAGGCGGAGGGATATCCATCCTGTACCGCGCTCGTTGTGCGTGCGCGCGCTCCAAACTCTTGGCACGCTGCGAAAGGGGGCGGGGGTGGGTGCTGCAAGGGTTGCTGCTTGGGAGGTTGCATTGTTGTGGCGCGCTACTCCCGGTTACTCGGCGTGGAATATCCGGGCTGCTTGAACAAAGTGGCCCGAAAGACAGTGCTCAGAGAGGAAAGCTAGAGGCTACTCAGTTCTGCCCTGCGTGTGTGTGTGTGCGCGCGCGTGTGTGTGCGTGTGTGTGTGTGTGTGTGTGTGTGCGCGCGCGCGCGCGTGTGTTTTCCTTGCAGAGCAAAGAATGGAACTGGCATGAGTTCATCTTTAGTTAGTGGAGGGTTAGAGGAGGCAGGGACTGTGCAAAGAGAGCTCCGCCTGCTGTCCCTCTGGTTGCACTGCTGCAGTCCCCTAGCTGCATGCACAACGGGGGGGGGGGGAGAGAGAGAGAGAGAGTGTGTGTGTGTGTGAGAGAGAGAGAGATAGAGAGAGAGAGACAGAGACAGAGAGAGAGTGTGTATGTGTTTTAATGCCTCGCTGCCTGGATTCTTACTGCGCAAGGGGTATACTGTGCAGGGCATTCATCTCCAAAAGCTGTAATGATTGTTAATGGAGAACGCCTTCCATTGAAGCCCAGGGTAGGCGTGTTACATGAATCTGGCGCAGCCAGAAGCAAAGGAAATAACTCCCGCTGTGAGTGGGGTTGCATAACTATAGCGCAGGAGATGCATTTGTGCACGAACTGCTCCGAATGGAGGCGGACCGATTAGTGGATTGACATCTGTCACGTTTGCACTGTTAGAGGACAGTGTATGCATTCATCTCAAATGGTTTTTGCACAGAAACCTGCTGAGATTTCGGGCCGGAGTCTAGCATCTGCCCAACCAGAGGACTCTTTACTCTGGTTCTGTAAATTCTATTACCTTTTCTCTACCTAGAAAACCCCCAGCCTATTCATGATCCGGCCTGGGAAACTGAATCTCAAGCGCTCCCAAGTACCTGACGCATCTCCTCAGGCATCATCCTAGCACTGCGCGCAATGCTTTTCCCTTCGTTTTCAGGTTTGTGCGACCCGAGAATGAAGATTGCTGCCCTGCCACATGGAGAACAATTCCTGAGAAAGAAGAAAGTGGGAGAACCTCACACCAAACCAAGCATTCCTTTTCTGCCATGTCTCTAGGGAGCTTCAGGATTGCTGTTGTGGGGATGAGCGTGTACACTAACCTGTTAACAGTGGTTTGCACACCGTAGGTGCTTATTAAATGTTGACGGGGAAACCGAGGAGCTAAACCAGTTAGTGTGCCCAAAAACCATCCCGCTGATTTCTGAGGTTTCTTTATGTAACTTGCTTCCTGCCTCGGAACAGCATCTTCCTTACTTAGAGCAAGGAAGAGGCAATTAACGTTGGTGATGGGAAACAGTGAGAGGTCTGTGAAAGACATGACCTTTAAACCTGTGTTTTTGAACTTGTTCATGCGAAGAAGCTGTTAAGTGTTGGTACTAGCCTCTTATTCCAGTACTTCTACTTTGGTTGCTCACATTTGAGTCAAATTTTGTCAGCTATAACCACTTTGGCTGTTCATGTTTGAGTCAAATCCTATCAACTGTAATCTGTGTTCTTAGGCAACTTATTGAAACTCTGTGCCTACATAAAATGGGCATAATAGTGCCTATAGAGCTGCTGTACTGATTAAGGAGGACAGATTAAGAATTCTCAGTACCGGGCATGGTGGCTCACGCCTGTAATTCCAACACTTTGGGAGGCAGAGGTGAGAGGATTCCAGGGGTTCAAGACCAACCTGGGCAACTTGGCAAGCCCTCACCTCTACAATAAATCAGAAAAACTAACTGGGTGTGGTGGCGCACACCTGTAGTTCCAGCTACTTGGAAGGCTGAGGCGGAAGGATCACCTGAACCTAGTAGATCGAGGCTGTGGTGGCCGTGAGTGTGCCACTGCACCCCAGCCTGGGCCACAGAGTGAGACTCATCAAAAAAAAAAAAAGAAAAGAAAAGAAAAGAAAAAGAATTCACAGTAAGAACTCAATAATTCCTACCTCTTACTATTATTTTGTAAAACAGAGATAATAAACTCCATGACAAAGTTATTGCAGTGTCTTTGAAGGTTAAATGTGAAGCATTCAGTATTCTTGTTCATGCGTTCAACAAATAGCTCTTGGTTATCTTCTCCGTACTACCCATGCTAGACACATGGCCTTGTTCTTTTTTTTTTTTTTTTTTTTTTTTGAGTTGGAGTCTCACTCTGTCACCCAGACTGAAGTGCAGTGGCCGCTCCTGGCCACCGCAGCTTTGACCTGCTGGGCTCCAGCGATCCTACCACCTCAGCCTTCCAAGTAGCTGTAACTACAGGTGCGCGCTACCACGCCCGGCTAATTTTTTAATTTATTGTAGAGATGAGGTCTCACCAAGTTGCCCTGCGGGCTCAGGCAATCCACTCACCTCAGCCTCCCAAGGTGCGGATTACAGGCTGAGGCACCGAGCCTGGTGGCCTTGTTCTTAATGAGCCATCAGTAAGTGGTAACCATCACAGTTACTATGATTACATAAGTACACAGAAAGTTGGTCACTTGCAGAGGTCTCTATCTCTTTTGAAGATGTGCTTCTGTTTCAGGTTCTAATCTATCAGAAAAATTGTCAATACAAGCTTTGGAAGAAGACACAAAAACCATCTTGGTTGTCATGGGTCGGGCATTGTGCTGGCCACTTTCACACAATGCTTACCTAAAGAGGCAAGCTGTGGTAAACAGCCCAAATTAATGCTTTCAGATTGTTCCTAACCCCACAATCAAGACATAGTCACCAAACTGATCACTGCCACGGTGGTGTCCTGCCCTTTTAAAAGCAGTGTGTTTGTCGTTTTCACCTCTTACCCAGTTGTTGAAGATCTTACCAACTTTTTTTTTTAATAAATTTTTTCTTTAGTCAAGGGCTGACTTCGAAGGCTGAAGTGCAGTGCCATGAGCATGGCTCACTGCAGCCTTGACTTGCTGGGCTCAAAGGATCCCCCTACCTCAATCTTCTGAGTAGCTAGGACTATAGACACGCACCACCACACCTGGCTGATCTATTTATTTATTATTTATTTATTAATTTATCTATCTATCTATCTATTCATTTATTTGTTTATATTTTGAAGTTGTGGGGTAAAATTCAGGGTTGGCTATACAAATAGTCATTGTATAGATAAAGTTTGGGCCTCACTTTGGTCTCCACTTCAACTGGTTTGAGATCAGGTACGCTTAATGGTGAAGTGTGCTCCCCCTCCCCTGGCAGTTTCCCACTACTACCAATCCCTTTCTTATAGTATTGATAATTGTTCAGGGTCCATCCACTTATGAGTGAAAACATGTAGTACTCAGTTATTTGTTTCTGTGATAGATCACTCAGTATTATAAACGCTAAGTCCATCCTAGTTGCCGTGAAGTTTATAATTTTGTCCTTCTTTATGACTGCATAACATTCCATTGTGTATATGTACCATATTTTTTTTAATCCAGTTCTCTTTCGGCAGCACAGCTGGTTTTATGTTTTTGCTATTGTGAGTAATGCTGTAATAAACATACATGTGCTTTTTCATAGAGTAATTTGAGTTCCTCCAGGTATATTCCAAGAAGGGGGATTGAGGGGTCATATGGAAGGTTGATTTTTAGAACTTTTAGGAGTTGCCAAATTGTTTTCCACAGAGGGTGTACTAGTTTACTCTCCCACCAACAGTGTAGAAATGTTCTCTTTTCCCCACATCCTCTCCAGCATCTGTTACTTTTTGAATTATTGATGATAGACAGCCTGACTGGAGTTTGGTGGTATCTCAGTGTGGTTTTAATTTACATTTCTTTGATGATTAATGAGGTTGAGCATTTTTTCATGTATCTGTTGACTGCTTGTATGTCTTCTTTTGAGAAATGTCTATTCAAATCTTTTGCCCACTTTGCAATAGGGCTGTTTGTTTTTTTCTTTTCAGCACATTTGAGTTCCTTGTAGATCTTGCTATGTTTCCCAGGCTGGTCTCAAACTCCTGGGTTCAAGTGATCCTTCTGCCTCTGCCTCCCAAAGTGCTGGGATTACAGGCATAAGCCACCACATCTGGCCAGATCTTACCAACATTTAAAAAATTGCCTTGATCTAAGCAAAGCTTGAGTCTTCTACTCTGAAACAGAAATTGTATGACAATGAGGCTCAGAGCCCGGGGTCTTCTAGTCTGACTGTCAGTCAACAGCTTACCCTAAACCCAAGAGAGGCTTCAACTGATCTATCTTGATCTCTAGACCTTAAGAGATACAAGAGACATAGCAACCAAAGGCAATGTGTAAGACATCATTTGGATTCTGATTTGAACAAATATTTTAAAATTTGGGGAAACTGGAGAAATTTGAACACTAACTGGAGCATTTATGAGAACAGGATTTTTTTTTTAATATTGGTTTATGGTTGTGTTTTTTCAAGTCCTTGCCTTTAAGGGATAAATACTGAAATATTTACAGATAAAGTTCTATGGTCTCTAAGATTTGTTTCAAAATAATCCAGTACAATGAGCAGTAGGGAGAAATGAGTAGTGATATGGATGAAATAAGATTGGTTGTAGATTGATGATAAGCACATTCTCCTTACTATTATATTTTTGGCATTTTCTACAATAAAGTTTTTTTGTTTGTTTTTAATTCACTGCAAGTTCTTATTTTAAAACGCAGATTCCCAGATTATGGCCCCAAAATTGTGATCAGTAGGTCCATAATAGGGTCAACAAGTTTGCTTTTCCAGGAGTATGCCATGTACTTGGTGCTTTTTAGTACTTCGTCATCTCCCCTTTTCCTTGCAACTACTTTTGTCATCCTGCTCCCCAACACATCCCTAATTGAAACCTGTATTCACACAATGGAATATTATGCTGCCATAAAGAAGGACAAACATATGGACTTCGCAGCAACTTGGATGGATTTAGAGTCTACCATATTCAGTGTTCTACCTCAAAAACAAAGAACAGAATACTACATGTTCTCACTCATAAGCGGACCCCAAAAATTTACCATAATACTATAGGAAAAGGATTGGGAGTAGCAGGATACTGCCGGGGTGGAGGTCGAGGGGACACAACATCAATAAGAGTACCTGATTTTAAACCAGGCAAAGTGGGGACCAAAGAGAGGTCCACACTTTATCTGTACGGTAACCACTTGTATACTTAATCCTGAATTGTACCCCACATCTTTAAAATAAAATTAAAAAATTAAAAAAAAAATCCAGCCAAACACAAAAAAGGATGGCCCAAGATATACCAGTGGCTTAGGTAAATGATGGTTAAGGCCAGAGGAATAGTTAAGTTAGTGGAGATGGATCCAGCCAGACTTGAAAAGCTATGTGAGAAGCTAACATAGCTCACAATTTCCCTTTCAGCTCCAACTTCATCAGCTGGTACAAACCAAGAAGGATTCCATGGTGATGGCAGTACTCAGCAAGAAAGGGGATATTTGTATTTGCTTGGTTGTGTTTTCTTGAGAGGAGGGGGGATCTGTAGGAAGGAAGCTGGTTACAATAGCTGGTTCTCACAGGTGGCTCTCTGTGCGATTGTGCTCTGCTTTAGGAATTAGCCACGGCCACTTAATGACCTGTTAGAGGTGATTAATTATTGATATCATCCATGGGCCAAAGAGGAAGAAGCAATAGCACAATTGCCAAGTAATTGCCAGTATAGGATATCATCAAAGTTACAAAGGTACAAGTGGATTCTGAGTTTCAGGTAGTTATCAAACCAGGGTTCATTCACAAGGACAGCAAAAGGTGGACTGTTCTCACAAAAACACTGGGACTGGAAATTGGCATGCAGTTCTCTAGCTCTAAGCTTCTTCCCTCTTTCTGGACTACTCAGCCCATAGTGATCATCTTTCTTATGAACTCAGAATTGGTGTTCTCTGTTTCTTTTATTTTTGCCTTTGCTATTTATACTTGTGTTGATAATTATCTTTCTCTCTCTCTCTCTCTTTTTTTTTTGCTAGTTAACTTTTTATGAGTTTATGTTTGTTTGTGTTTCCAGTTAAAGTTTAAGTGACTTGAAGGTAGAGGCTGTACTTTATTTTATTTTTGTGGTGTTCTCTTTAGCAGTGGTTTTAAGTAACAGATGCTTTTCAAGCCAGAGGCTTGTCCATGTATAAAAACAAAGCTGTATTGACTGACACTGTGGTGGAAATTAGGAGTCCCCCTCTGGGTTCTTATTGTGACTTGAATGCTACTGCAGTTCAGCATTTCATACACTGTGCCTTGCACTGTAAGCTCTCAGCAGATATTTGCACATTTGAGAAGCCAAAAGAACAGACAGCCATGTCAACATTTAAGGTTCCACTAGTACATAAAATACAAGTGCACATTTCCATTTCTAAAATTACCCTTAACATTACTTCTTAGCAGATTTTATTAAAATTTTATATTTTAAAACTGTAGTTAATGTGTGCCAGATCAATGAGAAGAGCTCTCTATTTTCATGGTGTACTTTGTTTAATGAATGATTTTTTTTTTCTCTCAGTGTAACCAGTCTCTTGGCTAATGAGCTCTGCCTCTCAGTGGAATTACTAAATGGTAACCATGTTTCTAAATAGTTTCCTTGCCTCTGGCGTAAGTCTCTTTCTTCATCACTAGGCTTTCCATGTTCTTCTAAACTAATACAAAGTATAAAGGATAAGCATGCTGTTTTCCTTTTCTCCCTAAGGAGTGCAATTGTTGGTCTGGTAGTATCCGGTGAGTGTAAAATCAGTTTACTTTTAATGCTATAACTGCCTTTTACAGGAAGTTTCCACAAGATTAGGAGGAGTAGAGGGGAAATGAGCAGTCTGCAGTTTCCTTTATTTTCTGTATAATCTTAGCAGGGAGGATGCTTACCAGACCCCACACTACTAAATAAAGCAATTCTCACTTACCATTATTCTCCCAAATGGCTTTAGCATGCTTATTCTTTAAAGGTTATATCCCACTACAACAAATCTGAAGAATTGAAATATCCATCACAAAAAAATCTAAGGCTATGTGCAACACAAATTTAATACAAAAGATTCTAGGCAGCTCCTTGAATTTTGTTTTAAATGTCATTGACTTCCTTTTTGATGAGTATTAATTAATTGTTGTTTAAGACCTTAAAATTTATGATGCCCTTCAGGAACTTACTTTTCTAACACCCTTGCACAGTAGGTAGTATCAGCTCCAATTTAGAGAGTCTTGAGAACTGAACATCAGAGAGGTTGGATGCTTGTCAGAGGCTACATAAAAGTAAGGTCATCGTTAGACTCAAACCCAAATATCTCCTTCAAAATCCAGTTGCATGTGTGTGTGTATGTTTCAATATGATATATAATTTCTTAAAGATAGGATATTTGGTGGGATATACTTTCTATTTCAAGTCATTATTACTTTTGATAATGATTTGGCAGGAGAATCCTACTTTGAGATAAAGGGAGAATTAAATTTCTTGGCTGTTTATCAGCTGCTTTCTGCGGGCCTTGAGTACCTAAGTTCCTTTATACCATCAGTTCTCAGAGTGGGGTCTAGAGGCATCTGGAGTCTCTTTTGTAAATTGGTAGCTAAATCTAGAACCTTGATAGGAAGACTACATCCATCAGAAGGCAAACAACATCTGGTTTTCATCTAGCAGACATTGATGATCATAGCAGCCACTAACAAATAAATGTTGCCATTTATTTTTCAGGTTTACTAGCTTTGTTTCAAGTGCTCAGTGGCTACAAGTGCTAAGTGACTACCATATTGAACAGTCCAGATAATAGAACATTTCTGTCATCACAGGAAGTTCTCTTGGACACATGAATGTGCAGATATGTTACTGTAAATAACACAATTATCTTGCTATTAATGTAGAAATGTAACAATGATTGGTTTGAACTGGGACACTATAGTCCCTCTTTTGATCTTAGATTATCTCATCATTGCTATCAACTAAGGGTAAAAGGAAGGGTAATTTCATAATTCAAATTTTTGATAAAACTATGGAAGATGTATATATGTATATATGCACATTTTAACAATATTCCCATATGATTCATCACACATTAAAGTTTAAACAACTCCGTTGTAAATAATCCCTTTATCTGTGTAGTGTCCCTTACTAACTGTGTTCTTCAGGCATTTTCAGTGTCCAAATATACAAAAGTAAGACATTCCCATTACCATTTCCAGCCCTTTTTCTGTGTCTCCCGAGCCCCCGGGAGTTTTGTTCCTGATTCCTTTCAGCCTCTTTTTTTCTGGCCTGTGACTTAGACCGCTCACCACTCAGCACCTTGTCTTCACTCAGCTCTGGATTAAGCCCACTGCTCACTTATAGTTCTCCATAGTCCTTGCAAGGGACTGTGCCCTTAAGAGCTGTTACCCCTTTTCCCTCTTTTCTCTCAAATCTCTACTTTCCTATTTTTAAAAATCCTTTTTTCCCCCAACTTTCTCTTTCTGGCTGATCTGAAGGTTTCCTCCTCTTCCCACTGCAACATCACTTCAGTTGGGCTTTATCACACCTCATTAGGCATGTGTAAAGCCTGGTGCTTCCACATAACCCACTGGGGGTTCTTAAAGCTTTGTATTTGTTGTAACTTCCATGTGGTCTACTATACTTTTAAAATGCAAAGCAAAACAAAACTGAAGACCCTGCATTTATATATACCACTGACCCCTCCAGCCCTCTGTGTGCAGGCTGTGTGTGTGTGTGTGTGTGTGTGTGTAGTTTAATAGTTATAATTAAAAGTCAGAATATAGGTGGTAGAGGTGGGAGGAGAGCTATAAAGGAAATGCCAGTATTCAAGAAAAAAAGTTAGTTATCTTTATATATTATATTTTTGTATAACATTTTGTATTATCTAAATGTTTCAATTTGGTATTCCATGTCTCCTACCTGTATTGTAAGATTTTGGAGACCAGTGAAAAGACTGTTGCAATAATGTATACGAGAGAAAAATAAGCGTACTACTCATGGAGCTAGAAAGAAGAAGACAACTTGACATATGGAGGTAATAGAATCCCCAGAACTACTTTGGGTATAGGGAGAAGGAAGACAACCAAAAGGAAGCATTTAGATGATACAAGATGCAATATGCCAAAATACCATAACAAGTAATAAAATTAACTGCTGTTGTTTTTCTCTGACACTAATCTTATTAGCATCCCCAAATGTGTTCACTTTGGAATCCTATGGTATTATCTTTAATACTTCTATATAAAAAGTAATACACACCAAAGTGAAAAATTCTGTGTTTAAAAATGCTGAAAAGCCGGGCTCGGTGGCCCAGGCTGTAATCCCATGCCTTTGGGAGGCTGAGGTGAGTGGATTGCCTGAACCCGCGGGTTTGAGACCCGCCTGGGCAACTTGGCGAGACCCCATCTCTGCAATAAATCAAAAATGAGCCGGGCGTGGTAGCGCGCGCCTGTAGTTCCAGCTACTTGGCAGGCTGAGGCAGAAGGTTCACCGGAGCCCAGCAGGTCAAGGCTGCAGTGGCCGGGAGCGGCCACTGCACTCCAGTCTGGGCGACAGAGTGAGACATCAACTCAAAAAAAAAAAAAAAAAAAAATGCTGAAAGCCAGTTCCAGTGGCATCTGGCCAGTCCTTATCTCACCAGAAAGAGATGTTATCCTTCTCCATAAGATTTAAAATCCTAAGAAAATATGGACTTTCCTTCATCCTAGAGAATGCATCCTTCAACTCTAAAGCTCTTTATCAAAAAGCCTTAAACACTTCACACCTTCATTGTGTTCTAGGTTTTAGACAATCTTTGTTTATTTCAAGTTTCCTTCCTTTATTTGGATCATCCCAGACTTCCTTCTGGGTTCCCTGCCAAGCTGCCATGCATTTTGAACAGTCTGTGTTTACCTGTCTTATTCTTCTTGCCTATTTTAAGTACAATCATGTGCTGCATAATGATATTTGGGTCAATGACAGACTGCATATATGACAGTGGTTCCATAAGATTATAATACCATATTTTCGCTGTACCTTTTCTATGTTTAGATTTGTTTAGATACACAAATACCACGATGCTACAATTGCCTACAGTATTCAATACAATAACATGCTGTATAGCAGTGGTCCTCAACCTTTTTGGCATCAGGGACCAGTTTCATGGAAGACAATTTTTCCATGGACCAAGGAGCTAAAAAAAAATTGGTTTTAGGATGATTCAAGCACATTACATTTATTGGGCACTCTATTTCTATTATTACTGTATTTTAATATATAATGAAATAATTATTATGAAATTATCATTTTGATATGCATCTGCAAGCAATTGGTTTATTATGGTGCCTCTGTGGTCAAACCTTGCTGCTAATGTTAATCTGTACTAGCAGCCATTCCACAGCACTAACCTCACCACCTCAGCTCCACCTCATATCATCAGCCATTAGACTTTCATAAGGAGCATAACCTGGATCCCTCACATGCACAGTTTGCAATAGGGTTCGTGGTCCTATGAGAATCTAATGCTGCTGCTAATCTGACAGGAGGTGGAGCTCAGGTGGTAATGCTGATGGGGAGCAACCATAAATACAGATGAAACTTCTTCACTGGCTCACCTGCTGCTCACTTCCTTCTGTACTGCCGTTTCTAACAGACCATGGACTGGTACCAGTTTTCTAGGGGTTGGGGACCTCTGCTGTATAGCTTTGTAGCCCAGGAGCAGTAAGCTATGCCATATGGCCTGGGTATATAGTAGGCTAGACCATCTATCTAGGTTTGGGCAAGTACATCCTATGATGTTTGTGCAATGATGAAATCTTCTAGTGTCACATTTCTCAAAGCATATCCCTGTCTATGCATGACTGTACATCTCTTAATATTTTCCACAAAGAGTTTTAGAATTGATTTGAAAAAATAAAGTTGCTTTCTGTAATTTTACATTATTTGGTCCAGACTACAGCTTAGATATGTAGTTATTCTATGTTCCATGATAGCATTTCTTACTATTAATTTGTTTTTGTTTCTGTTTTTTTATTTTTTAGTTGGAGTCTCACTTTGTGGCACACTCACAGCCACCCCAGCATCAACCTACTGGGCTCCAGTGATCCTTCCACCTCAGTCTTCCAAGTAGCTAGAACTAAAGGCACATGCTACCATGCCCAGCTAATTTTTTATTTATTGTAGAGACAAGGCCTTACCAAGTTGCCCGGGCTGTTCTCAAACCCACAGGCTTAGGCAATCCACTCACCTCGGCCTCCCAAAGTGCTGGGATTCCAGGCTGAGCCACCAAGCTCAGCCATGAATTTATTTAATGTCTATGTTTGGTTAACCGAATTTTATAAAATTCAATATTTGTATATATCAAATTATTTTTGTATAATAACTCATAAATTGAGATGTCAGATAAGTGTTTATTAAGTATTATTTTATTATGTGATAGTAATTTTTTACTCCAATAGAACAACTTTTATATTTTCAATTAATATAACTGGAGCTCCTATGCATTAAAATATATAAATGACATTAGAAATTTTAACATGCTTTTATCCAACTCATAAACTCTCTGATAGAGGGTTCCAGTTTCTTTTTGCTTTTCATATATCTAAAATGTCAAATTTCCTTGAAAATCACTTGAAAGGTAACTTGTTTAATTCTAACAATTATTATTTATTGGCTTAGCTCTTTTTTATTCTTCTTTATCACCTTCACTTCTGATATTTATTTTATCTTATAAAACTAACAGTACTCAATACAGGATAGAGAGAACCTTCAGAAAACTATCAGAGCCATTTCGAATTTATTAGAGAGTGCTGTTTAGGTCCAATTCTCAAAAGGTCTGTCTCTGATAAACTCACAGAAGATACCTCTATCAGGAACATTAATTTATTGCCATATTTATTTTACTTGGCAGGCTCAGTAGTACTAGAGATGAAATAAGAACAGTCCTTAACTCTGAGAAGCTTATAGTCTAGTGAAGGTATAAATTGATAAATTGCCATTACTATGGTAAGTGCTATGAGATAAATATATATATTATTTATATACAAAGATATAATTTATATTATATATAATATAAATATATATTTGTTTTTATATATTATATATTATTTATATTAATTTATAAATATAAATTATATAAGATGCTATGGGACCAATTCCAACTGATTTTGCTACACATAAAATAGAGGGTTAACAGTAGGTGAATTATCATAAAGCATTATTGTGAAACATAAACAAGAACACTGACATGAAAAACCATCCTTGAAACTGACTTTACCTATGTGTTCAAGGAGAATGTACATAGAAAAAAATGCTAATGGTTGTCTATTTGTATAACTTCAACTTCCAAAGGACCAACTAGAGCTAAGAGTGATGCGATAAATGTTTGGTTCTTTTTTTTTTTCTTTTTGGTACACTTTTATATAACAACAAGGCCAGACGCTGAAGATAAAACCTCATCAGAATGGTTTCACAGCCATGCCCCAGCTTTCAGCCTATTTAAATATGCTACCCCTTTTACTAGCATCTACCTTCATTTTCCCTGGGAAAATATCTGATACCACACAGTGACCCAATGAGTGTTTATGTAGTTTACTTTTTTTTCAATTATATTTTCTAGAGGTTATTTATTATACAGGCCCTTTATGGTTTATTTCAGCAATCTCCTAATTTAGTACCTAAATACTCAGAAAATAACATTTCATGTAATGCATTTTGTTTTTATTCTCAGCTCAAGAACTGACAGCAATTGCCTTTTGTATTAATTCTAAATGCCCAAGGCCACCTGTTCTGCTTCTCATCTTTATCCATCCCAATGTAACTTTCACTGGGCCTTCAGTTTCTCTTGTCTCTTTTGAATGCATGTAAAAATTCTCTGCTGGACATATTTTTGTTGTGCTTATTACAAAAAGTGTTTTGAGATTCTTAGTGTATGTTTTGAACATCAGATTAAGAAAATAGTAGCCTTGCTTTCTAAGATCTCATTTATTTTCCTCAACTGTCTAGTATTGTACCCTCAACTATATTGATAGATATATATTTACTGTTGCCTCCCAGAAATTTGAAGGAAGTTTATTTGTACCTGTGTCATCATGTGCACTACAAAACAATGATTTTTAAAGGCCTGAAATAATGCATTATATCAAAATGAAGAAATCTCAAAACTTAATCAGTTATCTCAAATCAGATACATTGGGAGTTGAAAGTTCACATGGACTTTCCATGTATTACCCTAGTAATCCCCAAGTGCAAAGACAAAAATACTAAACTGTCTTTTTTGTTCATTTTAGAATCAAACCAAGTGTATGTGGTAAAAACTTAGAACTCTAAAAGAAAGTAGTTCTGGCCAGGTCACGCCTGTAATCCCAGCACTTTGGGAGACTGAGGTGGGAGGATTGCCTGAGTCCAGGAGTTCAATAGAAGTCTAGGCAAGATAGTGAGAACTCATCTCTACATAAAATAATAAAAAAAATTAACTAGGTTGGTGATGCACCTGTAGTTCCAGCTACTTGGGAGGTTGAGGCAGAAGGATAACCTGAGCCCAGGAGATTGAGGCTGCAATGAGCCGTGATAGTGCCGCTGCACTCCAGCGTTGGCAACAGTGGGAATCTGACTCAAAAGACTCAAGAAAGAGAGAAAAAAGGAAGGAAGGAAGAAAAGAAGAAGGAAGGGAGGGAGGACAAGTAAGGACTCCAATTCTTCTTTTTTCAAAGGTAATCATTATTGTTTAGAATACAAGTATATAATTTCATATCCTCTTCCATATATTTATACCCACACATAATAAACACAAGTTTTACATATTGTTCTGCTACTTTTTAACATATGTTCATTTTCTATATTAATTTAATATATTATTAAATCTTATTAATTAATTTTGTATTATATTAAATGCTTGTATTTTATAATGTGGGTATACTATAGATTATTACTCTGTTTCTATTTATCAGCTTCTGTTTATTCAGACATCAATCATTGATTATTTTGTTTTTTCTACTAGAAACCATACTGCAATGCATATCCTTGCACACTTGTCTGTAGGCTTAATGGCAAAGATTTCTCTTAGGAAAATTTATATAAGTGAAATCACTAGGTCAAAGAGAATAAACATTTCAAATAATAAAGATAATGCCAAATGGTCCTCCAAAACATTATTCCTTTTTTAAACCAATATCTTTTAATCAGTAGTGTACTTTTCCCCTATACCTGCATCCTAAATGGATATTGACAATATCTTAGTTTTTACTAGTGTGATTCCCTATCAAAATGATATCTTATTGTTGCTTTGTTTTGTATTTCCCTAATCCCTAGGTTTAATTTCATTCATGTTTTTTCTTCAATGAATTCTCTAATTTACCTGTATCTCATTAATGTCTCTACCTCAGTTTCCTTAGCTATACCCTTAGCTGATGCTGTGAAGTAACTGTAATGAAAATATTCATTGATTACACACTATTATCAGTGAGTCACTTATAATTTTCTAAGTGAAAATAATATTATTAATAATAATATTTTGTAAGAAAAATAATAAGTTTAAAAAGTATTATTTAGAAAAGTATTATTTAGAAAGTATTATTCAAAATTTTCTTCCATATTTAGTATTTAATTTGTATTTATGCAATTTTAAAATTTGCTTTTTCTCCAGTCATAGAGAAATATTGTGTACATTATATTCAGACTATCAATAGCAATACACATGCTTCAGAGAAAAATTCAATGGAATTACTTCTGTTCTATTGCTATAAAATGTACATTTGTCACAGTGTTTCCTCAACACAGCTTCCCTTGGACAAAGGCATTGAGCCAATCTTATTCCCAAAAGTGTTATGAAAGAGATACATTCCTCCTCTCCTAAGCCAGTAATATTGAATAATTCTCTTAATAAATACATATGGGTAAATGTTGTACTCTTTTATATAAAAGTGTGGTGTGGTACGTGTTCTTCTCTGGAAGAGGACATGAAAGTAATAATAGTTAACATTTACTGGGTGCTTGCATGTACAGGCTTCTTTCAGTGTGTTTCTCATATGTTAATGTCAATCTTACCAGGAATAGGTAATATTAGTATCATCCTCATTTTAATGGTAAGGAAATGAAAACATATAAATAATATTTTTCAGTAGGTTTCACAGCAAGTAAGTGGCAGGAATAATTCATACTCAGGCTGTTTCCAAAACCCCACTCACAACCATGATGCTGGGCTTTCATAACGAGTGCTTGACTAAAATAGTAACAGAAGGGAAAGGAACTATAAGGACACAAATCACTTGGGAGGCTGAGGTGGAATCTCACACTCATGGCCACCGCAGCCTCAACCTACTGGGCTCAGGCGATCCTTCCGCCCCTTCCAGGTAGCTGAAATTACAGATGCACACCAACACGCCTTAGTTAATTTTTGTGATTTATTGTGAAGACGAGGTCTCACCAAGTTGCCCACGCTGGTCTTTGACCCCGGGCTCAGGCAGTCCACTCGCCTTGGCTTCCCAAATTACTGGGATTACAGGCTGAGCCACCACTTCCGGTTGGATGTGAACTCTTAAAAGAAAAATGGGATTGATTCTATATTCGTCTTTTTGTGTTTTTAGGCATAATACAAGCTAGTAGCCAAATATTTATAAAGTATTTCCTTTAAAAATTAGAGCAGAAACATTGTAAAATTCAGGTTTGGACCAGGCATGTTGGCTCAGTCTGTAATTCCAGCACTTTGGGAGGCCTAGACGAGAGGATTGCCTGAGCCCGGGGGGATTGAGACCAGCCCGGGCAACTTAGTGAGCTCTCATCTCTACAATAAATCAAAACATAAGCTGGGCATGGTAGCATGTGCCTGTAATTCTTGGAAGGCTGAGGTGGAAGGATCCCCTGAGCCCTGCAGGTCAAGGCTGTGGTGGCTGTGATCGTGGCCAACAGAGTGAGACTCTGACTCCAAAAAAAATTTTTTTAAATTTTGGTTTGAATTTCAAGTTATCCTTATTTTGTTAGACACACTACATCTTGAGCTCAGTAGAAAAAAAATAACAAGGATCATTCCATGATGGTTCTCAACTGGGGGGAATGTTGCCCAGGAGACATTTGGTGATGTTTGGAGATGTTTTTAGTTGTCACAGCTAAGAAGGTGGGAGGGAATGCCACTGGCATCTAGTGGATAGAGGCCAGGGATATCACTCAGGACAGTCCCCTCACGACAACAAATTATCTGCTCTAGATACCAGCAGCACTAAGGTTGAGAAGCCTTATTCCATGAGGCAATGCTACTCGGGCTCAGGTTAAAGCTCCTTTCTGGTGGCATGGGAATTTACTCCCTAACAAAGATGCAAGAACAGGTAAAACTTTGCTTTCCAATCAAATTCTTTTCCAACTGAGTCCTATCTGGTCTAAGAGCAGGCCATTCATTTTTTTAAAAAAGTGTAAAGATCCAAGCTAATATATTTGGTTGCAATTTCTTGTCATGGTTTTCTACTCTGGTCAAAAAATATTTTGCAGAAGGATTTTGTGAATGATACTGTTAGAGTGTCTATGACTCCATAGATTAAAATGAAACTGAGTGGATATTGCTGAAATAATGATAGAAGAAAAGAAAGGAAAACTCTTATTCCACTGAAACTGACAAAGGAAGAATTATCACCTAATAAATAGACTAGAATACTTGGATGAATATTCCTTATCTTAAGAAAACTTACTTTACAGATTGGCCATTACTTTCTAAGCTATGGTGTGGCCATGTGGTCTTTTAGCTATGACCAAGCCATGTTTTCTTAAGCTTTGGCCCCTTCCCATACCTTGGGGAGGTGAATCACCTCTTTCTCTCTCTTTCTAATTTACTTTCTAAATAAACTGTACTCTCTAATCTAAAAAAAAGAAAAAAAAAGAAAACTTACTTTATAGATTTGAATATTGCCTCTTTTATGTGTCTATTATTAATATGATATATTTATATATTCTAAGGAAAAGTGTTTAATAATACTATCTGGC
This sequence comes from Cephalopachus bancanus, assembly GCA_027257055.1. Lineage (NCBI taxonomy): Eukaryota > Metazoa > Chordata > Mammalia > Primates > Tarsiidae > Cephalopachus > Cephalopachus bancanus. Next base: position 284,135 of record JAPVLO010000300.1, on the reverse strand, counting down.
AGTGATATAGTATTTATCATTTTATGTAATACATACTCTGCCCAGTGCTATGTACATTATTTTATTTAAATCTCACTTACCCATTTAGCAGATGTGGAAACAAAATTCTCAAGTTATTTGCCCAAGCTTACATAAGCTAATAAGCAAACCAGGATTTGAATTCATGTTTTTGGACTCCAACGTAATCTAAAATTATCTACACAATAAGTCTGTCAATCTCACAATCCTTGCTCCCAGAATCATTCAGATAATTGAATATATACCTATTGGTAATTTTAAAAATATATCCCTAAACAAAATCAAGTTTAAATTATATAAATATATCACTATATTAACATATTATGTCTTATAAAACACTCCAAAATGATAATATATTTTTATTTTATAAATAATAATAATTATTATTATTATTACTTTTGTAGAGACAAGTTCTTGCTATGTTGCCCAGGCTGGTCTTGAACTCCTCACCTCAAGCAATCCTTCCACCTTGTCCTCCCAAAGTCCTGGGATTATAGGCATGAGCCACCATCCCGACCATAAAACACCACAAAATAAAATTTCAAAAATGAAAACAATAAAGAACAAATGCAAATAAAAGTTCTAATATTTTCTTCCTATACCTTGATAGATCATCATCTTGTGTACCTCCTAGGATTCTTCTACCCCCTTCAGAGACCACTGGAGTAATGGGGTCAGTTCTTCTTTGCTGCATGCAGCAAAGTAGGAGACCTGGCCTATCTGTGCTTCTTCGGAGATTCCTTTAGAAATGACTTATTGTCAGATTAGTATTAGATGCCAGTTCAGGTCCATACTTTAAACTAAATGACACAAAGGTTATTTTGTGGCAGACAGCTCTATGCAAACCAGCCTTCAAAGTCTGAAGAGGCCGAAGAAAGAGGTTGACATAATCAGTTTCTCAGAAAGAAACATTTAATAGGAACTTACAAACAGAAGCCATAACTGTTTCTCTGGTGGCCCCCAAGACAAGGTGGTGGATCCCTGTACCATTACCCCAGACCTGGGGTTTCTGTACCATAGGGAAAGGGAGATTCAGAAGGGATGTGTAGTACAATTGAAGTCACATCAAGGTTGTTGGACCTAAGGGCAGGATTTTACGGTAAGTACCTGCTCTTACACAATGAACAATAGATAAACAGGAAGTCTCACAGGCCTCCTCAGAACTAGGGTTAATCAGAAGTCAATGTGGCAGATTAGCATCAAAGATGAAGTTGTTTTAGCCTCCACAAGGTAATGGGAGAATATGACTCTCATTCATGAGAACAGTACAATATGGCAGGAGCAGGACTTCTCCCCTTTATCATCCATCAGGATGAAAATATAGTGTGACAAGGTAGACCCACAACACGAGATGAAAGCTTTGTAGCATTTCTTTACAGAAACCTTTGTCTCAAGAGTCCCAAGGAAACGTGCTTCTAATTCCTCTCCTGTACTTCTTTCACGGTAATCATTCAAAATACATACTGAGATCAACACTGAAAATGTAAAACTATTCTGCTACAGAGTGAGGATATCTTGAGGACATGAATTATGTGCAGGAAAGCAAATTATAAAAATATCATTTAGTTACTTTATTTGATTTGGTTTAACATGTTATTAAAGCTTCTGTAATTTTCTCCTGTTTCAGTTCTTACCAACATCCTTGTTTCAACCATTTGTACTGATGAACCCTCTGTCTTAGGCCTGGAAGCAAGATGAGGTAAGTGAGGGGTACTTGTCTCAAGCTCAAAATTTGAAAGGATTACCAAAAAACTCAGTGATGAAGATAAATTATACTTTAATATGATATTTTAAAAAAATAAAATTAATACATCAAAATTCATGTTGAGTAAAATATAAAAATTTTAAATAATGGCAGATGAATCTAGGTCTGTCTTTTAGTTTTCCCGGGATTGTGGAAATGATATTCATTCTGCCTGGATATTCCATGACTTAACTTCACATTTAGGTAAGGCAATACTTCATTTAACTCCCTGATATCCTGAGCGAAAATATACCTTTGATCCTCACTCTAGGAAACCTCCCTAGTGTAACATCTTCTCTTTTCAAGTCTGTTCCAGTTAAGTTTTTTCTGTCAAAGGATATTGTTCCTATCCAGCTATCTCTTCAGGCTTCACAATCCTTAAAATCTTCAACTTTTAGAAACAAAAGAGATATGAGAATATATTGTATACAACTATTTTCATCTCTACTAATAGATAATGTATTGGCTAAGTGACTAATTTAATTTTTTAAATGGGAAATTTAATGTAAAGATTGTGAGTTATCTCATTACAGAAAGGGCAGAAGTATATTGGGCCTCAAGTTCAACCAGGATCACAAATTTAAACTTGTTTCTATGTTTCTGTTCTATTTATTTGTCTTATTCTTTCTTCCCTCTCACTGTCTGCTGCATGTTTCTACCACTCAGATCAAACTGGGGGAAAAGTGGCCACCAGCCAGTTGCAGATTTGTATATCCTCAGTTTCAGCCACCAGAAAGAGGTTGATAATACTTTTTAAGCGCCAGTTCTAAAATTTCTTGGAAAAGACTCTTGTCAGCTCAGTTTGGGAGTGCCTGTTCCTGACCAATCAACTTTGACTATGAGAAAGGTCAGATTTTACCAGTTTGGTGGTTAGTAGTGTGGTCCTATTATAATTATATAGAAGAGAGAGTTGAAAGGGGAAGCTTCCCTACTAAGCTGGACTTTGGCAGAAAAAAAATATATCTGTATCTACTATAGAAATAATTTAGTCCAAACCCTTTAGGTAAAAAAATAATGAAATTGAAGTTTAGAAAGGTGGGTTGACTAAGACTAGTGAGAAAGCCAGGACTGAATCCCAGATATCCTGAATGTTAGACTCGTGTACTTTTTTTTTTTTTTTTTTTTTGCGTTGGAGTCTCATTCTGTCGCCCAGACTGGAGTGCAGTGGCCGCTCCCGGCCACCACAGCCTCGACCTACTGTGCTCCGGCGATCCTTCCGCCTCAGCCTTCCAAGTAGCCGGAATTACAGGCATGCGCTACCACGCCCGGCTGATTTTTCGATTTATTGTAGAGATGAGGTCTCGCCTCCCAGGCGGGTCTCGAACCCACCTACAGGCTCAGGCAATCCACTCACCTCAGCCTTCCAAAGGCGCAGGATTACAGGCTGAGCCACCGAGCCCGGCGACTTGTGTACTTTTATTCAACAGACTTTGAGTGAGCATTCACTGTGTGCCAGACCTGGTTTCAAGTGCTCAGTTTGGCTACAGCAGGATACAACAGCAACAGAAGTTCTTATCTTCACTAAACTGCTTTCAGATCAAACCGATCTGATTTTCTGATCTCTCTTCTTCTAAACAGCTTCCTTTTTTTTTTAATCACTGCCCCAATCTTTCTTATTGAAAACTCCAGGAAATATCCCATTCCTTCTGCTTCTTCACTGCTTTCCCCCTGCCAGTTGACTCTGTATTAGCTTTTCTCAAATCCACATGAAGAGTGATTGCTCTGATAGACACACAGTCATGAGGCACACATTTAACATACACAAGGACTTTGAAGGGATAAGCATATTTTCACCATATGGAGGCACATTGTTATAGGAGAGGAAAAAATAAACATATTTATTAATTATACCCCATTGATTAGTTTGCCCCAGGGAATAACAGATATGTGTAAAAACTGAAAATCCTTTGGGAATTATTTGGGAAGGTCAAGGCAAAGAAAATAAAAGGATGAACACTAAATTGATTCTTAGTTTCTAGTCAGACATCACACTTTCCATTTGCTGGCTAAGTGACCTTCAGAAGTTCACTTATCTGGGCTTTTGCTTCCTTATTTATAGAAGTGGAGACTAAATCTCTACTGAAATTATTTATAGTCTCTACTTTTAATATGTTTGTAAAAGGACTTGAGAAGCCAATTGAATATAAAATCCATTCCAGTGTTAAAATTCTATACTTTCATGATAGCAAGTGGCTTTACTCTGCTTTACTCAGAGATAAATAGTCCTACATTTTATTGTTTACAGATCATAGGTGATCTAGTGATGTTCATAAAGTCAACCATATTTCTTTAAAAATAAGGTGACTTTGTCTTCTAATGCTAGCATTATAATGAGTTGCTACTGTCATATTAAAATAAATATAAAAATATCTATTTAGGTACCCCAAAAGCATTTCACACTCATCTTATGTGCAAAAATCATATCCCTCTGAATGATTTCTTCTGTCCCTGCCCGTATTCAAAGGCTAAGATATGGTATGATCATGTAATACATATTATGCAGATTTCTCCACATATTTCATTTCATACAAATCTAAGAAAGAGAGATGAGAAGAAAAGACACATTTCTTTCTTTTTTTCTCACGGAATGATTCCAGTATGCTTACATGATTAAATATTTTTAGACCTGCATTAATTTTTTTACTTCCTGGGCACATAGGTTAGTGCATATTTTTTCTAATATCAGAAAACAGTCATATTGAATTTTATAAAAATGATCTTGGACCAAGCATTTCCACACTGTCTTGTGTTCCCTTGACTACCGTAGACAGCTATGCCTTGTTGGGCCCTAGAAGGGACAGCATGTGAAATGTGCCAGTTCTCAGAAACAGCATACAGTCCCTGTGGCTAGATTTTGGATAGACATTCCTGGAAACAACCACTCAGGAGTGCTGCTTTTAGCAACAATAGCAGCTAAGATATCATGCACGAGCCAGGACATTGGGCTGTATCTTTTCTGAGTCTTTTGAATGAGCCACTGTTGGAGAGTGCTTGCTGAGCTGATAGCTGAATGCTAGTCTTCATGTAGCATAGCCATCAATGTTGTCTCATCATGTAAGTGTGGCCACAGAGCAAACCTTCTGGAGTGGCAACTTGGTAATGAGCATCAGAAACGTTAAACACACACACACACACACACACACACATACACACAAACAATTTATCTCAGTAATTCCACCTCTTAAGAATTTGGTTTAAGGAAAAAACATGTAACACATTAGCTGGCACTTAGGAAATATGCAATAAATGTTAGCTATTAATATAAAGATGGCTATCACAGCATGATCTGTACCAGTGAACATTTAGGTTAAACCCAAATACCCAAGAAAAGGAGATTTATTAAGTAAATGGTATTTTATCTATATCATACACTACCAGGCAACCACTAAAGAGTAAAGAGTATGTCAGTGGTTTCCATATCCTAGTGTTCATCAGAATTACCTGAGGAATTATTAAAAATGAAATTGCTCTGGTCCCATCTAAAATATTCTAAGTATAATGGGTACGTTTTATAAGTAAGAAAGAAGTTAGGCTTTATGTAAACTAAATATATATTATGTGGGAATATTAATTATGCTTAAAATATTATTTCAGTCAAAGACTTGCTGATTTTTATTAACTTGCCTATCTCCCTAACAGTCTGTTTTACAAGGAATAATTTAAATCCTTCAGGTCATTGAAAACAGGTCAAACTGGAAATTATACCTCATGCAATGAGGTGGTTTTTTTGTTTTTGTTTTTGTTTTTAACATGGACATCATTATAAAAAGTCTTCTCTTCCCATCCTCTAACTTATGTTATCCTCTTTCTCTCTGGATAGATAGATAGATGATAGATGGATAGATAAATAGATGATGGGTAGGTAGATAGATAGATAGAGAGAGAGACTGATCTTCTTCTAGTTCTGTTATATATCTATTGATGTCCCTTTAATAAAAGAACATTTTATTCCATGAGGAAGAGTCCATTTGGGGTAATAATTTCTATGAGGATATCTTTCATTATGCCTTCCCTGGGAGTGTTTTTTTAGTAACACCTGTATTAGATTGAATGCTGTGGTTGTGTATAGTGAAAACATTTAACAACAACCTCTGAAGGTTGTTCCACTCCAAGAGAAATAACTGTGTGGCTGTAATTCATATTTTGCTCAAAGAAATATACATACTCAGAAAATGGCCAACATATGATTTGCTTTCTTTCAGATAACACATTACTTCAAAGAACAATCTAATCGACTATATTAACATTGGAAATTCCAGGATTTTTTTTTTCTGGGTATTCTTTGCCATTTACCATTATTGTCTCAAACCATGAGCTGACCTATCAGCAGCAGAATGACTCAGTGAATACTGATATATCATGGTTTAGGAAGAGTGTTAGAGTCATAATTTCTTACCCCTTCTCACACAATAACTTTCCTAATAACAGGAGCTTATAATATGTAATGTTCATCTGTGCCAAGTACAGCTCTAATCACTACACCTCAGTATTTATACATTTAGTTCTCATCCTGTAAGTTTGTAGTGTTATTATTCTTCCCATTTTACAAATGAGGAAACCTCATCCTAGAAAGTTTAAGGCATTTGTTCAAGGCCACACTTATACACATGCATGGCCCATAAGGATTTGAACACAAGAATTCTGAGAGATCTAATAATTCATTCTTTACATGTAATCTCTAAACCTCAATTTTAGACATAATGCTCTAGGGCTCAGACTCTTGCTTGTGGAGAAGCTGTGGGTGCAGGAAAGAATGCAAAACACTAAGTGGTAGAAGAAAGTGTCTTAGGACAAAAACATGGGGAGAGTTCTGAGGCCCGAAAAGTGGGACTTTGAGACAAGCAGCCCAGTCAGAAATCCTGTATCTCTGTTTCTGACTAGCAAAGGGCCCTTAGTAAAGGCATGTCATTCTTCTTTTTAAAAATTTTTTATAGATAGGCTCTCACTCTGTCACCCAGGCTAGAGTGCACAGGCATGATCATAGCTCACTGTAGCCTCAAACTTCTGGGCTCAAGTGAACCTCTCACTTCAACCTCCTGAGTAGTTAGGATTACAGGTGCATACCACCACATTTGGCTAATTTTTGTATTTTGTGTAGAGACAGAGTCCCACTATGTTGTCCGGGCTGTTCTTGAACTCCTGGCTTCAATCAGTCCTGCTGCCTCAGCCTCCCAAAGTGCTGGAATTACATGTGTGAGCCATCGTGCCCAGCCAGCTATTTCATTTTTCTTAACCTTAATTTTATATTCCATAAAAAGCTAATGATAATACCACTTTCATCATGCTGTCATAGTGAAATTAAATAATATATACACAATAGGCACTGAGGAACCTTAGCTCTCATCTATCTCCACCCCCAATAAAATGCAAAGAAAGAAACTTGAAATCTTTGAATTTACTAAATTGAATAGATGCATCTTGAGTAGGCTTTCCTTAGGACTAGAAGGCAAATCAAAACAAAGTTAAAAAACAAGCAAACAAAAATAAAACTATACAAACTGGCATTTTTAAACGTTAATTTTCATAGTTTCAAATATTCTTTCTTATTGCTCTCTTAATTTTTTAAGTTTTCCCTTCCTCCTTCCTTTCTTCTTCCTCATCCAGATTTCCTTCATTTCTTAGTAGAATACTTTTTGAAAGAGTCCAGCTTTGACTCAACTAAGAAAGAAAAAGGATAAGTTTCTACTGAAGCCAAGAAATCTACGGAAAGCTGAGTGCCCTGGGGGACAACCCAGCTGCAAAACAAAAACACAAACAAGCTGGCTGAGCAGGGAAATGAATATTCTAAAGGGAGGAAGTGTGGAGATGACTAAAAATTGCAGATTCTTTCCGGCCTGAGATTTACTTCCTGGGATTTACAAAGTCCGACTTTGCTTATATAGCTGATTTACTTTAATAGAAAATGACCTCTTGCCTGGGCTGTCTTGTACTTCCTTTTATATTCCCTTAGAATTATTCACGTTTTTTCAAGTACATGTTCATTGACCATCCAAATTGCTGATTAGAATAAGAATAAGAATGTGCATCTTCTCCTTTGGTTTTATCTCTGTGCGAACAGGAAAGAACTGGGTTTATCTGTGAAGTTCTTCAGCTCTGCTACATTTTAGACAGGTGGCCATGGGCAAATTATTTAATCTCTCCAACTATCCTCTTCTGTGAATCGGAAGTAAGAATATAACAACCTCATCAGTTTATTGCGAAATTAAATGAGATAATACATGTCAAAGTCTAGCACAGGAGTGGAGGCTAGCAAGTATTCATTATATGGTAGCTACTATTTTTTTTTTTTAGTCTATTTTTCTCTCTCCCACAAGTGCCTATTTGCTCAGTTTAATGCAAGTTTGCTGGGCAAACTTATAGTATGTGAATGAAACAAAGATATGCTATCAGTCAGAAGACAAGATATATCAAAAGCTTTGCTTCTTCCCAGGGGTTTGAATAATTTTAATTTTCTAGGTTATATATTTTAGATCCAAACCATAAAGGGCAACAAAGAAACATGAAATTAGACTGAGTGATATCCTGCACAGTTGTCATAGTTGTTAGGACATCTTATTTGCATATATAATTTTTGATTGTCTTAACTATGTTAGTGGAATGTCATACTATTTGATAAACTTTTTTAAAAAGCGAGGTTTAGTTTCCATGAAACTAAAACAACTAACTGAAAACTGAACGATTTCATTCAGTTTAAAGACTGAAAGGTTGGTTAGATTTCTTTTCACTCTCCCATCCCAAATAGCACTTGAACTTAGTTATTTTCATTCCTTTTCAGTTAAATAAATATTCCTTATGGATATACCATAGATTAGACACCTGGGATTAAAATATGAGCAAACCACTATTGTAATGCTGGGAAATAAAAATAAAATCGCCAATATGTTGAGAATATGGAAATTGTGCTTTTGAGAAATATGACTTTGCTTATGTTTGCTGATTGTAAGTCTAGAGTGTAATCAGTCTGATTATTCCTTCTGTGTCCTCAGTATAGAACTCTGTGATCATATGTATTTTCCAGGTTACTGGTTTACTAGGTTAGATGGATATTTGTTTCTATCTAGTGAATGACAATCAAAATTTATGCCACGAGTCAGAGGCTTGGGTGAGCCGTTTGCTAGGGTCCTGAAAACTACCTTTCTCTGTCACACAAGCAGTTGTTGTAGTCAAATTGGCTCCAGGCCTAGAGCAGGCTGTGTGACTCAGTGACAGTTGCAATCAGAGCATGGAGCTGGAGACAAAGAAGTCATAGATCAGGAAATCACAGTGACGGTAGCCAACTGGGATTGGATAGCTTTATAAGAGTGGAGTTTTTTAAAATAATTTTTTCTTTAAATATCGATTTCTATTAAATATCAATTAAAGACACATTTAATCCTGTTACTTTTACATGAGATTTAAAATTTGTTTTGTCCTGGTAATAGTCTGTACAACACCACAAGTAATTCTGTACTAAGGGAAAACCCCAAATATTATGATAATCATTCAGTATTTCTCATGATTTTAGATTCATGCTTCATAAGTTTAGGGCATTTATGCCCCTCTCACTTGAATTAAATTCACTTTTTGAAGTCACTTTGATTTTAACAACCATCCTACGCTAGATTCAATTCTCTCTAGTTAAGATAACAGAACTGATTTTAAGAGAAATCTTAAAGCACAAGTTTTCAAATGTCTTGAAGTTCATAACTTATATATATATAGTTGAAAAAAATCAAACACTTAAATTTCAATCTAGTTATTGATAGCAATAGATGTACACAGCAAACAATAATAGGCATTTATATTGATTTGTAACTATTGGTCAACTTTAATGGAAAAGTGTATGTAAAAAATTAGGGAAAGATGAATAAAAGTGTGAAGTTGTGGCAGATATAATACAATTTATTTATTCATTTTTTATCATACTAGATACTTAGTAATACAGGTGAAACTATTTTGATAACACCAGAAGCATCATCCTTAATTGTGGTTGAGTAGAACTGCTGCACTACCAGGAGTCTTAGTCTGTTTGTGCTGTTATAACAAAAGATTTGATCCTTGGCAATTTATAAATAATAGAAATTCATTTCTCATAGTTCTGGAAGCTCTAAGGTCCAAGATCAAGTTGCCAGCAGGTTCAGTATCTAGTAAGAGCCCGGTCTCCGGACTTTGGGTCCTCACATGGTAGAAGGCAGAGGGCACAAAGGGCTGAATGCTGTGATTAAGGTTCTTCTATTTTTTTATTTTTAGAGAGTAGGTCTCATTACATTGCCAAGGCTGGTCTTGAACTTCTGGGCTCAAGCAATCTTTCCATCTCAGCCTCCCAGAGTGCTGGGATTACAGGCATGAACCACTGAGCCTGGCCTAACTGACTTTATCCAAAGATGTTACATGCTACTCATGGGGAAGTTACTGTATTCTGATTTTTGGGATTGTATGAGCAATATAGCTTTTCCTAGCTTTTTGTAACCCAGGTTTTGTAACCCCTAGTACCTCAAATACCCTTGGCGTATGACTCAGAAAGTGACTATGACCATTTTTGGTCATATTTCATAGATCCTGCCTACCTCTTTAAGTATACATAGCATAGAGAACCAACTCAACTGTATAGTATTAATATTTTTTTCTGTTAGACTGAACATTTTGAGAAGAGATCATTATTGTTCACCATCTATATTTACTAGCTACAAGATGGGTGCATTCTAAGGATAAATGGTCTCCCTAGAAACTTGTGATGAACTTGGCGGCATCATATCTACATAGCAAACAGTATCTCACACACACACACACACACACACACACACACACACACACACACACACACACACACGCACACATGCACACATACTCATTTTCTCTATTTAACATTTTGTTTCAAAATCTATACATTGTTTCAAAATCTATACATTGGTGTCCTAAAGTACATGCATTGTGTTGTTATCAATGAGCAATTTCAGATGCGGAAATGCTATTTCATACCATTTGATAAACTTTGGAATAAAATATTTCTGTGGGACTGGGCACAGGGACTTACTCCTGAAATATCAGCACTTTGCAAGGCTGAGGTAGGAGAATCATTTCAGCCCAGGAAAGTCTGAGGGGGGAGAATCATTTGAGCCTAGGAGTTTGAGATGAGCCTGGGCAACATGAGACTGTGGCCTTGTGGCATCACTGATATGAATGAATAATGATAAACTGGTGACTATATATACATGCATGTATATATTTTTGAATGCACATGCATACATGCATGCGCACACACACATATAAGAGGGAAAAAGAGACTAATTCCAATCTAGTGAATGTAGCTCTCAAAATGAAAAGCACATTTTCCAGACAGGGAGTACATTCTTAAACAAACCCTAGAGATCATTAATAAACAGTTACTGGGCACCTACTGTCGGTGGGTACCATGGCAAGAGCCCTTGTTTCATCGCAGAGCTTGAAGTAATTCTACTTCTAGTGCCCTGTAAAAAAAGCAACAACAACAATAATAATTACCACTATGCACTGAGTGCTTATTATTTGCCAAGAAATATGTTAACTGCACATACTTACATTATTGTATTACTGAAATATTGCATCATTAAACCTTACTCAGTGAGTACTGTTACTATCAACAATGATAAAACAAAGACTCAAAGAAGCTAAGAAAAAAAACTTCTGCAAAATCTTACAACTTGTACATTCTAGATCAAGGATTTAAACACTGGTATACTGTCTCTAGGGCTTGTGGGCTTAACCACTGCAGTATATTTCTTGAGAAGAATCTTAGAATTATTGTGAGGATACTGGAAAGAACATTGGGTTTGGAGTCTGATGAGATCCAGATTAAATCTCATTTCTGTCTCTTATGTGGCCACAGGCAAGTTACTTAACCTTTGAGACCAGTTTCCTGATAACTTCTACTTTGCCAAATTGTCATAAGATTAGTGATAATATCATGTAGTCCCTATTCAATATATGATAGTTGTTGTGATTTAACTGTTATCTCTGGGTCTAAACAGTTACAGAGGAGGAAAACTATGACAGCTTTTGAATGTACCTAACTTTTCCTTTTGTCATTAGTCAGGGGTACTGGTAGCTACTTAATAATTTGTCCTTATAATCAGGCATAACCATTGCTGGAGAGAAGAAGGTCACAGAGTACACACTCCTGTATTTTACCCAACTTAGAAAATAAAGTCCATTTATTTAATTTACACCAGAGATTTTGGCACCATGTAAAGTCTTCCTCTGGAGGAAACAGACAACGAACTAATTTCCCAAGGAGGGAGAAACAATTAACTAATTCATGAACTAAGGTTGTAGTTATAGTATACTCTTTTGGCCAAAGATAATCATTCATTAGCTTAAATAACACCAAACCAAAATTACCAATGTTACTTAAAAGAAGTACTGCTGAAAAACAGGTCAAGCCATAAACTTAAAATTCAAAGATGTTTGGGATTTATGTAGGGGAATTTGCTATAAAAATAGAAAGTCAAGCCCACAGCAAGTTATTCTGAAGCACAGAAATATGAACAGGATCCTAATTAATGAATGTTATGGTAAATTTTAAGGAGATATTATGTCAGAGAGAACTGGGAGAGATTTTAGATTTCATTTATTTCAGAGTTCCTCTTGTTTTGAGAGTGGGGATGTGGGAACTGAAAACCAGAGAAAGGAAATGCTGTGGCCAGTTCTGTATGATACGGTGAAATATTTCTCATCTCAATTTTCTCCTGGGTGAGGTGCTGGAGCTTAGTGAGAAGCATAATGTGAAGGGGTTCTAAAAGCCAGGGGCTTTGCTAAATTTAGATTTGGTTCCTGCTTATGTAATTTTCCTTGTGTTTTCAATTATTTATACAAATATATTATTTATATATGTCTGGAACTTGTGCTTTTAGCACTCAATAAGCAGGAATAATTTATAGGATTTTGGAGTGCTTCCTGTCCTTACCTTTAAGAGTATGTTCTTTTGCATTGTTAATTAATTGTTATATTTCAGTCTTGTACAACTTCCTTTCCCAGCAGTCTTGTGGTGATATTTAACTAGCCAGAGAGAGTTATGATAGGATCTACCTTTATCATCATATGCACATTCCAAAATCCAGGTTAATTTCCTATTAGCCATATCTCGTGCATATCTATAGGGATTGAAGAGGCTGTCAGTGGCATGACCCATCAGGTCATGTTCCTTTAGTAACAGTGAGATCCTACTAAAAGAGGAAGCCAGCTTCCAGGCCTAAATGTAAATTGTCTCTGCTTTTTCTTTTTCGTCTCTACTTTAAAAATAATCTAACTTTTGACCTACCTTTTCTCCATCCTTTCTCATCACCTTTTATCCTTTGCTGCCTTGCATTGGCCTCAGGTACCTATCCTGGCTCCTGACCGAAGGCCTGGATTCCAACTGCTGCCAGAAATGCTGCCTGGTTTTTGCTCTTCCCTCCCTATACTGCTCCTTCCCAGCTGTTTCCCATATCTGGCCCTGCTTGTTCTTGGTTCTTGTCTTGGATTTCTGAGGTTCTTTTCTTGTTTTGGATTTTTGAGGTTCTTGCCCTGCAACCCACTGGCCTGGATGACAACTGCTGAGAAGAAACAACCCAGCACATTCCCAGAGCAGGCCTTTTATGTAAGGAGGGGCCTAGGCAACCTCTGGCTGAGGACCAAAAGGGTGTCCCATCCACTGGGGACTGGGCAAGAGGGCAGCACAGCGTCTACTTCTGTCCCTTTCTTCATAGTCTCTTCTGCATTTTCTGCAGCAAATGGAGAAAGGTCCTTGGTTGTTTCTCCCTAAGCCTGGAGTACATAGCTCATAGTTTCTGGAAAAGTAAACAGAGTAAGATATATAGGCTTTCCCTTTGTGGAAAGTTTTGTAAACTGAGGTGGGCTTTTTGGAAACTGTCACTCATAGACATGAGGCCTTTGTCTGTGATGAAGGCCTTAGAACTTGGCATTTCCTGGATTCCTTCCATCTCCTTGATGGCACCAGGTGAGCAGCCCACTCTCAAGACCGTTTACTCTGAAGATGAGAAACTACCCACCACAGACATGGGTGTTTACAAGGATATAAACCATATACACCATTGGCTTGATGTGAAAAGATTTCAAGATATAAACAAAATAATTTGCAGGGAAAAGGGCCATAGATAAACATTCCTCTTTCCTTCTCTCAGCATTGGCAGTAATTTGTTTTCTACCTCATGGCGTATAAACAATAGTCAGTGATAATATTGTAATACAATATACTAGGCGTTGGTATGAACTAGATGAAGGATCGATGGGTGGATGAAAGAACATCTCAGTGAAAGAAATGGAACGCTTGAGACCTGGGTATATTCACCCCGGGAACGTCTTCTGATATATCATGTATATGCCAGGAAGTCTGACAGCAGCTTTCAGGTCCTAAGGAATGCACCTGGGGATGCTCCTGATGAGGTGAGACTGGACACAGCACTGGCTGTCAGGAACCTTCCTCTCTGATCTGTTTGTTTTTTAACACATTTCAATGGATAGGTGCCAGAAGGTCCTGGTATCTTGTGGGGCCAACTAGACAGCCAGAGAACTCCACCCAATACTAGATGATCAGGCCAAGTAGGCAGTAGTTTACTGTGTAAAAGGTGAGAGAGAACATTCTGGGAATGATACTATAAATGCCCAGGCAAAGAGTTTATATACATTTATTGGCCATAAAGTGTGTATTAGCTCCATATTTACATCTTATTTTTAAGAGTAATTTATGTTTATTTTAAGAAAAATGCAAAAAGTGTGAATGAATATAAAGTTAAAAATCTCCCTCTTGTGGGATGCATTGACCTTATACCTTGAGTAAATACAGCCAATAGTCAGTTTCTTGTTGTTCTTTTCAAGACTGTTTAATGCATTTATTACTGATATAGTGAATGGGCTATACTAAATGTGTGTAAAATCAGAAAAGTAGTTTTATTTTTTTCTGACCAAAGCCCTTCAAACCCACTCTGTTGCTTTCCCTACACAGCCCTCAGACAGTATTTTGGGCAGACCCTGTAGCTTTTCCAAACACTTCTAGGTCTAAAAACATTCTTTTATTTTAAGATATATTTAAAAAGTCAATCTGATCAGAATCAAAAGTACTTTTTCACTTCCTATTTAAGACTTCTTCTCTGAGTCTGGGACTGTCCTTGGGTCAGAAATCCATAGCAAGAAAGAGGAATGTAGGATTTGGCTTCTGTTTCTACTTTGCCTTGCTTTTCTACTTCTCTGCATCCTTTACTGAACCCTAGCTTCTCCAGGACTGGGCTAAGGGGGCGGAAGAAGAGGTACAAAAACAAGGTATTGCTCAACAGGCTCTTTGTAATCAGATATCTATGCTCTCTGAATGGTGCATACCTTATGCTGGCTTTTTCTTGCATGAGATGGTTCTGTAGGTTTTTCAGAGACTGCCTCTGCTCAATATAGGATTTTTGCTCTCTGTTCCCTGGACTATTTGTTGTGGAAGGTGCTCTCTCAGCTTAGCAGAGTGGTTTGAATCCACTCACAAAATGTTTCTCATGGGATTATCTTGCCCAGGCATCCAGCACTCTGACAGAGATCTTTTCAAGATGGCACTGGCCTTCCAATGTGATCACTTATCCCATAGGAGAGCTTGGCAACATTGCCCCACAGAAGCCTGGAAGAACAGCTTATTCCCACTACAGTCCTCTTTCTTGGCTTCATCTTACCAGGTCATCCTACCATCCTTCAGCCTTTTCCAGGTAAGGGGCAGGCATCTCATTCTGTGCCCCTGAGTTCTATTGCAGGCTAAGCCATTGAGCCCAACTCAGAATAAATTTCTAGAAAAAGAAATGAATGCATGAGTAGAATTTTAACATATTTTGTCAATTTAAGAAAAAAAAGTCAGTCGGGCTTGGTGGCTCAGTCTTTAATTCCAACACTTTGGGAGGCTGAGGTGATTGGATTGCCTGAGCCAGTGGGTTCAGGACCAGCCTGGGCAATTTGGTGAGACCTCATCACTACAATAAATCAAAAATTAGTCGGGTGTGGTAGCACGTGCCTGTAGTTCTGGCTACTTGGAAGGCTGAGGCAGAGGGATCACCAGAGCTCAGTAGGTCAATGCTAGGTTGGCTGTGAGTGTACCACTGTACTCCAGCCTGGGTGACAGAGTGAGACTCCAACTCAAAAAAAAAAGTCAGTTTGCACTCTTACCATGAAGATGTGGAATGCCCATTTATCCACACTACCACCAACCAGGGGATTTAATAAGTGTTTCAATGTTTGTCAATCTGATAAGTTGAAAATCGGTATATCTACATTATTTTAGTTTGTATTCAATTATGAACATGGCTGAAAATCTTTTCATACATTTATAGACCTTTTACATCTTTTTTTCTGAGTTGCCTGTTCATATCATTGCTCATTTTTATACTCATTATTTTCATAATGATTTTTAAAGAGCACCTCATATGTTAAGGGCATTTGCCTTTTTCTGATATGTTAAATGCAAACAATTTCTCCAGTTCTCCTTTAGCATATTGACTTTGCATGTATCTTTTTTCTGTAAAGAAATTGTAAAATTTTATGTAGTAAATTCATCAGTTTTGCCTTTGTGACATTTGAATTGTATGACGTCCTTTGATTATACAAATGTCCACCCATTTTCTTCCAGCGTTTTTAATAGCATCATTTTTTATACTTAAATTATTGATTCTTGTGGTGTACATTTTAGGTTAAAGTATGAGCTTATTTTTATCTAATAAAGCATATTTTTTGTACATCCTAGACTTCTGTAACTCCTCTTTCTCTTCTTCACATTACTGGATGAAGATCTAAGTCTCTCTTTAACCACAGCTTACCACACAGCTAAAGGGAAAAGCACATTTTTTGAAAAGGTAAATTTTTTGTATATGTTTTAAATAATGCCCAGTGCCCACTTTTCAGGAATCTTAGACTGCATTTTCTGGGCATTGTTCTTATGAATCAGTGCTTATTTTCATGGCAATTACAATGCATTTTCTGGTCAAGTGATGAAAGAGGCAAGATATGTGCTCCTCCCAATTTTTACAGTAGATGCCAGGAGAGAGGAAGTAACAGGCCCAAGGTCACAGAGCAAATTATGGTGTTGAAATCCAAGGATCTGAGCCATCTAGCCTGTTGCACTAATCATTGGACAATGTCTTGTACAAAGCACAGGTAGAACGCATTCTTCTTCTTATTGCATCACTCACTTAATTACATAATCCTCAACAAAAACAACCCGAGGGCAATAGACTGGGTAAAGCTTAGCCTATTGAAATGTGCAGATGTTTCAGTGAATTGAGAAAATGGCCTGCTCATGGAGATCATATATAATAATTGACAGTGTGAGTCAGACTTGGGCATCATTCAAGATTAATCTTATCCCCTTAATGAAATTGCTGATTGTTTTGACTTGTTCCTCTCTGCCTGTTCCAAGTTGCCTGACAATGTGTTACAGAGACAGACTTGCTGGTGTGAGGCTCTCTTCTCAAATGCTGAATTATGGAGTCCATTAAGGAGTTCAGAAGATCTGTTTGGAGAGGCAGGAATCCAGCAAAGCTTCTAATTTTTCCATGATGACTGATGGATTTGGAGCACTCTTAAGGGGTGGCTGTATAATGCTAAGTGTTTAGCGTGTGCCAGCTTTGTCACCTTACATGAACCCTGTAACTACCTTTTGTTCCAACCTCGTCTTCATAGGCTACCAAGGAGCTGAGTGTGGGGGCTGCTGCCTCCAAGGGAAGAAGATTTCTGACTTTGGAAGTAGGGAGAGATGGGAGGGGGTGTGAGCCAGGGAGGGGGAAGCATCAAAGAACCTGCCTGTGCCTCAAGTACCTGGCATATTCTCTGCTTGGGTCTCATAGGTCATTGGATTTCTTCCAGAAATGTTGTTTTGTAAAGGGTGTGTGAAATAAAGCAGGCTCACCAGTGAATAGGCTATTCCTTCCCCACAACAGGATATGGGGGAGTTCAGCTCCAGGAAGATCTCTGTGCCCAAAATGGTGGGGAGAAGTCGGAAATGGTCTCTGTCTGACCAGCTGCTATTTTCTCTAAACTCAAGTGGCTCTGGGGGTTGGCCCTAGCACCTCGTAATACTGGGAGACTGTGTTTAATCTTAGGTGCCTGAAGTTCTTTAGTTAGCCTGTGGTTTATGTGGTTAGTGCTGACAGCACCAGCTAAGTTGGAGTTACAGGCAGTGATTGTGCTTGTCATAGAAATGGTTTATTCCTTGATGTGTTTTCAAGCGCTGTGTCCTGTGAATCCTGTTGGCGAGAAAACCATCCTCCACCCTAGCACTTAGTTAATAAATATGACTTGAAATGCAGCCAAAATTGCATATGTTTGCTGTGCTGTTAGATTCCTTCTTGAAAGGCAAAAGCTATTCTGAATGCAATGCACAAAAGATTCTATTAATTAGGAGAATTTATAATGTCTCCCTATAGAATAAAAAAAATAATAACCTGCATTGCTACTGCACTGGTTTCTTTGTTGGACAAAGTTTATTGCTCTTGCTTCTAGCAAAGAAATTGCTGCTCTGACCCCTCAGTTGTCTCTCTTATCCTTGTGCTGTGCACACACAACTATTCATTAATGTCAACAAGACTTATGAGTGCATATCCGGTGGGGTGGAGGCAAGGGTACTGGATCCCAAAGTCAACATCTTTGCAATACATTCCAAGCTGAAAATGATCAAAGTCCCATTACTCTTCAATGACTCTAACAGAAAACAAAGTAGAGCATTCAGGACACAGGTTAGAGATGACACAGATTTTAATTTTTTTGAATTATGTTCATATATGTGCCAGATCCTAAAACATTTCAAGTCAAATTTGTCCCTCAGTGTGGTAGAATAGGGTCATTGGAGCTCACTTGGAAGTAGAATTTCTAGAAAAAAATTAAAATTTCCAGAAAACTGGCGGGGGTGGGGGGTGAAGAGCAGCCATCCAGGCAGGAATTAGTTGCTAAAGATTCTGAAACACACATGAGGGAAGGTCATCAGAAGAGGAGATGCATATTGGATAAAGGAGCTAAGGGGGGGCCTTCATGCCCTTGAGGAGACAGAGGGATTTTTTAGCTTGTTTCTGCTTGATGAATCTGAAGTTAGACTGAGAAGGGCTCCTAATGAGACCTATCTCAACTCTAAAACTAGTGCTCTCTGAGCCCTTTCTAATTCTTGGGGACAGTACACTACTATAATCCTCTGTAATTTGTGCTGTATATTCTGTGTCCCCTACAGATTTATACCTCACCTTTGCCCACTGTGGGCTGTGTGAAGCTGATGCCTATGGACTAAATCAACTGAGCTTTCTGGCCACTGGCTTCCTTTTGGGTTTGGCTAGTGGGAGGGACTGGCAAGAAGTCAAAAGGCAACAGGAAAGAAAGGTGGACCAACTTATTCCCCCACTGTTCTTGCTGCCGGGGCCCCAGGCTATTAGTGACTGTTCATCTTGAAAAGGCGACAGCTCCTGTTGATGTTCTTTCCTGTAGTGAAGGTATCACTGAGATTCAGCAGCCACTCCCTTCTCTTACCCTTCACGCCTAGGCTTGCTGGTGGCTTCCCTCTTTTGCTTGCTCAGGAATGTTTCACCATTCTTCCTTGGCTTTCCTTAACTACTTGAGCTGTATCTTTCACACTCTTCAAGTGAGCCATCTGTTTTCTGCTAGAACGATGACATGTACCTCTCTCCATATCAGCAGGGCTGCTTGGAACAGACAGCAAGCAGCCAGCCCCTGACCTGGATCCAACAGTTGTACTTTATAGTGTTGTGGCTTTTTGGTACTTGTTCTACCTTTGGAACTGTTGTTCTCAGGCCCCCATTATAAATTGTCACTTTCTACTGTGTTTTACCATGGTGGCTATTAAGTGGCAAACTTGGCCTATCTGCTGTCTTTCTCACTTTGGATAATTAAAGGAAGTGCTTCCTATGAGTCAGGTACCATGTTGAGCTTTTCGATTATATATTTTATAAAATCCTCATCATAAATAGTTATTATCTTTATCCATATGTCACAAATTTGATAAAGATATTGAAGGTTAAACACTTGGGAAGAGCAGGGATTCAAATCCGGTTCTGCTCTAACCCGCTAAACCATGTAGTAGCTGATCTTCTGGCTTAGATCTCAGAACTCACTGTAATTGCATGCCACATTTCTATATACAGGGCTGCATCCCTTGTGTTTTCTAAACCAGGGGTCACATTGATGATTCCAACTGCTCACTGAGCTTCTAGTCCTGACCCATCTCCCACTCCTCGCATTCCGGAACTTCATCTCTTAGTTTGCTTGAGCTGCCATAGCAAAATACCACCAGTGCTTAAACAACAGAATTGATTTCTCATAGTTCTGGAGGCTAGAAATCCATGATCAAGATTCTGGCAAGGTAGGTTTCATTCTGAGGCCTTTTCTCTTGACCTATAGGCAGCTACCATCTTTCTGTGTGCATATATGACCACCTCTTTGTGCTCATGAGGAAAAAAAGAACTCTCTGAACTCTCTGATATCTGTTACTCTTCTTAGCCACCAGTTCTATAGGATTAGGGCCCAACTCTTATGATTACACTTAACCTTTATTACTTCCTTAAAGGCCCTATCTCTAAATACAGTCACATTGAGAGTTAAGACTTCAGCACATGAGCATTGTGGGAACTCAATTCTGTCCATAACAACTTCTTTCCTTAACGACCTGGACTAAGTATTAATTCCTGATTAATCATGCCCCAGAACAAAAATCAGATCTTCTATGGAAGGAGCATAATCCCCTCTCCCTCATGTCTACAAGATATTCAATCTCCCCAAATGCTTACAAATGAATTTAGATTTTTCTTGAAAAAATACTGGCATTTGGAAATATTGCTTAGATTCAGTTTAAGCTATATTCATATAAGAACCTTAATGAAATATTTATTTTTAAAACATCATATCCTAACTTCAGGCAGAGCAACATTATGTCATCTAGTAAAATGTGGTCTATGTCATATTTAATATTCTTTATTGAATTCAAAAATTTCTGAAGTAGCCAGGGTTTACTTCTCCAGCACAAGAAGGATATGAAGAGAAGAACTGCTGGTTATAAATTTAAAAATAAGTGGAGGTGCCTAATTAAGGGAAGGAAAGAAAAGTTGTGAAGATGTAGAGATGAGAGTGGAGGAAGTATTTTGTTCTTTAACAAACAGATCTGCAACAAATTGTAGCATTAAAAATGTAAGCTGTTTACCTCACTTTTTCTACCTCTACTCTCTTTCCATTTCCTGAAATCTGATAAGTTTGTTTCTCCTCTGCCTCATCTCTAAAGAAGAAGATAGTTGTACTATCTACAGTTGACTAGGTTGGAGTTATCTAGTCCCTAAAGTAAAGCTGGTACTTGATAATGAGGAAAACAAACTTCAGGTTGTCTCAACTTCTCAATATCTGACTAATCTGGTAGAAGCACCATAGCTCCCCAGAAGAGCAATTAAACACTTTGTTTGAAAAAAGAAAATCATTACATTTTTACATGCAGAGAAAAAAGTAAAAAAAATTACTTGGAATGATTTGCCATTGGCATATATTTTTAAGTTGGTGTATGTGTGTCTCAACATAGATAAGTGTTTGTGTTTTGTTTTGCTAAAGTGTACACTATTAAAAGATAATCTGACAATACCAGTGATGTCATCTGTTGTGACAAGGAGTACACCTCAGAGTAGGAAGGCCAGGCCACTTGTGTTTCTCCAAAGCCCTAGGTGTGTTTTGAACTGACAGAGTAATAGAAAGAGTATGGAATCTCTGGACAGTTACATGTCAGAGGCACCTGGCTTCTAGGATATGAGTGGCAGAACTCCTTGCTGAGACACACTGATAGGAGATTTAACACTCAGGTGTATCTTAATATTACTGGTGTAGACAATCCTTGTCTGTTATTACTCTGATCTTTTCAGGAAGTAGAGTCGACAGCCTCTCTCAGGCACCCTTTTAGTCTTTTCCTCTATGATTAACTCAAATCGCTTATGCTAAGTCCAAACCTACTGTATCTTTTTCTGTCTACAGTAAAGTCAAAAGTCAACTGGTCTGCGTGATTCTTGTCCATGAAAATGTTCTCTTCCCTTTATTAAGTACACTGTCCCATTTTGAGTTATAAAAAGACAAAGAAAAATAAAGCAACAAAATGGGTGTGGCATTAGATAGGATATTTTCAGAAAACTCCTTATGCCCTCTGAATTCTCTGATTTTTATCTCTTGTTTACCTTCTTGAGTAAGGGGATATATGGATACCCAACCAGAACATATCATTTTTTTTCTTCAAGAGAATAAGGGAAGAGTTTTGTGAATTAAAAGGCTAATGCCGTGGAAAAAATATAAATTGGTATTACACATGCACTTGTACAGCCTACCCTCCCAAGTTTAAATTGTAATACATAACTCCTATCTCTTCACAGGGAAACTATTTATGTGAGAAGTTATCACAGGGAAACTACTTATGTGAGAAGTTATATTTTTTCCTACTCTTTTTTCTTTTTTTTAATAAGTGTGGGGGAAGAGTTTCAGTTCTTAGATATTAGCTTTTTTAACTTGCTTGTTGAAATTATGAAGTTCCAAAGTTAATGTTACCCTCAAGGAATTTCCTTGACAAACAAACAGGTCTTGTCTTGTTCTTCCAAGGTGGGAAACATATAAAGGAAGGAGGTCATTCAGCCCACACCTCTTCCCTCACCCCCCCCCACCATCTCACCACTCTACTCTGGAATGTGGGACATATGGGGCCTGGGGAACTCAAAGCCCAGTTGTATCTCTTCCAAGACTTCACTTTGCCTGTTCAGCAACTATCTGGATTTAGCTAGTGTCCCAGCACAGTGATGCCATCAGAGTCTGTGGAGGGTAATTACTCTATCTTTGAAATTAGTCAGTGTGCTTTCCCCAAACTGGAAGGGTCAAAGGCTTTACTCATTCACCTGTACCAATAGACACTTCTGATGGTTAATTTTATGTGTCACCTTGGCTTAGCCATGGCACCTAGATATTTGGCCAAACATTATTCTAGATGTTTCTACGAGGGTATTTTTTAGATGAGATCAACATTTCAGTCTGGAAACATTGAGTAAAGCAGATTACCCTCCGTAATGTGGGCAGGCCTCATCTAATCAGCTGAAGCCTTAGAAAAAAAACTGACTTTCCCCAAGAGGAGGGAACTCTGCCAGCAGACTGCCTTCAGAACAGATTGCAACTCTACCTGGGTATCCTGCAGACTTGATTTGCCAGCCTCCTCAACTCCACCATTATGTGAGTCAATTCCTTAAGACCAGCAATAACTCCCTCATCCCTCCCCCCTTCTCTATTTATATATACTTACATCCAATTGGTTCTGTTTCCCTGGAGAACCCTGGCTAATACAGTATTGAACATACTTTAAAAATCATTTTTAAAACTTGATTAGAAGCCTATTTATGGGAGATAGTGATTTATATTTTCTCCGACACATTGGCAATACTGCACTTTTCAGGCTTTGGTTTTACATGAGGCTGATATGAAATATTCAGTCACAGACCTCTAAGGTGATTTATTCTCTGCAACTTGACTTTCTAAATCCATAGTCTTATTTTGTTGTTTTTATGTTTAAAATCCTTTATTGCTTTCAAGAACATGTTTAAAATGATTAACATGGTCCATGGGTAGCGTGCTCATATGATTATCCAAATGGGGATGCTTTTGAGACTTAAGGGAAATGCTATTAATAGGATCATGGAATCAGTAACATTCTGCCAGTTCTGACTCTTAATTCACTTCCTATAGTTCTACATTCCCTTCCACTCACCTTGCTTGAGTGGCATGTTCCTTTCTACTTCAGGGCCTTTGCACATGCAGATCTGTCTGCCTGCAATACCACCCCCAGTTCCCACCAAAGTGTTCACATCACAACTCTATCTAGCTAATGCTTCCTCATTCTTTATATTTACCTCAAACATCACTCACTTAAGAAAGTCTCCCTGGTTCTGGGTGAGTTTGATATAGTCTCAAAACAGCACTTTCCTTTGCACTACTTACCATTTTATTATTCTACCTTTTTACGTGTATTTGGGTTATCACTTGATTCAAGTTTGTCTTCCAGTCCTGACTGTTAGTTCCATCAAGGAAGGGATTGTATCTGTTGTTCCAATGCCTATGTGCTTGGCATATAGTAAAATTCCCCCAAATATCTATTGAGTAAAGAAATGAGTGAATCCTAATCACTTGAACCTGTTATAAGTGAAGTATTATTTTCATTAGTTAGTACTTGAGGAAATGAAGGTTGATATAATGTGCCCTCAGTCACACTGATATCCATCGCTTGGTCAGTTGACTCAGAGCCCATGTACTTTCCATTACATCAATCTGCTTTTCTCCACAGCAAGCAAAAACCAAAGGCAACATTCTCATCTGTGGACTTCTCTTATTGCCTTATCTCTAAAAGCATAGTCAATCTTGTCACCATGAAGAGAAAAATGAGAAAGCTATCTTTGTACTTTAGATTGGAACCAATCTTACAGTAATTGTCTGTAAATCATGGTACCTTTTACCTCCAAATAATCAAGTATCAGAGGGAAGCACATCACTCAAAGGTGAGAATTAGTGTGCACAGAATTTTCTCTAGCCTCAGATTTTAGAGTGTAAAATGTTTGATTGCATGAATGGGAGAATCAAACAAAACATATGACACCTTCACATTTCATCAAAAATGGAGATTAAAATCTCATATCTCTTATCTGTATGCTCCTCAAAGGTGTTTTAGATATAATTATAAAGAATCAAAGCAATTGATTTGTAATTAATTCCTAAATAGCAGTACTAAATCCTGTCCTGGTTGTCAGGTAGATAGTTTCATTTCATTTTAGAAACACAACAGCTTAAGGATTGTGCAACCTTCATTGGATATCATGTAATGAGCAGACAGCTCAGACAGGGAAACTTGAAAAAAATCTAATCAAAACATTCTTATAGCCCTGTCTCCTGAATTTCAGACCCACAGGGCAGATTCACAGCCAGGTCTGAAAGACTTGACAAAATAGGGCTAGATTGGAAGTGCTGACACAAGCTCAGCAGAGAGAATAGTCTCACTATATTGCTGCAACAATCTGAGAAAAAAATGAATAATTTTTTGTGTGTGTGTTAATCTTCAAATTGCTTCTATGTGACTTAAGAATATTCCGCTGAAACCAAAATAAGCTGGCTATGTAAATCGTGTGTACATTCCTGGTGAATAGGGCCTTTGATCACATTCCTACCAATTATGCTGTTCTCAAAAAGATCTGAACTAAGTCTTAACATGTTAAGAATGCTCGGGGGGGGGAACTAATAGTGGAGAATTTTGCTTCTCTGTTATAAAAATAGAAGAAGGAAGGGCTTATGGGAATAGCAAGTCAAGAATTCTTCCAGGCAACTTCTACTGAGGTAAAGTAACTGATATACAAGTTATTATTAGATGAACTTAGGGTTGACTTGATAGCACAGAACTTAAGGCACTTTAGGAAAAACCATTTTAGTAGTACCTGTCCTTCCACAGGACTTTTTTTTCTTCCTCATGACATTTATCTTACCCTGGGCTGAATAAATAAACATTTGTGTTTTTGCTTTACTTTTTTGTATCAGCCCTCCCACCCCAAGCTCCTTAGATTTCAGTTGCCAGAGGGCAGGAAATATGTTTTATTACTCTTTTAATCCCACACAGCGCTCAGTAAACTGCAGTGAACACAGCAAATGCAAGATACACCTTAACTGACTTCAATACTATTTAGTAACTGGCAACCCATACAATGTGGCATATAGGTGGAGGAGATATGTTCTGGTGAATAAAATAATGACAACCCTTGAAATTCTGAGAGCCACCTGGGCCTAAGATTCATCGTGTGTTTTATTATTCGTCTTGAATACTGATGCTCTTAGCCTAGACCACATCACCTACCAAACCAAACTGGCAGTCTTCCCTTTACGGGAGTACTTGGGAGGCAGTTCACAGTGCGATCATCCTCACACAGGTTCTGCAGTTGGGCAAACTTTGATTTAAATCTCAGTTTCACCAGTTACTGGCAGTGTGACTGATTTCTTAATCTCTTTAAGGAAAATAGTCTAGACAAATTCCAGAGGTGAGTGTCTATGGCAGATGGGTATTTTATGTGCTCCTGGCACTGGAGTAGGTGAGCTGGGTTCATTTAAAGGCTCCAGAATGGGACCATTTGGGAGTCATAACACCTCTCTTGGGCAGAACAGGAACTTGGGGAAGAGAGGAACTTGGAGTTTTGTCTAGGACTTTGGCATTAGCTGTTATCCTAATTTTATCTGAGAAAGTAGGATAAAGACCAGCAATCAGCCCTTATGGCCTAATCTGCAAACTGCTTCTTACCCATTGAAGGTGTATTGGTGATCTTGCACATATACCCTATGTAATCCTGAAATTCTACTATTGAGATTGCTGCTGGGAATCCCAATGCCATCCCCACATTCAGGAACTGTGAAAGATCTGTGGAAACCCCCAATGTTGCTTCCTCCATGCTGCCCCGTGATAGGAAATTATCATGCTATATCCTCTCAGGCTTTTTAGGATTTGGGGAAATGGAATGAACTGACATTTCTGAAAAGTCCATGTGACTCACTGTAAAAGTTTGAGGCTTCTGATTAGGCATCAGCACCTCACAGCTTAAGCTCTACCTTGTGCAGTTTATAATTCTATGTATGTATTTATACAGCTGGTAATGTGTCACTAATGGCACATAAATATGGTGGCTACTTCTGCAGAGATATTGTCTCCAGTTTACAGACTGTTAGGAGACCTTGCAGTGAAGTTTCTTGCCCAGGGCTATGAAATGGGTATACAGTAGAGGCAGAAGTCTCAGAATTTTAGATTCAAGGGTTTGATGTCCCTGAAAAGTCTTTTCGGAATTGGGAAGTGAGGAAGCTAGAACAATAGCAGTCTTCCTCTTTTGCCTCTCTCTGAAATGGGTTACATCATCTGACTCTTTGAAAGTAAGTTAACTTTTTAAAAAATTAGTGGGGATTTTTATTACAAAGGATGCAGCGTTTTAACAACACTGCATGAGTTGGTGAATCATTTCAGTGATTACTTACATAACAGGTATTTCCCTCAGGCCATACCAGTCATGGGATAGAGCTGGGCTGTCCTACTGTAGCAAAT
Organism: Cephalopachus bancanus; assembly: GCA_027257055.1. Taxonomy (NCBI): domain Eukaryota; kingdom Metazoa; phylum Chordata; class Mammalia; order Primates; family Tarsiidae; genus Cephalopachus; species Cephalopachus bancanus. The sequence continues at coordinate 257,283 of JAPVLO010000300.1, read as the reverse complement.
TGATTTTTCTGCTCCCCTTGCCCGTGACCTGTGGGAACTTCTATCTCAATCCAGTCCTTTCCTCTGCTATGACAGGGGAGGGGAATCCCTGAGGGGTGGATGTCTCAGGAACTGCAGTCTTTCTCACACACTTCATCTCTGTTTCTGGCAACACCAGTGTTTCCTGACCCAACCATGGGTCCCAGAACCATCTTCCAGTCTTGCCTGCTCTGTCTCTGATGCCTGAATTTGCCACGTGCCAAACACAGAATGCTTTTTCCTTCTTTCTTTCCAGTGAGTGTGGCCATTTCTCTACGAGAGAAGACAAGGAAGCTGTTTGACACTGCACCCGGGATCTTTCTTGGATGATACTTCTCCTCTTGTGGCAGCTTGTGGCAGCCACTCCCATCTTGTTCTCCTCTTGAGGGAGTGTGGCCCCAAACCATCCTGGTTTGTCCTCCTTTCTTCCCTTCATGACAGTCTATGGATCTCCTCCTCCAGCTATTTCTTCCTACTTCCATCAGTAGATTCCTTCTGAAATAGAACCAGAAAAAACATTTTGGTTGGGGGGGTGTAGGAGGACAGAGGGGTGCTGGGTGTTTTGACAGTTGCCTAAAAGGGGAGGAATCCAGGATATCAGGAATAAGGAAATTATTTAGATCCATTTGAAACCTTAACTCTGGTTCTTTGCGAGGCTTTTGTTTTGTTTTTAAATTAATAGGTTTTACTTTTTAGAAAAAGTTCAGGTTTACAGAAAATTGAGCAGACTGTACAGATATTTCCTGTCTACGCCCTCTCCTCCATACTTTACGAAGTTTTTAAGTACTCAGTTTTGTAGCTCATGAACTATAGGAAGAAGAAATGTCATCTCACAAATAAGTGCAATATCTCTAACCTGGAGAACCACTGAGACATGCTGGGAAATTAATAAAATCAGCATTCTAAGTAGATAATGTGTCATCCTGGTCCACAGGTTATTTATAAAGACAAATAAGTAGACATTCTAATTACAGAGCACTTTTAGTCACTCAGATAAGAGGCACAAATAGTGAAGAACGTTTATTTAATAGTTTGACATAATTTTTTTCTTAAACAACATCTAATATAATTGAGTAGTATTCTAACAATAGCTAGAATTTTCTAATTGCCTAGCCCCTTTTCTAGTTGCTTCTGTTCTGGGTTCTAGTCTAGACCATTTGTTCAGAACCACAAATTGATTATTTTTTCTTTTTTAAAATTTTTGAGTTGGAGTCTCACACTTGTCGCCTGTGCTGGAGTGCAGTGGCACACTCACAGCCACCACCACCTCGACCTGCTGAGCTCAGGCGATCCTTCCTCCTCAGCCTTCCAAGTAACTGGAACTACAGACGCACGCCACCACGCCCGGCTAGTTTTTGTGATTTATTGTAGAGACAAAGTCTTGCCATGTTGCCCGGGCTGGTCTTGAACTTACGGGCTCAGGCAATCGACTTGCCTTGACATCCCAGAGTGCTGCGATTACAGACTGAGCCACTGAGCCCACCCCAGAAATTGATTCTTAAAAGCTAACTTGTGGTTGCAGCATGAGAGCTGAGTGGGAACTCTATTAACTGTGTGTGGTTTCATCTTTCTGTAGCTAAATCCTTAATGCCTTCAAAGGGTCAGGGAGTTAGAAGTTCTTTCTAATCATCTAGTAATGGTTGAAAAAGCTTGTTGAAAAGGTTGTAAATATTTGTTGATTGATTGTCAACAGAGAAAGAAGCTTTTACTCCTCCATAGTGTCTGGGAGAAGGGGAAGGGAGGAAGCTTTTACACACCCATTTCAATTCTTTTTTTTTTCTCATACTTTGAGACCTGGGACATATATTTCAAGAACAGACCTTTTCTCTTATCTTCAAAATAGAAAAATTAGAATAAAACAGTTTTCTCTTTAAGTTTCACTCTGTAACACAGGGAAATGTACAAAATTCAGTTACCAAGTTGGACAAGGCTAAGCATAGCTCTTCATGAATAAGAACTAACTTTTATTTTCAATCCACTGAAGGGAGTAGGTGGAGTAGGCAGCTGCCGATGTCGTGAGATTTGAACATTTCCAAAAGACTTGCTTGCACAAAAATATCTTTCCCTTGGGTCTATCATAGATACTGAAAGGCAGCCAGCCATTAGAATTGCTCTTCTGGATAAAGATATTGTTTTCTATTTGGTGCCATTAAAATGCACATCTATTCCTTGAGAAAGGTAAATGTTAATACATTAGAAAAAGCTAAAGAGAGAGAGAGAGAGAGAGAGAGAGTGTGTGTGTGTGTAAGCTTTTTATTTTGAGATAATTGTAGAGTCACAAGCAATTGGCGGGAATAATACAGAGACATCCTGTACACCTTTCACCTAGTTTCCTCATCTTGTGTAATCATAGTACAATATCACAACCAGGAAGCTGACATTGATACAGTCTGTAGACCTTATTCAGATTTCCCCAATTTTGCATGTACTTATTAACATGTATATATGTGTGTGTGTGTATTTTGTTCTATGCAATTTTTATTACATAAGTAGATTGGAATGGCCATCACCATAGTCAAAATACAAAATATGCAAGATTCAAAATCCATCACAGGGATCCCTCATGCTACCCTTTTTATAGCTCCCTGGCTATCCACCACTTCAACCCATGGCAACCACTAATCTGTTCCCAGCTCTATAATTTTGTCATTTTAAAAATGTTACAGGCATGAAATCAACAGTATGTAATCGTTCGAAATTGCCTTTTTTTTTTTTCACCCAGCACGACTCTCTTGAGATCCATCCAAAAAGTTATGTGAATCAAAAGTTTGTTCTTTTTATTACTGAGTAGTCTTCCATGGTATGGATAAATCGCAACTTATTTAACCATTCATCCATTGAAGGGCATTTTGATTGTTTCTAATTTTTTGCTATTTCAAATTTCCTGTTTCTTTTCTTTATTTCTCAGTCTTCAATTTCTTTTTTTCTGCATATTACTTGAACAATTTTAAGGATTACAACTTGATTTATTATGCTGTTTTTGAGTATATTGCTTTGTATAGTTTTCTTAATATTTGCTCTTGGTATTGCAATATGCATATACTTATCAGTCTACTGGTATTGATGTTTTGCCACTTCTAGGGAACTGTAGAAACCTTACTATCATTTAGGTCCTTTTATTCTTCCCACTTAAAAAAATATAATTGTTGGCCAGGCATGGTGGCTCAAGCGTGTAATCTCAGCACTTTGGGAGGCCGAGGTGAGAGGATTGCCTGAGCCCACAGGTTCAAGAACAGCCTGAGCAACTTGGCGAGACCTCATCTCTACAGTAAATCAAAAAATTAGCTGGGCGTGGTAGTGCACACTTGTAGTTCTGGCTACTTAGAAGGCTGAGGCGGAAGGATTGCCTGAGCCCAGCAGGTCGATGACAGGGAGGCTGTGAGCATGCCACTGCACTCCAGCCTGGATAATGGAGTGAGACTCTGACTCAAAAAAAAAAAGAAAGAAATTATATATGTGTGTGTGTGTGTGTGTGTGTGTGTGTGTGTGTGTGTGTACGTATATATATATATGTATATACGTACACACACACACACATATATAATTGTCTTAAGTATTTCCTCTTATACACAACATTGGGTACCACATCAGATGGTGTTACAATATTTACTTCAATGATCAAATACAATTTTAAAAACTCATGAGAGGGAGAGTCTATTGTATTTATCTTTATTTTTATCCATTTTGATCCTTTTCTAGGTAAGGTGAGTTTTTAAATACTAATAACAGGGACTATTTCTTTGTTAATTTTATATATTGTTAAGATCCATGATCATCCAAGTGGCAGAATATTTCACATAAAATCCTTATTGTAAAAGAGAGGACTGTGCTCTTGAAAAGGCAGCAATTTGATCAGAAAGACTCAGGAAAATTTGACTGTATAGAGCATTCCTGGAGAGGGTAGGTTTTGCCTATTATTTTGCTATCTTTTTCAGAGTTAGATAGCACTGTTCGTGACCATTTAAAGTTGTCTGTTGTTATGAAGTTATGTCTTCAGAACTTGTTATGTTTTCATAATGTAACAACAAGTTGTGTTGTTCATAGTTATGAAGTTATGTCCTTGTTTGTTGTTGAATTCTCGAATATATTCTACAATCACAGATTTCTCTTCCCCCTGTATTTCACACCAGTAACACAGATGGAAATATAGTGAGAGGACTGATTAAACAAAGCTACCACTGGAAAGCAAGAATTTCTGGTGTTGCAGGGATAGAATTTGAATTTTGAACCTCATACCTCACTGGTCAGTTCAGCTCTGTTCTACTGGGTTCTTTTAAACTCTTGACCCTCCAAATTTATACACAAAGGAGCTTTCAGTGGCCAAATACATACTGGCAAACGTTATATAGCCTCCATAGAAAGGCTCCAAGAGGCCGGACGCAGTAGCTCAAACCTGTAATCCCAGCACTTTGGGAGGCCAAGGCAAGTGAATTAACTGAGCCCATGGGTTCGAGACCCACCTGGGCAACTTGGCAAGACCTCATCTGTACAATAAACCAAAAAAGAAAAAAAAAAAAAAAGATTAACTGGGCATGGTAGCACGCACCTATAATTCTGGCCACTTGGAAGGCTGAGGTGGAAGGATTGCCGGAGCCCAGTAGGGCAAGGCTGCGGTGACCAGAGCGTGTCACTGCACTCCAGTCTGGATGACAGAGTGAGACTCAAAAAAAAAAAAAAAAAAGGCCCCAAGAAGTCCTGTAGTGAAGAAACTATTTCACTTATTTAACTCCGTGGTTGCTTTCCCTCTTCTCTAGACCTCTCTTTTAGCTTTTTATTTGGAAATAACATCAAACTTACAGAAAAGTTGCAATAATAAGAATATTATAAAGATCATCCACATACCCTTTACCCAGATTCACTATTGTTAATATTTCATCCTATCTGTTCTATGTAGACAATACTTTTTCCTGAACTATTTGAAAGTAAGTTGCATATATCATGATACCTTATTTTTAAATACTTCGGTGTATATTTCCTAAGAATAGAGATCTCTCCCATAACTACAGTAGACATGATCAACTTCAGAAAATTTATCACGAATTTACTACTTTTATCTAATTTAACACTTGTATTCACATTTTATCAATTGACTAGATAGATAGATGATAGATAGATAGACAGCATTCTTTCTCCTCCACTACAGAGTCCATCAAATTGTCATAATTTTGTAGTCTCTTTTCATATAGAACATTTCTATAGCTGTGTCCATTTGGGTCCTATGAAGCAGATATCAAGCCAGAATTAAAATTTAAAAAGAATATTAGGAGAAATGTCTGTGAGTGACAGAGGGGAAAGAGTAGAAGTTGGCATAGACAACCTTTGACCAAGATGCAGGACAGATACCTGTGGAGGGACAGAGGGAGAAAAGAAGATGGAGTGGGAAGCAGCTGAGACTAGAGCAGGCATGCGACAGTCTCAGCCAGGCCCACTGGGAACCCCAAAGCAGAAGTTTCTTTCTTGGAAGAGTCCCACATTGGGCAGGGATGACCCAGCTGTAGTTCTCTCTCCACATTCAGTCATTGATTGAGAGCGACCTGGTAGAGTGACATGTCAGCACAAATGCTGTGACCAATTCAAACATGTGGCAGCCAGAGGTTGTGGGCCAAGTACATTCCTTGCAGCGGGTTCTTTTTTGACAGGAGATGTGATGAGCATATCCCTCTGATGACTTTTCTTTGAGGTTTATGGCATTCACATTTTTTAAGATGACATTTCTGTAGTCCCCTCTCTCCTTCAATTTTAATGACCTTTCTTCATTTGGATTTGTCTGCGGTTTAACCCAGTGTTTTTCAAACACTTTTTTCCACTGACCCTTTTACTGATAATTATCTGTCAGCGTCCCTTTGAACTTGTACTCTGTAGAGCACAATTTGGAAACTGTACACATGGTGATGTTGCTGCTGGAAATGATATTTGGTTATATATTATTTCTCAGTGTGTCTGTGAGAGTGTTTCTGGATGAGATTATCATCTGAATTAGTGGATTGAGTAAAGCAGATTCCCCACCTAATGTAAGTGGGCCTCATCCAATATGTTGAAGGCCTGGATAGAAAAAGAGACTGACCTTTCCTTAAGAGTTAATTCTCAGCTGGGCTCGGTGGCTCAGCCTGTAATCCCGCGCCTTTGGGAGGCTGAGGTGAGTGGATTGCCTGAGCCCACGGGTTCGAGACCCGCCTGGGCAGCGAGACCTCATCTCTACAATAAATAAAAAAATTAGCCGGGCGTGGTAGCGCACGTCTGTAGTTCCAGCTACGTGGAAGGCTGAGGCGGAAGGATCGCCGGAGCCCAGCAGGACGAGGCTGTGGCCGGGAGCGGCCACTGCACTCCAGTCTGGGTGACAGAGTGAGACTCCAACTCAAAAAAAAAAAAAAAAAAGAGATAATTCTCTCTGACTCTCTGTCTTTACGTTGGGGCATTGGTCTTCTCCTGCCTTGAACTCAGACTTGAACTTACACTATTGACTCTCTTGATTTTCAGATCTTTGGGCGCAGACTGAAATGAGACCATTGACTCTCCTGGGTTTCCAGTTTACTGACTACACATCTGGGAATACTCAGGTTCTGTAATCACATAAGCCAATTCCTTACAGTAAATCTTTCTCCCTTTATAGATATAGATCCTATTGGTTCTGTTTTTCTGGAGAACTCAAACTAATACATTCCCTTAGCTGTACACTCATCAGTAAACTATGAGCATGACAGCATCTTAAATAGAATATAATTTGAGCTAAGTAAAGGGTCAGCACTCAGACAGGGAAATCAACCTGGGAGCCAGCTCTGTAGTGTCAACAAGGATAAGACACCTTTGGGAAAGCAAAAGAAGCTCCAACCAAATGCCAGCTATGAAAACTAGTAACCTATTGCTCAAATAATAACTAATTATTTGTCAGTCATAGAAGTTCTGCTCTTTCTGTCACCCTGAATATGTAATTGACCATTTGCTAGAGAGGGGTGCTTGGATTCATACTCACAATGCCCATATTTTTTCATACCTCTCTTTCTCAATTTATAAAACAAATGATCTCTAGATTTCCTGTTGTCTATTTACAGACTTAAGAGTAAGATACCACTTACATGTAACTTGATGCTATCGCATTAGAACATTAAAGTCATTGTGGCAGATTATCTTTTCCAAAAACGGTGAAAGCATTATTTTTACTTCTACATGCTCTTTCTGAACCAGGCTACTTTGCATTAAGAGTTGAGGTTTATTTCCCCTCTCCTTGTACTTGGGTGGGCTCATGACTTCTCCAACTGTCAGAGTATAACAGAAGTGATGCTGTGTGACTTCTGAAGCTAGGTCATGGAAAGGATACAGCTTCCCCCTGGCTATATCTTTTAGAATAATTTTATATTCTTTTGGAATGCAGCCACCAAATTGTGAAGAAGCCCGGGTCACATGGAGAGGCCTTGTATAGATGTTCCAGTCAACAACTCCTATTACATTCCCAGCCGACAGCTAGCATTAATTGTGAGTGAATAAGCCTTCAGAGGATTCCAGCCTCTAACTTTCCATTTTTTCAGAATCAGACATCTTGGAGCAGATACAAACCATTTCCTCTGTGCACTGTCCAAATTTATGACCTACAGATCCATGAGCATAATAAATGGTTGTTTTATACTCCTAAGGTTTCCAGTAATTTTCAGTGTAAGCAGAGTAACTAAAAAAACAGAAACACAAGCTATTGGCTATATTCAATACTTTATCAGTTTATTAATCCAATAGATAGGTGTTGTGGGAAAACTGTGCTCAAAGTACTCTAGACTTGAGTTCACAACAAAAACAACCCAAACCAAAAACACATTCTTTGTCCTTGAAGAAGTCCAGTCATCTAGTAAAGGAAACCAAATATTTAAGTGTAAAAAGATGGCTAGCAATACATGGTAAGTGATAAATTAAATAATAAACAAGTACTGCAAGAGAGTTGAATGGAGGGAGAGGTCACCTTGGGTACAACAGAGACTGGACTTCATTATGTGACAGCACAGCATCCCAGCACACAGTAAATACTTGGGGTCTGTTTGTTAATTTTATTGGAGAGGAAGACAAATTGGCAATTAAAGGAAGGGTGTCAAGTACTTGGAGAGGAAAGACGAAGGTATTTCAAAATTAGATTAGAAAACAAAGTTGGGTCTGAAATATTGGAATGTGGTTAATAACAGTAATGCTACATATTCACTCCTTTTGTGTATAGCCACATATTTTACAAAGCACTTTCACAGACATCATCACATATAATCTTCACAATGACCCTGTAAGGTAGGTTATCTTATCTCTATTTATGGATGAGGAATTAGCACCTTGAAAAAAAAAAAAAAAAAGAGGTAGATGTTAACCTCAAAGAACTTTTAGCTGGTAGAATGTGAGAGGGAAATTCTCTCTTTCTAAAAAGATGGAGCATTGCTGATATACACCAATAGTTTAGCAAGAAACTGGGAATATGACCTTGAACTAGCCACTTAAGCCCTCTGGGTTTGAGTTTCTTCACATGTAAAACATTGAGATTGTTGGATGATCTTCAAGATCCTTTCCAGACAGAATTTTATGATTCTGTAAGCCCAGAACTAAGATGTAAAATGAGGAATTCCCTTTAAAACATTTTGGGCATAATTTAACTTTTGTCTTCTTCACCTTTGCAAGCAAGTCTGTTCTATCCTCTATGAACAAAGGCTGGTTACTGAGAAGAACGGCGCTTGGAGTATTTCAAAACACATCTACCAGGTCTACTATCAAGCTCTGGTGCTTTCAGAAGTACCACCAATATTTGGTAGATCACTGTAAAGCTTCAGTTTCAAAGTTACTTAGGAAAAACTGCTCTATGTAGTGAGGTGATTTCCCATAATTGCTGTCCTAGGTTCTCCTCTGCTAAGTACATAGCCATTTTTCCTTGATGCTGTTTGGTGTTTCTACTAGGTGAGATTGCTCTAAGAATAAGTTTCAGTGATTTGTTATCAAATGGCAGAAGGTTCTAATTGTATAAAACTGAGCACTAAAAAAAAAACTGTGGCAATTTGGACTTGCATAAAGGAAGAGAAATCATGATGTTAATTGCGCTCTTCTACTTTCTTTCTGTGTTAATTGCCACTGATAACTGCCACTCCTAGGGAATCATAGAATATGAGGATGTTAGGTAGGTTGCCTTCTCTGCCTATATTAAACCATTTGTAATAAATGAATATGCAAGAAGTGGTAGGAAAATAAATTTATGGCCTTAATTTTATTGCTTGGATTGAGTTTATGTGTTCCAAAACTGTTCTTTAATTGCTATGTCCTTGCCTGGTATTGAAAGCCTGGGCAGTTATAAATTGTTACATAACTTTCTTTTTTTTTGTTGTTTTTTGAGTTGGAGTCTCACTCTGTTGCCCAGACTGGAGTGCAGTGACTGCTCCCGGCCACTGCAGCCTCTACCTGCTGGGCTCTGGCGATCCTTCCGCCTCAGCCTTCCAAGTAGCTGGAACTACAGGCACGTGCTACCACACCCGGCTCATTTTTTGATTTATTGTAGAGATGAGGTCTCGCCAAGTTGCCCAGGCGGGTCTCGAACCCACGGGCTCAGGCAATCCACTCACCTCGGCCTCCCAAAGCAAGGGATTACAGGCTGAGCCTCCGAGCCCAGCCTGTTACATAACATTTAATGATAGGTAAACTCTTATTTCCAGAAGTTGACTTATCATTTATATTCTCTTGCATTTATACTTAGGGAATATTAAGTAACTTGGCACCAATACATTTCCTGGCAATTTTCAATTGCTATGAAATAATATATTAGCACAAAGCTTCAAACAAGCCACACTGAGCAAAAGATTGATAGATGCTTCCTAAAGCTGATGGAACTTGATTTCACATTTGTCTTCTTAGTGATTCAGTCCTTCCTTTATAGGTCTCATTTCACACAGACAACCTTTGAGGGATAGTATTTTGCCCCCAATAAAAGAAAATTTAGCTTTAAGTATAATCATTTCAGAATGATCCTCTGAATGAAATGAATATCAATTGTTACTCAACAAAAAAATAAATGATTGGCCCAAATTTACCTATCCCACCTTATTTCCAAATATTCTAAAGATTTGTTTCTGGTTCTTCCAGCCCACCATGAGTATTCCAAATCTCTTTGCCTTAAATAATCACATACTAGTTGTAAAAACATTCAAAATGACTGATATTATGATTAACATGATTATCATTATTTGATGATGCCCAATCTGTCTCAAACCACAATTTCTTCCATGGTGGTGAGTTTCTGATCTCTATTAGTATGTACTTATAGAAAGTAATTTTTTTTTTTTTTTTTTTTGAGTTGGAGTCTCACTCTGTCGCCCAGACTGGAGTGCAGTGGCCGCTCCTGGCCACCGCAGCCTTGACCTGCTGGGTTCTGGTGATCCTTCCGCCTCAGCCTTCTGAGTAGCCGGAATTACAAGCATGCACTACCACGCCCGGCTGATTTTTTGATTTATTGTAGAGATGAGGTCTCGCTGATTTTTAAGGGTGAAGTAAGTATGTGCTGAAAAGTTTGAAACTGGCAACTGTGTTAATCTTAAACAGGCTTCGGTTCCAGAAGCACATTTGCAGATCACAAACACAGAGTTAGTAATATTCTTAAAATGCTTTTTGGAGAAGGAAACAATCCCATTGACCATTACTGACTAGAAATGGTGACATCTCACAAGTTTCCTAAACTTGGAATTTATGGAGCTCCCCTAAGGTAGAGTATCTTTTCAAAGTTGCTTTTATTTATCATCATCACTGTTTTCTTTATTATGGTCATTTCCAAAAATTTAAATAGAAAAATGCTACACATATTCCGAAGTAAGACGGCTTATACAAACCTGCATAGAAGTGCAGGAAGTAGCCGGGCTTGGTGGCTCAGCCTGCAATCCCGCGCCTTTGGGAGGCTGAGGTGAGTGGATTGCCTGAGCCCGCGGGTTCGAGACCCGCCTGGGCAGCGAGACCTCATCTCTACAATAAATAAAAAATCAGCTGGGCGTGGTAGCGCATGCCTGTAGTTCCAGCTACTTGGAAGGCTGAGGTGGAAGGATCGCCAGAGCCCAGCAGGTCGAGGCTGCGGTGGCCGGGAGTGGCCACTGCACTCCAGTCTGAGCGACAGAGTGAGACTCCAACTCGAAAAAAAAAAAAAGAAAAAAAAAAGAAGTGCAGGAAGTTGCACTTAATCTACACAAATGTGTTCCAACTCCTGCCACTGAATAGGGCCATTGTTTTCCATCTGGCCTGCACATCATAATCACCTGTGAGGTTTAAAAAATATTATAGATTTCTAGGCTCTATCCTGGAGATTCTCACTCAGTACTTCTGAGGTAGGGGTTCAAGTTTCTGTGGTTTTGAAAGGTGCCACAGATGGTTCTGCTGCACAGGGATCACTGAATCTTGAGTGTAGGAAAGCAATATCAAGAATCTTAATTTCCTGTCTATTATAAAATTTGTAAAAGGCAGGACCGACAAGTTAGACTTTGGAATAAAGTAGACTTGAGAGAAAGTGCAGGCTCTACCACTTACTGTGTGAATTTGCCTTTTTAAAGCCTCATGGTTTTCATCTGAAGAATGGGCATATAGCTTCCTAATGAAATATTGTGAAGATTAAATGAGATAATGTACATTATTCCATGTTTCCACAGTGCCTTAGTAAACACATAATATAGAATAGTTACAATTTTATTTATCTTTGGGTATATACAATCTTGAAAAACTTGTACCTGAGAGATTAAATAGGAAGTACCATTCTATGTACCTCTGCCAGGTAGGACTACCTATGCTAGGAGGACAGGAAGATTAATGAGAAATGGCAAATTGTAAGACCTGGCTGTTGACATCAAATCATGTGGAAATCAATGGTTAGTCACTTTTCTTACAGAAGGAAATGGAAAAATGGAATTAGCCTTCTTCACTATGAAGGGAGATGCCTAAGAAGGATGGTTCTCTGAAAAAACAGATACAATAATGGCTGCTGGTTATTGACCAACCTCAACAGGAAAGGTTACTGATCTCTTCTTACTCTCTTGGATTGCTTATACCCCTCTTTGGCACACATTATTTAAATCTCAAATCAAATATTATTTTTGACAAGGGTCTTCTCTGACAACTCCCATACTCCATCAATATTTGAAGCACTTAATTATACTTTCTCACTCTATTATTTTTTATAGGAGCACAATGATATATAGAAATTTGAAAAAATATTTTCTTAATATATTGCCTTCCCCTTCTTCTACCATTGGATTTTGAGTTCTTTGATGGAAGCGAACACATCTGCTTAATTCATTCTTGTAAAGCTGGCAACCATAACAGTGCATGTGGCAGGAACCTAGTAAACAGTTGGTAAAGGAATGGAAACCAGAATACTTGTTTTTGATGGATATTCATTAGGGTGGGAAATGGCAGAATCCTGTGCCTGTCTGTGGAAAATTCTATCAACAGTGAGATAATGCAGAGTGAGAACAACCTCAGTTATTGAATTTTGACCAGTGATTCTCAAATAGGGCCTGTTCAGGAGAATCACTTGTACTTTTTGTTGAAAGAACAAATACCTGTGCCTCATCTCCAAAAGATTTGGCTTCAGTAGTGTGAGGTCAAAACCAGGAATAAGTTTCCCAGCTGAGTCTAGTGCTCTTGCCCACAGTCCAATGTTTAGAAACCACTGCTTTAGACATTGCCTGAAATGACTCTCAGAAGCTCTATCAAATTTGAAGCCTGTAGTCTCTTATAGCTCAGTTATTCTTTTTGTTCTGTGATGAAATTGTGAAGGTGAGGCTGAAAGTTTTCTTGGGAGGAGGGATTATATTGCTTTACCCAACTCTGGAGGGATTATGTCCTTGATACCGTTCACTCTGTTTAGTGATGTGGTCGAATGAGCCTATGGTTTCTTAGAAATCAGTGTTGTAAAGTCTGATGATTATATTAAAAATACATCAATATAGATATTTCCTCAAAGACTTGGGAAACTTAACCATGTTGGCCATGGTAGGTGGCCATACTGATATCAGTGGCCGTATTGACACTGACAAAAGTCAGTGCTGGCCATAATTTTACATACCTGTATCTATCCCATAATCAACATGGAACATATTATATTAAATAAAATATTCATAGCATTTGCATTTATACTAAGAAAGTATACATTGATTATAAAACTTCAGTTATTCAGAGACCCCCCATCTAGCAAACTCAACTAGCCAAATAGAGCAAAGAAGGAAAAAAATAAGCAGAAAAAGAACTTCATATACCCAAAACAGGCATTGTAAAACCCATATCACTAAAGGTAAACTTTTCTTTTTCAAAGGAGAATGCATTTACTCAGAATCTATTTACTATAACTTTAAATATAATCTAACTGCTTTGGAGAACCACTGTGCCTATACAATATACACAGAACATCAAAATCATGACTGTATAACACTTCTTGGCCTAAAATAGTTCCTTTTTTTTTTTGAATTGGAGTCTCACTCCTTTGCCCAGGCTGGAATGCAGTGGCACGCACGCTCACAGCCACCCCAGCATCCATCTGCTGGGCTCCAGCGATCCTTCCACCTCAGCCTTCCAAGTAGCTGGAACTACAGGCGCGCGCTACCATGCCTGGCTGTTTTTTATTTTATTGTAGAGACAAGGTCTTGCCAAGTTGCTTGGGCTGGTCTTGAGCCTGTGGGCTCAGGCAATCCACTTGCCTTGGCCTCTCAAAGTGCTGGGATTACAGGCTGAGCCACTGAGCCCAGCCAGTTCTTTGTTTAAGTACCTATATTTTATATTCAATAGTTGCTGGATAACATTTACATGTGTTATATAATTTAATATTTATCACAATCAATGAGAAATCCAAGAAAGAGAATATTCCCCTTTTCCAGATTAGGAAACTGTGTGTAAGAGAAGTTAAAGAACTTGAGGAAGTCATTCTGATTTGTAACCTAATAATCTTACTGCTGCACTATAATTGCCTTGTAAAATATACAACAATTTTTGATAACTATAAAGATAATCTGAAATGATCAAGAAAAGTTTATGAAGCATACTTGGTTTAAAAGTATAGAATAATCTATTGTATCTTACAAACATTTCCACTCAAGCTTTTAATTTAATAATATCTCAATTAAAGTAGCCATATTTGAGTACCTGCAAGAGTAAGTAAATAATTACTGATGGTTATTGACCAACTTCAACAGGAGAGACCGCTGATCTCTTCTTACACTTTTGGACTGCCCATGTCCCTAATTAGTACCCTTTATTTAAATCTCCAGTAAGTTTCTTCTCCTTTACTTATGTGAAATCATTTATGTACAATCTTCCCTTAACAGTAATTCAGATGAAAAAGAAATACACACATAAACATGCACATTTTAAAAACTGGAATTTTTATCACTATGAGTCACCATCACTTCATATGTGAATGCTGTGTGGTGTGGGCCATTTATTATTTACGTGGTCTACAAACCATTCTTCCGTGCTCAAAAATGGCTCAGGAAAGGAAGGGAAGGAGACGGCAGCAGTCAATTAAAACTAGAGAGATTTTTTAGCAGATAGATAGCATATACCCAACTGGAAGGGAGCCAAGACACTGATACTAACCTCTTCTTCACAAAAAGTGGTGTAGGGATCTTGGCTTATGCTAAAGTTCTGTTTGGCAGTAACATACAGTGGTTCTGTTACAATAGTTTATGTACTCTATTCTTTTTTCAAATTCTTGTCTTTATCAGCTCAGTTCTCCAATCCTAGTATCAGATGTATGGCAGATATGAATCAGCAGAGAAGGAAATTCTATCTTCCTCCTGCCCCCCAATCAACAAGCGGACAGACTGTAACCCCTACAAAGATAAAAGGTGCTATTATTTTGCAATTGTTTCATTCTTGACCTTATTCACTGATGATGTTTTTTGCAGAGCTGTGCAGACATTGGCCCTTGCCTTTCCAGAATTTGATAATTTTTTCCCCAGGATAGTCTCAGGTATGTAAGCATCCGTGAACATTACATCTCTGATTCCATGTTGGTATTAAAGAAGTAATTCCAGATATTAATTTACTGTCTAATTTTTTAAAATTATATCACTCAAACTACTGCAGAGTTTTCTCTATTCTGAAACTAGGAACATTGATTTTTGAGTCATTACATTAAATTCTCCTTCATTCCCTTATCCATTAATTTGTTAATTAATTATGTGTAGTTTTAAAATAAGCTATTTGAAGCCGGGCTCGGTGGCTCAGCCTGTAATCCCGCGCCTTTGTTAGGCTGAGATGAGTGGATTGCCTGAGCCCACGGGTTCGAGACCCGCCTAGGCAGGTGAAACCTCATCTCTACAATAAATCAAAAAATTAGCCAGGCGTGGTAGTGCGTGCCTGTAGTTCCAGCTACTTGGAAGGCTGAGGCGGAACGTTCGCCGGAGCCCAGCAGGTCGAGGCTGCGGTGGCCGGAAGCAGCCATTGCACTCCAGTATGGGCAACAGTGAGACTCCAACTCAAAAAAAAAATTTAAAAATAAAATAAAATAAGCTATTTGATTTGACTCCTTTCAATGGTAGAGTCTAATCCCTTGCCACTTGAATATGCACTAGATTTAGGGACTCACTTTTAACATACAGAATATCATAAGAAGTCATGATTTGCGACTTTCAAGGCTGGGCTATAAAAAATATTACCACTTTTATTTGCTCTCTCTTGGATTGCCATTTTTGAGGGAAGTCAGCTGCCATGTTGTGAGGACACTTTAAATATCCTTGGGAGGCACCAGCCTGGGAAGGAGCCGAGGCCTCTGATTAATGCATGAGAGATCCATCATGAAAGTGTGTCCCCTAGCTCCACTCAAGCCTTCAGATGGCTGCCGCTCTGGCTGGTGTCTTGTCTGTAACCTCAAGAGAGATCTCCAGCCAGAACCACCCAGCTAAGCCACTTCTAAATTCCTGACCTTTAGAATCTAAGAGAAAAAAGACGTGATTATTGAAATTTAAGGCACTAACTTTTGGAGGGTTTTGTTAAGTAGCAATAATAGTTAGCTTGTCAAGACAAGATATTGCTTTTATTCATATATCAAATATTTCCTGAGCATTTACTGTGTGTCAAGTAGTCTGATAGGTGCTAAGTATACTAAAATGAACAGAGGAAACATAGTCCCTGCCATTAAAGAACATATATTCTTGTGATGAATGCATATATTAGGTAAATGATTATATAATTATTTAATTACAGTAAGTATGAGCTGTAATAGGGTTATTAGTGCTTATGACCCTCCACCCAAAGGTCAGTAACAATTTTCCTGAGGCGCTGAAATTTAAACTGAAACTTGAGGAGTGTATAGGAGTTAAATAAAGTGGAAGGTGGAGGTCAGGGAAGACATTTCCAAGCAGAGGGACATTGCATGTAAATGTCTTTATTCAATGGTCCCAACTGTTAGCAAAGAAATTTGTCTACTAGAAACTACTGGGAGATGGTGTATTTACTCACTCAATTTCTTCAAAGAAATATTATCTGAGAGTCTACCATGTGTCAGGCACTATGCAAGGCACTAGAGACAATGCAGCGAGCAAAACAGACATGTTTGTTCTTCTAAATCTTATATTTTGGTAGGAGAGGACAGTAAACAAAAATATATGAATACAATATGTAAAATGGAATCCTGGTTTCTGGTCCAGCATGTGATGAGGTTGGAAGTCATCTCTCTTATCCAGACCAAAAAAAAAAAGTTGAACAAACTGAAAATCAACAACTCTTTCTAGATCCAAAAACAATTTGCAATTGTTTCATTCTTGACAAAGGGCAAACTTTCCCCACCAAGTTAGCCAGAGAGGCAGGCAGATACAGAGAATCACAACTTACCAGAGAAGTCCAGTGGTAAAAAACTCTTTGGAAACTAGTATGGGGGTCAGAAGACCAAATCTGTTAGGTGCCAGATAGCTGGAGAGTCTGTGTCGATGAGTTTAAGAGTAGAAGTCCCCATACCTTCACAAGTTTTACTACCAAGAGCTCTATTAGGTTCTTAAAGTGATGATCAGAGAAAAATCCCCTTGAGCTTCTGGCAGAGGGAGAGGGAAATTAGCCAGTTTGAAATGTTACAAGAGCATTCTTTTCTTAACAAGGATTGCATTCAAGAGAAACTGTTTTACCAGAGTCTAACCTACAGTAGTATTACTAGAAACAAACTAACCTGATAGAAGGGAAAAACTCAACTCCAGCCCCGACTAACCTTCCTGTCTCTTCTATGGGGGGAGGACCAAAACAAACCACATCAAAGCAAACTGAGAAGCGCCCATGAAGGTCACAGGCCAGTGGCATACATTCACTATGAGAGTAAAGTTTAATCTTAGAACTATATAATGCTTCCTCTCCCTTCACACCTCACCACCACATCAATGGGGCTACTGTGTAATAACAATAGAAAAGAACTGTGTATCTCAGATACTTAATAAGTCTCTAGAGAATCTTAGAGACAACAGCAAAGACAAAAACAAGAACACCAGGGAAAAGTTTAAATTTTGCCACTACAGCTACAGCCAATAGTAAACACAGCCTAACTTCTAGCCTGATAAACAAAATATATAATATGGCAGACAGTGATAATTGCTGAGCAGGAAAAGGAGATGGGCATTGGGGGAGGAAGTGGGTTGCAATTTTAAATAGTATGGTCAGGGAAGGCCTCACTGAGCATGTGACATTTGTGCAAAGGTCTGAAGGAGGCAAGGGGGTGCATTATGGAGAAAGCTAGGGAAGATTGACAGGAATATCAAGTCCTGGACACCTAATGTAAAGCAGGTGGGAAGTAGGAGGAAAACCTAGAGAGTATGGTGTCCTGGAAGACAAATTAGCAAAGTATTTCCAGAAGGAGAAGAGTGAACAATCATGTTAAACATTATTGAGGAGTCAAATGAGAGAGTTGAACATTGGATTTGGCAGTGTGGACTCTATTGGTGGTGAGCAGTTTTGGAGCATGGAAGAGGCAAAAACCTTGATTAAAGAGGGTTCTAGAGAGAATGGGAGGACAGTTTTTAGAGACATGAGCGTAGACAACTCTTTAGAGGGTTTGCTGTGAAGAAGAATGGAAATATCAACTTGTAACTGGAAGGCAACATAGATAAGAGAAATAACATTGTGCTTGTATGCTGATGAAATGATGTCACCAAGAGGGGAAAATGATTGTATAGGAGAGGGGAAGGGAGGGAATTTCTGGAGCAATGTTCTTGAATATTTAAAAGGATTGGATTTTGTGCACAAGTGGAGAGTTCAGCCTTAGATAGGAACATGGAAAGTTCATCCCTGGTAACAGGAGAGAAGGCAGCATATATGGGTCCAGATGCTTGTGGGCGGGTGGAGGTGTTGGTGGGAACTTGTGGAAGTTCTCGTCTGATTGTTTCTATTTTCTCGGGGAAATAGCAATCAAGGTCAAGAGCTGAGAATGAATATTGGGGAGGAGGTGTTGGAAGTTTTAGGAGAGAGGAGAAAATATGGAATGGATGTCGAGGGGAATAAAATAGTAGAGGAACTAGGGAAATGTGCTACAGTTGTCAGGCAGTATGAAGAACATACTTCAAGTGAATAGTCATGAATGTCAAGAATTTATTTTATTTTATTTTTTTTGAGTTGGAGTCTCACTCTGTCGCCCAGACTGGAGTGCAGTGGCCGCTCCTGAATTTAAAGTAGACCAGTCCAGCATGGATGACTGTCTTCTTGTATCTCTATTTGGTTGCACAGGTTCGGGTTAAGAGTAACATTTCTGCTAGTGAGGTTAACATAGTTGCTTGTTCACATCTCACAACCAGCTACTAAAATAAATGATAAATAATGAATTTGTGTAAACTCTTTAAAAATAAAAATAAAATAGTTAGTTGGGCATGGTGCCACACACCTGTAGTCCTAGCCATTTGGGAGGCTGAGGCAGATGGATAGCCTGAGCACAGGAGGTCGAGGTTGTGGTGAGTCATGATTGTGCCACTGCACTTCAGCTTGGGTAGAAGAGTGAGACCCTGACTCAAAAAAAAAAGTAAAGAATATCTTCATAGAAATCTATCTTTTGTGTTTTGGTTATACCAGTGATGGCATTGCAATAAACAATTACCCACCCCCCCTGCCCCAATCACCTTTATCTTGGATAGTGAAGCAACAATGTGAACATACTTTGGTTCTCAATCTTTGACAATGCCATTGCCACTGCTGATGTCAGTGAGAGTATGATTATCTGGACTTACTCCCCCTTTGATTGCTGCAAGACAGATCTATTTCTGTCTCGGCTACTTGTGTTTTCTAGTAGTTCAAACTTTTTTATCGTTATGAATCTGCTTTGCATTATTCTCTTATTTTTAAAAATAACTGATTATATAAGCAATACATATTCACTGAATATAGTTTGGAAAACATGGAAAGGTAAAGATAAGAAAATAAAAGTTATAATCTCACCACTCAGAGATGAACACATCTTGGTGAATTTCAATCTTACATGTATACTTAGAAAATTTGTATCAAACTGTATATCATCTTATATCCTTTTTAACAAAACATTTTATTGTGAGATTCTCCCGTACCATTACAGATTCTTTCTTTCTTTTCCTCCCTCTCTCCCTCCCTCCCTCCTTTCCTTCCTTCCTTCCTTCCTTCCTTCCTTCCTTCTTTCCTTGCTTTTTTCAGACAGGTCTTGCTATGTTGCTCAGGCTGTACTCAAACATCTGGCCTCAGGCAGTCCTCCCACTTTGGCCTCCTACCTTGGCCTCTCAAACAGCTGGGACTACAGGTACAGGCTGCTGTACCCAGCTATCATTATTATTCTTTGAAAACATAATTTTTAATGTCTATTACTTGAATATATTAAAATTTTTAACAATTTTCCCATTTTTGCACATTTAGGATGTTTTAACTTTTAGAAAATACTACGGTGAGTATCCTTGAACATAATCTCCTTTTGTAGTACTGATTTTTGTTTGTTTTTTTGTGGGGGTTTTTTTGAGTTGGAGTCTCACTCTGTTGCCCAGGCTGGAGTGCAGTGGCATGCTCACGGCCACCACAGCCTCTACCTGCTAGGCTCAGGTGATCCTTCTGCCTCCATCTTCCAAGTACTGGGAACTACAGGTGTGTGCCACCACACCCAGCTAAGTTTTATGATTTATTTTGGAGACAAGGTTTCATCAAGTTGCCCAGCTAGTCTCAAACCCCTGAGCTCAGACAATCCTATTGCCTTGGCCTCCCAAAGTGCTGGGATTACAGGCTTGAGCCACCGCACCTGGTCTCTGATTGTTTTCTTAGGTAGATTCCTAGAAATGGAATTATGTGGTCAAAGGGTGCAAACATTTTTAAAGTCGTGTGTACATACTGAAGTTGCTCTGTTGAAAGATCATGCTTATTTGCAGTGCCCTGGGAGTGAACGAGGTGATCGATTTTGCTGCACCCTTGAAAACTCCATTAGTCTTTCTGGTACCTATTGCACCCTTTACCTGTGATTTCTTCAGTTTGGCTCTCAAATGAATTGTTCCATCAGTTTCATAAGGGATCTCCCTGACTGTTGCTTCCCTCTACCAAAATGCTCTCCATGCTGCTGGCAGAGGTATTGTTCCACATCAGTGACCTTGTCACTTCCCTGATAAAAGCCTCAGATGCCCCTCAGTCTCCAGGAGTTACATGGTGGCACACCATGCCCTTCTTAGTCTGCCCAGTCTCTCTTTTCAGCCTCACTGGCCACTCACCTCTAAGTACTCTGACTAAGCTGCACAGAATGTCTTTTATTTACAAAACAAACAATGCTCATTCATACCTCCAAGACTTTACACATTTGCACTCTGTCACACTTCCTCCCTGAAATTCCAGTCACTCCTTTCAGACACAGGGCAGAGGTCCCCTTTGGTGATGCTGCCCTGACTTCCCATGGTGAAGTAGTTGAGCACATACCGAGCTCAGTCCCCACAGCATTGCACCCTATCCACACTAATCAATTTGCATTGCATTTCTTTGCCTACCTTGTTTTCCCCATTGGGTTAGAGTACCTCAAGAACCTTGTCTTTTTTTTTTTTTTTTTTCCTCAGTTCTCAGCCATTACATAGTCAGGGATCAATAAATATTTATTGACTCAGTGGCTAAAAGGGCAGAATCAGTTTGAGTATTCTGACATTATCTGGCTCGGAAGAGCTGGATTTCGGGAGTTCACCATCGTTTGCTAGTCCACGGTGGTCTCTTAAGTGGCTTCTATCAGCTAGCAACTGAGCCTGCTGTCTGTTCTCTCACAAGCTCTTTTGTATTCCCCCATCTCTTCCTATTTGTCTTAATGAACTCCACAGCCCCTCCCCTGCATTCTTTCAGTCTATCCACCTCACTTTGATTTCCCTCATCTGACAAAGCTCAGAACCATGAACAGCTAATGGCTTTCCCCCATACTTTCCCTTTTGTTCTTGGGCTGTTCCCACAGAACACCCCAGCTGTTAACATCTTCTGATCCTTTGTACAGGTGGCTGATTGTTGGCTGGAGAAACAGAATTGTGTTGCCTGGATCATCCTGCCTGTGAACTCTATTCTCATAGATATTTATACATTTTCTCTGCCTCTGATTCATTTTCTATTTTACTGTTCTTAGGTATGCCCTGTAAGCAACCTCTATCCTTTGTTGAACAAGGCAGCATATAAATACATACATAAATCAATGCATCAATGCAAAAACACATGCTGATTTCTATTATGACAGCCTGCATGCTCTCAGAAGGCTTCTGGGCACTTTTTGCTGCTCACCTGTGTACATACTGGCTTGTCTTTTCATACACCTCCCAGGGTTGCTGTTCAAAACCTTTTCTGTTCTCTCTTTCAATGACTTGGCCTCAAACTTTAATCTTAAAAATAGAGGCCATCTGAGGAGATTTTGCTTAACTTTTAGCTTGCTTTTCCTTTCAGAGCTATCCAGTTGGACATCTCCAGGAGGTACAGCTCACATAATGGTAGGAGAGCGTGGTGTTTTCAGCTTTGTAGTTACTGCATACAGTCTCTGAGCCTCCTTCTCCTCTGCTTACAGACCTGCTACAGTGGATCTCAGTCCTCAAACTCAGCTAACAACTGACCTCTCTTCTTCGTGTATAAGGCAACTTAATTTTGGGCTCAAAACCCGGTTCTGCTGATGTGATGAAGGAAAAAAAAAAAGGAAATTCTATCCTTCTTAGGGTTTACCTTTTCCTCCCAATGGATCTTATGCAGCAGAATAGTTTGAGAATAGGGACCAAAAGAGGAAGGGCGGCAATTGTACTCTTGGTCATTGGCTTGCACAGGTTACCATTGAAATGTCTGTTTTAACATTGCTTGGGATGGAGGCATCTTTGCTGAGCTTGTCCGGGGTCCTATTCCAATCGTACAGCGCTTTGACTCTCAGGTCTCACCTTCTCAGGGGCTGCTGGGAGGCAGAGCCCTCATTTTTGGTTTTTGGAATCCACAGGTGGCTTTCTCTTTACTTCCTCCTTCTTCCCTGCCTATGGAAATCTCTAGTATGTGGGAAATATGTCTCCCTTCATTTTTTTTTCAAGAAATTTGTTCTTTGACTAACTAGTGAAACCCTAAGTTAGGGTTCTTTCTCTAATTTCCCCCAAGGGCTTCAGAGTTTGGGAAACAATAAGAAAAAAACCCAAAATGTCCTCAAGTGGTATTTCCATCACAGTGAACACAATAAAAGCAAGCAAACAAAAAACAGCCCCTGACTTTTCTATATTCATTACAATTCTCCTCACCACCAACCCTTTTGAAGAAGTAATCGGTATTCATTGTCTTATTGTTTTATTAACCTCTTTAACCACATGCAATCTGACTTTTACATCTACCATTCTATGGAAAGCACTTTCTCTTCATCTCCAATCCAACTAGTTTTAGTTTATTCCTCTCTACCTCCTGTTTCCTTCCATATTATTTGACATTTTATTCAGTGGCAGGCTATATACTGGAGAAACAAGAATGAATTTGAATTAGACTCCTCTTTATTATTATTATTATCTCTTTGTTTGTTTGTTTGTTTAGAGACAGCATCTCACTATGTTGCCCAGGCTGAACATAAGCTCTGGGGCTCAAGCGTTCCTCCTGCTCAGCCTCCCAAGTAGCTGGGGTTACAAGCACACACCACCACACTGGCTGCTCTGTTTTTAAGGAATTTAGGGTTAAGTGAGGCACCTAGGTAAGTAAATAAGCAAGTAGTACTTCATTAAAAAAAAAAGTGTTGCTTCTGGTTTTGATGCTACAAAAGCTCTGTCCCCTCTTGTTGATGTTCAAATTTCTAGTCCTTCTTCCCTCCATTTCCTCTCTGTTATTCACTGGCTCCTCTTAAATTTCCCATCCACCAAGCTCCTTTCCTGACTTTGTCTGGAAAGCTCAGAAAAGCTCTCGATGTCTATGTGGATAAATAGTAAAGCTGCACCTCTAGATCCATCTGTAGACTGATGATTATAGTAGCCAGCTGGACAAATTCAGCTAGATGTCCCCTTCTCACCTCCTTTTCTGATAACAACACCACAACTTCCTTTCAGTAAAGCTTCAGACCAGCACCACCTTTTTTCAACTCTCAGCATCCAGCCAACTCCCCTTTCTAAGTGTTTCTTCCTTTATAGGGTTTCTTTTGAATGAAAGATCTTTCCTTTTCTTCCTCACCCTATCGCTCACTTTGATTTAAGCCTTTTTTTTTTCTTTTTCCCTTTGAGTCAGGGTCTCACTCTGTCGCCCAGGCTGCAGTGGCATGATCATGGCTCACCACAGTCTCCAGCTCCTAGGGTCAGGTGATCCTTCCACCTCAGCTTCCCAAGTAGCTGGGACTATAAGCCCATGCCACCATACCCAGGTAATTTTCTTGATTTTGTTGTAGAGACAAAGTTTTACTATGTTGCCCAAGCTAGTCATGAACTCCTGAACTCAAGTGATCCTTGGGCCTCGGCCTTCTGAAGTACTGAGATTACATGCATGCACCATCACACCCAGCACTTTGAGTCAACCTTTACAGCACTAACAATTTTTTACTGCCTGGAACATAAACCTCTCCCCCAGCCAGTCACAATATTCTGGAAACTTATCTCCCAGTTATAGACTTTTTCTACATGCCAGAGTAAGTATTACATCTACTTTGTCATTTCCTTGCCCCACATCCTGCACTCTCTTCTTTGTCAATTGGATCAAGTTTCAATTCATCACCCAGCATTCAGTGCCTCTATGATATAGTCCGAATTTATGTTTCCAGCTTTATCTCCAAGTAGACCCTTGTGAATATCTAATATACTACAGCATGCATGTACCCCTCCTCATGCCAGATGCGTTGCCTGATTGCTTTTGCTTCTATTTGTACAGTGAGATTGTAGTATTCCATAGAATGTAGTATGAACCCATTGCTACTTGTTGAAATCGTAGCCGTCTTTAAAACTTCTCACAAGTTATATTCTATGAATCAGTCTGGTCTCTCTAACTAAATGTCTTTTCCTCCTTTGATATCCTAGAGCACTTTGTTTCAACCTCTTACATGGTTATCTTACTGTTTCCTGTATAATTGTTACTTTTTATTTCTCTCATCCACTTATTAAACTTCAGTCTCCTTAGAAATGGTGCCTCTTTTTACTCATATTGCAGATTTAAGTGTTTGTTGTTGTATCTTCTATATAAAGGGACTCAGTATCTATTCTCTCTTTGTCTTTAGTAACAGAACTCCTGTTTTTCTCAGGATGATAATGTGCCTAGCTAAAAATACTCTCCAAACTCCCTTGCAGTCAGGTGGCCAAATGAGTCAGTTCTGTACAAGGAGATGAAAGCTGAGGGTTTCTGACTTTCTAGATATAGGCACCACACTTCTTTCTGCTTTGTTCTTCTGTCTGGAACATGGGACCTGAACCTAGTCTTATGGCCATTAGACAATGATCTTCAGGGTGAAGATCAGCACATTGATTCTTTCATTCAACAAATCTTTACTGAATGCATGTTATTGTGCCAGATATATTATGAATGCTTTTAAAAGCAGCAGAGCAGAAGGATAGAAAGAATCTGAATTCCCGATGGCATTATTAAACATTCCAACAGGCCAGGCACAGTGACTCATACCTGTAATCCCTGTGCTTTGGGAGGCCAAAGTGGGAGGATCTTTTGAGCCCAGGAGTTCAAGACCAGCCTGGGCAATATAGTGAGTCTTTGTCTCTACAAAAAAATAAAAGAGCCAGATGTGATGGCACATGCCTGTAGTCCCAGCTACTTAGGAGGCCTCTGACACAGAAAGGATCGCTTGAGCCCAGAAGTTGGAGCCTGCGGTAAGCCGTGATTGTGCTACTACACTCTAGGTTGGGCAACAGAGTAAGACCTCGACTCAAAACAAAGCAAAGCAAAGCAAAGCAAAACAAACAACAACAAAAAGTTACAACTTGAACTGCCCACCTTTGGAATTCATGAAGTTCTTCTCTTCAAGAGATTTTTATTCAATTGTTTTATTATTTTCTGTTATTTTTACGTTGAATGCATTTATTATTCACATGATGCTGTTCAATTACTTATCTAAAGTCTGGCATTTTAAATGAGACTGATGCAGGTTTACTTTTCTCTTGAAATAATTGTGCAGATTTTCTTCTTTATCAGAAGAAAATTGTTGATTTTCAAATCTTAACCATTCTTGTAATCAACCTTACTTAATTTGAATGTATTTATTATCTTTTTGTGTATGTCAGTGGTTTCAAGTTGTTAATATTTTGTTTGAGATTTTTTTCATTCTGTTCACGAGAGATACTGGC
This sequence comes from Cephalopachus bancanus, assembly GCA_027257055.1. NCBI lineage: Eukaryota > Metazoa > Chordata > Mammalia > Primates > Tarsiidae > Cephalopachus > Cephalopachus bancanus. The sequence goes on along the minus strand of JAPVLO010000300.1, from coordinate 231,586 downwards.
CCGTAAGTTTCCTTCCTTGTAATAATAATGTCAACTTTGTTATCAAGGTTATTCTGGCTTTATGAGTTGGGAAGCCGTTTTTCTTTTTCCATTACCAGAAAGATTATTTGTACTTCCTCAAATATCTAGAAGAATTTGGGGCCTCGAGTTTTCATTGCTTTAGTTATGGTTTCAATTTCACTAATAAATATAGGACTATTAAAGTTTTGCATTGAAGGGGAGTGATGTTGGTCAAAAGACACAAAATTTCAGTTAGATAAAAGGAATAAGTTCAAGAGCTCTATTATATAACATGGTGACTATAATTAATAACAATGTATTGTGTTCTTGAAAATCACTGGGAGTAGACTAAGTCTTCTCACCACAAAATATGATAAATAACTTCATAAATGTATATGATGTTACGCATATGTTATTTAACTCAGTTTAGCTATTCCACAATGTATACATATTTCAAAACATGTTGTACAAGATAAATATACATAATTTTTTCAGTTAAAAAATAATTAACAAAAAAGGTTTTCTACTTATTTTTTAGTTATTTTTGGTAAGTTGCATTTTTCAAGAAATTTTTCCATTTCTCTAAAATCAAATTTATTTATGTTTATTATCTTTTTAATGTCTGTGGAATCTAAAGTAAAGACTCCCTTTTTACATGTGATATTAAAAATGTATATTTGCTCTTTTCTTAATTAATCTTTCTTGAGATTTATTCATTTTTACATTTGTTTTTAAATAACAGTCTTTTGCTTTTTTCTCTGGTACCTGTTTATTTTCTCTATTGTCTTTATTTTTATTTTCTTATCTTTATTTTCTTCTATTTCTTTTGGGTTTCATTTGTTGTTTCTTTTCCCAGTTTAGTTTCTTGAAATGGAAGCTTATATCCTTAATACTTAACCTCTCCTTCTTTCTAAAACATGTATTTAAAGTTATACATGTTCCTCTAAGCACTGCATTAGCTGTACAGCATGCCATGTGTCATATTAAATATTTTAAATTCACATATGAAACATTATATATATTTATAATATACGACATGACATTTACTCACATTGTGGAATGATTGAATCAAGTTAACGAATGTATCTATCACCTCACATACTTATTTTTTGGGATGAGACCATTTTTAAACCTACTGTCTTTTTCCTGTGTAACAATTTTTAAGTACACAATCCATTATTCTTGACTACAGTCACCATGCTGTACACTAGAACTTATCCTGCCTATCTAAATGAAACTTTATGTCCTTTGACCACCATTTCTCCACACATCCCCTATCTCCCAGCTTCTAATAACCACCCTTCCACTTTCTGCTTCTATGAGTTTGATTATTTTAGATTCCACATAAAAGTGAGAGATTATAGTATGTGTCTTTTTGTATCTGGCTTATTTTACTTAATGATGTCCTCCCTGTTCATCACGTTGTTGCAAATGACAGGATTTCCTTTTTTTAAAAAAGGTGAAATAATATTCCATTATGTATATATACCACACTTTCTTTATCCATTCATCTATACTGGACACTTAGGTTGATGACATATCTTAGCTATTGTGAATGATGGTGCAATGAACATGAGTGTGCAAATATCTCTTCAACATACTGATTTCATTTGCTTTGGAGCCTCTATTCTGTTTTCCATAATGGCTGTACTAATTTGTATTCCAGCCAAAAGTGTACACGGATTCCCTTTTCTCCACATCCTCACCCATATTTGTTATCTTTTATCTTTTTGATAAAAGCTACTCTTTACAGGTGTGAGGTGGTATACCATTTTGTTTTTAAATTTAGTTTCTCTAATGATTGGTGATGTTGGGCATTTTTCATATACCTGTTGGCCTTTTGTACATCTATTTTAAATAAATATCTATTCAAGCCTTTTGCTCATTTTAAAATCAGGTCATTTGTTTCTGATATCAAGTTGTTTGAATTTCTTATACATTTTGGATATTAATCCCTTATCAGGTCTATTGTTTGCAAATATTTTCTCCCATTCCAAATAGTTTGTCTTCACTCTGTTGAGTGTTTCCTTTGCTGTGCAAATGCTTTTTAGCTTGATGCATTCCCGTTTGTCTGTTTTTGCTTTTATTACCTGTATTTTGGGATCATTGTTATCATTTAATTGAAAACATTTTCTAATTTCCATTGTGATTTTTTCTTTGATCTATAGGTTTTTTTAGAAATATGTTGCTTAATTTGCAAATATTTTGAGATAGTTTAGTTACTTTTTTTGTTGATGCATAGGTTAACTCTACTGTGGTCAAATAATTTTCTATGTGTGATTATGTTTTTTGAAACTTTCTTTATAGCCCAATACAGTATAAGATTTATTTTAGTAAATACTCCATATGCATTGCAAAGAATGTGTATTACCAAATTGTTGGATATTGTGTTACACAGAAATCAATAATATTTTTAAAAATTTCTTTTTGAGCTGGAGTCTCACTCTGTTGCCCAGGCTAGAGTGCAGTGGCACGCTCACCACCACCCCAGCATCGACTGCTTCAGCCTTCCAAGTAGCTGGAACTACAGGCACACTCTACCACTCTTAGCTACTTTTAAAAAATTTATTGTAGAGACGAATTCTCACCAAGTTGCCCGGGCTGGTCTTGAACCCATGAGCTCAGCCAATCCACTCGCCTTAGCTTCCCAAAGTGCTGGGATTACAGGCTGAGTTATGTTATTAACTACATCAAAACATATGGTCTCTACCTGTTGAATCGACCCTTCTGTCATTATAAAATGTTCTTTTTTATTTCTAACCGTATTTCTTGTCTGAGTCTTTTTTCTTAATCTGATAATGTGATAGCTACATCAATTTTCTTTTGAGTAAAGTCATTATCTTTTTCCATTTTTTTTTCACCTTCAACCTTTTTTGTGGCTTTATATTTAAGATGTGTCCCTTGTCTGAGTCAGGTTTGAATTTTAGTTGTTCTGCCCCTTGTTAGCTGAAGCCCACTTTTCTTGACTGCAAGATGAAGATAATGATATATAAATTATATATGTATGATTTAGTATATATGTAACTAATATATATAAACTTGAAAGTTACTATTACTATTCATTATTCTTATTTAATAGATGCACAACCTTATCTTTTAAGATATAGTTCTAATTTTCTCATTTTTATTCCAATTAAATACTATTCAAGTGTAGTCATTATATAGTAACACCCATATTATATTATGATAAGGAAAAAATTCCTCTCTACTTTTGTTTGAGTTTTCCGTATTATGAAGCTAAATCTGAGGAAAATATTCATGGAATTGTATACTTCCTTCTCTGCCTCAAGAAGAAAAATTAAGAAAGTTCCAACATCTGACTCCTATGAGTAATAGAACTTAGTCTAAAAATGTTCTCAGTATGAAGATAAAAATAATTATAAACTGTGTATAAACAGAAAAGAAGCTATTCATTAAAGATTATCATTATTTGCTTCAATTTGGGGGTCTATTCATACTCTCATCATTCATCAGTCCATTTAGTCATTTATTCAGTTAACATATACTGAAGTTATATCATGTAGTAGGAGTTGAAGATACCAAAATCAGCATTTTAAAGTCCTTCTGGAAGAGAAATAGGGAAGTCTAGTAAGGAAGAAAGAAAAAATGTTAGAAAAATCTTCTTTAATACATACAATGATAGCAATATGTGCAGAGTGCTATAAATGCATATATAAGAAAACTTAAATCTCCATCTGAAATACTCTCCTGTCTGCTTTGCCTATTGCAGATGGTTCAGATTTCCTAGATAAATGAGCATTTGAATGAGAGTCTTTAGACTGAATTGACTTTAGACAGATTAACCAATGCTTGTATAGGAAAAAAGAGCATTTAAAGTATTTTAAGAAGAAAGGGATGAACTACAGAGATTTATGTGCTTATGCAATTATAAGAAGGGCTAGAAAAATGGGCGCTAGCCTGAACTTCCAGGAATGCATCACAGAATGCCACTTATGTTAACTACTATCTTGTCATATTCAGAAGGTAGGAATCAAGATGTCCACTGGATCTATTAATTTCAGAGACATGCTGCTGCAATTTGAACCCAAGGGTTTATAAGCTGGAATCAGGAAGCCATTGCTGCCAACACTCTGCCACACAACACCTATGAAACTGGAAACTGCTTGGTGGAATGCCGGAATATCCATATTGGTGCAACCTTCCTTGCCTTTCTGTCTTGGAGCTATTGCGCCTGACTGATGAAGCCTATTTCACATCCAGAAACCTAATTGTAAGGGAGTCCAGGACATGAGATTTTTAGGTTTGTGAACTTTGCAATACAAAGGAGAGTTCACTAGAGGAGAAAAGGAAGGAATGCAGATCAGTCACTAAACATACCAGGTGAAAATGGGATGAGAGTAGGAGAGTCAGATGGAGAGAAAAGTTGGTGAACAGGAAGCAAACTCAGAGATTTTGAGGAATTTCTGAGATGGCTGGATGTGGGAAACGACAAAAGATGAGTTGGGAGAGGAGTACCATCTAATGATGCGAATGGGCGGGGCTATTAAACTTAGGCACGTCAGCTAAGAGATTATTGCATTCATTAAGGTGAGTGATGATGGTGGCTTCAGTTAAGACAGTAGTGAGAGGAATGGAGAAAAGAGAGTTTGGAGAGCTAGTTAAAATATGATCATTTTAAATCACATGCTTTTTTTCACGGTGATTCTTCTCTGGAATTCCCTCTTCTAATTTTTCTTTGTTATTCTTTTAATATAAAGCTTATAGAATATGCTATCCTAATCCATGGCAATTCTCTACTTACTGAGCAGCACTTGTTGGTCAATGTTGTTTCTATCCTTATGTAGTTTCATATGTTGGTTGCCTTCGCAGTTAGAAAGAAAACTTATAGAGCAGAAATTATGTTTTATACTTATTTGAAGTAATGTTTGAAAATTTGACAAAGCACATAGAATTAATAGATCCATTTCCCAGAAAAATTCCAGAGCAAAGTTTCAAAAGTTATTTTTCAAAGCCAATTACACGAGTCGTGCATGGAGAATCTAAAAAAGTAGAATGGAGGAAAGATTTTAAATAAGTTTATTTTATTTTATTTTCATTTTTTATTTTAAAGATGTGGGGTGGCTGGGCTCGGTGGCTCAGCCTATAATCCCAGCACTTTGGGAGGCCAAGGCAAGTGGATTACCTGAGCCTGAGAGTTCGAGACCAGCCCGGGCAACTTGGCGAGCCCTCGTCTCAACAATAAATACAAAAAATTAGTTGGGTGTGGTAGCACACCTGTAGTTTCGGCTACTTGGAAGGCTGAGGCAGAAGGATTTCTGGAGCCCAGGAGATCGACACTGGGGTGACTGTGAACATGCCACTGCATTCCAACCAGGGTGATGGAGTGAGACTCCAACTCAAAAAAATAAAAAAATAAAGACGGGTACAATTCAGGGTTAGGTACATAAGTGGTCATGGTACAGGTGAAATTTGGACCTCTCATTGGTTCTCACTTCACCTGGTTTGGGATCAGGTACTTTTTAAAATTTTATGTGCCCCTCCCTCCCTCCACTGGCAGTAATCCACTACTGCCAATTTTTTTCTTGTAGTATTATGTTGAATGTTCAGGGTTTCTTTGGAGAGAGCCATGATGGAATTCTAAATCCCCTCAAGGGGGAAAGATGAGGTACTGGCTCCTCATATCAGTACTCATTAGGAGCACTCATTGAACTTGATATGAAATTAGGACACAGGGTAGACCAATATTTGCCTTTGTCTGAGAAATCTAACTTGCATGAGGCAAGTTCGTTTGCTTTAGATGGATGAACTGGAGGAATATGCATGACTCATATCAAAGGAATCACAGATAGAAAGTCCTCAGTGATGCAGCTCTTTCTAAGAATCCACAAAATATCCAAGAGTCAGTGTCACAAGAGATTATAGAACTGTTTATGATGGTACTAATTAGGTGAGAGTTTTCCTGTCTGACTCCAACTCACCTCTCTCCTCTAACACCCTTTCACCTTGGAAGAAAAGATCAGAACCAGATTAACAAAATAAAGAAGTGGTATAAGAAAAGACTTTTTGTCCCCACCTTCCCCCTACTTCCTGGCTACCAATCTATCAAAAGTCTTTTTTTTGAGTTGGAGTCTCACTCTGTTGCCCAGACTGGAGTGCACTGTCCGCTCCCGGCCACTGCAACCTCGACCTCCTGGGCTCCGGCGATCCTTCCGCCTCAGCCTTCTGAGTAACCGGAATTACAGGCACGTGCTACCATGCCCGGCTGTTTTTTTTTATTGTTGTAGAGATGAGGTCTCGCCAAGTTGCCCAGGTGGGTCTCGAACCCGCGGGCTCAGGCAATCCACTCACCTCAGCCTCCCAAGGCGCGGGATTACAGGCTGAGCCACCGAACCTGGTTTATCAAAAGTCTTAAAGAGGAAGGGAGGGAGAGGCTTTCATTTCAAACCAGGTTTGAAGTTTTGCTAATTGCATGTAATTGGCTACTCTTAATTATTAATTTCAGACTGTGTTTGCAGCTTGAAAGGACTGTTGGACTTCCCATTACATGAGCAATCAGAAGAATGATGGGACATTTGAGTTTTCATCCAAGTTAGTGGAAGAAAGTTCCCTATCTATTAACCTTTAAAGGAAGAGAGGAGACAATACAAATTTGCTTAGTGATCATATCCCATTACTCCTGTTTGGTTATGTACTGGTTAAACTTTCTCATTCCCAGAGGTCCTGCTGGTGTACTCCGGGCCAAAGGAAAAAAGGAAAGATGGATTAGTGTAAAGAGACTTCTGCTATATCCTCACTGTATAATTATGAAACATACTTAACTCCTATATGCCATGGCTTCCTAATATACAAAATAAGGTAAATATATAATGTCTACCTTTTAATTTGACAGTATTTGGGGGAAGGTTAAATGAGACAGCGCACTTGAAAATATTTCCAAATTCCAGTAGATATTCAAAATCAATTAAATGCTTGACAATTGAGGTACTTTGACTAGTACTTAGAAAGCTCATAAAATATTTCCCTCTTACCCATGAACTGAGCTATCCTAAATTCATAGCCAAATAAGAAAAGGTTAAGAAACAAATGAACAAAAAAACTCCGGAAGAAGACATTCCACAGAATTCCCCAGTGGCCCATTCCTGTTCCTAATACTGCCAGGATAATCTGTTCTGCCTGAGTATCTTTAATGGTTTATCGCCACTTATAAAAGCCATTGACGACTTAGCACTAATGAAAGTTTTCTTCTCTGCATCATTTTTTCAGCACCTTCTCCACCATGAGTGTTGAATTACTGGCCAATTATCTGGAAACTGAAGTGAGCCCAAGAGAGCCAGGGAATTACTAAGAAAATCATTTACAGAGAGAAATAATGAAATAATGTCAATGGAGAAAGCTGACTGAAAAAGTGTCTATTTGTCTCAGAGAAGGGCTAGGAAGGCAAAGAGAGCATGAGACTGGTAGACAGTCCCAAGTTGTTTTATTTTTTATTTTTTGTCAACATCAAGGAAAATAATGTGACCCTCTCATAGACAACATCTGTCTGTGGTTATAGTGTGGGATCTTCCTGACAAAGGCACTAGAAACAGGGTGCCTCTAATTTAAAATGGTTCTAGCAGTGCTTGAATTAGCCAGTGTTCTATTGTACTGTGTAGAAAAACAAGAACAGAGGCATTTGTGAAGGACAATGTACCATGAAATTTAGTGGATGCTTGTGTTGCTGTAGGAAGTCATTCTTCTTCTCCCTCTCAAAGATTCAAATTTAGAGTTTAAGCCTCTTAAAACCAGTGACAATGGCTTCTACCATCTCTACCCCACATCATAGTTGTCTAGCTATCTGCTTATTTTTTTTGTCTCCTGTCATTTACAAGAATACAAGCTGCCTCTCTCATTGTCTCATGGGAGCTTATGCTCTGCAATGAACTTTGCATTCATAGTCCAGGGAGAATAAGTACAGCATGTAACCGAATGGATTGAGAAATAGAAATGGTGGATAGAAAACTAACTAATTTTCCTGTTTTCAGAAGTAAAAAGTAACATACGTACATATATTGAAGAGGGGAATGGAGGCAGTGTGGGGGAGCTATTTTAGTTGATGGAGAGATAAGATGTTTTCTAAAATTAAAAGGACAACACAATAGTCTATAATAGTTAAAGTTTTCACAGTAATGAAGAAAAGGACTACAGATAAGCTAACTTTCAAAACTAGAAAATAAGGAGGAAGAATTGAATTAAAATGTTTTATATTTTATGGTGGGTGGTCAAAAGATACTGTTTAAAGTTGACAAGTGAAGAAACAGCATATTTTTGGTAGTAATGAAAGTAACTGCCTTTGGTTATAAACACAATAGCAGTAGCTTCTGTGGAGGGCTGAAGCAGGTGCTTTGGGGGCACCATGGAACAAAATGTGCTAAAAAGGTGGACTCTGCTTCTTCCCCTCTCCTGTTCAGCCAGAACAACTGTTCTTTTCAAATGTTTTAAATCTTGTGTTACAGTGAAATATTTTTCTAGAAAAACAAAAAGTTCTCATTGCTTTAAAATATTTGGAGACTATTGTCCTAGGACAAGATGCATCTGTTAAAATAATCTGGATTAAAATTCAAAAATCTGGTAGGGCCAAGGAAATTCCCAGAAAAAAGTGAGGTGCTCTTAAAGTATCCAAATATTAATATGATTTCTCCTTCCTTGAAAACTGATCCCCTTTCACCCATATCCACAAAGTTGCCCCAGAAGACATGACTTCCCACTCGACCAGGCCATGGTTTATTGAATTAAGAGTGAAGAACTCACTAAAGTTTGGCTGTTTTAAATCTGGTGTCCTAGGTTCTAGACTCTAGAACCGAATGGATTGAGAAATAGAAATGGGTTGATATGTACTAGGGAACTGTGGCGTGGCTGTCTTTTACCATTTTGCAGAAAGACAAGAAAGAAGTAGAAGGAAGCAAAGATGAGATGAGAAGGTGTTATAAAGCCCCAGAGAGAAAAAAGTTTTACTTCTTTCTATTTCATAGTCTCATCCCTGATGCAACCTTTAGAGTTTAGTATCCTAGATCTTTGCTCTGTTGTGTTTGACAAGTGTGCATGGGTTTCTTTTCCTTGTAACTTAAAATTTAATTTATTTACAAAAAGTATTTGAATAAGATATAGAAGAGGATAAAAAGAACTTTGATAAGAGAACCTAGAATGATCTGAAGGTGATAGCAGCAGCTAGTATAGTCTACGAGAAAAGCGTTAGAATTCAGAGGTATAGATGAGGAAGGTCAAATATGTACAGCCCATGAACAGCTGTCATGTAACTTAGTGGCTGGAGCTCAGGTAACCTATTGAGATAAGGGTTTGTTGACTGGGAAGACTTAAAACAAAGGAATCTATCAAGGGCATGGGCAGAAAGATTGATTTCCTAGGGACAGAGAGAACCAAGGGAAGTAATTTACCATTGGATTAGGAGTAGAAGTAGAAAGATGATACAAATAAGGACAGTTGCAGCTATATGTATAGCTAAACAAGAAATGGTGATAGGAAGTTAGGAGTGATGAGTTTGGACTGAGTAGTGCTTGACTCTATCAAATTAATTGTATTTAAAAAAACTTTATAGGCTAGGCATGGTGGCTCACACCTGTAATACCAGCCGACGTGGGAAGATTGTTTGAACCCGGGAGTTCGAGACTAACCTAGGCAACATAGAGAGACCTCATCTCTACAAAACAAACAAACACATAAATAAAATGCTGCTTATAAGTAATTTACCTAATTTGTACCCAGTTTTTTAATCATGAAATTCCTTTAAATCATGGTAATAAAACAGCTTTGTAAGCCAGAGCCCAGCTGGGTCATTCTTCCCAGTTCCACGGAGCAGATTCTATCCAATCATCTACAGCTCCCAAGTCTCATTCTCAAACCCATCAAGGTTCTTGGCAGAAGAGTAGAATAATTAGCAGTCTTTTCCCTTGTTGGAGGTGCTACAGTGACAAGCATTTGCTCTCTTCTGAAGGAGTTTGTTGCAGCCCAGTGAACTGTGACAGAAAGAAGGGGATTGGTAACACCTGGTGTGGCCCCGTCTTAGAACATTTGCCTTATATAAAGGGAATATTGAAGGTGCAAAGTACACCCCTCCGTACTTCCAAGTGCAGGAAAAGATGCTACTAGAAAATACCATGCACCCTGACAAATTGTGTTTTTGCCTTTCTGAACTCTCTTTTCTCTAGCCATGGAGAAGAAACCTGAAGAGTTGGCATACCATTTCTGAAATGATCTGATTCCTGACTGGAGTTCTTGAGATAATTATCTGTAATGCAGCTTTGTCAATCAGGTACAAAGTGTTTACCAGTTCATGAATATATTAAGAAATACCACTGCCCTTCAAGAAGGTAAATAGATGGTGAAAAAAAACCTTATTATTTTTTTAAATATCACAAATACATGTTCCTTTTAATTAAAACCTAGTGCAGCTTTTCTAATTTATAGAGTTATAGAATTTTGTAGATACACTACACTATTATTAATTGCATAAGTACTACTAGAGAAACATTTTGATCCAACCTTGGAAAAATTTTTCCTTCTTCTGATTAGGAGAAAAGAAACTCCTTGTATTTCATAGTTGGCTATTAACAAGCACATTTGCACACACTTATTTGTTTAAAAGGATTTGCCTTTTGCCCTCAAGGTGCATTTTGTTTTAAAATCGGTAAGGATCTCTTACAGTCGTTTGTATTTTGGACAATACATACTTTTATTCAGCAAAACCTTCAGGAGTTTAGGTGATGCTGGAGAAATGATACAATTTGCTGGACAAGCAATCTGTGAAATTGCAATTGTACATTATGTCACATTTTGTTCTCACATAGTACCACGGCTCACATAGTGACATGGCTTTTCTCAGAAGTATATTTTCATTATTGTCCTTGGGAATAAGAATAGATTAGAATTCCCCATTATGTAACAATGATCCATTATTAGATGGTGGCTTCACATAGTCATCTGGCTCCAAATGGACTTTATCTCAGTGGTCTTTACTATATGGCTAACAGAGGTCAATTTGTTGTATCAGGGTTTTCTCTAGAGTGATCCACAATCAACCTGCTTGAGAATCACTTGGAGTAATTCTTTTTTTTTGAGTTGCAGTCTCACTCTGTTGCTCAGGCTGGAGGGCAGTGGCACACTCAGGCCCACCACAGCCTCGACCTGCTGGGCTCAGGCAATCCTTCTGTCTCAGCCTTCCAAGTAGCTTGATTTTTTGATTTATTGTAGAAATGATGTCTCGCCAAGTTGCCCAGGCTGGTCTCAAACACTTGGGCTCAGGCAATCCTCTCACCTCAGCCTCTCAAAGTACTGGGATTATAGGTACAAGCCATCGCTCCTGGCCCAGGGAGTACTTTTTTTTTTTTAAGCAGGCAGACCTGTGGGCCTCACCCTTTATCTCTGAATCACAATCTCACCACCACTGGTTTCTCCACTCTTTGGGGCAACAGTTCTCAGACTTGACTGCACATTGAAATCACCTAAGGAGCTTGAAAATGTAATGATGCCTGGCTCCATCTCCAGATATTTTAAATCAGTTTTTTTATAATGTGAAAGCTCCTTGGTGATCTTAATATGTACACAAGGTTAAGAATCACTGCTCTAGGGCTACTTAGATTGCGGGAGGAGAGTCTAATTATTGTGATGTCAACTTCCTCTTCTTGCCCTCTGCCATGGCATCTCTGAAAGAAGCAGTTCAGAGAGATGTTGATGTGCAAATACTATGGAAAGTACTTCATTCCTCACTCTTAGTAGGAGACCTGTGTCTGTTTTCCAGAAAGCTTTCCCCAGTATTGAAAATCTTTGTCTTTATGGCTAACTCAACTTCACTTTTCACTAAAGTCTATATTGGGAATAAGCAGTCTAAGAGGATGGCCTGTTCGTAAGCACATTCCAGGCTTTGTAGCCTTTGGTTCCAGCCATTCCTTAAGTGACATGCTACTCACAAAACATAAAACAATCAGTAGATGCATTTTGATATTGTTGAAAAAGACACTTAACTCTTTTGACTCTTGTTCCTTTTCTTCTGTCTCCCTGAAAAGTTTTATACGATAAATCCATGGGTTCTCTCTCAGCTTTTTGGCATTCCTTCCTGTCATATTGCCTTCACTTGAGTTTTTCTGTCTTTGAAATGCTTTTCTTCTCATTTCTTCCTCACCTGAGGAAGTGTTACTCATTCTTAAAGCTTAGTTCACCTATCATTTTATTGTGTAACTTTCTCAAACAGCCCTTTTTAAAAATATGACTGATGGATTGTTTTTACACGTTTATCTTGTACATATTTTAATGGCACCTCTTGCCAAATTGCATGATAGCTAGCTGAAATCTGACTTGAGAATTGTTGCTTTCACAATTATGTACAGCCCAACAAACATTTAATGAGTGACCATAAATACCAGTCCTTGGGTTAAGCAACCCAATGATGAACCCTATTTTCTCTGCCCTCTCTACTCTCTAGGAGCTCACACGATTGTGGAGAAGATAAACACATAATTATAATATACCTGGATAGATGTTATAGATGCACATAGATATGCAATGCTAAAGAAGATTCTAAGTGACTAAGGGTGTTGCAGAAGTCTTTGCAAATTTGGGACATATAGGATGAATAATTTGAAAAGATTTTCAAATTCCATAGTTGGGGGCTGGGCTCACTGGCTCACACCTGTAATCCCAGAACTTTGGGAAGCTGAAGAGAGAGGATCACTTGAGCCCATGAGTACAAGACCAATCTGGGCAACAGGCTACAGACTTACCTCTACAAAAAAAAAAAAAAAAATTAGGTGAGCATAGTGGCGCATGCCTGTAGTCCAGGCTACTTGGGAGACTGAAGCAAAAGGATTGCCTGATGGGAGATCCAGGCTTCAGTGACCACTTGCCCTCCAGCCTAGGTGACAGAGAGTCCAACTCAAAAATACATACATACATACATACATACAGTTGGAAAGCACTGGAAGGGTGTTCTAGACTGGGAACAGCATGTGCAAAGGTAAATGAAGCATGGAAATCCACAGCACATTCAGGGAAATGCCAGGTAGAAAGAAAAGGCTGGTGTTTAAGATGGACATAACATAGGCCGGGCTTGGTGGCTCACCCTGTAATCCCAGCAGGGATTACAGGGAGGCTGAGGTGAGTGGACTGCCTGAGCCTGTGGGTTCAAGATCAGCCCGGGCGACTTGGCGAGACCTCATCTCTACAATAAATGAAAAATTAGCTGGGCATGATAGCACGCGCCTGTAGTTCCAGCTACCTGGAAGGCTGAGGTGGAAGGATCACTGGAGCCCAGCAGGTCAATTCTGGGGTGGCTATGAGTGTGCCACTGCACTCCAATCTGAGCGATGGAGTGAGACCACAACTCAAAAAAAAAAAAAAGATGGACATATATATTTGCTGGAGTGACATCCATAATTCCATAATTATTAAGGAAAGCTGAAATATTTGGTTAAACAGCTAGTGTTTGTCAAAATAGTGTAGAAAAGTCTTAGTATAAATCAATATAGTTGGAGATAATATTCTAGTTAGGGTCAACTCTTGGTTTGCTGGAGAATGACTACTGCTGTGCAAACATTTTTTAATTTGATGTTATCTCTAAAAGGCTGCACATGTTCCTATGGTTATTTCAAGGCACAAACTTGCAGGTTGGAGGAAAAAAATATTAGGTTTTGAATCCATTGGACTTGGGTTTGAAGTTAGTCTTTATTATTTATTAATTCAGTGGCTAAGTTACTTGCTTTCTCTGAGTTTCCATTTCTTTGTAAAATGAAGATAAAAATAGATACCTCGTGTGACTGTATGGATGGTTGAATAAGAAAATGCATGCTGAGAATTTAGCACAGTGCCTGGCACATAAAAGGAACTCACAGAAGTTTTGTTTCCTCTACATACCTCCAAAAATTAACAAAACCCAGGTTGGTCCAGAGCCTGAGAGAAAGCACCAAAAGGAATTTTGGAGCAGATTTCAGCTGCTTGCTCCTCTTTTGGTCTGGGGAAGAGTATCATTCCACAACTTGCTGAGTTTGTCCCAGCAGCTGAAGAGTTAATTTTCAACTCCAACCCCCCTGCCAGTTTAGATTCTGGGAGCCTAGGCTCAGAGTCTCCTGTGTTCAAGTTGAGAATTGACCATCCTCCTGAGGAGAACCTGACTCCTTTCACACAAGGCGACCTGGAGCAGAGAATGAAGGCAGTTTCAGTAAATATCTTGGGACTGGGCAGAGAGCAAGGACGTGTAAGACAAAAGAGGAAGGGCTTTCTGATTCGTGTCTGGCTCCCACAAACCCTGAGCAATCTGTTCCTGCTTAAAACAAAAAGCAAAACACATTTCCTTAAACTGGTTGAAGAGAATAGTGATGACTAAGGCAGTATATTTATTTCAGCTGTCACAGGAACCATGAATTCCTGGATTTAAAAAAAATTCTTCTGTATTCTTGAAGATCCTGTGGTTCCCTTCCTAGGGACTCTTAAAAAGAAGTTTGGTTTTGGACATTAAAATATCAGGAGAGCAACTTCTCAATTCTGAAAACTTTCCTTGTTCAAAAAGATTAGAAAGTTTTGTTGAGAAGAACATAAAGCTAAGGATGTTTGAGAAGGGGGTTAAACAAATTAATAAAGAAGCAAGTGGAAATGACATTCATTTGTTCAGTCAATAATTAAGCACCTATTTTCTAGCAAAGAGTACGGATACAATTCAGGGATAACAAAGGTAAAGGGGATATATCTGTCATCTCCTGTTTCTTAACAGCCTGGGAGCCTGCAGACAAGTAAATACGTCCTTACAAAACAGTGTGCTAAAGCCCTGACCTAGACGAGGTACAAGGAGAGGACCCAGAGACCCAAGGCCTGAGCAGAATTTAGCCAGATGAAGAGTTGTGGGTGGGAAGAGTGTTGGAGGCAGAGAGAACAGTATATATCAAGGCGTAGAAATAAGAGTAGAGTGGATTTGAGGAACTAACCTCATGTTAATATATCTGGATGAATGGCTGGAGATGGGAATGGCGGGATACCCATTATTTTCCTTTCAGCAGCTTGATGCTGGTAAGGTATGGATTTAGGATTAAGGAGAAGGTAGAAGATACCTTGCAGATTTGGGGTCCAAGCTATGCCCTTCAAGGGAATCTTTCCTGTCAGAGAGATGTGTAACGTGGTTCCTTGTTCCCATTTGGTGGTTGTTTTATATGTGAATAGCTTCCAGAAAAAAAACCAAGGTATACTTGATGGAGCCAGATTTAGGTATTCCTTGACCCATTAACTGAATATCAGAACTCATCTCAAGTTGCAACTCCTGGGATGTTGGCATCCTTGGCTGGTGGAATCCATCATTTGATGCATAAACTAAAGAGCAGAAGTTGAGGGAGACCATGATGGGAATGGGTTCTTTGTACAAGGACTTCCTGAGAACTTCACTATTTATTGATAATTATTAATTATCTTTGATTTGACTTTATGAGTTGAAAGATGAGGAGACAAGACAATACCAGAAAAATAGGCCTATAAATAATGAGCTGTCTCAAATGCTGATCAGAACCACTGGAGATGTGGCCTTTTTAATACTTACCACTTCAAAAATACAGCTATGTGTTTGTTTTCATTAAAAATATAATTTGGGAGCAGCCCCCTCAGGCTCCCATCCACTGTGGGAGCTTTTTCTGTCCTCTCAAGAAATCCTGCTTTCTCACTTAAAAAAAATTTATATATATATATAATTTTTAATATATATATATAAAATTTGGGCTGGGCGCGGTGGCTCAAGCCTGTAATCCAAGCACTTTGCGAGGCTGAAGCGAGAGGATTGCCTGAGCCAGGGATTTGAGAACAGTCTGAGCAACTTGGTGAGACCTCATCTCTACAATTAGTGAAAAATAACTGGGCATGGTAGCGCTTGCCTGTAGTTCCAGGTACTTGGAAGGTTGAGGCAGAAGAATTGCTTGAGCCCAGCAGGTCGAGGCTGCAGTGGTCGTGAGCATGCCACTGCACTTCAGCCTAGGCAACAGAGTGAAACTTTGTCTCAAAACAAACAAATTTTATATATATATAAAATTTGGTTCTTCCTAGAGAACTCATAAACTCATGAATAGTCATTTTAAAAAACAGTCATGAAATCAGAGACTTATAAAGGACTTCAGAGATTGTTTGGTCCAATACCTTTATTTTACACATGAGGAATCTATGCTTCAGAAATGTGAAGCAGTACATCTGTTGACCTTAAGGCTTTTACACCTTCTGTTCCTTTGCTGTTCCCTCTGTCAAGAATATTCCCCCACCTTAGCTTTGCTTGTCACCTCATCATTTGGGATGCTTCTCAAACGTTATTGAGTTCCCTAACTAAAATAGCTTCTGATCAATTTCTCTTAATGTCCTTAACTTGTTTTATTTTCTGCATTGCAAATACGTTTTCCAAAATATTTCTTTCTTATGTATTGACTGCCTTGTTCAATAGAATTTAAGCAAGGATGTGTCTTAACCATTGCCACATCCCCGACATTTAAAGCAATGCCAGAAACATAATAGGCATAAATAAATGTATTCTTTAAAACATATGAATAAATGAAAGTAAAACTTGGGTGTGCTAAGTCACTGATTTTTCAGGAATAATTTAAATTATTCTGCAGAGAACAGAACAGATAGAAAACATTTCTTTTTGGCTCCTGACATTTTTTATAAAATTGAATAAAGCCTGTGAAGTTGAGATTTTCCTTTTAGATTTACAGCTTCTGGAGGTTGGAGACCGTTTCTTAACCATCATTGTCTTTCCAGTGTCCAGTACAGCCTCTGGCACATAATAAATGCAAAGTGTTTGCTGAAGGGGTGGTTGAGTAAATGAATGAGCACCCACATATAATAACAATTTCCTCACTTGACCATTGGTTCCTGTACCTGCCAGACCCATCAAAGCAGAGTTTCTCAACCTACACATTATTCATATATTGCACTAGATCATTTTTTATTGTGGAGGGCTAACCCATGCATTGTAGCATGTTTAGCGGCATCCCTGGCCTCTTAGTCTCTAGATGCCAGTAGCTCCCCTACGTCCACCTGTCATGATGATCAACATGTTTTCAGATACTGTCAAATGTCACTTGGGGGACAAAATTGGCCCTCTTGAGAACCACTGAGCGAGATGCACTGAAGCCCTACAACTTGAGGCCAACTCTGTTCAACCTGCGCTGATTAGGACAAAGCCTGAGTATATTGAGAGTCAGAAGAACATTTTTATTCTCTAGGATTCATGATGGAGTTAATAAATGGTCTATGGCTTAAAATGCCTTAAATAAACCCTCCCAGTTTGACATTTTCTCCAAGGCCCCATTGTGGATACCCAGTCTTTATGACTGACTTCTGTCTTTGTTTCTGATTTGTGCTCTATTCTGTGCTGGGATATAAGCATTGACCTGATCCCTGATCCTCTGACTGAAGAGCTGATTCCTTGTCAGTTTTTTTCCTTTTGGATTAGACTCTGCTCAGCACATAAGGCACTGTTGCCTGAGTTGTTATTTATATCCGGAAGTACAACTATGTGTTACTGTGGTCTAGTCACTCCTGTTGGGGCTCCCTATTTTCAATCAGATCTGTGTGTATTGATTCTACCAGCTATTACTTGAGTTTTCTAGATCCCTTGGAATAATATAATTGGCACCACTGGCCACCGTCTCTTTGGAGTTAGCCCTACTTTTTGCTTAGTTTCTCTTGCCCCAGGACCATCAATTCTGCCCATTTACCCCTTCACTGAGTTATAATTGTCAGTCTTGATAGTTCTTTTCCCCTGGTCACATACATTTGACTCTCTCTTCACCAAGGACTTAATGTTGCCAACTTTCAGCCTGCTTGGCTTTTCTGGTCCTGTTAATCAGATTCTCCAGCCCTGAAAGGCACCTCTTTTGTCTGCTGCTCTTAATCACAGAGAGCTGCTAAAGAAAGACTCATAATTAAACCCAAATGTTTCACAAAAGACTTATGTTTCTCCTCGGTCATCGTACATCAACTCTGTTATTTGTTCTTCCTCTATTACCTGTCTAACTCCATCCCCTAATGATTGTTTCAAATACATTTCTTTCTCTATAAGCCCCAAGCTTTCTTTGCTACTGCAGAAACACTGACAAGCTTACATCTCTTTAGCAAGATTGAAGCTATTTTTCCACTTCACTTTCACATATTCATGTTTCTTGATTTACATTTGATGACTCTTTCCAGAATCAGCTAAGAAATGTCCTTTCTTTCCTTTTTGGGCTCCTCAACCAGGTTGAAGATCTGTATTTGTTTGACTTAGAATTGCTTTTTTCTATACTCATAGGCAAAGTCCTGTCACATAGTGCTTTGTCTCACCCAGAGCTGACAAAATGGGATCTCTTCCTTCATGCAAGTTGTCCTTTTCATTTTGCTACGGATGGGTTAAAAACAAAACAAAAACAAAAACAAACAAAAAGCACACAATGCTTTGTATATATTAGTTCAACTGCTAATCCTTTTTTTTGTTTTTTTTTGTTTTTTGGTCTTTTTTACCATGAATAGCTCTAGTCTAGTGCTGGGTGTATGACGCTAACTGGAATACTGAAATTACCCATCAGTTGATGGATTAAAGTAGTGCGTGACTCTTATTCATCTCCATTTATCTCTCTTTCTTTCAAAGGACAACCATATTCCTGGTTTAGTTTTTCTGATCTGGTTAATTACCTCCATTTCTGATTTACCTTTTTTTTCCTTCTTAATCAGTCATCAGTTTTCTCTGGTATGTATGATTAGAAACCCTTTAGCCCACAGAAGAACTCTTCTAGTTAAATCAATTTCTACCAATTAGTTTTTAAATTCATTTCTTAAGATATTGGCAGAAACTTCATTTTTGCAGCCACGCACACAAAATTAGTGTGGATTTGCTTATACAGTGAACAAATATTCAGTTCCTCAGCTGACCATGTCTTTTAATTCACAATATTTCCAGGAGTTTTTTTGTTTTGCTTTGTTTTGTTTTTTTAAGTGATTTACTCTTTTTTGGCTGCTTGGGTATGGCTCAATGTTGGAAGGGTAATTTGTCCATATTGCAGGGTTTGTCAGTCCCTCTTTAGTCCAGTGATTTTCTTTCTTTCTTTCTTTCTTTCTTGATTGGAAAATATTGTTTGTTTAGAAAGTAAATTAGAGAAAGAGACAGAGAAAGGAGATTCACCTCCCCAGGGTAGGGGAGGGGGCCAAAGCTAAGGCTGGACCAGGACTTAACGAAAGAATGGCCCGATTCAATGACTCCCTACTGCCTCCTAATATTTAAGACCCCCTGTTGTTGAATTAGAAAATGATCTGAGCATGGATTTTGATGTGATAGCTAAGATATTTCTAATGTTTTTGGAAAGACTATGAAATGGGATTAAGAATACTGTACTGATATTCTGAAAATTTGGAGTTTAGTTCCTAGATCTGACAGTAGCTTGAAATGAAATCATTCTTAATCTTTCAGTCTCACGTTTATCTTTTGAAAGATAAAGTTTCCTTTAATGAAACATTTTATGGTTCCCATGTTTCCAGGAATATCATGAAAGGAATTTTTTAGAGTTTTTTTTGATACCTGTTTCTTGGTTAATTTTACTATGATGCACCTTGCTATAAATCTTGGTAAAGTTAGGTTTCTGGGCAATCTATCTTGTAGATTTGGAGACATATGTCTTAAAAATTTTCTCATATTATCTGGGCCTCGGAATGTTAAAGGAGCTTGCCCAAAGTTATATGCTCTGAAAGTACATGGAAATTAGATTTAGAGAATTCAGGTTGTATAGAAGATGAGATTAAAGGCATTCTGGTAGAGGCAACATTTGAAGGGAAATTGACTGAAAATTTTCCTGAGTTGAAGAGAGACAAGAGTCCTTTGATAGAAAGTGCATTTCAAGTTTGAATTAACTTAAGCAAAATAAATCCACCTCAGAATGAAACTGCAGAATATCAAGGATAAAGGGAAAAATCTCAAAGACTGCCTGATCCCAAAGAAAGATTACCTATCCAGAAAATTAGATGGCCAGTAGACTTCTCATCCACTCATAGATTCCAGAAGACAGTGAAATAAACATCTTCAAAGTCCTGAGGGGGAAATAACTGACAACCCACAATCCTATTCCTAGGTAAATCGTTAATCAAGAGTGATGGTAAACTAAAGTCATTTTAGGCTCTCTTTTCAAGAGAGCAATGGCATCATGAAGACAAGTATACCCACAGGGGACAGGAGAGAGGTAATAAACAAGAGTAAGCACAGAAGTTAAACTATGTTGGTAAATTTAAAACAACAATCTGACTGCTAATAATAATAATATCTTATGTTTAAAGAGAAGAAACAAGTGTCAGACAGCAATAACTTGACAGAGGATAGGAAATGTTCAAGTGTCCCAGAATCATTGTCTTGTTTGGTAGGAGAGATATACTAAATAATTTAGACTTTGAGCCATGTGTGGTGGTTCACACCTGTAATTCTAGCACTTTGGGAAGTTGAGGCAGGAGGATTGCTTGAGGCCAGCAGTTCAAGACCAGTCTGGGCAACACAGCAAGATCTTATCTCTATTTAAAAAAGAAAAATACTTTAAGAAAAATATACAGCTTAGTACATTTGTTCAGGGAAACTGCTAGAAGAATAGGAATATAACTGATAGCTCCCATATCACCATAGAAAAACTATGTCGTCTAACCCAAGACAGGAAGGAGGGAGAAAAAACACTAAACAAAAAACAAAAAAGATGAATGAAGTAAGTATAAGTGCAGAAAGAATAAAGGCTTTTGAGCATATTTGTAATCATGGGTCATATATTACAGACGTTTGGATTACGCTAGATGTTCTTGTCTTTGGTGGGGGGCAGGGGCTGCAAGGAGGTGAGAACAATTGAAAATGTCATCCGGGTGTTACCCAAGCTGGCTTACTCTCTCATCCAATTGTTATTTTGAATTTGAAAACTGTATCCCTTTAACATTATTTACAATGTAATCTCAAACAGATTTCCAAGTTTTCCATATATAAACTAGAAAATGACTCATATAAAAACCATTTTCATTTAATACTGAAAATAAAATTTAAAAAAAGCAACCCCAAACTTTGTACTCCCTCTCAAACACCTGAGATCTGGTATTTGATTCCACTTCCCAGATGGACTCCTTTAATGTAGCTCTTTATAGACAGCCCATAGGTTAGAAACACCAAATAGAAGGCTGCAACTTTAGAGATTATCGTCTCTGTTTACTGTAATTACAGATGTATTGAAAACTTTTGCATTTTGCTGTTGGGAGAGAAAAATAGAAGGATTTGGGGTAACCAGTTGTTATAGATGCATCTTGAAGTTAAATCAAAGCTATGTTTATTTTTCCTGTAGCAGGCCTGACTTCAAAAGGAGCCTGGGTTTTGAACATTGTATGTTTGCAAATATTCTAACTTCAGTTGCTAACCTACTAATGACCTACAAAAATCAGGCAATCAATAGATTATGCTTTGTGTTGATAATGAGGCTTAAATTTTCAATTTAATCATCCATTTTGTTAATTTAATTAGTAGGTGTTTTCCTCTTAATAAATTTTTAGTATATCAATTTAAATTTTTTGTTTGTTTTTACTCAAGTTTGGGATGCTTGAGTTTGGGTTTACTTTTTGATTCAAATTGCAGTTCACTGAGTTACTGGTATTAGAATCCCCTAGTTCAAAAGTTCATTACACAGAGGATGACCCAGAGGGTCAAAGAGGAAATGCAATTGTCTCAAATTCTTAGGACTCATTAGTGGCAGTGAGTTGGCCTGAAACCTAGAAAACTTTCTGGTTGTCTTCATTTAGGGTTCTTTATAAAATGTCCAAAGGGGGGTGACCATTTTACCATTTAGAAATAAGAGTTGTTTTATCACTTCAATATTTAGCAAACTTATTTTAGTCTGTGACACATCCTAATGATGAACAACAAAAAAAATAGTAGAAATTGAGTAAAGTAATTTATTAATCAATTAGTTGTTAATTGTTGTGGCTCCTGTCCACTGACTAATTCACAGGAAGGAAATCATTTAGGAAATTCCCAGATTCAGCATGTTCTGATTAATGTTGTGTACAATAGTAATTTGTTACTATTTTTAAATTATAATTTTTTGTACACAAAAAGGTTATATAAAATTCTACTACATATTTATATTTCTGCTGCCACATTTAATACACATTTTGCTCAAACTTATAATTTTTAGTGTTATGCATGCTAATACATAAAAATTAGGTTCATTTAAAAATTACAGTGTAGTATTCAATTGGATACCTTATTTTTTTATTCCCCAAAGATAACATATGATTTTTATTCGAATTTATTTTTGCTCTCATAAGCAGTACTGTCATTAACACCCTTGTATACCTTTCTTAGTACACGTGAGAATTTTTTTCTAGAATATATAACTAGAAGTGAAATAGCTGGTTAAAAATTATTTCTTCAGTTTTATCAGATAATGTCTATGACAGTAGTTGTACAAATTTCCCCTCCTGCCAGCACAGATGAGAGCTCCTGCTTTCCCCATCTTCATACATCCCTCAAAATATCAAATTTTAAAATTTTCATCGGTCTTATGAAGATGAAATGGGTAGTTTTAATTTGCATTTCTTTTGCTACTGTTGTAGATGACATTTTTAAAAATCACATTTTGCTTTCCTCTGTGAATTGCCTAGTCATTGCATAGCCTTGACTGGTTTTCTATTTTAAAGATACAGGGTACAGTTCAGGATTAGGTATACAAGTGGTCATCATACAGGTAAAATTTGGGCCTCCCTTTGGTCCCCACTTTGCCTGGTTTGAGATCAGGTACCCTTATTACTGTTATGTGCTCCCCCCTCTTCCCTGCCAGTGTCCTGCTATTGCCAATCCCTTTCTTATAGTATTATCGTAAATGTTTAGGGTCCGCTTATGAGTGGTACTAAATTCTTTGTTTCTGTGATAGATTAAAAATATGCAAAGCTTATGGCTGCAGTGACACACTCACATCTATCCTAACGTTGACCTGCTGGGCTCCAGCGATGCTTCTGCCTCAGCCTTTCAAGTAGCTGGAACTACAGGCGTGCGCTACCATGCCCGGCTACTTTTTAATTATTGTACAGACAAGGTCTTGCCAAGTTTCCCGGGCTGGCCTCGAACCTGCAGGCTCAGGCAACCACTTGCCTTGGCCTCCCAAAGTATTGTGCTTACAGGCTGAGCCACAAAACCTGGCCTACTTATTTTTTTATATTGTGTATTCTTTACCTAGAAACTTTCAACAACAATTTTGCTTCTTCCTTTCTTTTTTTTATTTTTATTTTAAAGATATGGGGTAAAATTCAGGGTTAGGTATACAAACGTTGATTATGCAGGTACCCTTGTTGATGAGGTGTGCCCCTCCTTCCCCTAGCAGTTTCCCTCAACTGCCAATCCCACGCCCCCTCCCCTGGCAGTTTCCCACTACTGCCAATTCCTTTCTTATAGTATTGTGATAATTGTTCAAGGTTCGCTTATGAGTGAGAACATATGGTACTCTGTTCTTTGTTTCTGTGACAGATCACTGAGTATGATAGACTCTAAATCCATCCAAGTTGCTGTGAAGTTCATATGTTTGTCTTTCTTTATGATGGCATAATATTCCATTGTGTATATGTACCACATTTTTTTATCCAGTCCAGCTTCAATGGGCAGCATGATTGGTTTCATGTTTTTGCTATTGTGAACAGAGCTGCAACAAACATACGTGTGCAGTTATCTTTTTGTAGAATGACTTGAGTTCCTCCAGGTATATTCCCAATAGGGGAAATTGCTGGATCATTTGGAAGATTAATTTCTAGTTCTTTCAGAAATTGCCACACTGTCTTCCAAAGAGGTTGCACTAGTTTCCATTCCCACCAGCAGCGTAGAAGCGTTCCTTTTTCTCCACATCCTCACCAGAATCTGTTTTTGTTTGATTCATTAATGATGGCCATTCTAGCTGGGGTTAGGTGGTATCTCAATGTAGTTTTGATTTGCATTTCTCTGATGATGAGAGGCTGAGTACTTTTTCATGTGTCTGTTGGCTGCCCGTGTCTCTTCTTTTGAGAAGTGTCTATTCATGTCTTTTGTCCACTTTTTAATGGGGCTGTTTGTTTTTCCCTCTCAGCTCATTTGAGTTCCTTGTAGATCCTAGATGTTAGGTCTTTGTCAGATATAGTTTCTTCCTTTCATATCATTTTTTGTTTGTTTGTTTAGTTGTGGTCAAACTCTGTTGCCCAGACTGGAATGTAGTGATACAATCACAGCTCATTGCAGCCGTGAACTCCTGGGATCAAGCAATCCTCCTGTCTCAGTCTCCTGAGTAGCTGGGACTATAGGTGCACATTCCACATTCAGCTAATTTTTAAAAAGTTCGCTTAAGCTGGTTCAAACTTCTGGACTCAAGCTATCCTCCCACCTTGTCCTCCCAGAGTCCTGGAATTACAGGAGTGAGCCACCATGCCCAGCCTTTGTATTCTTTTATTTCTCACTTACTATCTTGTTTTATTATACTGTATAGATAGACCAGTAAGATGTTTGAATAATATCAGGAATAGCAGGCATCTGTATCTTGTTTCTGGGTAGACTGGGGATGGTTCTATTGTTTTGCCACTAAGTATTAAGCTTCATGTCTTTTAAATAGAATTTCTTTATTATTTTAGGCAATTCCCTTCTATTCCCAGTTTGTTATAATTTTTAAAAAATTGTTTTCCTTCATGCAGTGGATTTATATGGAAGCATCATGAATTGTTTTAGCTATAGGGTTTAGATTTACTTCTTTAAAAAAAACTAACTGGTATGTAGAGAATGTGTTGTAGGCTGAAAAGGTTATAGCTACTGATCTGCATTTTAAAATTTTTGAAAAAACGAGATGTGAGTCCCAGGAGTACCTAATTGCCCAAATGTTTCTATGTATTAAAAGTTGAGGCTATGTTAAATGGATGATGGAGCCCTCAGATACAGGAGTTTTGAAGAACAAGCATGTCAACCCAGGGAAGCCAAAAAACCTGGTGGAATTTATGGGCTATGAGCTTATGAAAAGCAGTCAATACAACTCATAGGTATTTGTGGGAAGACACACCTACTTACCCTACTTAACACAACAGGATAACAAAAGTGAAATTCTAATGCACATAGCTTGGGTTAACTCGTTGGTTTGAATCCAAGACCTGTTCAGCCATTACTTTTCAGCAGAAACTAGGCCACGGTTAGTTCAGGCAACCATCTTTATGTACACATGCACCCTGCCCCAGCCTGCTAGGAAAAATTGACAGCCTTTTCCCAAAGCTGTCCTCTTTCATTATGAACTGTATACAAGGAATAAGATTTCTGCAAGTCACCGTTCTAGGTTTGTTCCCTATGTTAAAAATACCTGCTAAGAAGATCCTCGCCATCAAATCAGTTCAATTCTGTAAATGTTTGCTGACAGCCTGGTTTGTCAAATGTATTGTGTGAGTCGTCACGTGACACATGAAAAAGAATTCCTAAAGACTTTACCATGAAATTATAACAGAGAGACAATCAATAAAGACTGAATTTGAAATTTTTGAATATGGAGTGTTACTATTTTGAAGTTGAATTCCATTTTGGCTCATAAAGTAAGAGGCAGAAATTAGTCTTCAGGGGAAACTTTTCGTTTTGGGAGAGATTATTTTGCTTTCAGTCATGTCCCTACCTGCCTACTGTTTAGAGAGCTTTGAATGCAGTGAGGTTATATAAATTTTCTTGCTGCAGACTGAGTTAAAAGTAATTTGTTAAGTAAATTGAATGTTAGTTAGCCTAGTTGTGCTCCAGGAGAATTAGAGAATTTTTCTCTCAAATCTGAATATGTGATGGAAATAAATTTTTCTTTGATTATTTGCGAGTATGTTAGCAAAAAACTCTGCTAGCAGCTTAAAAACTGTTTCCTCATTTCCCAATCTTCCTTACAGTTCATTGTGACCATGTGATTGGTTCCTGTCAAAAATAGGTAAGTGGAGGCAATACACTCCAAGGCTTTTAAGAAGTGGATGTGCTTTCTCTACAGTTTCTTTCTCCTATTTCTTGATGAATACAGTTGACATGAGGGTCTAGAGGATGCCAGGGCCACAAAGTGAATGATGCCTTAGTCCCTAAATTGCCTCATAGAGGAAAATAACCTGAAGATCTGGAACCCTACCTTTGATCATTACATTTAAAAGGAAAAAAACTCACTAAACTTCTCATTGTTGAAACGTTTGCTCTTATTTGATTTAGCAGCTCAACGTACCCTAACCCATACAGTGTTCTTATCTAAGTGTTTCCTCATAGCAAACTGGGGACCTGGACATTTATCACATAAGCAGACAGGCTCATCTTGCTATTTAATATATGAAAGAAACTGGAGCAGATTTGGTGCAGGAATACATGAGTTGAATCATTGATATCTCATACATGGAATTTTGAGATATTATTGTACTATATTCTGATTGAGAAGTTGGTTTTTAGTCTAAGTCATATTGCTTTGTAGGCAATTAGACTTTTTTCCTCTGGCTCCTTTTAAGATTCCCTTTTGCCTGCAACATGTCTTGACGTGTGAATTTTTTTTCTACTTGATATTTGTTGGACTTCCTGGGCTAAGGAATGATATCTTTCATAAATTATATGCAATTCTCAAACTTTTCTTTCACTTTTACCACGTATTTATTCTCTCTTTGGTTTCCTTTTGCAACTTCAGTGAGACGTGTTGGAGCTCCTTGCCGTATCTTCAGTGTCTCTTAACCTCTCTTGGTATCTCTGAGCTAAATTCTGAGTACATAGCTTTTTTATAGATAAAATCACTGTTCATTCCATACAGTGAGGTTTTCTAAAACAAACAAAAAAACCTTTATTTTTAAAAACAACTTTAGAGTTACATTAAAATTGAGAGGATAGTACAGAGTTCACATATACCCTGAATCCAGTTTTCCCTATTATTAATCTTAAATTAGTATGGTACATTTATTGCGATTAACAAACTGATATTGATACATAGTATCAATTAAAGTTCATACTTTATTCAGATACCTTTAGTTTTTACCCAATGTCCTTTTTCTGTTTTAGGACCTCACCAGGATACCATATTACATTTGGTTATCATGTTACCTTAGGCTTCTCTTGTTGTGATAGGTCCTCAGGCTTTCCTTGTTTGATGATGACCATGACAGTTTTGAAGAGTACTGTTCATGCGATACATAAATGTCCCTTTATCTAAATTTTTCTGATGGCTTTCTTACAATTAGACAGACTGGGGTTATACATTTTCAGGAGGAAGACCACAGAGGCAAAATGTCCTTTTTATCATATTATATTAAGGGTACATGCTATCAACATGACTTATTATTGCTAATGTTTACCTTAATCACCTGAATGAGGTAGTGTTTGTTAGGTTTCTCCAATGAAAGTTACAGTCTCGCCGCACTTCCGAGAGACACTCAAGTCACACAAAGCGGAGCTGAACAAGACCAACAAATTCGTCAAGAACAGGAAGTCCCTCATCAGCGTGCTCAAGACATGGGCTACTGCATCCTTGTTGTGCATGGATTAAACAAGCTCTGCACATGACTGAATAGATGTGTGGCCACGACCCTGACTGTATCCATTGTGCTGCTGCTGCTGTTTTTCTCTTGGAAAACTGAAACAATGAAATTCATCTGTCAATCCCTATTCAGGTCTGAGAAGAGTGTTGCTGGTAATTTGATGGGTATTGCATTAAATCTGTAGTTTGCCTTAGTGAGAAAAGTATATGGTTTCCAAATCTGTAAGCTCTCAGTGGCAACTCCAGGGATTTGTTTTACATATAGATTCAGCTATCAAATGGTCTCATATTCCTCAATGAGGAAATGCTGCTTTTAAGATAATCATTCGGGGAGACGGGGCAAGATGGCGACGGCATAGGTGAACTGGTGAGATTCTCTGAACGGACCAAGGCTGCATACTGCTAACTAGACAGACTGTAAAGCAGAGGGAAAAGTGAACAAAGCCAGAAGACCCTCATAAGGAAGAACAGGTCATTGCAGAAGAGAAATAAAAGCAACCCCACCTTCCCTCAAAAACAGAATTGAAGAGAGGGAGGGAAAGGGGGAGAAGAAGAAAAATCTACAGAAATGAAGAAAAACCAAAAGAAGAATATGGGTCTCTCCCAGACGCCTGGGAGAGCAGACATTGAGAAAACTGACTTTGGAATGCAAACAATGAAAAGTCCCCAGAATGAAGGGTCTCAAACTGCAGATGTAGATATCAAAACAATAATGGAGAGATTAAAAAGAATTGAGGAGACACAAGAAGAAACTAGGAAGGAGCTGATATCTGAGATAACAGTAATAAAGAATACTGTGAATGAAATAAATAACAAATTGATAAGCATGGAAAGCAGAATTACCCAAGCAGAAGAAAGAATCTCAGAGCTTGAGGACCAAAATATAGAAATAACCCAAACTCTTAAAAACACAGAAAATAAGCTCAAAAAGACAGAACAAAACCTTCAAGAGATGAGTGACTACCTCAAGAGGCCTAACCTAAGAATAATTGGACTCCCTGAGGCAGAAAGAAAAACAGAGACCACATTGGAACAAACTTTCCATGAGATCATTCAAGAAAACTTCCCTTATCTAATCAGTGATGCAAAAATTCAAACACAAGAGATTCAGAGAACCCCTGCAAGACAACAAATAAGAAGACCAACTCCTAGACACATAATAATTTGCCTAAATAAAGTAGGCACAAAAGAAAAAATCCTAAAGGCAGCAAGAGAAAAAGGCCAGATCACCTACCATGGAAGACCAATCAGAATAGCAGCAGATTTATCTGCAGAAACCCTGCAGGCTAGGAGAGCTTGGAGCCCTATCTTCAAAGTCCTAAAAGATAAACAATTTCAACCAAGAATAACCTACCCGGCCAAGCTAAGCTTCATCAGTGAGGGAGAATTAAAATCTTTCCCAGATATCCAGTCCCTAAGAACTTATGCTGCCACCAAACCATCTCTACATGAAACACTTAAGAAAGTACTAAACACAGAAGAAAAGGAAAAAAGAACAACATTCTTCACAAGAGTACAGGGAAAAGAATAAAATATACACGAACCAACCCCAAAACCAAAAGAATGACAAAAAAAAGAAAAAAGAAAAAAGAAAAAACCAAGTGGAAGAACAACAACTCAATAAGAACTCCATGATAGGGACGAACTCTCACATTTCAATAATTAGTCTCAATGTGAATGGACTAAACGCACCACTGAAAAGACATAGAATGACAAAATGGATAAAATATCGCCAGGCAACAATATACTGCCTTCAAGAGACCCATCTCACTAGAAAGGACATACACAGACTCAAAGTAAGAGGATGGGAAACAAATTTTCAGGTGAATGGAACACAAAAGAAAGGAGGAGTCACGATCCTAATTTCAGACAAAATACCATTTAAGCTATCAAAAATTAAAAAAGATACAGAGGGCCACTACATAATGATAAAAGGTTCACTCCATCAACAAGAAATATCTATCCTAAACATATATGCACCCAACATAGGTGCGCCAACATTCATAAAGCAACTTCTAGGAAAACTAAAGAAAGACATTGACTCTAACACCATAATAACTGGGGACTTTAATACACCACTCACAACCTTAGACAGATCATCAGGACAAAAACTCAGCAAGGAGATCCGGAACCTCAATGAGACTCTGGACCACATGGACTTAATTGATACCTATAGAACACTCCATCCAAAGACCACAGAATACACATTCTACTCATCACCACATGGAACATATTCTAAGATCGACCACATAATTGGACACAAATCAAGTATAAGCAAATTTAAAAGGACTGAAATTCTACCATGCACCTTCTCAGACCACAGTGGAATAAAAATAAACATTGACACCAACAAAGTCCCCCCAAAACCCACAAAGACATGGACACTAAACAGCATGATGCTAAATAACTCCTGGGTCAATGATGACATCAAAACACAGATCAAAAGATACCTGGAAACAAATGAAAATGAAGAAACATCTTACCAAAATCTCTGGGATGCCTTAAAAGCTGTAATAAGAGGGGAATTTATATCCCTACAAACACACATGAGGAAAATGGAAGGAACAGAAATTAACAACCTAACAAGCCACCTAAAGAAGCTGGAAAAGCAAGACCACAAAAACCCTAATTTCAGCAGAAGAATCCAGATCACCAAAATAAAAGCCCAAATCCAGGACATAGAAGACAAAAAGATAATAGAAAAAATCAATGAAACAAAAAGCTGGTTCTTTATAATAATAAACAAGAATAAACAAGATCGATGGTCCCCTAGCTAGACTGACCAAGAAAAAACGAGAAAAAAACCAAATAAGCACAGTCAGAAACACAAAAGATGAAGTCACATCTGACCCTGAAGAAATATAAAAGATCATTAGAGACTACTACGTACACTTGTATGGAAACAAACTTGAAAACCTTAAGGAAATGGAGGATTTTCTGACATCACACAACCTACCTAAGTTGGAACAAGAAGAAATTGAGACCCTAAATAAACCAATAACAATCAAGGAAATCGACTACGTAATAAGAAAACTTCCTACAAAACAAAGCCCTGGACCAGATGGCCTTCCGGCAGAATTCTACAAGACATTTAAGGAGGAGCTGATACCAATCCTACTGAAGGTATTCCAGGCGATTGAAAAAGATGGAACGCTCCCCAAATCATTTCACGAAGCCAACATCGCATTGATACCCAAGCCAGGTAAAGATCCAGCAAAGAAAGAGAACTACAGGCCAATATCTTTGATGAAAATACATGCTAAAATTCTCAACAAGATCCTAGCAAACCGGATTCAGCAATTCATCTCAAAAATCATCCATCATGACCAAGTAGGCTTCATTCCTGGGATGCAAGGCTGGTTCAACATTCGTAAAACCATAAATGTTATTAAATACATCAACAGATGTCAAAAAACAACCACATGATTATATCATTAGATACAGAAAAAGCTTTTGATAAAATCCAGCACCCCTTCTTGATAAAAACCCTTGAACATCTAGGCATACGGGGAACATACCTCAAAATAGTAAAAGCCATCTACAAGAAACCCACAGCGAGCATACTCCTAAATGGACAAAAATTAGAACCATTTCCCCTGAAAACTGGAACAAGATAAGGATGCCCACTCTCACCCCTCCTGTTCAACATAGTATTGGAAGTCCTGGCTTGAGCAATCAGAGAAGAGAAGGCAATCAGGGGTATCCAAATAGGAAAAGAGGAAGTCAAGTTATCTCTCTTTGCAGACGACATGATTGTATACCTTGAAAACCCAAGAGAATCTGTCAAAAACCTCCTTACACTGATGAAGACCTTTGGCAAAGTCTCAGGATACAAAATAAATGTACAAAACACAATCGCATTTCTCTACACCAATAATAAACAAACAGAAACCCAAATAAAAAACACAATTCCATTCACAATAGCCACAAAAAAAATGAAATACCTTGGCATCTTCCTAACCAGAGACGTGAAAGACCTTTACAAGGAAAACTACAAAACACCGCTCAAAGAAATCAAAGTTGACACAAACAAGTGGAAAAATATCCCATGCTCATGGATCGGAAGAATCAACATTGTGAAGGTGTCCATCTTACCTAAGGCAATCTACAGATTCAATGCAATACCCATCAAATTACCAGCAACATTCTTCTCAGACCTAGAAAAAACAATGCAGGAATTCATATGGAAACACAAACGTCCAAGAATAGCCAGAACAATCCTCAGCAAAAAAAAAAAACAAAGCAGGTGGTATCACACTACCAGACTTCAAACTTTACTATAAAGCTACAATCATCAAAACAGCTTGGTATTGGTATAGGAACAGACATATAGACCAATGGAATAGAATTGAGATTCCAGAAGCAAAACCTCAATTTCTCAACCAACTCATCTTTGACAAAGCCTCCACCACCTACCACTGGGGAGAGGAGAACCTATTCAGTAAATGGTGCTGGGAAAACTGGCTGACCACATGCAGAAGATTGAAACAGGACCCCTATCTATCCCCATGCACAAAGGTTAATTCCAAATGAATCAGAGACCTAAATGTAAAACCTCAAACCATAAGAACCTTAGAAAAGGAAGGAAATACCCTCATGGAAATTGGAACTGGCATCCAATTCCTGAACAAATCCCGAAACCCACAGGCCATAAGAGAGAAGATAGACAAGTAGGACCTTATTAAACTGACAAGCTTCTGCAAGGCCAAAGAAACCATCAAGAGAGCAGGGAGACAGCCTACAGACTGGGAAAAAGTATTTGCCAACTCCAGGTCCGACAAAGGCTTAACATCCTGGATCTACAAGGAACTCAAATGTGCTGAAAAGAAAAAAACAAACAACCCCATTATAAAATGGGTAAAAGATATGAACAGACACTTCACAAAGGAAGACATCCGAGCAGCCAACAAACACATGAAGAAATGCTCAACCTCACTAATCATCAGGGAGATGCAAATCAAAACCACACTGAGATACCACCTAACCCCAGTCAGAATGGCAATTATCAACAACTCAAAAAATAACAGCTGCTGGAGAGGGTGTGGTGAAAAGGGAACACTTCTACACTGTTGGTGGGAGTGTAAACTAGTGCAACCTC
The DNA here is from genome assembly GCA_027257055.1 of Cephalopachus bancanus. NCBI lineage: Eukaryota > Metazoa > Chordata > Mammalia > Primates > Tarsiidae > Cephalopachus > Cephalopachus bancanus. The sequence continues at coordinate 199,018 of JAPVLO010000300.1, read as the reverse complement.
TGTGGAAAGCAGTGTGGCGATTCTTAAAAGCTCTAAATACCAACCTCCCATATGACCCCGCAATCCCCCTTCTGGGAATATATCCTGAAGAACACAAATCACTGTATAAAAAAGATCCCTGCACACGTATGTTTATTGCAGCATTGTTCACAATAGCAAGAACCTGGAAACAGCCATGCTGCCTGTCAAAAGAGGACTGGATTAAAAAAATGTGGTACATATACATGATGGAATACTACGCAGCCATAAAAAAGAACAAAATCATGAATTTCACAGCAACCTGGATGGAACTAGAGTCTATAATACTGAGTGACCTCTCACAGAAACAAAGATCTGAGTATCACATGTTCTCACTCATATAATGGACCTTAAACATCCAATGCAATACTATACGAAAATGACTGACTGTACTGGGAAACTATGGTGGGGGGAGGGAGATGGGATTAACAGTAGCAAATATCTGTCTGGGTACGGGGAAACATCCCATATCAACAGGGTGCCTGAATGAAATGCAATTGTATACCTAACCCTTAACTGTACCCCACAACTTCACAATAAAAAAAAAAAGAAAGTTACGTTCTCCCTCACCCTCCATACTATATCTTTGGAATAAAGTCATGATGTGCAACCCACATTTAGAAGCGAGGAGTTATGTTCCATCTCCTTGATGATAGAATATGGAATAAATTGACATTTTTCTTCATGGAAGAGTTGTCTCCTCTCCTCCATTTATTTATTCCATCATTTATATTACTATAGATGCATAGCTATTTATTTCATACTTTGGGTTATAATCTATTGTTATCATATTTTTGCTCAAATTCTTTCAGCTTTGGGCACAGGGAGCTCTTTTGGAATCATCTGCTACAGCAACTCATGTCACTCTATCAATACAATAACCTATGATGAAATGCTAAATATTTGGATTGCAACATATTTATTTATATTAATTATTAAGTAAGTTTGACTATTCTGAGAAATTTATTAAGATTAAAAAGCATTTGGTATTGCTTGTTATAGTATATTATTGATGTTCGAGTTAACAGCAAATTTGACGATCCAATATTCATCATCAGATGCCTAATTTCATTCTATTTATTTTTTGGAGCCTTGCTTGAATGCATCACAGGGGGCTGGAAAATTTCTACAGAATGTGTTGATCCCTGAACCTGTGAGGATCATTGGTTTGGGAATCAGAAAACCAAGAATCAGAAGCTGATTGTGTTAATTTTATACCATGTGACCTAAGGTAATCACTTTCATTCATTAACCACAAACTTCTAAATTAACATGCACATACATATATACATACAAGTCAATTGTGAATAAAATGCATATATGAGTATTCACATCCACACACACATAGTAAACTTGGGACAGGGTAGGAGATTTATGCTTTCCAACTTTCAGTCATTCCTACTATCTGAATTTTTCTGGTATTTTCATATTTTAAAAATAAAATATTAACTAATTCTATGAGCTATCAAAACTAGAGAAAGACATTGTAGGAAAAGAAAACTGTAGACTAATATCTCTTATAAATTCAGCATCTCTAGGAAAAAACATTAGCAAACAAACTCAGCAGCTTATAAAAAGAATTCTATGCTATGACCAAATTAAATTAATAATATTTATTTTTGAGTCGGAGGTCTCACCCTGTCATTTAGGCTGGAGTGCAGTGGCACAATCAGGGCTCACTGCACCCTCAATCTCCTTGGCCTAAACAATCAATCCTCCTGCCTCAGCCTCCCAAGTACCTGTGACTACAGGCACATGCCACCATGCCTGGATAATTTTGATTTTTTTTTTTGAGTTCTCACTTTGTCACCTAGGCTGGTCTCAAACTCCTTGGCTCAAATGATTCTCCCTCTCTGGCCTCCCAAAGTGCTTGGATTACAGGCATGAACCACTATGTCTGACTTCAAATTGAATTTATAACAGGAAAGCAAGGTTGGTATAGCATATAAAAATCATTAATGTGATTCATCATGTGAATAAAAAAAGTAAAAACCCATATTATTATGCCAAAAGATTCAGATATTACATGTGAAAAGATGATGTTGGGCCCCTACTTCATACAATATACACAAATTAACTCAACATGGATCAAAAACTAAATGTAAGAAATAAAACAGATAACTAAATGTAAAAAATAAAAGTAGAAACCTTATAGAAGAAAACATAGGCATAAGTTGACATGACCTTCAATTAGGCTATGGATTGTTAGATCGAACACCAAAAGCACAAACCACAAAAGAAAACAAATAGACAAATGCAACTTCAGTAAAATTAAAACTTTTTGTACTTTGAGGGATACTGCTAACAAAATAAAGACAATCCACTGAATAGGAGAAATTATTTACATATTATATCTCTGATAAGAGACTTGTATCTAGAATATATAAAGGTCTCTTACATCTTCAATAGTAAAAAGACAAATAAACCAATTTAAAAATGGTAAGTGATCTAAGCAGATATTTCTTCAAAGAGGATATACAAATGGCAATAAGCACATAAAATGAAGCTCAATATCATGAGCCATCATAAATAACTACCATGAGATACAACCTCACACCCCCTAAGATTGCTATAATAAAAAAGGCAAATAATAACAAGTGTTAGTGAAGATACGGAGAAACTGAAACCCTCTTACACTGCTGGTAGGAACATAAAATGGCATAGATGCTCTGCAAAACAGTCTGGCAATTCCTCAAAAGGTAACACATGGTTACTATGTGATCCAACAATTCCATTCCTAGGTACATCCCCAAGATAAATGAAAACTTATGTTCACACAAAAACTCATAAACAAATGTTCAAAGCATCATTGTTCATAAGAGCCAAAGGTTAAAACAACCCACATGTTCATCCAAGGACCAATGGATAAACAAAATGTGATGTATCCACACAATAGAATATTATTCAATAATTAAAAAAGAATACAGCGCTGATACATGCCACAACATGCATGAACCTCAAAAACATTTACTAAGGGAAAGAATCCAGTCACAAAAGACCACACATTGCATGATTCAACTTAAATGAAGGGTCCAGGATGAGCAATCTTAGAGACAGCAACTAGATTGGTAGTTGCCTGGAGCTAGGGAAGTTGGGAACAGAAGGAAAGGGAAGTGGTTGCCAATGGGTATGGGTTTCTTTTTTGGAATGACGAAAACCTTCCGAAATTGATTGTAATGATGATTGCACAACTTTTTGAATATACTTTAAAAAACCATTGACTTCATACTTAAAATGAGTTAATTATATGGTATATGAATTGTATCTTAGTAAAGTTGTGTCACCAGGAGAGCCCCAAACGGATAGTGCAAAAACTTTAACAGCTTTTTCTTTCTTTCTTTTTTTTTTTAGTTTGTTAAGAAAAACTAATAAATTTTCCCTAGTTTCCTTCTCTACAGGCACAGCTTCTTGGAAGCCTGTTAGATACCAGGGGAAGTCCAGACCCTCTGCAAGACTGGTTTAGACTGGAACAGGCCAGCAAGGACCAGTGCCTGCGACCCCCAGTGACCTTTAGCTTATTAAACATGTCATTATAATGCCAAAAATCCCACCCCTGTAGGAAAATCTCTACCATTTGTGTACATGCAACATATGCAAAAGTATGTTTGTGAACTGTGCTTGCGTGTCAGAACTTCATTTTCATGCTTACATAACTTCCCCATCCTGCACTCAACTCTTTAAAATTCTCATACTTCCACTGCTGGGGAGAAGGGGGTTTCAGAGCACAAGCTCTCTTTCCTCATCCTTTGGTCAGACAATTAAAAAACCTGACCGCCTTTCCAAATTGGACCTTCTTTCTTTGCAACTGATACAAAGTAGGGAAAGAACACGACTTAACAGTAACAGCTAAAAAAAAATCAAATTACCCTTTGGGTCTCAGTTTCTCAGCTGCGTCTGTTAAAAAAAGCTCAGTCATGCAGCTCCTTATTTTCTTCCATTTTCACCTTTCTATAATTCCATGGTTTTGCGGTTACCAACAGATTTCAATAGTGTCACACATATAATGTTTTTAACGACTAATTACTTTTAATAATTCTAAGATAATTCTCAAATTATTTTTGGAAATTTCTAGGGTACAAATAACAAACCAATTAATCAGTCCCTTTATAAGTCAATAGCATAAAAGCCACTGCTTTCCTGGACCATTTGAAGAGGTGTATGAATTGGGTGTTAAGAGATGTAGGTTTCTATGCTGTTTTGAGTAAGGAAACCACTATATACTCATTTAAAAAAACGATTTCCATTAGCTTACATTGTTAAACACTGTGTCTCAGTTGCACTGCCTACATATTTAATACACTGATCAAGCACTAGAGAAGCAAATCAAATAAAAAGTTAATATCAATAAGGGGGGAGGTCGAGAAGGGAGTTAGGGTTCAGAAACTACCTGTGGGGTACAACATTCACTATCTGGAAAACCGGCCACCTGAGACCCAATCCCCACCACTACACAGTATGTCCATGTAACAAACATGGATGTGTACCCTCTGAATAAAAATTTTAAAAAAAGTTAATAACCTTCAAAGTACAGGCAGACAAAAACTTGGCAGACCATCTTAATAAATTGAAGGTATACAGAGCAATAGTAGTGATTAGAACCAAGAGGCTATGACTCGACTCAGATCTTCCATTCAAATTCTTGAAAAAAATAAAATAAAAAAACTATGGCCGTTAAGTGACAAAACCAGACAACACAAACCAGCATAAAGTTTCTAAATGTAAACAGCTTCCAAAGACTAAAATGATGACTTCCATCATGCAGCTTGGCTGTTTTGTCATATGATAATGGTAGAACACAGGTTCCTCTAATTGTTTGGAGTTTGAAAATGGCTCAAACTACAGAGTTGATACATGACCTTCCGATAGCACAAATTCGAACAATGCATCTAGTTTGTGAATTCTGGAAGCCAGTGATAGAAATAAACTGACTAGAATGACACAAGGCAGTAAGAATAGCTTTCTCAAGCAGGACAACAGGCTCGTAAACCATTGGAAGTGGTGACATGAATGATACTCTGCATAAGTGTTATATTTATGTGTGAGAGACCTGAAAAGAGCTGATGGTCACCAAGGCCTATTCAGAAAGTTACCACAAACAGGCAACAACACTAATTGCCATGTCCTCTTTGGATGTGAGGAGGGTTCTGTGTAGTTACCCAGAACTACAGCCATCATTAAAGTAAATGCCACTTCTAAAAACAGAGACAGTTGAAAGGGCAAAAAAAAAGCAAATTAGTTCAGAAGAGACTCCTTTGAAGTGAGAGGGCCAGAAAAAAAGTATGGGTTAAAACTTAATAAGAAGGGAAAAGACAAAAGAAGAGCATGTAGAATTTTAGAGCTAAATGGAGCCTGATTATCTCATCATGCTTTGTATTAGTCAAGATAAGATGAGTCATACTGCAATAATAAACTCAGAAATCTCTGTGGTTGAACATAACAAGAGGGCTGTTTTGTTTTGTTTTGTTTTAAGTCGGGGTCTCACTCTGCCACCCAGGCTGAAATACAGTCTCACTATCAGGGCTCACTGCAGCCTCAGTCTTCTAAGCTCAGGAGATCCTTCTACCTTATCCCCCTGAGTAGCTGGGACTACAGGTGTGCCACACCATGTCCAGCTAATTTTTAAAATATTTTTGTAGAGCTGAGGCCTTAATATGTTGCTTAGGCTGATCTTGAACTCCTGTGCTCAAGCAATCTACCCGCCTTGGCCTCCCAAAGTGCTGGGATTACAGGCATGAGTCATTGCACCAGGCCAACAAAAATTTATTTCTTAGTCACTTATGTTTAATTTGGGCTGTTGGACACTTTCATCCCTCTGATGATTCAAGCTTCTGATATCTATGCATATCACGATAAGGTCACAGCTTCCAAAGTCACTGTGGCAAGAGAATAGAACAATGAAGAGTCCACACTGGCTTCTCTCAGGAGTAACACATGTACTCATAGTTCCTTGGCAAGAACTCAGGCACATGGTTTCAACTCAACATCAAGGAGGCTGGGAGATGTAGTTTTCTTGTGAAATACTGCGAAGAAAAATTGAAAGATGGTATACAAGGGTGACCCCCAAAACCGGGAATTATCTTTTGAAGGATGAGCCGTCCCTTGTAGTACACTTGGGATTTGTTCCTTCAGATCAAACGATCAAAGTTTTTATCTGGAAGTTTTGAAAAGGTTGCTTCACAATTTGTGGAAGAAATGTCCTGAGTTGTGGCGAACAGGTGATTAGCTCTTCCACCATGACTGTGTACCTGTCCACACCGTAGTGAGTGTTTAACAGATTTTCATTAAAAAATGGCACGACCCCCCTCCACCATGTCCCACCTTCCCTATTCACCAGATCTCACCCTGAGTGACTTTTTTTTTTGTTTGCCCAGATGAAAAAAAGTCTTCAAAGAGAAATGTTTTGCTGATGTGGAAGTGGTGGGAAAAAAAATGGCAGAAGCACTAAAAGGCATCACAATGGACAAGGTCAAAAACTGTTTTAAGCAGCAGAAAAAGTTTCTTGATAGGTGTATTGCATTAGACAGAGAGTACATTAATGGTGACTTACGTATAAATATGTAAGAATAGATGCACAATTTTAAATAAATAAATTCCAGGGTTTTTGCCTCCCCCCCATATAATATGGCCTTATGGGAGTCAGGCCACTATTATGTTCCATCTCTCTAATTTTTGCCATCTTCAGTTACTCCTTGAATTTGCTTAATATTTTACTTTAAATAAATTTACCTAAAAAATCTAAATACCAATTTTAAGCTGGTTGATATAATAATGATATTTTAAAATATGCATTAAAGTAAATAATATTAAATATGTGTTATGGGCAATCAAGTCATCTGCCATATCATCAATGGTAAGTCTATACACTTTAGAAAAAAACTAATCTAATCCTTTCATTTTAAGTTGAGAAAACCCAGGTTTGGAAGAATGACATGAATCCCCGAAGTCACACAGACAACTGAATGGCAAAGCCAGGAGTAGAATCTAGGTTTTCTTGCCACTATACCATGTTTCCAATTCTCCATGCTTGTGGGGCAAGGATATGGGAACTAGAAAAACAAACTAAGTCACTGCAATTAGGAGAATTAAAAAGAACACAGGCAAGATGTACACATATCTTAGAGGGAAAAGAAACCAGTAGGAAGATTGTGAAGGCTGCAAGGCAGATGGGGTCTTTGGAAAACATGACACCCACACAAATCAGCAGATTTGGGTGTGTGGCTATGTAAAGGCTGATTTTCTGAATTACTTAGACTCACTGAAAAATTCCAGGGGCCTTGAGAACAACCATGAGGGTGAAGAGAAGCAAATGTGGCTGCCGGAGCTGCTGGGACAGCAGTTGGAGTCTGCACGCAGAGGCACCAAAAGTGAAGTCTGTCCCACAGCTCACAGTCCTTTTGTGCATGGGCCATCAATCCTCAGGAGCACACTGTTGAGTAACACAGGGAAGAGCACCACTTCGGTTTGGATCAAACTTAAATACCAGAAGGATTTGGGTAGAACACTACTGGAGGATTCCAGGGAGTGCTTTAATATTTTATAAACTGACTTTGCAAAAAAAAAAAAAAAAAAAAAAAAGCTGCTTATGAAGAACCACAATGAATGCCTGGCAGACTTAATTTTACTAATTAGGATCACAGGATCTGGCACGTGAGGTTTTAGGGTCATCTACTCCAGTAGTTGTAAATTTTCTTTAGAAATCCATGAAAACTGTTTCTTTAAAATAAGCCTTATGATCAAATGTACAACATAGAACTGGTAGAAGCAGAACCACACTGGTGGGTGGAAGGAGGAGGGTTTCTGTAGCTTTGCCAGTTTGGTTCCTCTTACCATCCTCCCTCTCTCCTTCTGAGCACAGCATAAAGTGATGCCCCTTCATCCAGACCAATGCCTTCATTTTAGGAATGCAGAAACTAGGCCTAGAGGGATGTGAACAATTCTGAGGTAATGGCAGAGTCAGAACTAGAGTCATAGTCTTTTGACTTGTATTGAGTTTTCCTTCAGGATTATTATGGGAAGAAACCATGACACTGTGATCTATGTGCTATGTCTGTAATACAGAAAAATTATTCTTTATCAATAATATTACACAGTGTGTACTACTTGAAATACATAATAAAATACAATAAAATAGACTTCTTTCCTGTCTTGATACTGAAAACAAACAAAATGGACATGTTCTTTTCTTTAAAAAAATGAATATATTAAGGTATAACAGATGCAAAATAAACTGGAATAAAATAAACGACATAAAACAAACATTAAATTTTACATTCGATACATTTTGAAATAAGCACATGCCTGTGAAACCATTATCAAGATAATAAGCATATTTTATTACACCCTAAAGTTTTCTGGTGTTCTTTGCAATCTTCTCTCAACGTTCCCCACATCCTCCTCATTCCAAGGCGCCACTTGTTCTGATTTCTGTCACTGTAGATTACTTTGCATATTATAGAATTTTAGATAAATGGAATCATGGAGTATGTACTGTTTGTCTTCTCTGGCTACTTTTTCTCAGCATAGTACTTTTGAGATTCATTTGTGTTGTTGAATGTGTAAATAACTCATTTAATTATATTGCTGAGTGCTGTTTCTAGTTTTCTGAGCGTTTTTATTAGGTATGTATATTGGAGTTTATCAAATACTTTTAAGCATGTGTTGGGGTGGTCTTTTAAAAAATTATGTTAATATGGTTAATTACATTGATTTTCAAACATTAAACCAGCCTTGCATTTCTGGAATAGATCCTTATAAATATGTTCTTGGACTTGATTTAATAAAACCTTCTTTACTGATTCATTAAAAAAATTTTTTTCCTCAAGATTCTCCCTAATGCCTGGATTTTATAAAATTTTCTTTCTTTCTTTTTTTTTTTTTTTGAGTTGGAGTCTCACTCTATCGCCTAGACTGGAGTGCAGTGGCCACTCCTGGTCACCACAGCCTCGACCTCCTGGGCTCCGGCGATCCTTCCGCCTCAGCCTTCCAAGTAGCTGGAACTACAGGCATGCGCTACCACGCCTGGCTAATTTTTTTTTTTTTTTTTAATTGTAGAGATGAGGTCTTGCCAAGTTGCCTGGGTGGGTCTCGAACCTGCAGACTCAGGCAATCCACTCACCTCAGCTTTCCAAAGTGCTGGGATTACAGGCTGAGCTACCCAGCCCAGTTGGGAGTAGTTTCTTTATACCTTTATCTCATTTTGATATCAAGGCAATGTTGGCCTCATAGAATGAATTGAGAAGCAGTTCATCTTCAATTTTCTGGAAGATTTTGTTTCGAATCATTTTATTATTTTTCTTAAGTATTTGGTAGAATTCTCCAGCGAAGTTATCTTGGTCTAGAGTTTTCTTTGTGAAAAGGCTTTTCATTACAAATTTTTAAGTTCTTTAATAAATATAGGTATATCCATTTTATCTATTTTTCTTGAATGAGCTTTAGTATATGTATATTTCAAGGAACATATTTAGTCCATCTAAGTAGTTTATTGGCATAAAATTGTTCTAATATTTCCTAATTTCCCTTTTAATACCCATAGAATCCATAGTGACATACACTCTCTCAATCCTAATATTAGCAATTTTTGTCTTCTTTCTTTTTTTATCCTGGCTACTTTGGCTAAAAGTTCACCAGTTTTTATTGATCTTCTCACAGATAATTATTATACTGTAATGCTCTCTTAATTTCCCCATTTCTTACTGTAACTCTAATTCCCTCATCCGGAGTCCCTACACTACAAAGAGATGATATTTCTTTAGGGATGAAATTCAAACTCAGGGTCCCATGTAAGAACTTCTTTAACATTCTACGATTGCTAATGCTCCAGTCATAATGAACTACTTATAGTTTTCTTAGTACGCCAAGAATGTAGCTTCTTTGTGTTTTTGCACATGTTATTTCCTTTACTAAAAGTACCTTTTCCTCTTCTTTTCCTAGCTCCCAGGCTTCCTTTAATATTCAGTTTAAGAATTACTTTGGTCTAGTATGACTTCTTTGGCTACCTCCCACCTGGTTGGTGGCTTGCCACACAATGTTTCCATAGCACCCTTGCACATAGCGTTACAGAACTTATTATACTTGTATTATTAATATTCTGTTTACTCATATGTGTCAACCTTAAATCATAAAACAAAACAGAGAGTGGCTCTTCAAGGAAATCAGGAATAAATAGGGGATTGTATCCTGTTATACACATGCTATGACAAATTCTAGGTGTATCCAAAGAGGTTGGGTAAAGGGAAACTTTTATTTTTTTATTTTTATTTTAAAGATGTGGGATACAATATAGAGTTAGGTATACAAATGTTCATTATGCAGGTACTCTTGAGGGGAAACTTATAAAAGCAAAGAGGAGAAGCCCACATCAGCTGTTTTAAAACAAACCTCACTGGGCAGGGACCTGTTGCAGGAGTTGGGATTAATTCATTGGTGAACACAGCCATTGCTAGGCAATGTTCTGGTGAGGAAGCTTATCTGAAAGGTTGCAGTCTTGAGGAAGTTTTTGCAATGAGCCATGTGGGCAGGGCATGCAGGGATTTCTTGTGGGTTTTAAAAAAATCCTTGTAAAAGTACTTATCTCAGACATGCGTGCATGAGATCTCTCCTTCATGACCTGCCAGCTCTACTTTACTTTGAGTTTGACATAAGTGACTATCGTGGCATTGGCAACTTCTGCATATGTCTCCTCAATGAGACCATAAATGCCTAAGCACGGAAACAACAGCCTTACCCATCTTTGTGTGCCCACTTCTCAGGTTGATGACTGTCATATAGTTGGAGATCAGCAATGAGCTGAATATTAGGCAGTGTTGTTGAATCTATTGGTTCTTAAAGTGTGATCCCTGCATCATCAGCAGCAGCATCTCCTGGGAACTTGTTAGAGCTTTAAATTCTTGTGTCCCATCCAACTTTACTGAATCAGAAACAGTGAGACTCAGAAATCTATGGTTTACAAAACTCTCTAGGTAACTTTGTTGCCTGCTAGAGTTGAGAATCATTGCTTGAGCAGCCAGGTAACGATTATGGAGTCAGCAAGAGCTGGCTTGAATCCTGTCACTTCCAAACTCTTCAACCTGGAATAACTTACTTAGTATTTTTAAAGCCTCGGGTCCCTTCTATATAAAAAGAAGACTGTAGGAGCTATTGTATAGGTCTGTTTAAAGTTTAATAATGAATATGCATCTGTACCCCCAAATCTAAAATTTTTAAAAAGTTGAGAGTAAAAATAAATACATATTTACAAATAAAAAATAAAACAAAATAATTTAGATAACATTTCTAGTGCAATAATTAATCCATGACGTGCTCAATAAGTGGTAACTATGAACAATAGTTAATAATAATAACAATAGGCAGTCTTTTGGATATTATTTTGATTATAAACAGAGTGAAAAAAGTTAGAGAAGTATAAAAAAGTCATACTTGGAGTCTGAATAGTCTAAGAAACAGTAAGCAGAATCAATAAGGAAAAGGAAAGAAAGAAAAGAAAAAGAGTGAAGGAGATGGATTTATCATGGGAGGAGAAAAATCTGATGAAATTATTTTAAAATGTGGTCCCATATTTCACAATAAAATTCAGTTACAAGTTTTTTGCTTGATTGAGAATAGAGACTTACTCAAAATTTGAGTGGTACTCAATTTGCAAATGATCATCTTTCAGTTGTAACACTCTTTTTGGACACCAACCATAGAGTAGATACATCACTAGAAAGGATACAGATAAAGGAGAGAGCATCCCTTTCCTAAACTAAGTTCAGCGACTAGTGGTACTTACCAGGCACTGCCAAGGTGATGTCTAAAACAGATTAAGTAGATCATTTCTTTGGGATTGGAAATAGTTTATAATGGGAGGTATGCAAGGGGGAAACCTAGCTGGGAAGCTAAGTTGGCCCTCAGTGTTTGGTGTATCTGTGAACAAAGAAAATGAGAATTTCTTCAGCGTCAGCATTCCTTAAGTAGGCATTTCTCCAGGCTCTGATTTTGTTGGCATTTTTACCAATCCAGATTCATTATATACTTCTGGACACACACCAGCAATATGATGAAAAACTGTGTTTATTATTTTAGTTTGGTATGGTAGAATTTCAAATTTGGTTCAATGCTTTAAACATACGTTGGTTATCTATATATTCAAGACAGAATGCTAGGTGCTGGGGGTACCCAAGTCGAATGAAATGCAATCCTCATCCTGAAAGAGTTCAGTGTCTACTGAGATAGATGCATATACTTTGAACAGCAGTATACTTTTATAGCTCTTTATAGTCGACAAAACATTTTCACATAAATGATCTTAACTGGTTTTCAAAGTAGTCTGATGAAGTTAGTAGAGTATTACCAATGCATTCTACAGATAGATAATTAAAGATCAATGCCTATTATTTGTCTAGAGTTGTACACTATATGGAATTATACTAACTCCATCCTCTATCTTATTGCCCGTATGCCATCAATCACCAAGTTTTGTTGATTCTGCCACCTAAGTGTCTCTGCAATCTTTGTTTCCCTCACTATTTCCACCACCACTGCCTTAGTTGAAATAAGTTCATCCTTTCTTGCCTGGGCTATTTCAATAACCTCTTAATTAGTCTCCCTGCCTACAATTTCTACCCACTGCAATCTGCCACTAGAATTATCTTTCAAAAACAGCAATGATCCTGCCACTGAGCTGAAAAACCCTAGCTGGCTCCCCTATTCATCAAGATATGCATGGCATCAAGGCACTTCACAACGCTACCCTCATCAAACCTTCAAATCTTACCTCTTGGTGTCCATCAACCCTGCCCCCAAGTCAGGTACACACAGACCAGATGCTCCAGCTACACTGAACTTATCATATTCTCTCAATCTTCCATACCTCTGTCTGATGAAGTTCTTATTCTTTACTTTCTCAATTTGACCTCGAGCAAGTTATTGACCTATTTACTTATTTAATATGTTTAATTTTGTTTTTAATAGACTCTTATCCTTTAAGATCAAGCTCAAAAGCTGTCAACTTTATGAAACCCTCATGACCAGGGTGGTCTGGCTTGTTTGCTCCATGCCTTGTGATCCCAGACCTCTTTGCATATTCTGTTACACCACTTATCACAGATCTAGTAAGACTTGTGTGACAGACTGCTTTCTCCTCAGGAGCTAAGCTGGAAATCTTCTGGAGAGAAGGGGTTGCATTTTGATTATCTTTATTTTGAAGACCCTAGTGCTAATGGGAAGGACCCTTGTGAAGGTTGCTAGGTTAGTCAACAGGATAACTAGTTAAATTCGAATTTCAGATAAACAACAAATAAATGATTGTGTAGCATAATGTGTCCCAAATATTGTATGAGACATACACTAATATTTTTTTTTTTTATTTTTTTGAGTTGTAGTCTCACCCTGTCACCCAGACTGGAGTGCAGTGGCTGCTCCTGGCCACTGCAGCCTCGACCTGCTGGGCTCCGGCGATCCTTCCGCCTCAGCCTTCCAAGCAGCTGGAACTACAGGCGTGCGCTACCACGCCCGGCTAATTTTTTATTTTACTGTAGAGATGAGGTCTCGCCAAGTTGCCCAGGCAGGTCTCGAACCCACGGGCTCAGGCAATCCACTCACCTCAGCCTCCCAAAGCGCGGGATTACAGGCTGAGCCACCGAGCCTGGCTACTAACATTTTTAAAAACCTAAAATTCAATCCCCCTTATGGGAATATACCTGGAGGAACTTAAATCACCTTACAAAAAGATACCTGCACACACATGTTTATTGCAGCACTATTTACAATAGCAAAAGTATGAAACAACTGTGCTGCCCATCAAAACTGGACTGGATTAAGAAAAATGTGGTACATACACACAATGGACTATTACACAGCCATAAAGAAGAACAAAATTATGGACTTCGCAGCAACTTGGATGGATTTAGAGTCTATGATACTCAGTGATTTATCAGAGAAACAAAGAACTGAGTACCACAGTTCTCACTCATAAGCAGACCCTGAACATTTACCATAATACTATAAGAAAGGGATTGACAGTAGCCGGAAACTGCCAGGGAAGGGACGGACGGTGGGCACATAACATCAATAAAAGAACCTGAAATTCAAACTTAATTGGGCATCCTGTTTTTTTTTTTTCTTTGCTAAATCTGGGAATCCTAGCCCCTGCAGACCTAAAATCCAGCTCCTAGACCCTCTGGCTGTTAAGCACTGCCACATTTGCAGTACCTAGTGAAAACCAAGGCTGAAATTTCTGCCTCGCCTTTGTGGAACTTTTAGTTTCGCAGAGAAGTCCCAGAAGCTATTTCTAGAATCGTTTTTCAACACTCAAAACCTACGTGATTTTGGTAAACATTGACATGGTAAGCTACATGTATAGGAACACATGAAGTACTCGTGATATGAGAGAAAATAAATCCCAAAGTTTTTTTCAGTTGCCTGATGATAAGAATATCTTGAAGGGAGTCTGGCAAGCTTAGTAAAAAATAGCTAGGTTGCACTTTTAATCCAACCACCAAAATATTGAGATCAGTGTAACCTTGGTCAAATTGCTTAAATTTTCTGTACTTCCTTTTAAAGTGTGCATGGGGTGGGGAGTGAGTAGGAGGGTAACCTAACTTTCTTGCCTAATGAAATGACTGTCAAGCTAAACGTGTAACTTCATAATATGCATTCAGATGAGGGCAGAGGCAAAAGTCAGGTCAGGAGCATTAATTACCAAGTTTTCAGTTCTTGCTGCAGAATGCGCAGACCTGGAATTGGAGTCAGGCGATTGCAAAAACGATTCCAGATCTGCATGGTAACAATTTAGTTTGACTTCCACTCCTGCCTGAAATTTAGCAGCAAAGGAAGTTCTTTCCCTGGCTGTCTGCCTTCACCCCGCCTCCCCCAGCCCTCAGTACCTCAGGCTGCTTACTCCCCACATCTGTTTCCAAGCCAGAGAGCTAAGGGTCACAGCATGGCGCAATAAGCAGTATTAGCAGGCAGCATGAATCAGTGGTAAACCTTTGATTTTAATTCCTTGCCTCTCCCAGAGAGGAAGTGTGGTCTAGTGGTTAACCCACTAAAAAAAGCAGCTAGAAGGCAAAATTCCTGGTCCTCTCCAGGCCCCTGCTCTATTCTTGTTGGGACACTCTGCCCATCAAACTTTTGTTTTTCCCTCAACTTTTTGCTCTACCACATTGTTCCCTAAACTGGCTTGATCAGAAGACTCACTTGGACAACTGGTTAAATAATTCTTGAGCCCTATCCTGGAATCTCCGGAGGAAAGTCCTAGGAATCTCTATCTCTATTTTTATCAAGTACTACAGATGAGTCTTTATAATCAACCTCAGCTCAGCTGTTTACTGGTTCTTTATAATCAACCTCAGCTCAGCTGTTTACTGGTTACACATCACCTCAAGCAAAAGAAAGCAAGCGTTAAAAGTACAACCAGAGAACTGAAGGTGAAGAGTGTTATCTACGGTAGCGTTTGCTTTGACAAGCTCATGTGAAAAAAAGTCAAAGGAGTAGGGATGAAGAGATCCAGATTCTAGTTCTGCTTCCCTGTTTCCAGAGCTGTGTGAGCTTGGGCAGGTCAGCGAAACTCTCCTAATCGCATTTTCATCCTCTTAAAAATAAAAGTGATTAGATCATCTTTCGGTCTCGTGATTCAATGAGTTGGTTCTGTGATTTCACAGAAATGCTAAAATGGACTCGGAACGTCTCTTTTCCTGAAAATGACAGCGAATGCAGTCACAGAGGTGTGGGCTGGCTTGTTTGGGGTTGTGGGAAGACAATGGAGACAAGTGGCAGCGCAGCCCGGGAGGTTTGGGGCCACGGTCTGCTGCAAGGAGATTTCACCCCCCTCCCTTCCCCTTGAGGCTGTGCAGCTGGCCTACTTATGCAAAGGCTTTGGCTCCTCTTTCCTTTTTAAAAGCTTTTCTGACTCGTACATTCCCCCGAGGAGCAGAGATTCATCTTTTTGCGGAGAACTTGCACACCGTTTTCCTGAAAGGAAGAAAGGAGGGAGGGACGGGAGGGTTTGGGTGGATTAGTGAGTGGGCTAGGGTTGGTTGCCAAAGAAATGAATCTCTCCATGTGTGATAAACATATAACCATCACATTATTGGCTCTGAATATCCCAGCAAAATCCTTTGTCCCACTTCCACAATGCCTAGAAGTGTGTTCTCGTTAGTGGACTGGACATCCGCCTACGCATCTGTCTCTGGAGCATTTGGGCATTGTTCCACCCCAGAACAAGTGGGGGTGAGTTAGGAGAAGGAGGAGTGAGTCATGATTGTAGGAAAAGGATGTCTTAGGAAGCCAAAGCAGAACTAGCTTCCTAGAAACATCATGACAGGTCCCATAAAGCCCACGTTTGGTTCTAATTATAACATGCCCACATTTGAGCATTTTTACAGTTTTCCCATGGTAACAACAGGGTTTCTGAGGAAGAGGACTTTGACTCAAATGTGCTCAATATGTCTAATAGTGGGAGCTGGTTGGACTGAAAAAAAAAAAAGCAGTTATTTTTGCTGTTTTACAAAGGAGGAATTACTGGCTTGTCTATGCCTATTAACCCACCCATAAACTGGGGTTAAGCACATTATGTAAAAAGATCAAAATGAGTTACATAAAATTTAATTCATGAATAAACAAATAAACAAACAGATTTATTTAAAAAGGAACTTTGAAGGGACTCTGTGGGCCTTTTAGTTATAGCTAAAAGGCTACACTTTCTGACCCGATTAAACGATGACTGCTCTTCCTGGGGATAATCACAAAGCACAGCACACATGTCTTTGAAAAATCAAGTTATGTTCAAATGTGATTTTTAGAGCCACAATTTATTTTATTTAAAAAAAATATTTGAAAACTGCCAGCTCTGGAAATGTTATTAATGCTAACTTTTTTTTCTTCTTTTTAAAGATGTGGGGTACAATTCAGAGTTAGGTATACAAATGGTCATGGTACAGGTAAAGTTTGGGCCTCACTTTGTTCCCCACTTCACCTGGTCTGAGATCATGTACCCTTACTGATAAAATGTGCACCCCCCCCTCCCCGGCAGTTTCCCACGACTGCCAATCCCTTTCTTATAGTATTGTGTTAATTGTTCAGGATCTGCTTATGAGTGAGAACATGTGATACTCAGTTATTTGTTTTTGTGATAGATCACTGAGTATTATAGACTCATTCATGTTGCTGATAAGTTCATAATTTTGCCCTTCATTATGGCTGTGTAATATTCCATCGTGTATATGAACTATTTTTTTTATCCCGTTCACTTTTGATGGGCAGCATGGTTGGTTCCATGCTTTTGCTATTGTGAACAACACTGCAATAAACATGTGTGTGCAGGTATCTTTTTCATATAGTGATCTGAGTTCCTTTGGCTATGTTCCGATGGTAACTTTTCAGTTACATGTCAGTTCTTTGTTATTTTAGGTAAATGAAAATTATATTTTTATTGATTCATTCTTTCCCACTTTTCATTATTTACATACCAGAGATGCTAGCCCAGATCTGGGGAGTGGGAGAGAAAAGTCTTTCTTTCTCTAGTAAAGGAATTCCAGGCTGGAATAACTAGATCTGGAAGACAACATGTGGAAAGAGGGATTTCCCAGGCTTCCCTGGAGACAGAACTGAGGAATAGTGTGTACTCCTGTGCGGAGCCAGCTTGGGACTGGTTGGAATATTATTTTTTAGCTCTCTGTAAAAGCTGGCATATGTGGTAGTCAGAAAAGGAAGAGAAGTTCTGCTTATCCATTTTGCAAGATTATCAAATGATCCTTCACTCTGTAAATCTCAGCAGTTATGAAGTGGTGGCTCAGCCTGTAATCCCACGCCTTCGGGAGGCTGAGGTGAGTGGATTGCCTGAGCCTGTGGGTTTGAGAACCGCCTGGGCAGGTGAGACCTCATCTCTACTAAAAAAAAAAAAAAAAAAAAATGAGCTGGGCGTGGTAGTGTGCGCCTGTAGTTCCGGCTACTTGGAAGGCTGAGGCGGAAGGATCGCCCGAGCCCAGCAGGTCGAGACTGCGGTAGCTGGGAGAAGCCACTGCACTCCAGTCTGGGTGACAGAGTGAGACTCCAACTCAAAAAAAAAAAGAAAGAAAGCTGGCATGGTTTTTAAACACCACCGCAGGAAGTGGGGATGATCAGAAAACATGCAGGCTATGTTTTGAAATTTTCTAGAGGTATAAGAGATTCTCTTCTTGTATAGTAATAATGACCTCAGGTTTGGTAATCTTTGGAGGTGATTAGGACAAAAGATACACACTTTCCTCAATCAAAGTTTTTTCAGATAAATCCCTGGAATTTTGTATGATAAATTCAGGAAGTTTAAGAGAGTTTATTTTCATAAAAGTGAATATTAACGTGTAACTTATTTTTTTTCCTCCATTTTAAGCTTTTATACTTATTTTTACAGTTAAATGTCCTTTTACCAAAAATTGGGGCTAACTAAATAAAGGAAACAGTAATGTTTTGAGGGAGGCCCCTCTAATAGTATGGGTATTATAATTGTTCATCAAATAATAGTTGACATCTGGCAAAGCAAAATATACCAGCTAATTTTAAAATAATTTATATAGCATATTATGTGTTAGCCACTATTTTAAGTGCTGAAAAAAAAAATACTAGTATTGTAACTAATTCTCACAACCACCTATTTTTTTTATTTTACCGATAGTAAAACAGAGGTGCAGACAAATTATGTAACTCGTCCTAGGTCACCAGACAATGAGAGGAAGAGCTGGGCTGCAACTCTAGTAGTGTGTCTCTTCAGTCCGTGTTCTTCATCATGTGACATTGGCTCTAAGCAACAGCCAAGGGCCCTGAATTATAGAAAACTGAGTTTGGGGTTGAGGTGGGGGGAAGGTGTTTTAAAAGACCCAGACTGTTCAAACTTAGGCAAGCACGTTCTACAAAAAAGTTCAGGCAAGCACGTTCTACAAAAAAGTGAGGAAGAGAAATCTGCTTCAAGTGTCAGAAAGAATTCTTTGGCATGACTGCAGATAGCTAAGGTCTCCAAGATACTACCTGAATGAATTATGACAGGATGAGGTCCATTAAATGTTTCGTCTCTTTATCAGTTGAAATATGGTTCCTATGAAGTATAAAGGTGCATTTCCTGTCTATAAGGAACTTGTGGTTTGATAAGATAAAGGTAATTGTTGATATTTGATAAGCCCATATCTCAAAACTGCTATAGATAGGTCTTATCAAGATGAATAAGTCATCATGCTTATTTTCAAAGTGGTTGCAGCCTAGGTGGGGAGATGGACAGTTTGACATATGGTGGGTAGATGCCGTGGTAGGTGAAAGAAAAGGAGTCTGTGAGACCAGCAAGAGGGGCTCCAACTCCAAGCAGGGGATTCTGAGATTGCTTCCCCAAGGATGTGATGCCTGAATGGAGTCCTTTAGAATGGTTTCCTTCCATTTCCACATCACCCCCACCTTCTTATCCATATCTGGATTTATAAGTACTAACTTAAAGATATAATCTGTTCTTATTTTCCACTCACATGCCTTCCTTTCCGTTTAACTCCCAGGTTAAATGCTGGCATCAAACTCAGCAGAGGATAGCTAAGAAGCCTTGGAGCAGGACAGTTGATTTCCTCAGAACAGATTCCTTTTGTATCTGATGCTCCCCATCTGTTCTGAGACTGGGCTACTTCAGCCTTCTGTGCAGGTGATCCCCTGATAACTGACCACTTACCAGAGCTTTCTTCTTTTTTAAAAAATTTACATATTGTAATTATACACATTTATGGAGTACAGTTTGATGTTTTGATATACATATATGTTGTAGAATGATCAAATCAGGGTATTTAGCATTTCCATCACATCATACATTTACCATTTCTTTATGAAGAGAATAATCAAAAGCCTCCCTTCCAGCTATTTTGTAATATACAATGCCTTAAGGTTACCATTGTCACCCTACTGGGCAAATAAAACACTAGAATTTATTCCTCTTATCTAACCATAATTTTGTACATCTAAACTTTCTCCTAGTGTTGAGCTTTCCTCTAATTTTGCCTTTGTTAGCTTTTTGTTTTCCCATATATTTACGTGATCTGAAACTGCTTCCTTGCTTAGTTTCTGTCTCTGTGAGCTTTGACCTGTGATTTATGTTTTCCTTTGGACTTGCTGAACTGTGTTGAGTCCAATCTCTAGCCTTTAATGATATTTGTGCACTCATATATTCCATTATTTCAATTAGGAATTAGAATCTTGGGAGCAGATAGAATTTAGTGCTAAATGCTCAAGAATAGAGTCCAGCTGGGTATGGTGTCTCATACCTGTCATCCCCGCACTTTGGGAGGCTGAGGCAGGGGGTGGGGAGGAATCTTTTGAGCCAGGAATTCAAGACCAGCCAGGGCAACATAGCAAGACCTTGCCTCTACAAAACATAAAAACATAAAATTAGCCAGTGTGGTGGCATGTGCCTGTAGGACCAGCTACTTGGGAGGATGAGATGGAAGGATTGACGAAGCCCAGGATGTAGAGGCTGCAGTGAGCTGAGATTGTGCCACTGTACTCCAGCCTGGGTGACAAAGTAAGACCCCTGACTCAAAAAAAAAAAAAGAGTCCTAAGTAAAATAGAAAGCTGACTACTCTCCCCTGACTAGAGAAAACTTCTGGGAGAGAAGTAATCTCAAAAACCTTTGACTGCCGGGCTCGGTGGCTCAGCCTGTAATCCCGCGCCTTTGGGAGGCTGAGGTGAGTGGATTGTCTGAGCCCGCGGGTTCGAGACCCGCCTGGGCAGCAAGACTTCATCTCTACAATAAATCAAAAAATCAGCTGGGTGTGGTAGCGCATGCCTGTAATTCCGGCTACTTGGAAGGCTGAGGCAGAAGGATTGCCGGAGCCCAGCAGGTTGAGGCTGCAGTGGCCGGGAGCAGTCACTGCATTCCAGTCTGGGTGACAGAGTGAGACTCCAACTCAAAAAAAAAACCTTTGACTGGTAACTGCTGTCATATATTGGACACATAGCCTTCTGATGAAAAGAGAATACTTTAGACTTACTTAGGTGGGCAATTTTAACTGATAGTTATGTGTATTCCCTTATTTTAAAACAAGATTTATCTCTCTAGACCCTTCTCTATTGTCACCATCTTCTTATAAAAAAATCAAAAATCTGTGCCCCCCTCCAACTTTGTTTTTATGGAATACATAAATATTTAAGAGGGACATATTTGAAATGGTGTCTGAAGCAGATTGTAAATTGAAGCTAGTAGGACAGTATTTTTCACTTTTAATGGATCACCTGTACCAACACAGGACAACTATGCTTACTTAAGAGAACAATTTCTGGGCTCCACCTCAGAGTTATCTAATCAGAATCAAACCAAGGAAATCTGTGTTTTTGTCATGTCGTCTACATGATCATATGGATCATTTGGGAGCCACTGCTCTAGGACTGTGCTTAAAATAGGCAAGAATCAAGCTATTGCAGTCAAAGTCACATCTGGCTTCAAGTAAATGAGTTGTGACGTGTGGTGTGGATGCATGAGCAGTGGATGCATTATGAGGCGGAGAAGGGGGAGTGTGGTGCTTAAAAAGAAGCACGTGGGGAAAGATCTCTTTGTGATAAGGTGTAATGACATGCAGTCTTACCCTTTTCTGGCTTCAGGGGCATCATCACACTGTGCAGATTGTCCTTCTACCTCTGCCTATGGAGAAAGAAAGTACAAGCCACGATAAATAAACAACCAATGGTTATGACCCAGAACCTTCTGCCAACAGATAAGCAAAGCTCACATAGCCAAAGCATTTTGTTCTTACAAAAAAAAAAAAAAAAAGAAAGAAAAAAAAGATTCAGTATGTTCAAGGCAATTACCATGTAGTTAAGTAGAGAAAATGAGACTAGATGAAATGGTGGTTCTCAACATTTCTCTGTCCTCTGCACAAATTTGAACACTAGAATTTTTGACAACTTGCTTAAAAGAAATACTAGGGGAGAACGTAAACAAACAAACAAACAAACAAACCCCTCAGAATTATCTTTTGGAGGATGAGTTCCTTGTAGTAAAGGCTTCCTTTGCTAGGTAAGTAGTGTTCTTCTAGGAACCCATCAGCTAGCATTGCTGTGTTTGGCTTCAGTGACTTTTTTTTTTTTTTTTTAGGTTCTTTCAATATGTTTGCCCATTTAATGATGGGCGATTTACTAGCGCATCTGCCCAAATCGCTCTGAGTGTTCAGCAGTTTTTGACCCCCAAAACAGCATGACCATCCTCCCTATTCACCCAATCTTGCCCTGAGAGTCGTTTTTGTTTTGTTTCCCTAGATGAAAAAAAGTCTTCAAAAGGAAACGTTTCACTGATGTGAAAGAGGTGAAACAAAAAGCGGCAGAAGCACTAAAAGGCACCAAAATTGACAACTTCAAAAACTGTTTTGAGCAGTATAAAAAGTGTCTCAGTAGATGTATTGCATAAAACAGAGAATACTTTGAAGGTAACCGAAGTTCAAACATGTAAAAATAAATATACAATTTTTAAAATAA
Organism: Cephalopachus bancanus; assembly: GCA_027257055.1. Classification (NCBI taxonomy): domain Eukaryota; kingdom Metazoa; phylum Chordata; class Mammalia; order Primates; family Tarsiidae; genus Cephalopachus; species Cephalopachus bancanus. Next base: position 176,553 of record JAPVLO010000300.1, on the reverse strand, counting down.
ATTTCAGTTTTTAGTGTGGGTGCGGTGGCTCCTGCCTGTAATCCCAGCACTTTGGGAGGCAGAGGTGAGAGGAGTGCCTGAGTCCAGGGGTTTGAGCACAACTTGGACAATTTGGCGAGACCTTATCTTTACAATAAATCAAAAAATTAACCAATCGTGGTGATGCATGCCAGCTACTTGGAAGTTGAGGCAGGATTGTCTGAGCTCAGCAGGTAGAGGCTGTGGTGACCATGAATGCACTTCAGCCTGGGTGACAGTGAGACTCCAACTCAAAAAATAAAAAGAAAGTAAAGAAAGGGGAAGAAAGAGAAGGAAGTATGTGTTTCTTTGGGTCCTCCCTTGTGAAAGTCTTAAAGGACCAAAACCATGTCTCGATCTAAAAGTCTCCTACAGTTACTCTTTTTTCTCTTACCCGACTGATTTCAGAACTCTGCTCTTCTGTGGGGTGATCTGATGGTTTATTGCCATTTCTGGGCTCTTTTATGTAGTCCCCATGCGTACTTCATGAACATGATGTTTCTTTGCAACCAGCCTGCCACCCTGCCATTTCCTCTTGCTGAGATACCTTGCTATGCACTGTGTCACAGGACCTGTTCAGCAAAACGGCATCTGAGAGACATCCCGCTGATACTCTATATACTCAGTAATAGCTAAAATAAAATCTCATTTAAAATTTAGAAGGGCCAGTCACTCAGAATGAAGTACTGATCAATGCAATGTTATAGATGAACCTTGATAGCACTATGCTAAGTAAAAGGAGACAGGCACAGAGGCCACATATTGTATGATTCCATTTATATGAAATATTCAGAATAGGCAAATCGATAGATGCAGAAAGTAGATTAGTGGTTGCCAGGGGCTGGAGAAGGAGGGCATGGGGAGCAACTACTAATGGATATGATGTTTCCTTTTGGGGTGATGAAAATGTTCTAAAATTAGACAGGTGTGGTGGTTGCACAACTTTCTCTGTATACTGAAAAGTATTGCATCATAAACTTAAAAATAGTGAATTTTATGACATGTGAGTTATAGCTCAATAAAGGTGTCTGTTATTAAACAATAATAATTCTTTTGAGAGGGTTCTATGAAAATTTTGGTACATCAGTATGCAGAGATAGAGAAGTTAAAATTGGATTAAGCATGATCAAGTGATTACGCTAATAAAATGCTGAAGTTTTATTATATACTGTTTTCTTTCAATCTTATCATATACTTGATCTCCTTGACTGTATTTACAGGTACACATTTAAAAATACTTGATCTCCTTGACTGTATTTATAGGTAATTCACACATTTAAAAAGTTTTCTTTTCACATATAATGCAAGATTTGAGAGTGCTTTGATCCTAAGCAAGACCAGGCACTACATGAGATAGCTTACAATTCGTAGTGATGATTAGGATTAAATTAGAATTAGTGAGAATGGTACCAAATTACCATTAGGATTCTTTTCTTAAAAAGTTTTTTTTCACAAGATGTAGCTTATTGTGATTAATGATTGAGTTATATTATTTTATTTATTTATTTTTATTTTTTGAGTTGGAGTCTCACTCTGTCGCCCAGACTGGAGTGCAGTGGCCGCTCCTGGCCACCGCAGCCTCAACCTGCTGGGCTCCAGTGATCCTTCCGCCTCAGCCTTCCAAGTAGCCGGAATTACAGGCATGCGCTACCACGCCCGGCTGATTTTTTTGATTTATTGTCAAGATGAGGTCTCACTGCCCAGGCGGGTCTCAAACCCATGGGCTCAGGCAATCCACTCACCTCAGCCTCCCAAAGGCGCGGGATTACAGGCTGAGCCACCGAGCCTGGATTGAGTTATATTATTACAGAGATTTTGAAAAGTTAACTGGGAGAAGATAATCTGTTTATCAATATCCCATACACACTTATAGTTTCAACTAGATTTACTTGAGCTATCCCACATGGGTGTTAGCTTAGGCAGAGTCAGGGTTTGGAGAGAAATCATTCATTTCAAAGACTGACTTGTAAAACCAAGTCATGAGGTTATATAACACATTCTTAATGTACAAGTCATAATGTTGTATAACACATACTTAATGTACAGTTCTTATGATCTAGACTAATGTTTATGGTTCTTAACAGTTTTTTGTCAGGTACTCTTTTGATAATATCAAAGAAGCTATAAGCCCTTCCTTTAAAATGCACGTATGCAGATAGCTACATTGTTTTTCCACAAAATGTTTAGGATGTTCACTCTGAAGTTCATCCACAGACTCCATCCCATGCTGAGAACTCCATGTCCATATGGAAAACAGTGTAGTCCATGCTCATGCTTGTTTTAGTCAGTTCAAGCTATTGTCAGTAATGCCATATTTGCTGAGATGCTAAACTATTTTTTCAATGTACTCCCACAGTATCTTGGGGAATGGACACCCTAGCACCAATTGTGTCAGTTCCAAGATTGGACTTTAATTATCATGTCTTTGGGGAATATGACAATTACTTAGAGGAAGTGGGATTGTGTGGGATTTTAAAATGTTCAATCACCACTTCCTGCTGAAATAGGAAGCCTCCCTTAATAAGTGGCCTCCTATGTTCTTTCTGCTTATGCTTTAATGACCAGCTCTATAAATAAGCATTCAAGTAGAATCTGAGAAATTTTCCAAGTATGAGTATTCTAGCCCTTTAGAGCACACCTAGGCCCAATTTATTACATGGATCCATACAATTTGGTCAGGAAAGTGATCTTTGGTCTGAATTCTCCACAAGGAAGCCTCAGTGTTTTCTCTTTGTTGACCATAAGTGATATATTTAGTTATCCAGAAGGGTAGTCAATCTGGCAGTGAAAATATCCTGAAGAAAATGAAGCAGGCAATTATGTTGGGCAGACCTAGGGGTTAGTGTGGATGAACCTTTTTAAAAAAACAGATTCCTAACTCAGTCAAAAAGTCTCATGTCCATGTGTTTTCTTGGGGAGAAACTTTCAAGGCAGCAATGCGAAAACTAACAGACTTGATGAAGGGGTGTATATCCATCTGGTTTGCTCATAAGCAGAATTGCTCTTTTTATCAGAATTATTTTCAGATTTTTGTATAGGGGAGGAGTTGGCCATTTTGAACACCGAGTCAATATTAATCCTCTTTTTAAACAGTTCTATTCAAAATGCTCCTAATAAGGACACTGAGAAACCTTTTTTATTTTATGTTATTTTATTTTTTTATTTCAAAAGAGGAAACAGAGACCTGGTGAAGTTAAGTGACCAGTGTCCAGGATAGAGGAGGGGACATTCATCACTGGGATTTCCTCTAATGACTCCAAAAGTTTAGGAATAATGCTTCTCACTGATTGGCTGCTTGAGGATGCTCTCGCCTCAGTCTGAGCTGTCCATTTAGATGAACGTTAGTTTGAGCTCTAAAAAGGTGACTCCCAATTTCTTTAGAGCTGACTTATTTTATTGTTGTGGTCAAAGCCTCTTTGTTCTTTCCATCCCACCAGCTGAGGTGGGTGAAGGAGACATTTAGACAAGGGGTCACACACATAACTTTGCCTGTTACAGAGTCAAGGAGAACACAACAGCTTTGCTCCACTTTTTTTGCTCTAATCACTCATAAAGCTTCCCTCCTAGAAGTTTGAATATTTAACATCCACTGAGAACAGCTTGCCCGTAGGTTTTTGTTGGGGACAAAAAAGGGTGTTGGTGTTGGTGGTAGGAAGCTGAGTTTATTTTTCTTGCTTTTTTTTTTTTTCTCCTGAGATTCTTCTATATATACTTGTTCTTACTTTGAGCCAAATGGAAGGACAGATTTCGCTTCATTTTCTGCCTAATTGGAATAAGTTTCCATAGTCAAGTCCTGGTGAGAATGCCCTAGTACCTTGGGAAGGGCAACTTAAAAGTGGAAACATTTTCTCATGACCAGGAGAGCAAATTAAAGGCTGCAACAATCAGCAACTATTAAAAGTTACCAGCATTTTTTTTCTCCTTCCATATAAAGGGCAACATTCAAAGGAAGCAGGTAGGGATCAGGTTGTTGTTGAAAAACTAAATTCAGAGGGAAAATAGCAGGTGTAGAGTGCTGAGTGAACTTTTCTTTCTTCTATCTTTATGGTCAATGTTGGACTATGCCTAGTAAACCAGTGAGACAGTTACTTTTAAAAGGGTTTGCTTTTAGTTTTCCTGTGGTTTAGAGTGAGTCTTTTTGATTGGACAGATAATATCAATTTCTGATGTTTCCTTTTAAAGAAAGAAGAATAATAATACAATTTAAAAAGAAATCTTCTACATAGAATGATGTGACCTAGAGTTCAAAGGATAAATGCAGAAAAAAAAAACAAAGCATATGCTACTTTTAAGTTTCTGGAATTAATTTGAACTAATGTCTTTATATGTACCGATTTGCCCAAGCATAAGCTGAACATTTTGTCTTCAAAATTATTTCCCTGAAAAAAGGAAGTCACCTTTTGCACTCATTCTTATGAACTCATCTTTTGGTGCTCTCTCCATACCTGAATTTGGAACAAAAAAACTACTGTTAGTGGAAGATGCATAGGGGGGATATGATCTAAGTTAATATCTTGTTTTGGATGTGTATGGAGATAATCTGTCAGAACTGATTTTAAAAAGAAGAGAATAAATTTATCATTGATTTAGTAGTTATTCTTGAAGTTATTAGCCCTTAAATGCAAATATTAGATATTTTTTTAAATATTCAGTTTAAAGATCAAATAGAAATGCATTTCACTAAGTGACACATAATGGTGATGACAAATATAGACTTACAGGAAATGAAAAAAAAATGACCAAATGTGATGCAAATGGGCGTTTGTAACTTGGGATAACATTTCTAGTGACAGCATTGTTCATGGGCTCAAAATGTGTTAGGTCTCAAATAACTTAGAAGGAAGTGACGATTATGTGCCTGGAAAACTGTTGAATTAGTCACAAAATAACAGTGGTGAGGCATAACATTGCTTTACAAAGTGAGAGTGGAAAAATACAGTATTTTAAAAGTCAATATATTATTTTATAAATATCATTTCAAACATGTACACATAACTATGTAGTTAGCTAAACATTTTGAATAAATACTTTTGCATCTATATCCCTAAAAATGTGTATCTTTGTTGCCAAATGAGAGATTTCTTAGCGTTGTTATTTATTTAGGCATATAAGGCAGGGAGAGCAATCATAGAGCAACAAATCCCTAGGAGATCATGTGGTTAAGTGAGTACTTTCCCATTTTACAGATCAAGTAACTAAATTAATTTATTAACTCAAGTTCACAAAGTCAGTTGGTGGCAAAGGAGGATTAGAAATGAGATTTATGAGCCATTGGCTTGCTAAGCTATGGTGTGGCCATGTGCTCCTTGAGTTATGGCCAGGTCATGTTTTCTTAAGCATTGGTCCCCTCCCCTCCCTTGGGGAGTTGAAACCCATCTCTCTCTCTCTCTCATTTACTTTCTAAATAAACTATATTTCTAATCTAAAAAAAGAAAGAAATGAGACTTACCTTTTCCCTTACGATATAGTGCTCAGTGGAGTCTTTCTTTATTTTATTTTATGTATTTTTTTTTGAGTTGGAGTCTCACTCTGTCGCCCCGACTGGAGTGCAGTGGTCGCTCCCAGCCACCGCAGCCTCGACCTGCTGGGCTCCGGCGATCCTTCCACTTCAGCCTTACAAGTAGCTGGAACTACAGGCACGCTACCACACCCAGCTAGTTTTTGATTTATTGTAGAGATGAGGTCTCGCCAAGTTGCCCAGGCGGGTCTCGAACCCGCGGACTCAGGTAATCCACTCACCTCAGCCTCCCAAAGCGTGGGATTACAGGGAGTCTTTCTTTATTAAACTATCAAACCTGGCAAACATATAAGAAAAGATTAAGAGAAATGGTCTCACTCTGGGCAAGAAACATTTTCCTGTGAGAAGCTGCTGCCTTTCCCTACACACACACACACACACACACACCACACACACACACACAAACACACACACACACACACAAACACACACACACACACGACAGAATCTCTCTATCCTAGCCAGGTGCTACCAATTATTGACCTCCCTCTGTGAGACTCAATTTCACAAACTGGAATTGACTCTAACACAACAGGAAATTTATAAAAACTTCATGCCCGAGGCAATTGCCTGCTCCAGTGGAATGCAGGGGTTACTCCCTTATGAATTTCAGGTATTATTAAATGCACTGGACCTACCCCACTCTGCAGGCCAAAGAGTTGTGTTTCTTAAAATCACTTGTGAGACAGTTTGACGACAACTAAAGGATGGTCTCAAAACCATGGTGTTAGTTCCATGGGTTATAACACCTTTATAATATGCAACTCATGATACAGGTGGTTGCTAAAAGCAATGGGGAAACCCAAATGAATATGAGAAAGAATCATCTGAAAAAGAAAACAGCCATCCTTAGGACTTTGGTCATGGTTGGGTATGAGCTGATGAATGATTGATATGGAAGTTCCAAAAACCAACTCATATAGAGTCCTCTGTGTTTATAAAGAACCTTCCATTAAGGGGTCCTTTGACTAAAAATGTCAAAGGAACCCTTACTGAAAATTGTTCTCCTGCCAATAATATCCTGTCACTATCCTCAAGGAGTTGAGTGTGGGAAGTGATTCGGGAATTCAGGGTAAGGACCTAGTACTGAGTAGATGGGAACAAGCTTAGTGTGCTGGTGAAAACACACACACACACACACACACACACACACACACACACACACACACACACACATACACACACACACAGACACACACACACACACACAAACACACACACGAGGGTGAACAAGTACAAGCTAGGTCATTGAGGAAGAGCCAATGTTGAAATCAGGTGGGAATTTTAGGAAGTGGTGATCATTACTGTTGACTTCAGAGAGAAAAAAGGACTTCATAGCCAGCCAGAACTTCAAAGATCAGGGTTGGTCAAATGGCTGTCCTTTTCAGTCTAAAGTGCTCATTCTATAATTGGTCTAAGAAGACAATTTTATCCTCTCCAGTACTTCTTTTGGTATGTTCCTCTTCTGTAAGCTACTTAAAATTTTTTTATTATAGAGAATAGGTACAAGTGAGGATTAACTTCCTAAGTACACTACATGCAGGTGAAGTTTGGGTTTCTAACTCGCCCTCACTGCCCTTGGTAGTAGATCGGGTACCCTTTGCATCGTCATGCATTCCCCACCCTCTCCCCTCCATCCCCTAGCAGTGCCTAGAGACTGCCAATCCCTCCCTTGTACTAATGTGACTAATGTTCAGGGCTCACTTATGAGTGACAACATGCAATATTCAGTTCTTTGTTCCTGTGATAATTCATTTACTATGATGGTTTCCAACTCCATGCTGTGAAGTCTATAATTTTGTTCTCCTTTATGGCTGTGTAATACTCCATCATGTATATGTCCCAAATTTTCTTTATCCAGTTCACTTTCAATGGGCACTAGAGTTGTTTCCATGTTTTTGCTGTTGTGAATAGTGCAGTGATAAAAACGTGTGTACAGGTGTCTTTTTTGTAGAATGATTTATGTTTCTACTGGTATATTTCCAGGAGAGGGATTGCTGGATCATATGGAAGGTCAATTTTTAGTTCTTTTAGGAACTGCTTTCCGTAGAGGTTGAACTAGTTTGCACTCCTACCAACAGTATAGAAGTGTTCCCTTTTCTTTGTACCTGTGCCAGCATCTGTTGTTTTTTGTCTTATTAATGATAGCCATCCTTACTGGAGTTAGATGGTATCTTATTGGAGTTTTGGTTTACATTTCTCTGATGATTAGTGAGGCTGAACATTTTTTCATGTGTCTGTTGGCTGCTTGTATGTCTTTTGAGAAGTGCCTGCTCATGTCCCTCGCCCACTTTTTAATGGGGTTGTTTGTTTTTTTCCTTTTACTTTGTTTGAGCCCCTTGTAGATCCTGGATGTTAGGCCTTTGTCAGATGCATAATTTGCAAATATTGTCAAGATGTCCACCCTGCCCAAAGAAATATGCAGATTCAATGCAATACCCATCGAATTACCAGCATCATTTTATTTTCATACCTGGAAACAACAATACTGAAATTCATATGGAAACAAAAAAAGGGCATGAACAGTCAAAACAATCCTCAGCAAAAGGAACAAAGTGGGAGGCATCACACTTCTGGAATTTGAACTTTATTACAAGGCTACAGTAACCAAAACAGCGTGGTATTGGTACAGGAATAGGCACATAGACCATGGAACAGGACAGAGGTTCTGGAAGCAAAAATGCTGACTTTCAACCAACTTATCTTCAACAAAGTCACCAATAACAAGCACCAGGAAAGGAGACCATATTTAGCAAATGGGACTGGAAAAACTGGCTGACCACATGTAGAAGAATAAAACTGAATCTCTACCTCTCACCAGATATAAAAATCAACTTAAAATGGATCAAAGACCTAAAATAAAACCTCAAACTATAAGAATTCTAGAAGAAAACGTAGGAAACACCCTTATACACATTGCGTAGACAACGAATCTTTACTAAGTTCCCAAAAGTGAATGCCACAAAAACTAAGATAGAAAACTGGGATCTCATCAAACTGAAAAGCTTTTGCACAGCAAAAGAAATCATCAAGAGTAAAGGGACAACCCACAGAATGTTTGCCACTTTTAGCTGTCTGGACAAATTTCTCTTTTCTCAAAGAATCCTACATCTCAACCTGCCAGTTTCCATAAACAATGTCCTTTTCCTTAATTTTGACTACTTCAATGCACTACCTCTCATGACTGACAACCATTCTTGAAGTAATAATTTCTAAAACCTGTATATATTTGATCATTTGATAATCTTTTATCAACAAAGAGAGGGGTTTTGTGGCAAAATAAATTTGGAATACAGTAAATTGTAATTTCAGGACCATTACCCCTGTCAGTGTCTCTTTCTGTGGTTCTTGACATTATCTTTGGTCTACTATGATTCTTGTCATTGACAAAAACAAACCCCATTCAAACAACCAACAAGATTTTAGAAAAATCTCTCCTCTTTCCTCTAAGAAACCCCCACAACAAGTTAAACTTAAGCAAGATCCATGTAATTATTCATTGTGGTTTAATGTATTTTTAATATCCCTTGCTCTAGGTCCATTTCAAGTGAAAAGGACTATTGGCTGATGTAGACTGTACCTGATGGGGAGTCCAGACACCTGCATTTTTACTCTATTTTTGATTCACTGAATTTCTAGATGAATTGTCTAACTTATTCTTCTCTACTTTTTGTGTATGAAAACTTGTGAAATTGTTAGTTATTATAGTCTATCACTGAGTAAGATATGGCATCAGTGACTATAAAATTCTTTTCTAGTAGTTTCTTCAGAAAAGAAAGAAGAATGCAATGATAACTGGTAGGAACTCTCAATGGCTTTGCCAGAGCATTGGGTTTGCAGATATCCTGGCATTAGCTTCCATTGTGAAGTTTATTTTCACTCATAAGTGATTTCAGGTGGTTTCTGTTGTTTTCTTTTCATCTTCCAGCTAGTTTGAAAATATGCTGTGGTGGTCTCTGTTTATCTTTAGACTTTTTTTATGTATAGGATTGCTGAAAAGTTCAAAGCAAGCATTATAGAGCATGCCCTGGGACTAGGTGAGGAAATCGGCTGAAGGACTCAGCCAGGGTACATGGTGGCTGGTCCATGGGACCCAGGGCTCTTGATTTTCAGGGATAAAAACTCATATACAGGATGACTGAATAACAGGTAAGAAGATGTTGAACTGATGTATCTCTGAGTCAATAGTTCCTTGACTGAACTTAAAGCTAACACCAGATGTCCATCAAATAGCACTTGCACATCAATGTTCACAGCAACTTTATTCATAATAGCACCAAACTGGAAACAAACCGAATGTACTTCAACAGTTGACTGGATAGACAAATGGTGGTACATTCATGCAACAGAGTACTATAGCAGTAATAAAAAAGAAAGAAATATTTTTCTCCATCAAAGCATGTTGGAGATCTTTACAAATAGGACTTTTATATTATTTTTCTGTTGCTAACACTAGAAACAAAGTACCACAAACAACAGCTTAAAATAACACCCATTTATTAACGTGCAGTTCTATAGGTCAAAAGTCCAACACAATATGGCTGTGTTCTCTGCTCAAGGACTTAGAAGGCTGAAAAAAAGGTGTTGAACTCCTTTCTGAAAGCCCTAGAGAAGAATTTTCTTCTAAGTTCATTCAGATTGTAGGCCAAGTTCATTTCCTTTTGGTGTGGGATTAATATCCCTGATTACTTGCTGACTGTCAGCTAGAGGACTATTCTGAGCCCCTAGAGGCGGCTGCCCAATCCATTTCCGTGTGACCCCCCTCTGTCTTCCAAGACAGCAATGGAAAGTCTCTCTTGCACTGAATCCTTCTCAGTCTCCAAACCTCTTTCTTCAGAAAGAGCTCTTTTTCATGGGTTCATATGATTAGGCCAAGTTTACTGAGGAAAATCTCCCTATCCTAAGGTCAACTAATTTGAGACCTTAATTATATCTACAAAATTCCTTCAGAGGGGCACCTGGATTAGTGTTTGATTGAATACCTGGGAGAAGATATGTATACAGTAGGTGCTTGGAATCTTGAGGACCATCTTAGAATTCTTCCTACCACAGTTCTTAACTTTGCCCAGTTCTCTGATCTGTCAAAAAAGAGAATATAAGGAAAAACTGCCATTGAAGAATAGACGTGGCCCACTGAATCCAGTATGCTCACCTCAACTATGGAGCCAGAAGGAGGTATCTAGGAGGGTGTTATTGTCCATGTGGTTTCATCTTTGGTGAAGAAAGAAATTCTGTAAGGAGTAATACTTATGTATATTTGACAAGGGGGAAAAAAATCATAATACTTAAAAATATTAATGATGTTTTCAAAAATCTTTCCAAATGTCCTCCAATGAACATGCACTGCTCTTGCATTTGGATGCAATACATTATTTTAAAAGTGAAGTTATAACTTTAGATTTCAATTTTTTACAGTTTACCTCTCCTTGTGTTTCTGAGCCATTGGTAAAATCACCCTTGATTTTATCTAAGACAATGTTCTAAGAACCTTTGTTTTTTCTTAAAGCTACACTAAAAATAATTTTTTTTTTTTTTAAGTCAGAGTCTCACTCTGTCTCCCAGGCTGGAGTGCAGTAGCATGCTCATGGCCACCCCAGCGTCGACCCGCTGGGTTCAGGTGATCCTTCCACCTCAGCCTTCCAAGTAGCCAGAACTACAGGTGTTTGCTACCACACCTGGCTCATTTTTTGATTTATTGTAGAGATGAGGTCTCGCCAAGTTGCCCAGGCTGGTCTTGAACCCTTGGGCTCAGGCAATCCTCCTACTTTGGCCTCCCAAAGTGCTGGGCTAACAGGCTTGAGCCACCATGCTCAGGCACATTTTAAAAATTTAACATAAAATATTTTATTATATTAAATTGATAAATGGGCAGGCTATGGTGGCTCATGCCTGTAATTCCAGCATTTGGGAGGCTGAAGCAAGAAGATTGTTTGAGCCCAGGAGTTTGAGACCAGCTTGAGCAACATAGCAAGACCTTGCCTCTACAAAACATTAAAAAAAAAATTAGCCAGACATGGTGGTGTGTGCCTGTAGTTACTCGGGAAGCTGAAGTGGAAGGCTCTCTTGAGCCCAGGAGTCGAGGCTGTGATGAGCTATGACCATGCCACTATACTTCATCCTGGCCAATAAGAGTGAAATCTCAACTCAAAAGCCCCTATGATTACCATTTTCATTGAAAACAAAAATATCCATAAGAAAACTTACTCTTTTTACTACTGACATTTTTTTTTTTTGAGTTGGAGTCTCACTCTGTTGCCCAGACTGGAGTGCAATGGCCACTCCTGGCCACCGCAGCCTCGACCCTGCTGGGCTCCGGCGATCCTTCTGCCTCAGCCTTCCAAGTAGCCGGAATTACAGGCCGCGCTACCACGCCCGGCTGATTTTTTGGTTTATTGTAGAGATGAGGTCTCGCTGCCCAGGCAGGTCTCAAACCCGCGGGCTCAGGCAATCCACTCACCTCAGTCTCCCAAAGGCGCGGGATTACAGGCTGAGCCACTGAGCCCGGCTGAACTGACATATTAATAGACACTTTTGAGAAATAGAAACAAAGGACTAAGTTTTTTATCATATAACTCTCATTTGTAGAGCACGTTAACATTTCCAAAATTCTTGTATATGTACTAGCTCATTGAACTCAACAATTCCACTTTACCTAGAGGCTCAGAAATGGTGCTACCTGGCCAAAGACATAAAGTAAATTAGAGGCAGAAATGAGGTCGGAATTTATTCTGGTATTGTGACATGATCCTCCCTCTCCCTGTGTTTAGGATAGAAGGCAAGAGTAAGTAGAGGTAGAGTATCTCTATCTGGAGTTGGGAAAGCCAGGCCAAGAAACTTAGGGCCTACCCTCTCTTATTGTAGAAACCCAATCTTGATAGAGCTGTATATAAGATAAATGAAAAATTTTCCTTTCTTTTCTATTTGATCTTATATTAGAGATCCTCTATCAAAAGGATTTTCAAACCCACTGGATTAACTTACTACAATCAAAGCTTCTTTTTTTGGTCTTTTATTTTTCCTTAAAAAAAAGGGGAGATATTGAATTATAGAGTTCACTAAATATATTTGTTTTCAAATATGTGCATACTAATACTGATAAAGAATCACAAATCTTCTTCTTTTGTCTTTAGAAGCACCTCATTCTTTGGTTCTGTGTGCAGGGGTTAATGGATGATGCTGCCATTTTGTCTCAATAATCCATGGTTAACCAAGCTAACCACATGTGCTTTGTCTATTTTGGCCATGATGTCAAGACCCTTAAAATTGCATGTCTTGATTTGGGACTGTGCCTGGTGGTGAAATCTTATATAGTTTTATTTCTTTTGTTAGTAGTTTGTTTATGGTCTTTTCTAGGAGAGGTACTGGAGCTGAGAAAGGGGAAGTTACATCAGATCCATGGTTTTTTTGATTAGATCATTATAGGCTCCAAAGTAAACTGCCCCTTATGAAATACAGCTAAATATTGGCAGATAGTAGATAGTCTTTTTTCCCCCAATTCCTTGAAAAGAGAAGGACTGAAATCTTTAACAACCTTTACTGCCAGAGGGCACATATGGTAGAAATTAAGTTAAGCCATCCTTTAATTTATATAAATAATCAAGAAACAGCAATTGACTTTGTTCATAGACCAATTTAAATCTATTAACATATGTCAACTTTGTACAACAAAAGTACATCTGTTTCATAGACATACTGTCAGCATCTTTCTGATTTCAAACTCGAGCAGGATTTTGCTTCCTGGATTGTAGTCAAATATGATCAAAAGTAGATGGTCTGGAAGGCTTAGGATAATCAGGCAGATAATGAAGTTTTCCTGAAAATACTCTGTTCAACGTAGTTAAGTTTAAGGAAGTGAAAATTACTTTAACTTGTAATAGTTCATTGAATTAACTCTCCAATTATAGAGGCCTCTGCAGATGTGATTCTTAATTAAAGCTAGTGGATAATTCACACCACCAATAGGAGAATGGTAACCCTTGTCTTCCTTTTTAATGAAGTTACAGATATATGTAATAGTACTTGGTTGAGACCATCCTTGGGGGAGATTTCTGGGCAAAATGAATTGACTTATGATCTTGATACTCTGCAAAATCTCAAAGTAACTTTCCTTTTAGAAGTCTAGAAGTAGAACACTGATAGAAAATTGAAAACAATGATTCTTATATCCTGTGTGAAGACATATACTTTTTAGGATAATTCAAGCCCATCTTCTGGATTAAAACCTCCTGAAGAACAATAATTAGTTATTACCGAATACACATTTATATTATTATTATGATTCTTTTTATTAGTTAATACGAATGGAAAGCTTGCCTATAGAAACTCATTTATCTCATTTAATCCCATTTTAAAATGTCTCACTTAATCTTCACACCAATTCTACGATGTAGATGCTATTGTTACTCTTATTTTAAAGGCTTTGAAAGTTTGAATACCTTGTCCAAGGACACACAGTATATAAGAGGAAGACCTGGAACTTGAACCAGCTTTTCTCTGACTTCAAAGCTGGAGTGTTCTCGCTTGCCATATGATTCTCACCTCTTTTCAAGTATAGACTTTTTAGGTCAAATCTTTTAGTAAGAATATACTTGTTTCTTGAGTAATGACCTCTTGTCAGTTTCTGGCAGAAAATAGATGGTTAACCCAAATTAGGGTGATTCCAGGAGAGTTTGTTTACAAAGAGATTATTTGGAAAGGTGTGTGTGTGTGTGTGTGTGTGTGTGTGTGTGTGTGTGTGGTGGGAGTTAATACACAGTGGAACCACGAGATACCACGCAGCAACCTGAGGCTAGTGGCTGCGGATGAGGTGTCCCTGCACCTAGATCTGGATGAGAGGAAGGAGTAGCTTGAGGCATAACAAAAAACTTCTGTGGAGAAAGGCGCCTGGAGAGGCACACTGACCCTGGATGAAAGGACATGTCCAGCCCAAGCCCACCTCACAGGGAGAAAGCAAGAGGAATACACACCCTTATCTTTCCTCCCACCCTCTGATCTCCAGCCAAGGCTCTCACTGGCCAAACCCAACCGGAAGCCAGAGGCCACAGAGTGTTGTTGAAGTGGTCTTTGTAGGTCAGCCTAGCAAGACACAGAGCAGAGTGGAGAAGCATGGAGAGAGGATCTGGAGGGACAAATAGAGGTATCACATGTGAAAAATGTACTGACAGTAATTACAGGCAGTTGGCTTTTTCTGTGAATAAAGATGTAATTTAGAAGCACAGTTTCTCTTTGGATGTGAGGAAAGCTCCTTCAAATTTGGCTTTCTTGGCCCTCTCTGTGGTCACTGCATGGTATCAAGTCTGACTTTGACCAGTTGCATCTGTTACTCCCAGTGGAAGAGCTGCGAGCCTGCAGGGCATCACAGGAAGGATTGTGGCAGCTGTCACCTCACAGAAGCAGGGCTTCTTCTTACCCTCCACTGAAAAATAGTTTCCTTGCAAGGCCACTAGGGAAGCACCTGGTTACATTCAGCATTTCCAGGGAAAAGGCAGGTATCCGTCCATTTGGAAAGATGCCAAGGCAGTTTGATACAAAGGATTTTGTGGAATTTTTCAATACAAAACACACAAGAAAACTAAAATAAGAAAATGAAAGAAGAAACATTAACCTGTGAATGTTGAAGAGTCCTGGAAGGGTCTTGAGTGAGAAGAGCTGAAGTTTTGTGGGAGAAAGAAGAATGCAGAAAAATAATTTTTAAAAAGTACAAAACTTCTTAGTATTCAGATCAATTATCTATCCATATTTTAGTTCATTTTGAAAGATATTGACATGCCATATACAATATGTATAATTTCAAGTATTTACAAATCTTTTTTTGCCACCAAATAGCTATCAAATCATTTTAGTTTCTTATAAATATACAGTGTTCCTTTGAATTGTTTCCTACTGTTCTTTTCTCTTCTTTTGATTGTATGTATTACTTTTTTACTAAGTTAGACTTTGAATTCTTTTTTGATTGGGGAAATCTGGGGAATATGAGATACCCGCGCCTTTGGGAGGCTGAGGTGAGTGTGGATTGCCTGAGCCCTCGGGTTCGAGACCCGCCTGGGCAGCGAGACCTCATCTCTACAATAAATCAAAAAATCAGCTGGGTGTGGTAGCGCATGCCTGTAATTCCGGCTACTTGGAAGGCTGAGGCGGAAGGATTGCTGGAGCCCAGCAGGTCGAGGCTGCGGTGGCCGGGAGCAGCCACTGCACTCCAGTCTGGGCAACAGAGTGAGACTCCAACTCAAAAAAAAGTATTTAGAAAGCAGGTATTACATAATCTACTCCTTCATCTGCTAAGTCCTTTAGGAGAAGATAATTGTTTTGCCCAAGAGTTCCACTATAAGAAAGAATGGGCAGTTTTGTTAGGCTTAATTCACAGATTATGGGTGGGAACTTAAAAGTGAGGCAGTACAGTGACTCACCATAATTACACATCAAGTTCAAGGTCCAGCTATGACCATTACCTGAAGTCTCAACATTGTGGGGTTTTTTATGATTATCCATATTTTTCTTAGCATAATTTTTATCTAAATGGTGAAATCTATGATAACTAAGTTATAGTTTCCTTGTGTGAATCTTCTACTGTTGCCAAATTTATTCCCTGCTCCCCATACCTTCTATATGTTCTAGTGTTTCTCTCACCTGGAATTCCTTTTCTCTCAAAATATTTGCAAATGCTGTGAAATTTGTCTGACTTTCTTGGTGAAACCTGTCTTCACGATCTCAACCAAGTAGATTGTTCTACTCCCGAATGCCTGCTGTGGTTAGTTAATATTACTTGCTTTCACTTAATCATATATAGTAGCAAATTAGGACTTACCACATTTCTTAAAGTTTGTATTAATTTATTTTATAATTTTTACTGCATGTGTACTTTGTCTCTCAACTTGAGTATAAGCTCATTAGAGCTAACAATATATATTATATGTCCTTGTATTTCTTATTAACCACAGGTATAGACTTTTACTGAGAGAATATTGATTGAATCAATTAACAAATCACGGTGAAAAGAGGACTGAAGTCCGCATGGTGGGTGGAACACGAGTCATCCGTAAATTGACAGTAAAGAAATGACAAAGGCTTAAATCCACCCAATAGAGAAAAGAGAGGTGAAGTACAAAAGAGAGAGATCATCAAAATTTGAAAGACATCTTAGTGAAGAGGAAGGGGCCAAAAAAGTAAGTGCACTGTGAAAGACTAGATAAAAGAAAGCAAGTAAATTCCTACTGATGAATCTAAGAAACATTTAGGAACTAGAGGCAAGCTACCCTGGAAGTGGGTATGGGCTGTGCTGAAAATTGGGGTCTACAAAAAGCATTAGATCCCCAGATTCCTCCTCAAATCAGTTCAGCCGTGACTCCTCTGGCAGAAGTTCAAAATAAAGCTTGCCTTTTTAAAAAAATATATTTAGAGATTTAAGCAGCATGGTTTTGGATCAGGGAACACAAGGAACATATGAGAATATGTGTGAGAAGCAGTGTTAAAAATTGGGGGATGATTGACAATCTACAGCCTGAGGAGTGTGAACCTCTGTGTCCTTTCCATGAATGGCATTTAGAACCTTTGCAGCCAGGAGGGATATAGAGGGAATACTCCCTGGACAATCTGACTGGCATAGGAAAAAGGACCGACAGGCATCAACATTTGGTATACCCAGTAAACACTTCTGTAAGGCCCACCAATTATCAAACCCCACTCAAATACATGAATTAATCAGGATGCTTTTGATCAACTCTTGGGTGCCTTACTTAAATATAAAACAGCAAAATATACATCTGACAAAGGACCAATATCCAGAATCTACAAAGAACTCAAGCAAATCAGCAAGAAAAAAGCAAATAACCCCATTAAAAAGTGGGCAAATGACACAAATACACATCTCTCAAGAGAAGATATACAAATGGCCAACATATGGAAAAATGTTCAACATCACTCAGAATTAGGGAAACGCAAGTTAAAACCATAATGAGATACCATCTCACACCAGTCAAGATGGCCGTTATTAAAAAATCAGAAAATAGATGTTGGCATGAATGCAGAGATAGGGGAACACTTATACACTGTTGGTGGGAGTGCAAATTAGTACAAACTCTATGAAAAGTGGTATGGAGATTTCACACACAAAAAAGTAGATTTAACATTTGATCCAGCAGTCACACTACTAGGTATCTACTCTAAGGAACAGAGGTCATTATATAAAAAGACACCTGCACCTGCTTGTTCATCACAGCACAATTCACAATTGCAAAGATGAGGAATCAACCTGAATTTCCATCAACTGATCAGTAGATAACAAAAATGTGGTATATATACTTCATGGAATTCTCTGCAGCCATGTCTTTTGCAGCAATGTGAATGGAGCTGAAGATCATTATCCTAAGTAAACTGACTCAGAAACAAAAAAGCAAACACTGCACGTCCTCATTCATATGTGGGAGCTAAATAGTCACAAGGACGGAAATAATAGAAACTGAGAACACCTAAGGGCGGAGAGGAGAGGAGGGTTAAAGTTCAGAAACTACCTATGGGGCACAGTGTTCAGTCCCTAGGGAATAGGCCACCTGAGATTCAATCCCCACCACTATACAATATGTCTACGTAACAAACACACATGTACCCCTTAAACTGAAAATAAAAATAAACAGAGAACGAAGGCTCATTGGATATTTCTAACATGAAAAATACACTAAATCCAACAAATATTTTTTTTAAAGACGACTTAGCAAGTCGAAAATTTCAGAAAAATAAATTAGACTATGAAACATGCAAAATACAAGAAAAATTGTTTGCAAACTAAAAATGAGAGCAGAGCTAAAAACATTCAAAATAAAGATTAGAAGATACAGTTGAAAAAAATCTCTCAGAAAAAGAAGTGCAAAAAATGAGACAGGAAAAAAAAATGATTAGAGGATTTATTTAGGTGACCCAGCCTCAGTTAAAATAAATCTCACAAGGAGAGAACAGAGAAAATGAAGAAGAAGGGATTATTATTTTTAAAATAATATAAAAGGACCAGGTGCAGCGGCTCACACCTGTAATCCCAGCACTTTGGGAGTCTGAGGCAGGAGGATTGCTTGAGTCCAGTAGTGTGAGACTAGCCTGGGCAACATAACAAGACCTTGTCTCTACAAAAAAATTTTTTAAATAGTTGAGCATGGTGGCATGTACCTGTGGTCCTAGCTCAATAGAAGGCTGAGGAAGAAAGATCACCTGAGCTGGCAAGCCATGATTGTCCCACCAACCTGGGCAACAGAGTGAGAACTTAACTCCAAAAAAAAGAAAAGAAAAGAAAAGAAAAAGAAAGAAAGAAGGAATAAAATATAAGATAACCTTTAGAACTAAAAGACTGAAAGATATGTTTTTAAGTGCCCAGAACAGTACATTTATAAAAAACACATGATTGCAACATTTGTGAAATTCAGGGTTAAAGAGAAAATCTAGACTTTCCAGTGAGAAGGGAACCGAAGTTTCACAAAGGATTGGAAATTACAGTAATATCAGACTTCTTAATAGCGACATTGGAAACCAGAAATTTTTAAATAAGAGTCATTTCCAGACTAGATTTCTATTCTCAACCCGACTACCAACCAAATATGTAGACAAAAACATTTTAGACATACATGTGTCATTTGCCTCCCATGAGATCTTCCTGAGCAACTTACTTGAAGACATGCTCCAGGAAAATTTGGGAATAAAATGAAGATGAAGTCATGGGATTCAGAAAATAATGTAACCCAACACACAAAAAAGGAATGGGCATTTCCAGAATGATGGTGATAAGAAGTCTCAGGAGGGCAATTGTGCAGCAGACTTAGAGAGCAAATGGTCCAGATAGGAGCAAGAGAGGAGGGGGCTTCAGGATGGATTGATCCAAGAGGGGAAGGGGAAGAAATTTATGGGCTACCTGATGTGTTCGATTAATTGAGAGGAGCTTTACAGCTGTCATAGAGTTGGGCATGAATTAGTGATAGGTAGACAGAAAAATCAAAGTAGTGACAATTATTAACCCAAGGAAGAAGAGAAGTTTTACAAGAAAGAAAATGTAGTCAAAGTGCATTACATCCCTTATTTGTGAATAATATTTATTCAATTAGAATGACATAAATACATAAGATTGAGTTAATTAAAAAGTCAATATTGGGAAAATAGGAAAGGTGTGTGTGTGTGTGTGTCTGTGTGTGTGTGTGCGCGCGCGCATGACTTGAGTTTATGTAAGAGACAGGTTTATGTAAGAGAGTTACATTCTGTCTTCTCCAAGAGGAAGACAATAGCTCAAATACAAAGGAGAAAAACTAGTACATAATAGTATAAGAGAATTATCTAGGAATATGAAGTAAGAAGCAGAAAAAATAGTTGAAAGAGTAGAAAGTGGTTGTCTCTGGGCAGAGGTGAGACAGACACTGCTTTTTAAAAAAAATTATAGGACTTCTGGCACCATTTGTCCTCTTATATGACTCAATATATGTCATATATTTTTAATAAAATGTAGTTTAAATTTTTAAATCAATTAAACAATTTTAAATCAATTTTAAAAATGAAGAAAGATGACAGCATAGCCATCTATGTGGCTATGACTGTATGACAATATAGCACACATATATTTATAATGGAGTGGAAAAAAGACCACAGGGTAATTTCAGTGGATGACTGAAGGCAAAGGATGAATTTCACCTCTTCCCAGCATGTCTTGACAAATTCAAGTTTGCAGGTGCATGCCAATTCAAAGTTTAAGAATACTGGATTCATTTCTGATGTACGTTGCAGCATAGGGAAGGAGCGCATAGGGAAGTCTGAATGGGTGGAGGAGGTTCTTACAGAAAGGCTTATTCATTTTCATACTCAGGCTTTGGCAGTAGGTAGAGCTGTGGTTAAATGGCATCTCCAGGGAACATGATAACAATGCTGAATACTGCTATGAATCAGATTTCATGTGATGGGTGTGTGGCGAAAATGTAAAAGATAACAACGATAATAGCCTGTTATAAACTACAGAATAAAAATCAGCCTCCTGGTTGTTATTCCAGACTTGCTGAGAAAGACTCCTGAACACAATTAGCAGCTAGAACAGGATTTCATCTTTTTTATGTTGCTTTACTGCTTTTCAAACTGTTATCATTCTGTATTATTTCTGCTCAAGTTGAAAAACTCCATCAGAGTCTCATGAGGGTTCTAGTCTTGAGATGGGATTGCAACATGAATGGCACATCTTTGGTAGACTATTGTTCATTTTCAAATTTAAACTTATCTCACATTTTTCAGAACTGGAATTCTTCTCTTAAGTAATTCTGGGATATGATCAGTTAGTATGTATATGCGTGTATATATGTATACAAACATATGAGAAAGAGAGAGTCTAATTGGCTATTAATTTTTTTCTTTTGTGTCCTACTGGTGACCTACAACATACAGAATGTAAACAAATCCTTTACAGAAAGCCATACAACATGTGACACAGGGCTTATTAGTATAGGGTATTTTTTTTTTGAAGATGTGAGGTGCAATTCAGGGTTAAGTATACAAATGTTCATTATGCAGTTACCTTTTGTTGATGAGGTGTGTCTCCCCTCCCCCTGTATAGAGCTCTTAATGAAGCATTGCTACTTGGGTAATAAACCTGAGTCAGAAACTTTGAGTTCTAGTCCTATTATTGAGATCTGAAAATTTGGAAAAGACTCTTGTCCTTTCTTTGCTTAATTTGTTTATAAGTATTAAATTTATAATAATAATAATAATTTTGCCAGTGCACCAATCTTGGAGTTTATAATTATTTGTTTTGTTTTGTTTTGTTTTTGTGTTGGAGTCTCACTCTGTTACCCAGACTGGAGTACAGTGGCCGCTCCCAGCCACCGCAGCCTTTACCTGCTGGGCTCCGGTGATCCTTCTGCCTCAGCCTTCCAAGTAGCCGGAATTACAGGCATGCACTACCATGCTCGGCTGATTTTTTTTATTTATTGTAGAGATGAGGTCTCGCTGCCCAGGCGGGTCTCGAACCCACGGGCTCAGGCAATTCACTCACCTCAGCCTCCCAAAGGCGCGGGATTACAGGCTGAGCCACTGAGCCCAGCAGAGTTTATAATTATTTAGCCCTGTTTCTGTCACATGATGATGGTAAAAGATCAATGATAAATGTGAACATACTTTGAGATCATGGGGAAAAATTGCAATGAAATTGAGTGAAATATTATAGTCTTGTGAACAAATTCCTAAAAATTTTCAGGCCTCTTTCTCTTTTGCACATTTGATTCAACTTAGGGAAAGAAGGAGGGTATATATTTATTGCTCACCTAATATGAGCCAGGCATATGTACTCAATATGTCATGTACATTACAATTGAACATAAAACCAACACTTCTTTTTCTGGGTAATCACAGTATTCCTTTGGGTAAGAGGTCATTTGTAAGATGATATTTCTAGTAGTGAAATCCCTAATTGACTATTCAAAGTATCT
Source organism: Cephalopachus bancanus (assembly GCA_027257055.1). Classification (NCBI taxonomy): domain Eukaryota; kingdom Metazoa; phylum Chordata; class Mammalia; order Primates; family Tarsiidae; genus Cephalopachus; species Cephalopachus bancanus. The sequence goes on along the minus strand of JAPVLO010000300.1, from coordinate 154,584 downwards.
TCAACAGCAAAGTAGCGTATATGGAAGAAAACAAAACAAAACAAAACTATGGCTGGCATGGAGGATGTCAGACTTTCCTAATTTATTATCAATCTTTCAAAATAAGAACCCATTTTCCTTTGAGAGCGGAAACTTGTGTTAGAGATATCTTCTTTAATATCTGATTGATCCAGCCTGGTTCAAAAGCCAGACTCAGCACTTCTAATGGGAAAGGATGTGAAGTTTAAGGTGTGGCTGGTCTGCTGAGCATCTGCTTTCTGATAGTGTTGGTGGTGGTCACAAGCTTATTGATTTCCATCAGAGGAAATGAGTTAGCAGGCTTCAAAATGTTCTCTTTCTATGTTTAATGCTCTTTCACTATCACTCTTGCATGAATTCCCAGAGCAGAGCTTAATAAGGCCTAGGGCATTGTCATTGGGGTTATTTTGAATGCACATTGGAATTTAAGTGACACTAAAAATGCCCATTTTAGCAGAATATGTTTGAATGCCCTGGAGGCTAATTTTGTTGGTGAATATAAGGTAAATTAATTCACCTTGATATTCTAATTCCTTTAGAGATTCATAATTGGCACCCAAATAGTATGAACGAGTGAATAAAACTGCCTAAATCCAAGCATTTTGCCCTATGAATCCTGATTTCCAGAGTTCTAAAGAATTAACTACAAAACCAAATGAAATGCAGACCTAGTTGATCTCTTCCCTGAAAAAATAAATATTCCTCCAAAAGGCACCACACAAGTCAGATGATCCTTTTTCCTATATAGTTATTATGAGAGTAGATGTCAGAATCTCAGAACCGGAAGGGGCCTTAGAGTTTGGCATAGGGCAAGGAAACCCCAATGGCAGCAAAGAGGTATGTAAAATTGTTCACTGCTGGTTAGTGGTAGAGCCTGAGTCTCCTGAACCTTTCTCATCTGCTATACCAAAAATGACTTTTTTAGTATATATGTATTTTTCCTCAAGAAAGACCCGTAGAGGATGTTTTAAAAGTTATTATGTTAGTGGAAACCAACTAGGGAAAGAAAAGATTCCCAAAGGTTTAGTCTAGTGGTGTTTCCATTTGTCAATTTGTTGACCTCTAGATTTTTGAATATTTTTCAGTGAGAGGAGTAATTAATGTCTTCCCAGCCCAAAAGGACCTTCCTTCTAGGTGACTTGCCTCTTTCCCTCAGAGAGTAGAGCCCCAGAAGCCCTGTTTATACTATAAGACCCCGACTTTTCATACCTACATGGACTCGATTAGTGAGAGATAATTCACCCAGTATGGGCCAATCTGATTGTCTCTCAGGAGTTTGCAAGTGAACTTTTGTCAGACTGTGTTGATTGAGAGGTGGTCTTTTGTAGCTTGTGCATGGAGAAGCAAAGAAAGTGCTTCAGCTGAGAGATAAAAAAGATAAAATGTAGGCAAAACCTCAGAGAAAAGCAGTGATGAGAAACCACTGGAGGGTAAAAGCTAAAGAGAGGAGAGAGGGAAGAGGGGGAGATGAAGGAGAGAGAGAAAGGGGAAGGGAAGGTGAGAGAAAGAAAGAGAGAAAGGTATATATAGAGAGAGGTGAGAGAGAAAGAAAGGGGGGGGAGAGAGAGAGAGAAGAAAGAGAAAGAAAAGAGAGAGAAGAGGAGAGAAAGAGAGAGCAAGAGCAAACAAGCTAGTGCAAGGGAATTACTGTTTTTGTTCCTGAGAGTTTTCTCCTGCCTGGCTCTAGTCCTTATGTGGCCTGATGGCCCTATCTTTGGGATTCATGCAATAACCTTATAACAATCCTTCTTTTAATTATGATGTTTCAGGTGCACTTCTGTTCATTGCAACCAGTGAGACTTGTTAAAACAAAATCTATTGCAAGATATTTGTTAAATTCCTGTTAGACTGTTCAAGGTAGCAGTTATAAAGACTGCCAGAATTTCAACTGAATTTTACTCCGAGGCTTTGGTCAAAATGTGGACTTCTAACAAATGGCTGCATCTTTTCTTGATGAAAAGACATCAGATTATCTTTTAGATCTCAGACTGGAATTTTAATGGCTGGAATCATTAACATCCAGCTTTTCTGTGAGGAATTTCACAAAAAATGTAATTAGATTTTTAGATTATTATCTTCTCGTTCTAGGGAAGATTATTTAGGTTAGTTTACCCCATGTCTAATTGGTCTAAGTCAAAACATTTGTTTGGTAACAATGTCTTTTGTAGTTCATTTATGGAATAATATTTACTTTTGTAAATGTGATGTCACTCCTGGTTTTTATGGCAGCAAACATGTTTGGAGATTAGGTGGTAATAGGAGTAGACCAGTATTGAAAATGGAGTTCACTTTCAGTTAGAGGAATTCCAGCAATGGGTAATTTTGAGGTAACCTAGGGAAGGTAAAGTGACCATTCAAAATGAAGGCAAAGCATTTACTATATTGCAGGCTCTAAAGAATATTTGTGGGTGGATATTTCCTTGTTTGCCAAGGCTACTGTCATTATATTTTCCACATTGGTTTCTAAGATTTTCATCAGAAAAACAGAGCGGGCTATTCTTGGTCAGGTAAACTAGCCACAAATGTCCTGTCCACAAGGGCAAAATGAAGGTTGTTAGTTCTTAGCATTCCAGACTTAAAATATCATTCTGTGGAGAGAATCTTATGGAAGCTAGCATTCCTCTGGGTTTCAAGAGTCAATAGTGTTAAAAAACAAAGAGGTGATAGAATGCATAGTTTTCCTCTCTTGCCTTACTTTGGCAGGACTAACCTAATAAGTGGAATTTCAAGTGACCTACTGGGAAGGTTCTGCAAGATTTTTAGCCAATCTTTAGCACTGTTTTGAACAGAGGAGCAAGCCCAATGTTTAGGTGAGATAGTCACTTGTTGGTATGATATATCTGTAGGAAATCCTTATCTCAAAATACCTTCCCCTCCAGCAATATGCCTGTAGCTCCATAATTAAAGACTCAGTTTTGGTTTAAGGAATTGCCCTGTTAACACATAACTATCCCCAGGAAGTTAACCAAGAAATTAATATATAGCTAACTCAGTGACTCTCAGAAGTCATTCAAAGACTATGTATCAGAACTGGAAACTCAAATTACATGCTTCATCTTCCTTATAATTCTGAAATAGTCCCTCCCCTCCCCTTCCGTGTGCAATACCTCCCATGTGTGTTGGTGATTTGGGACAAGACTGAGAACTACTGATGTAACCCTTGGCATGACTTTCCGGAATTGCTTTTTTCAGTTACTGCTAAATAAGATTAGAATATTAGGGGATTAAACATTTGGATGGGGAAGGGAGGAAGAAAGTATAATTTTGATGCTGTATGGAGCAATTTTGAGGGAATAGTTTTGAAGATTCGATTCAAATGGTGGCTAGGCATTTCCATTCCTCATCTATCGAAATGGTGGGTGGGTGCTGCAGAATTCCTGAACTGTCTGACATCAGTTTTGAGGACTCCAGGGTACAGACAGAGAGTTCAATTTCCAGCACAACATCCAGCAGAAAGAAGATAAGAAAGGCTTAGAAAGTGGAGATTAGAAAGATCTGAAGTTTAGGGTACTTGGCAATTATGCCTGGGGTTCTTCTTGCTTCTAGGTGAATGGAAAGGATGAACCTATTACAGGGCTAACACAGACTTTTTTCTGCTCTTAAATATTATTTTCAGCTGGGCTCAGTGGCTCAGCCTGTAATCCAGCGCTTTGGGAGGCCGAGGTGAGTGGATTGCCTGAACCCGCGGGTTCGAGACCCGCCTGGGCAACTTGGCAAGACCTCATCTCTACAATAAATCAAAAATTAGCAGGGCGTGGTAGTGCACGCCTGTATTTCCAGCTACTTGGAAGGCTAAGGCAGAAGGATCGCCGGAGCCCAACAGGTCGAGGCTGTGGTGGCCAGGAGAGTGCCACTGCACTCCAGTTCAGGCTACGGAGTGAGACTCCAAATTAAAAAAAAAAAGTGTGTGTGTGTGTGTGTGTGTGTGTGTGTGTGTGTGTGTGTGTGTGTGTATTTTTTTAATTTATTTTTATTTTTATTTTTTCCCTTCCGGATGATAAGAGGACAAGTTGATCTTTGCTGAGGGACAGCGCAAGACCGTTTTAGATAAATGGTTTTGATATTTGCTAGTTGAATTCCCCCGTGTAAACCATATTGAAACTTCCTGGATGTGGCCACACTGCTGAGTGTAGGGAACCTTAGACTTTTCAGTGAAATGGATTTGAGAAGCCCCTATGCTACAAAACTCCATAGCTAGTCCTGGTAGGCTGGTGCTACTTCAAAGATGGTCCTATCCTGCATGTACATATTTTCTAGAGCAAGACTTCAAAAGAAGCTACAGGAAACAGTGAGCTTGAGAGAATCACAGGGTCAATGAACAAATGTTTAAACAGTCACTTAATGGCTACTAAACTAATAGAAACTGACAACCAGTTCTCTGCAATGCTTCTTAATTTTGACTGATCATCAGGTTCATATGTGAAGCTTTAAAAATATAAAAAATATCAAAGGAAAGAATGCTTATGGTTAACAAAAGTATAAAAGGCTATGCAAGTAAAGTGAAAGTCCATCTCCTCTCTCTCACCCCCAAATATCTTGGTCCCTAGATGTAACTATTTTTAAAAATTCCTTCAGAAATTTTGTTAATAAACAGAACAGCTAATATGTATAGATATTTTTATTATATAAATGATATGCTTTTTATACTATTCTGCCTCTTATTTTTCACTTTAGCAATCAGACACACAGATCTATTTTATCTTATAGTCTGAATTGAAGGAGTCTGTATGGCTTTGACTATCATTCCCTGCTAGAGATACGTGGGAGAGATGAAGACATAAAACCCACTGGTCCTCTAACTTTTCCTGGAGGGCCTGTTAAAAAAAAAGATTGCTGTTCACACCCTCCCCATTCCACTCAAAGTTTCTGATTTAGAAATTTCTCAAGGGAGATGCTTTTAATAAGGAATATTCCTCCACATGTCTCCAGGAAGGCATCATTACAGTTCTTTACAAACAAACTGAACCTGCACTGGGCAGTTACAGCCATTTATTTTTCCACCATGGCATGCGGGAGCACAGTCTCTGAAATTTGATCCTTCTTATATCTTTTCTTTTTTACAGCTGGTTCTAAGCAAAAACAGTTCTACTGAATGGTGAGGAAGTGGATGGGGAGTCTTCAAACTTCCTCCTTGTCTTTGCTTCCAACCTCTTTCTGTGTCCTTTTGCAATCCCTTCAGTAGTTTCTCCACATGACTATATTCTTCGGCTTGTGTTTTTCTTACCTACTGTTCCCCTTGCTGCCAACCTCTTCCTTCTTCTTATTTTAAGAGAGTACTCTCAAAAAGACAAGCCCTTTAGTCCACCAACACATGGACCGAGACAAGTTATTAGAGAGACTGTTTTATAGGCTGTTTCAGTCCAGAGGAATTAAACTAGATGACCTCACTGAAAAAGAAACCACACTTAATAGCTTTAAATGGGACCGCTCTTAACTGGGACACCCTGAACCACTGCATACACTTTTTGTTTCAAGTGAATGTGGTGGTTTGGGCCAGAATCAGTTGTCAGAGAGATTGTTTAAATGTCTTTGTTTTCAGAGATGAACCGACACCTTATAATATACACAAGGAGGAGGAAATATATAATAGGTTGTCTTGACATTCAGTAGCAAACCCTGAGTCCTATTCTTGGGGCAGCTAGGGAAACTGACAATCTCTCTCTTTCTCTGCTTCTCTCCATCCACATTTCACCTTCTTTTATAGTAAATTAGGGAATCTCAGATGAAGATAGTTTAAGGTAATCATAAAGAACAGAAAGACCAGCTCTCCACTCCCCATTTCACTATCAGGTCTGTGGTTGGGCGTCAAATAAGCTTATCATAGTACTTAGAACATAGTAAATATTTAACATGTTTTTAATTTTTGTCAGTTTTTTTTTTTCTTGAAATGGAGGCTGCCTCTGTCAATAGCCAACATAAAGAACTCTGGACTGTGTCCTAAAGTATGTGGTCCCGATGTTAATGAAACCAAGCAGTTTTTCCTAAACTTCTTTGACTTCATGAGGAATACTTTCAGTAGCTGGTTCTCTGTCTTCTAAAGGGGAAACAGATTTTGCCAACTTGGGAAGTCTTCATTATTAATAGTCATTGCTTAGAGTTTCCCCCGGCCAAATTGCTGACTCAATACTTCTTGTTTTAGAAAAAGGAAGTAGCTGAAAGGCACCTGTTAATGAGACTAAAATAATACTGTATGTGTGTATGTGTATGAGAGAGCTAAATCCCATTCTTGGAGAGGATATAAAAATCATCATATAAATATCAATTTTCCTAAAATGTCTAACTTTTATTTTCCCTTAAATATGTTTTTTTTAACTTTTTTAGCAATGTAATAAACAAATGAATTGTTACTGTAACGTGAAGGTTTCTCATAGATTTCATGGAAATTAAAATCATGAATTAGAATGGTCATCAATTTAGTGATAAAGTTCGGCAGTGCTACATCAAAATACATATTGAAGAAATTGAAAGAGGGCTTAGTAAGATGAGTGAAGGATGTATTTCATTCCAGCTCAGACCAGTTTCTGAGAATAGCCTTTTCTAGTACAGTAGAACAAGGCCTGTGTTCTTAAAAAGGGACTTCAAAGTCTCTTGCAGGTGAGTTCCTTTATTCTTTTATTTATTTAGATCAAGCATATTTCTAAAACACATTTATTAGTTGCCTCCTATGAGTGAGGATCCCCCCAAAATCATCTGTTGGCTGGTGGGCCCTTTGTAATAAAGGTTCCCCACTAGCTAAGTGTTCTAGGAACGCATCAGCATCAGTACACGAGCTAGCGTTGTTGTGAGAGGCTGCATTTGTCCCCTAATTTTTTTTTTTTAGATTGTTTCAACATGTTTGCCCATTTCATGATGGGTGATTTACGGGCGCACCTACCCATATCACGCTGAGTGCTCAGCAGTTTTTTGACCAAAAACGGCATGAACTCCATTCCTCATCCTTCCTACTCGACTAATCTTGCCCCGAGAGACTTTTTTGTTTGTTTGTTTCTCTGGATGAAAAAAGTCCTCAAAGGGAAATGTTTTGCTGATATGGAAAAGGTGAAACAAAAAATAACAGAAGAACTAAAAGGCATCAAAATCCACACATTCAAAAACTGTCTTGAGTAGTGGAAAATGCATCTCAACAGGTGTATTACATCAAACAGAGAGTACTTTGAAGTTGATTAAAGTTCGAACATCTAAGAATACATACACAACTTTTTATAAATCAATTCTAGGTTTTTGAGGGTGTCCCCCCCATATGTGCCAAGGTTTGTATTAGGAGGTAGAGATGCAATTTAGACAAAAGTAGAAAAAAGAGATAGAACAGGATAAATTCTACCGTAGAGGTAAGAACAGAGAGCTGTAAAAATAGAGGAAGCTATGACTAATTGCCTGTAGTCCAGGGAAGCTCAACCAGGGGAACTGAATCCACACCATGTCAGAACACACACTCTGTGGCAGGATACCAACTAGCTTCCTGTATTTTGATTTCTGGCTGACCCAACTGTTGCTTTTGATCATTTTCTTTCATTGGTCAGTCTAACCTGATGATCATATTCTATTCATACTCTATTTATCTTATCGTTCTAGAATCTAGACAAAATTATGTGCCTGGCATGTAATAGGTGCCCAGTCAATGTTAAACTGAAATGACTGTGGCGTATGGCTTCCATATGCTTCCAACCTCATTCCTTTATGGATAGAATGGATCCTTTTCTTTTTAAATTTAATCCCACATTTCTCCTCTATTTTAACATTATTTGTTGGACTTTTTGGTCCCCCACTTCCAGCCAAAGTTCTAGACATGATTAATTAATCCTGGACTCCTGCTGTTCTGTTGTCTTCTCAGGATACCTGGCACAGTGCTATGGCCCCTTCATTGCCCTGCTGTTGTGGGTTTAACCCTTAAGATGCCAAGTCAGTCCTTGGAATATCCTTGCAACATCTAGGGATCCTTAGATTATTTTAGAATCAGATAATCTATTGAGTTACTTTAGAGTGATGGTAAAACAACCTGAATTCTATAATTTTGCAATCCTATATTGTGAGAAATTGCCGAGGTGGCATTCTAAGGGATGCTGAAGCTGATCACAATGCCTTTATTTATCTGTTTATTTTTTGAGTCAGAGTCTCACTCCATTGCTCAGGATGGAGTGCAGTGGACACTCATGGCCACCCCAGCATCAACCTTCTGGGTTCCGGCGATCCTTCCACCTCAGCCTTCCAAGTAGCCAGAACTACAGGCGCATGCTACCATGTCCAGCTAATTTTTGATTTATGGTAGAGACGAGGTCTCGTCAAGTTGCCTGGGCTGGTCTCGAACCCTTGGGCTCAGGCAATCTACTCACCTCGGCCTCCCAAAGTGCCTCCGAGCCCGGCCCACATTGCTTTATGAGCCATTCCCTTCAAATAGTTCCAGACGGGAGCAGAGATACTCCTGCTGAACCCCAATCTGGCCTAATAATGAGTCTCTCCATTTAATACCAAGGTTGAAGGCACAGACCAGGGTAAAATGGATTAGGTCCCCTAAAGGAGTAAAAATAATCATTACTGGTATATACAGAGTTTCAGAATATGTACAATGTACCACACACTGTGCTGTTTTCTAATCCTATTTACCCAAATCCTGGCTTTTTCACAAGCTGTACTTGACAGGAGAAGTTTCTCAGGTGGCCTAACAGGTCAGCATCAAAGCCCTAATATTGCCCATTCTTTCCAAATAATCCATGTTTATTACTCTTTCTGAAGTTTTCTTTCTGTCCACTAGAACATGAGTACCTTGAGGGCAGGCTTTATTCACATTCAGCATCAGCAACTAGGAAAGAACCAGGCATATGAGGCACTCGAGAAATACTTATGGATTGTGTGTCTGCCTGCCAAATTGTTGATCCTGGAAATCTGACATCCTTAATTTACTCCTTCAAAGATAATAAACTCAATTCAAATTCATATGTCCTGAATAGATGACAACGGTGATGATGATGAAGATAGCTAGCATTTACTAAGTTAAAGTCGTTTCCTAACTTTGCAGTAGTAAAAAAGGAGCTTCCAATGAGTTGTGAACTCTTGTATCTGCAACTTGTGTAGTGTTCTTGTACAATGGCACAGAGCTTGACCAGGTGACTTGCTTTGCTGAAGAGGACATCAGCAAGTAGGGGCTTGATAAAGCACCTGTTCACTAAGCCTTGTCTTTTTGGAATACTGCTGGTGAACAAGCCCTGGCTAACCTCCTTTAGAATGAGATACCATATGGAGAGAGAGTGAGAGAGCATTTGGGAAGCTGAAAGTGGCCATTCAGGCATTCTGGTCTTACCAACTATCCCACCTGAGTCCCTAGATATGTGAATGAAGACCATCCAGAACTGCCCTGCTACAGTCAACAGACTGTAAACACATGAGTGAGTTCAGCTGTTGCCATATGGAGACAAGAAATAACTGCCCAGATGAGCCCAATCCAAATGACCTATTCACAGAATCATGAGCAAATACGTGATTGTTGCTTTGTGCCACTAAGTTTTAGAGTGACTTACCACTCAATAAGTCATTGATGAGTTACTATGTTTGAGGCACTGAGATAATGTATTTTCTTGTTTCACTTACAGGATAACTCTCCAAGTTATATACCATTATTATTTCTACATTACAGTTAGGGAATCTGACATTGAGAAAGGTTAAATAGTAAGCCCGAGATGACAAAGCTGGTAATAATGATGAAGGAGGAATGCAAACTCAGGTCTGCCTGATCCTGGAGTCTGGTTCTCAATCACTGCTCTATATTGCTTTGAGATGACCTTTACCAATCTGACCACATCTGGGATCTATCACCTCCCGCTCCCTTGGATGGATCTAGCTTACACCTGGTTCTTTACGGGGCTTCTGCTTGCTGCAGTAAAAGACTATCAGTCTTTGATACTTAAGTTGTTTTTGTGTATAGATAGAACCGAGATGAAATGTTTGGAAAATTTTTCTTAGAAATGAAACCAGGATATTGTCCTAGAGGGTGCAAAGAGTAGTTTTCTATTATTTTTGCAGTATTTTTTATTTTATTGTTTTTAATAGTTATATTGCTAAACACTAGATTCAAACGGAATATTATAAACTAAATTGAATTATGCCAGAACAAATGACATATTTCATAATTCAGCAAAATAGTAAATATTTCTGTCTTAATGTTTTCAATGTGCCTATTGTAACATAAATTGTGATCTAAAAAGGCCATGCAGTCTTGCAACATTTGTTTGCTATCAGCATCTTAGAGGAAGTAAAGAAGCTGGGATTGTTTATCTTTCTGAAATGTATTGGGGGTAGGTTGATATTTTATCAGCACAAGAATTTTCATTTTGAAAACCAGGAAGTTGTCTCAAGGACTATGTGGGGGCATTTTACAGGCTTTCTTATCAGGGAAGCACACAAATTTTTTTCTAAGACTCTAACTCATCTACGAAATAGGATGAGTGTAGTATTTAATTTCAAATTATGGGATCTGTCAGGGATAAAAGCAGAGCCATCATTCCTAAAACTGTGGAGGCAATGGAAATCTTTGTAAAACTATCTCTCAGTAGGGACTGCCAGATCAATAAAAGCAGTCTAGTCCTTGAAAGCTATCATTTGGGGACTTTCCCAAACATGAGAGAGGCAAGGTTTCTGGAAGCCATTGGGAACACTTTTGGCCTTTGCAATGATTATTAAGAAGAAATAATTGTACATATACTTGTTTTAATACAATATAGTATAAGGCTATAGAAAATGAGTTTTTATAGCTTTGAAAATGCTGACAAGTGAAATGAGTATTGTTAGATGTTTCACTCTTATAGTCTCAGAAATTGTGGGGACATTAGAAGTTATCTCACTAAGCCTTCTTCCCTAAGCTTTAGGTTTTTTTCCATAGATCTCTGGTTGTCTGGTTACTCTTTAAACACTTCCGTTGAAAAGGAAATTATCTGTCATTTGATAAGACAGTCCATTCCATTTTTGGAGAGCATTTGTTGTTGCAAATCTGTTCTACCTAATAAACTCAAAACTTATATCTGCTCTTTGGAATTTTTTTCTTGTAATTAAAAAAGTTTGGGCTTTTTTTTTTGTTTGTTTTTTTTTTGCTTGTTTTTGAGACCGGGTCTTACTCTATTGCCCAGCCTGGAGTACAGCAGTATGATCATAACTCACTGCAGCCTTGAACTCCTGGGCTCAAGAGATCCTCCCGTCTCCCAAATAGCTGGGGCTACAGGCATGAACCACCATGCCTGGCTAATTTTTTAATATTTTGTAAAGGCAGAGTCTTGCTATGTTGCCTAAGTTGGTCTTGAACTCCTAGGCTCAAGAGATCCTCCCACCTCAGCTTCCCATAGTATTGGGATTACAGGTGTGAGCCACTGCGCCCAGCCTAGAATGTTCTCTAATGAACTCAGTTTTCTTCCATGTGGGAGTTTTTTTCTCTTTATAATCTTAGGCAACAGATTCTGGACTTAAAACATGGGAACATAATACTGTAAAAGAGGTCTCAACTGTAAGAACAGAAGATAGGCTATATTATGATTCTGTAACCAACAACTCCAAAATCTCAGTGCCTCATTCCACATGACCATTTTAGGTTGGCTGGGAGCTCCATGTTGTCACTTTTGTCCTCATTCTGGCACCTGGGAAGATAAGAAAGCCACTATGTGTACATTGCTGATCACAGTGGTAGAAGATAAGGCAAAGCTCATACTAGATCTTCTGTTTGAGGTTTGCCATCTTGGAATAAGTAAGGGGCACACTTTACTTCACACATTCCTTCAGCCAAAGTAAATCACATGACTAGAACTGAATTAAATAGAGCAGAAAAATGTATTTATTTCATGTGTGTGTGGGGAGAGAGAGAGAGAGAGAGAGAGGTATTTGTCAATTGCTCTAACACAGACTACAACTAGACATAGTAGGAATATCAGAGGCTTATGAACATAGCCAAATATTCATTCTTTAATTTTTTAAGCCTTGTTAACATTTTGGCTTATATATCTGCACTTCGGTGCAGATGTGTATCATATGAATTGTTGTTGTGTTCATCTTGTTTATTTTAGCATGGTGTTCATTTCGCTCTCCAGTGCTTTTATTTAAATCAGGGTAGTTTTGATTGGGGGACCTTGTGATCTCTGTCATTAGTGATGACACTTAACCAAGGTAATTTAATGTAGAGTGGGTTTGCTCTTTTCTTTCATTTATTTGAATTTTTATTCTGTAGCAACACATACCATATATTTCTTCAAAAATATAGAAAAAATAAATCTAATTGAATGTTCAGTATAACTTGTAGCTTGAGTTCAGACAGAAAGGACCTTTAAAAAAAAGAAAGGCAGTTTTTTCAGAGCAAATGACAACTGTGGAAATGATCTTAAAAGAAGCAAAGATTCATGTGATACTTTGACAAACTATGTGAGAAGTAGGACTGACATACTCTACCTTGCATTTTGGGTGTCAGGGAATCAGTAGCACCTTAAAAATAACTGCAACAGGATACAAAATGGGAAGAAAAAACAAACACTGTTAACAAAATAGTTTATTAAGGAAGGAAGTAAAATAAAGCACACTGAACTAGTCATGTGCAGAATAAATATAGAAAAGCACATTTCCAGAGACACGCTAGATAAAACCCCAACCCAAATAAACTGAAAAGAATCCAAGGATAGAAATAATAGTTAAGTGGGCTGAGATATTATCTATTGTTCAGAAGGAAGAACCTCACATAGAAGGAAACACGTAGAAAAATAGAACTGAACATTAAGTAAGGGAAGAAACCACTTTGACCAAAATATGTGTATATAGCAGATGAGGTTCTTAAAATCCTGAAGTGGTATGGGAAAGCAAGCCTTGCTTTTTAAAGATTGATTTGGGGGAATTTTTAGAATTTTTTTTTTTTTTTTTTTTTTTTTTTTGAGTTGGAGTCTCACTCTGTCGCCCAGACTGGCGTGCAGTGGCCGCTCCCGGCCACCGCAGCCTCGGCCTGCTGGGCTCCGGCGATCCTTCCGCCTCAGCCTTCCGAGTAGCTGGAATAACAGGCATGCGCCACCATGCCCAGCTGATTTTTTGATTTATTGTAGAGATGAGGTCTCGCTGCCCAGGCGGGTCTCGAACCCGCGGGCTCAGGCAATTCACTCACCTCAGCCTCCCAAAGGCGCGGGATTACAGGCTGAGCCACCGAGCCCGGCTTAGAATTTTTTTTAAAAGGAGTTACTACTTTTTACAATGACTAACACGAGCTGACAATTTTTATGTATAAAAAACAACAGTTTATATAGTAAGTCCTGAATTGCTCTTCTCTTTCTGGGTAAAGGTACAGATAGATATTCTTTCAGCCACAAGTTAAAAAGATTTTGGAATTGTTTTTGTAATATTTCAAATAAATGTCAGCCCTCACACTCCTTTAGACTGGGGTCAGAAAAAGCTTTTCTATAAAAGATCAGAGAGTAAATATGTTGGGTTTTGTGAGCCATATGATCTCTGTTGCAGTGACTCAACTCTGCCATTGTAGCACAAAGAGGCCACAACAATACTTCAATAATAAGTGTGACTGGGTTCCAATAAAGCTTTATTTACAAAAACAGGTGGGTGGCTGCACTTAGCCCATGGTTGTAGTGTGCCAACCCTTGCTCTAGACACAGGTTGCTTCAAGGTAGTAAAATGATTGACACCTGTTTTTTTTTTTTCCTGTCTATTCTGCTTCCTATCTTATGACTACTTTATTAAATTTGACCTAATCCCTTAGACTGTACTAATGTGATAAGTCGCATTTTGGTTTTTGTTTTCAGAAATGGTAAAGTTGGTCTGGTAGGTTTTTTCTATTCAGAAATGTGCTGTTGAAGAATACATAATACAGAAGACCCATATTTTAAAAATAGTAAGTAAAAAGATGGTTTTTCACCTAACAAGAGCATTTCTACTTTGCACAATAACTCCCTGAAGGGTTTCTCTAAAATACTTCTGTCCTTCCCTGGCACCACACATTTGTTTACAGACAATTTCTTACTAAAATGGTGCAGGAAGGAAGCTGAATAGAGAAAATTTGGCTAAATTACCAAAAAAGACTATTATTTGAAGATCAACCTAATAAGATGTATTTAAAGCAATAATGTTGAGGCAGAAGGCTCAGCTGAGCCCAGCAGGTCAAGGCTCCATTGGCCTTGAGCATGGCACTGTACTCCAGCCTGGGTGACAGAGTGAGACTCTGACTCAAAAATAAAAAAAAGCAATAATGCAATTAAAAGGAAAAAAATATTTATATTCCTTATGGTAACACAATTACCATGTGAATTAAGACACATTGGTATTCTCTTTTTTTTTTTTTTTTTTGAGTTGGATTCTCATTCTGTCACCCAGACTGGAGTGCAGTGGCCGCTCCCAGCCACCGCAGCCTCTACCTGCTGGGCTCAGGCGATCCTTCCACCTCAGCCTTCCAAGTAGCTGGAACTACAGGCGCGCGCTACCACACCCGGCTAATTTTTAAAATTTATTTATTGTAAAGATGAGGGCTCGCCAAGTTGCCCAGGTGGGTCTCGAACCCGCGGGCTCAGGCAATCCATTCACCTCAGCCTCCCAAAGGCGCGGGATTACAGGCTGAGCCACCGAGCCCGGTGGTATTCTCATTTCTTTGCTTCCACTCCAGTGTCCATAGCTCCTTAGCGCCAGTTTGGGTGGTTGTTCTGTGTGAAGTGAAATCATAAATATATGGAATGTTAGCATCATACAGCAGTCTCCTGTTCACAGCAACAGGAAGTGTTCATTTTTGGGCTGTAACATCTCTAAAAGATGAAGAATGGATAAAATAAGATTTGTTGGCAGGGCTCGGTGGCTCAGCCTGTAATCCCAGCACTTTGGGAGGCTGAGGCAAGTGGATTGCCTGAACCTGGGGGTTCGAGACCAGCCTGGGCAACTTGGCGAGACCTCGTCTCTGCAATAAATCAAAACTTAGCTGGGCATGGTAGCACATGCCTGTAGTTCTGGTTACTCAGAAGTCTGAGGCAGAAGGATCACCAGAGCCCAGCAGGTTGACGCTGGGGTGGCCGTGAGCTGCACTCCAGCCTGGGTGATGGAGTGAGACTCCAACTCAAAAAATAAAAAAAAATAAAAAATAAAAAAAATAGGATTTGCTATTCAAGCTGACTAGACCCTACATCCTGTAATTTCCTTTGACCACTAGAATTCTGAAGAAAGTTTTATATTTGAAAAGATTTGGAAAAATTCATGGAAAGGATTATTTCATTTCATTGTTTTCTCCACTTAAATATCTGATTTAGGAAATCAGAATGACTTCTGATTTGTTGAAGAAAAAACTCAAGTAACTAATTAATGGAAAAAGTATTATTTCTTTTTGTTTTTTGAGTAGAGGTCTCACTCTGTCACCCAGGCTGGAATGCAGTCACACGATCACGGTTACCATGTCCTCCACCTGCTGGGCTCAGGTGATTCTTCTGCCTCAGCCTCCTGAGTAGCTGGAACTACAGGTGTTTGCCACCACACCTGGCTAATTTTTTGATTTATTGTTGAGACGAGGTCTTGCCATATTGTCCAGGCTGGTCTTGAACTCCTGGGCTTAGGCAATCCTTTCACCAAGAACCACCGCACCTGGCCTATTTCTCTTAAGAAATATTTTCATCCTTTTTATTTTGCCCATGTTTGGTGACTATGTGTATATCTGTGACAAACCAGAGAGTTCAAAAAAAATTTTTTTTAATGAGTTAAAAAGAAATATAGGCCGGGCACAGTGCTCAGTCTGTAATCCCAGCACTTTGGGAGGCTGAGGCAAGAGGATTGCCTGAGTCTGGGGGTTCGAGATCAGCCTGGGCAACTTGGTGAGAACTCCTCTCTATAATAAATCACAAAAACTGGTGGGCATGGTGGCATGCATCTGTAGTTCCAGCTACTTGGAAGGCTGAGGAGGAAGGATCGCCTAAACCCAGCAAGTCGAGGCTGCAGTGGCTGTGAGCATGCCACTGCACTCCAGCCTGGGCGACAAACGTGAGACTCCAACTCAAAAAAAAAGAAAATCATGTAACTAAAATCTAAAACACTTCAAAAAGAAAAGAAAAATATATTCCGCCAGATGACTGCTTCCCTTTTTCTTCTTCTAACTTAAGGATAACTGACTTTCTCTGAACATGGTAAGTTGCGATACATCTTTGTTTCTTACAACTTTGAGGTTGCATTGTTTAAGTAATAGTTTTGAGGAAGAAAGAAAAAGCAAAGGAAAATATGACATAGCTATAAATATGATGCTTTTCAGAGCAGACGAAATTCATACATTCTAAAAGATCGTTGTTATTTTAGAATATTCCAGATTTACATAAATGGGATCTTAGCTCTAATGTCCTGCAAAAACCATGCAAGGTAAAAAAGATGGAAAACATGAACTCTTTATACAGGCAGAAACATTCGGTTTTAGGTTGACAGGGTAAAAGTTCCGAGAGAAAGAGATAGTACTAGCTAAATATGTGCCAAATACTATTCGCTTTTCTCTGGCTACCTTTTTTTATTTTTATTTTTTTAAGAGATGGGGCGGTCTTACTATGTTGCCCAGGCTGGTCTCAAATTCCTGGGCTCAAGCAATCCTCACACGTAGGTCTCCCAAAGTGCTGGGATTACAGGCATGAGCCACCACACCCAACCCTGGCTGTTTTACATCTTCAATTTCTTCCACTCTTGAAATCCTCCTCTTACTCTGATATTCAGGCCTTTCCCACCTGGGAAAATATCCTCCCTTAATCCTGAATTCCAATTTAACCTACTATCCTCCTGTCTTGTCTCTTTTCCTCTCAGTTAAGCCTCTTGAAGGAATAGTCTCTACTTAGTATCCTCTGCCTTACCTCCTCAGTCCATTGCATCTGTCTCTCTCATTCCCTAACCTGGGAATTTTTTCTTCAATTGCCAAATCTAATGAGCCCTTTTGGTCTCCTCTTCTGTTAACATAGAGGCATATGCTGCCTTCTGTATTAAATTTTTCACATTGCCAAACATGATTAGTTATTTGCCTGTCCATCTCTTTCCATAGAATTTGCAACCCTGGATGACATTTAACTTGAAACAGTAAGATGATCACAATGCCTGGCCTATGTAGGTCCTTAAGAAATGTTTGTTAAATAACTAGATTTTCCCCCTATTGAGTTGCAATAATTTTCTGGAATGTGGGAGTTGCAGGGCATTTATACAGACTTGTATTATTGTTGGTTTGTTTAAATGATGTGACCTATCTTTCCACATGGTTTGGGTTTGAGAGACTCATTCCCTGTTTCTTTTAAATGGTCTCTTGCTTTGAAATCATTTTGCTCTGAAATCCCCCCTGCAAGTACAATCCTCCCTCTTGGAGGAGGCCTGAGGCCTTATGCAGGCCTCCCAGTCAGGTCTGGTGGTGATGCACAACATTGCATTGTTGGCTTAGCCGCCCCGGGTGGTTCCCTGTTTGTGGGGAGAGGAAGCAGCTACACGAAAACCCAGGGGAACCCAAATGTGGCCTCCACATCCAGGCAACCAGGGCTGGCTCCGGTGCAACAATGGCCGGGAACTTCTGAAAGAGCAGCTGTTGCACAGCTTTCCCAGCATGTAGTCTCATCAGATGTGGCTTTTTTGCAACTTAATTTGGTTTCAGATCATTATAAAGCAATATAGCCATATTCTAATATTTTGGAAGATTGAAGAAAAAAATCATTTCTGGTATCTTCACATATTGACACTTTTGATGCAGTCTTAATTAATTAATTAGCGTAGGGGTCTTACTCTGTTGCCCAGGTTGGAGAGCAGTGGCACTATCGTGGCTCATGGCAGCGTCGATCTTCTGGGCTCAGGAGATCCTTCCACCTCAGCATCCTGAGTAGTTGGGACTATGGGCACACCACCACGCCCAGCTAATTTTTAAAATTTCTTTTTATTTTTTGTAGTAGAGATGAGGTCTCGCTATGTTGCTCAGGTTGGTCTCAAGTGAACTCCTGGGCTCGAGCAATCCACACGCCTCGGCCTCTCAAAGTGCTGGGATTACAGGTGTGAGCCACTGTGCTTGGCCTTTGATTGTAGCCTTTGACAGTCCTTTTGGTCAGCATTTTTACAACATTTAGTTGTCATCGTAGTGTCTGCTTTTCTCACTTACTGGACCATAAGCACTCTGTTGCTATGGGGCACTATAATCATCATTTTAAATCAGACCAGTTTTATGTACATTTTCTAAATGGGGAAATCATGAGGTATACATACCATCCTGAAGAAGGTTCTTGAAGAATTTGGTTCCACTGTTGTCCATGGTGCATGCAGGCCAGGGAATTCCCTTGACACCAGGTAACGAAGGCTGTTTCTTTGCAGCAACGAGTACTTTCATCTGGTTTTTCTACAAATAGAGGTAAAGGCCACCACATGGGTCAGGTTGCTTTTCTGGAGCAAAATTCACACAATTTTACTGAGTGATTCCAGCCTCAAGAGATAATTACACATGCAGATGGAGATTTTATGTTCCAGAATATTTATTTTAGTGCCATTTTTATATGTATAATTTAAAAATATTAAGAATAACTAAAATGCCTAACTGTAGAGGAATAATTGGAAAAGAACAGGATAATTTGAGATTGAAGATAAGCAGAAGTCAAAAAAGGGAGAAGTCGATCAGCCTTTCTACATAGGTCAGGCAATGAGCAAAGTATGTGTCATATTAACTCCACATGAGCTTTGAGTTGTTCAGAAAACACCAAAACAAAGGCAAGTTCATTTGAAATGCCTTGGGAAGTATTGAGGAGATGTTAAGAATCATTTCCATAAGACACAGCTGGGCAAATCTGATGTCAGTGATGTTTCCTGTCACTGCAGCATCTTTTCTGCAGACTTTCTTAGTTCCGTGGTAAAAATTTGCTTTTGCTTTTTTTTTTCTTCAGAGTCTCATTCTGTGCCCAGGCTGGAGTGTAGTGGCATGCTCACAGCCACCATGGCTACGACCTCCTGGGCTCAGGTGATCCTTCCACCTCAGCCTTTCAAGTGGTTGGAACTACAGGCATGTGTTACCATGCCCAGCTAATTTTTTGACTTATTGTAGAGACAAGGTCTCACCATGTTCCCCAGGCTGGTCTCAAACCTGTGGGCTCCAGCACCTACCAAAGTGCTGGAATTACAGGTGTGAGCCACCATGCCTGGCTGCTTTTACTCTTATTTACATATTTTCTGATCTAAGTTGGACATGCCAAAGGCAACCATTTTCCTAAGTGTTTATTTTTGTTTTATCCTAAGCAGGAAAACACCTTTGGAGCCTGGTGCAGCCGGAAGCTATTGTTGACGCTTATCATAACATGACTCCTGAGGTTACAGAGCTCTGCATTAAAGTTGCACTAAAGTCTTGTGGACTAGCTATACATTTAGAAGTCACAAAAAAAGGACTGGTATTTGCTATCCTACTGAAGAACAGCAATATTTTTTTTTCTTTTTTTTTGAGTTGGAGTCTCACTCTGTCGCCCAGACTGGAGTGCAGTGGCCGCTCCCGGCCACCGCAGCCTCGACCTGCTGGGCTCCTGTGATCCTTCCGCCTCAGCCTTCCGAGTAGCTGGAATTACAGGCATGCGCTACCACGCCCGGCCGATTTTTTTTTTTTTTTTTTTAGTTGTAGAGATGAGGTCTTGCTGCCCAGGCGGGTCTCGAACCCGCGGGCTCAGGCAATCCACTCACCTCAGCCTCCCAAAGGCGCGGGATTACAGGCTGAGCCACCGAGCCCGGCAGAACAGCAATATTTAGTGAATGTAATGGTCATCACTACTGCTGGTCACTGTGCGTTTTCAGTCCTCCTTGTCCCTCATTCTGGGCATAGGGCAGGATTTCACTTCTTGGCCTTATTGTAGTTGGGTTTTGGGATGAGGGGAGTGTCTTAGTTCTGGCTGATGAGTTATGAGGGAAAGTGATGTGTGTCACTTACAGGTTGAACATTTCATTACCAGTATAATAAACCGCTGATGCCCTCATGTCCCGTCTGCCATGACAATTGGCAAGGTTTGACATTGTTGTGGTTTAAAGAACTTTGCTTAAAAGATAAAATCACAAGGTGGCTCAGAATAGTTAGTGACTATTAACTCACACTATTTTGCTTTCTGAAAGGAGAGTTTCAGTGTTAAATGAGTAAGTTCTCAGACGGCCCTCTTTCTCTCCAGGTGGGATAGAATGAGGTGGGGTCTCCCTCCTAGCCTTCAGGCATGTCAGCATGGCTCCTTTCAGAATAAAGACCTATGTCTGGCTGGGGCCTCCCTGGTTTCCAACTCCTGACCTCTATGCCGAGAGTGTGTTCCCATGAGTTTGTGAATCAAGTTTCAGAAAAGCCTAGTGTGAAAGAGATTAGGCTCAGGAGTCAGACTGCCTGGTTTGGCCTAGTAACATCTGCGTGACCTGGATAAAGTTAAAGTTGACTTCTTTCTTTTCTGACTGTTAAAGTTGCTTTCTTTTTTCTGTAAAAAGGTGGTAGTAATAGTATGTACCTCATAGGCTATTGTGAGGAATAAATGAAGTAATGCATGTAAAAGGCTTAGTATAGTACCCAGTACATGACAAACAGTCTCCCTTTTTATCTGTGTGTATACTGATTTATTTGTACCTTCGAAAATAACCAGTGCAAAGTAACCCTATCTCCGTTTGAAGACTGTGAAAGTTTTTTTCCTGCAAGAGGAAAGAGGACTTAAAGTAGTGAGTAACCTGTTTTTATTTTGTCGTGTTTTTTCACCACACCAAGAATGCAATGCAGTTGGCCCTCCATACCCGTGGGTTCTGCATCTGTGGTTTCAACCGATTTTGAATCAAGTAAACAAATTCCAAAAAGTCCCAAATAGCAAAACTTGAAATTGCCACATGCCAAGTACTACATTATCTCCACATGATTGAAGTAATGTGCAGGCATCATATTAGGTATTATAAGTAATCTAGCGGCAATTTAAAGTTTAAGGGAGGATGTGGTAGATCATATGCAAGTACTTTGCCATTTTACATAAGGGACTTAAGCACCCAAGGATTTTGGTATGGGGAGCATCCTGAAACCAATCCCTCAAAGATACAGAGGGACAACCGTACTTTCCTTCGAGGAGAGAGGTGAGCAATGTTCAAAAAGCAGGCAGTGAAAGAAACAGCATTCTTTGGAAAGATACTTGAAGATATTCTTCTAATCCTCGTTTCAAACCTGGATTCCCACCCTTTTCTAACCAGAGGAAGTAAACATAAGATATATATTTTGAACAATAATAAAACAGTTGGACGGTTTCTTTTTAAAAAAATATTTTTAGGTTTTTTTTTTTTAAGTTTGTCTGAGATCAATTTTTATAAGATGAACCAGCCTCCTTGGGAGGGTGGACAGGTCATTTCCCCTCTCAGATCTTATCTGCTTCTTATCTGTAAAAATGAATAGATTAGGGTTGATAGATCTTCCTATATCTGGTGTTCTTTGATTCTGCCATTCCCTGTGTAATCCACACCCTAGGAATGTAGATCTGGAGCCTGTTTCTGTCTTAGATTGCGGACTAGAGATTAAGCCTCCCCTCCCCGGAGCTGCCTGGGAGTTCAGGAAAGTGAGACGGAAACCCTTTTATTTGACGTTAGAGCCCTCCGTAGCATTAACCTGTTGTTAGTCTAATGTGTGGGACTAGCGGAAATGTGCTGGAAATCTGTAAACACAGTTCCCAAACAAATGCATTTTCGCTTTTTTCTTTTTCCCAGGTGTGAAGTGGGAGAAGGAAGGGGGGGAAAAAAAACTCAAAAAACTGGTCTTTGTTGTGAAGCCACAGTCCCAAATTTTAACCTAGAGGAATGTTCAAGTTCTGCAAAAAGCTACGGAGAAGCCTTGCAATTATGTACTTAGTCACAACAAGAGGGTCAGAACTTTCAAGGCACTGGATTGAAGAGACACAAAAGTCAGGAAATGACCCTTTCGTCGGGATTTCAGAGGCCGCAGAGGAGAAACAAAGTCCTCTCACAACTTGGGAAACTTTGGGCCGTACCATCGCGCGGGGGCAGGGGTGGGGAGGCCGGGAGAGGGCCGTAGAAATTGACATCTTCGCTCTTAACGAGCCGTGAGTAAACTGAGGATTTCCCGGCTGAAAGGACTCAGTGTCTGCTGTCCCCAGCCCAGAAATGAAAGCGAGGTTCAGCCGATCCTCATTGTGGAGCTCGCTCAAAAGCGGCCCGGGTCGCCCCGGCCAGAGCCGGCGTCCTGAATCGGGGGCCTGTGCGCGCCGGGCCGGGCCGCGCGCCCGGGGCTGCAGGATGGCGTGCCCGAGCCAGCCCAGCTGCGGCCGCGGCCGCCGGGGAGGAAGCCGTCCCCGGGGATGAATGAGGCTTTGTTCGCAGGCAGCCGCGGCTACCCTCGGCGGGCCCGGCCCGCACAACGGAGGCTGTATGCGAGAGGAATGGAAATGAGCCCCCGGCTCTCCCGAAGGAGCCCCATCCCCGTCCCCTTGCCGTGCTGAGGAATGCTGGCAAGCCGGAAAGGAACCCTCGCCGGGATCGCCGCCCCGCGCCTCTGAAACCCCATTGAGAGGAGCCCTTTGATGCAATTAAAGCGCAGTTCATGGCAGGCCCGGGAGGAGGGAAGGACCGGCAAGCTTTTTTCTGTCTCGGAGCGTGTGTGTGCACCTTTGTGGGGCGGGTTACTTGGAGACCGGGCGGGGACTTGAGCTCCCCCTCTCGCAGACGTTCTGCAACATCAGAAAAGCGGACCCATCAACAGATTGGTTTCCACCGTGGGTGGAACCCGATTGGACACGGTCCAGGCTGACCTGCAGGCCGGGGTGCCTGCTTTGAAAGGCTCTTTGGTACGCCTTCCACCACCTGCCCTGCTGTAAAGGTTTAAGCGGACCAGAAATTGTGTTTGGAGGAAGAAGAAGTTGTTTCTGAGCTTACTGCCCAGCATTTTCCATTTTCTCAGAGGTGGGGTGGGCCGCGTCGCAGGTCCAGAAGTGATGTCACAGCCAGACCTGTAAAATGATGTAACCTGCAAATGTTGAAGGCCTAAGATGGGCAGCTGTTTCGATACTCGGATTATTTTCTAAGACTTCCCGACCATTGCTCTGCTAAACTGTGATCTGGCCATGTGCTCTTTGGGCTGTGGCGACCATGTTTTCCTAGCTTTGGCCCCTCCCTTACCTTGGGCAGGTGCATCTTTTCTCTTTCTTTCTCTAATTTATTTTCGAAATAAACTATATTATCTAAAAGAAAAAAAGAAACTTCCCTACTTTTTCCATTGAGACAACTGTGTGACCGCATAAATCCCACATAGCCTCTCTGAGCTTAATATTTTTCATCTGCTAAAATGAAAATCATAAAGCCAGATAACTAATGTCATGAAGCTCTGGGTGCTTGTGGAATTCGTTCTAAGTTGGAGATGGGCACTTTATTTATGTGCACATGTGGAAGCTGTGTGGGACCAGAACTCCCGTAAACCAAAAGATCCTCTTGGGTTCTCTGTTTTTTTGACTCTGTGCCACTTATTACTAAAGCGAATTGTCTAATGTCTGTCTCTCTACACTAGCATATGTTTCCTTGAGAACACAAACCTGTCTTTTTTTTTTTTTGAGTTGGAGTCTCACTTCATCGGCCAGGCAGGAGTGCAGTGGCACGTCCCGGCCACCACAGCCTCGACCCGCTAGGCTTAGGTGATCCTTCCTTCTCAGCCTTCCAAGTAGTCTGAACTACAGCGCACACCACACCTGGCTAATTTTTTGTTTTATTGTAGAGGTGTGGTCTCGCCAATTTGCCCAGGCTGGTTTCGAACCTGTGGGCTCAGACAATCCCCTCACCTCTGCCTCCCGAAGTGCTGGGATTACAGGCTTGAGCCACCAAACCTGTCTTTTTTTATTCCTGTGTCCCCTGGGCCCAGAGCAGTCCCAGACCATCATAATTGCTCAACAAAGCTATTGAACAAACGAACAAATACATCAGGGATGTAAAGAATTAATATTAACTTACTGGCTGTTTTCTGATCAGTATAAATCTAAATAAATAGAGGGAGCAAGGCAAGCATTGGAAATCCTTGGCTAAGCAGAAGTTCAGGAGAAGCTTGAAGGAAGGGATAAGAAAACATTTGTGAGAGCACAAACATGCAGCAAATGTTTCCTGAAATGACCCAAAGGAGAGCGGGGCGCTCAGGTGGAGGAGTCATTGTTTCCAAGTGAGTGGATGGTTAACACTGGCAAGCATGAATCATGTTTTATGTTATTAAGGAGTGTACCTAGTCAATCATTCATTCTCTCAATAAGCCACGGAAGCCAGACAGTAAAAGTAACTACTTTGTATGATGGGCATCATTGTTTCTTATATCGTAATAAGTTTCCACAGTTCTTGCTATTTAGAGCT
This sequence comes from Cephalopachus bancanus, assembly GCA_027257055.1. Lineage (NCBI taxonomy): Eukaryota > Metazoa > Chordata > Mammalia > Primates > Tarsiidae > Cephalopachus > Cephalopachus bancanus. The sequence continues at coordinate 130,269 of JAPVLO010000300.1, read as the reverse complement.
TGGTTTAGACTTGCATTTTATTGTCTTCCTCTAAGATCTAGAATACGTGAATATTTTTCCCATTCAGAAAAATCAATACATTTTTGCGTCCCAATTAGGAAACTCATAAACACAAGATGAAGGGGACGTCCTACCTTAATATATCTCCAGGTATCTGTTGGAAATATCACTCAAGTGATATTGAAGTAAGCAAATGCATGCTTCTCTGTTTTCCCTCAACTCTTAAAACACACACACACATACACACACACACACACACACACACACACACAGTGACAAGAGTGATCAGGCAGTGAAAAACGTAAAGTCCAGCTTAAAGATGGAACCTCAGTTATTCCATGTTTGTGGCAGGGTGTGCAGTATGTCAACCACATGACTGCACACAACTTTGTTTCTTGTTACGTGGCTCTGTGTGGCTGTTATTCTTGTCGCCATTTTGTCTTGATGTGGATGTCATCCCTGAGAGTTGAGACTCTTTTTCAGACTGTCCCATTCCTGTCTACTGAACCAGGTAAACACCACCCACTTAACACCTCACATTTTGAGGGGGTTCTGGAATAGGACAAAGGTTGTACAACAGTAACAATGCCCCTCACTTTACAGAACTAGGTAGTTTTGTACAAATCTTTGGGTATTTCTGTTTCCTTCTGATTTTCAATATGTTTTTATAGAACAACTTTATGCTCCTTTCCTTTTTTTTTTTTTTTTTGAGTTGGAGTGTCACTCCGCCTCCCAGGCTGGAATGCAGTGGCATGCTCACAGCTGGGCTCAGGCGATCCTTCTGCCTCAGCCTTCCAAGTAGCCGGAACTAGAGGCATGTACTATCACATCTGGCTAATTTTTTTGAATTTTTTTTTGGAGAGATGAGGTCTCTTTAAGTTGCCCAAGCTGTTCTCAAATCCGTGGGCTCAGGCAATCCACTCATGTTGGCCTCCCAAAGTGCTGGGATTACAGGTTTGAGCCACTGTACTCATACTATCCTCCTTTCATTGGTCACTATTAGACAGTGGTTTGTGTCAATCTGCCTGATGCTAGCAATAATGAATAATCCAAAAAGGATCGCTGAGGGCAAGAATGAAAGATTTTTGTCTGATTACCTTTATAGAGTCAAAAGTCCCAAGTGAACAATCATGCTTTATAAATTTAGATTTTGATATAAGAACTCAAGTATATAAAAAAATTTAGATTTATTGTTTTTTTAAGGGATTATGCCTATTTATCTGGAAATATTCACAATTTGGTAGTACCTTTTATCCTAAAAGCCTAGAACTCTGCGTGCCAGGGAATTGTGGGTGGCAGTGAAGTTTGCAGAGACATGTACCTGAAAAGAGGAAAACAAGGATTGTTGTCTCATACTGAAAATTAAGAAATTACCTCAGAGAAGTGAAGTGGCTTTCTTGCACTCACAAACTGTGGAATCGGAATTGGATCGCTCTTCTCTTGATTTCAAGATTGTCCTTAATGCCTCTGGTGTTTTAATGCCAGGGAAGCCTGTAGTTTAGACAGTGACCAGACTCTGGATTCCAAGGGACGTACAAAAGCTGCTTCATCTGATTTAATTAGGTCAAAATAGCTATATTTCATACTGCTTTTCCACTTTTGGAAGGTATAAATTATTAGCTCAACTTCTCTTTTTTTCTGCCTTGTTATTTGTCTAGTAGCCAGGAAAACAAAGAGAAGACCTCTCCTTTATTTACCAGATGGCCCCTTGGCCTTCTTTGTCAAGATTTTCTAGAAGTTAGGGTGGAGACTTTTATTTGTCCTGTGTTTGGGGCAATAAAAGGAGAGGGGCTGCCTCATTCAACCAGCCTTTGGCTCCTGTAAAACCAAAAAGCAATGCTATTTACTCAGCCCCTGGGCTTCTAAGTGCCGGGGTGGCCCCTGTTGACTTAAATGAGTCCTTGCAGCTAGGTGGGGTTCTGTGGAACTGTTAGTCATGTGAGGTTGCCAGGGCAACTTAATGTCTTATGAACTGGAATGCTTCAAGAAGTACAAAGAGGAGACTACAAGAGCACATTACAACTTACTGTCATGTGTTCAATAACATGTCATCTTTCCGTAATGGGGCTTTTATTTTTATTTTATTTTGAGGGATTGAAAGATCAGAAGCCGGAAATTATCTGGAGAGGATAAAGAAAAGGAAAAATTAAAGGAGGGGGCTATTTCTATTCCTTATGTGGGCAATGGTTAAACAGGGAGAACATCTGGTCCTGGAGCGGGTCTCTGCAGTGCTGCTTTTAATTACCCCGTCATTTGGTCTCATGCTAAATTAGTGACTGTGGGAGCGGCTCAGATCTCCAAACTGACAGGCCTGGAGAGCTCGACTTAGCCTGCCACATAGTCAGAGGGGAAACACGGAGCTTCCGGTTTCATATTTAAACCAGGGATTGACTCATAATTGTAGCTGTCAGGAGGGTGATGGAGACATTATGTAATCTGGTTCTTATGGCGATGTGTGTTTAAGGTTTCTGCTCTGTAAATTCCAGAGGAAATTTTGTGTCCATTGAGGGAGAACTTGCTGGCTGCTCTGTGGTGTGCCCTGCAGGGTAATTACAGTGCTATTAAGGGTTCCTAAATCTGCCTGAATCCAAACATGAATGAATTTCCCCCTGAAAGGCCCTTCTGTTTTTCCATAGACTTTTAAAATGTGCATGAGGTTAGATGAAATCTGGTAAACTGCAGAGAGGCAATATGCTGGCCCAATCGGGAGATTCAATAATGGCAAGCTGTTCAGGTTCACAACTAGTTTTTTTCTGAACCACAGTGTTACCCTTACTATTTCCCATCATTTCCAGCCTCAGAGATTCTGAAAGTGGACAACAGTTGCTTCTGGAACAAACTGCTGGGGCTGCGGATCATTTGTTCCATTTTCATTCTGCTTGTTACTTGCCTCTCAGAAGCTTTGGGGCCTCTGTGGACTGGTACAAATTTTCATGGCAGTCAGGGAAGGCTTGGGACAAACCCAGTGTTTACTGCCACCAAAATAAATAAATAAATAAATAAAAAAGAAAAAAAAAGTCAGATGAAGCTGTTTATTTTTAAACTTAAGGGAATGTACATTTAACTGTTTTGCCAGAGGGAGGCTTGTGTATTATTTTGATTGTTCTCTGGACTTCAGCAGTGTAAGTTTTACCTACATGATAAGAAAGATTCATTGATAGGGAATAGTACTCGTATTGGAAGAATAATAGTAAGAACAAAACAGAAATTTAAAAGGTGAATGGGAGATAGGTGTGGTGATTCATGCCTGTAACTCCAGCAGTTTGAGAGGAGGAAGCAAGAAGATTGCCTGAGTCTAGAGGTTCGAGACCAGCCTAGGCAACTCGCTGAGACCTTGTCTCTACAATAAACTGAAAAAATTGCTGGACGTGGTGGCACATGCCTGTGGTCCAGTTACTTGTCAGACTGAGGTGGAAAGATAGCCTGAGCACAACAGGTTGAAGCTGTGGAGGCTGTGAGTATGCCACTGCACTCCAGCCTGGACAACAAAGTGAGATTCTGACCCCCCCCAAAAAAAAAGAAAAAAAAAAGGCAGAATGGCTTGTCTGGCTTTGGCCAACTGCTTTTGCTTTGTAGCTTTGGTTACTCAGCTCCAAATATCCAGTTGATGAGAGAAAGTTATTTTAATAAAAATAATATATTCAATATACTTGCACATAGAGATACAAATGTAAAGGAACAATTAAACATTTCCCCGATTCTTGCACAGTCTCAGGATGTGAAATCTTTGTTAGTAAACAGTGCCAGGATAACAACTTGATTTCCTCTCCCTCATGAGACTGAAGTCTGATATGAATACTATATAGTCACTATAACTTGGGACATTATCATATGACTGATGAATGATGCAGGCATGGATAATTCCACGAGTTGTCTAGCCGGAGTTTATTCATTTTCCTAGTCATTGAAATGAGGTGACTTGATGTGACTCCTGTTGAGATACTTCCAGAGGCAACCAGCCTTGTAATGGGTTTTTTCTGTCAGAATATTAGGTTCTGATTTGCCTGCTTTTATTTTCCCTATGCTAGAACTCATAGTTGGACTAGGCCTTCTCTTCCAATTAAGGACTACCAGCTTATAGAAAACAATAATTGAAGACAATGAAACATTATTATTATTTGGGAACTTGAAGAAATTAGGCTGAACATTGCATCTGGTCATCAACAGCAAATTTCCCTTTCTTGTCTTTTCTGACTTCTCTATTCAACCCCAGATTTCCGTCATTGAAAGTGAAGAAGCCGGAAGGAGTAATTACCAGAGTTAATAACTTATCTTTGATTTTAAAAGATTAAGAACATTTTATAATTAATAAATGTAATTAAATTCATTAAAATTACAGTTTAGCCTGGCCTCAAACTGCTCCACTTTGACTGGAATCCTCCTTTAATCCTGTGACTCTTGGGCCATGTGTGTATTCTGTGACAAAGAGCCCTGGCTTCCTCAGGCAGGATGTCCACATCATCAAGGTCAGAGGAAGTTACAACTGATAGGGGTTGCAGTCTGTCCCTGTCCTTGTGAGTTCCACATTGTACTTGCTCACCACTACTTATATATTCTCTTCCTGACAACCTGTGCTGAGGATTTCAAGCTCTAGCATCATACACAATGACAACAACCCTACAGAGACTGTTAACCAGGCCTCACCATTGTGTAAAGTCAGATCTCTGTAATCAATCCACCTCCATCACCAAAATGTGCACGCGCATGCACACACACACACACACACACACACACACACACACACACTTCCTAGTGGGTCCTTCTCTAATTGAATATTAATATTATTAATATTGATGCTGTTATTCAGACATCAGAGAACGAGGGAGGATTGTCTGAAGCTCTATCCATCCCCTGTAGAAGTTCAAAGTCCTTCCTATGATTTCTTCAAAGTCCTGTAGAGTCTGTACTTTCATAGCCACTTTTGGCTCATGAAACCCTTCCAATTTGCACAAAAGCTTCCTGCAAAACACTTGTAGGTACAATTGTCTTTACTAAACTTTGATGACATGAACAGACAGAGCAGGGGTTCATGTTGTACCAAAACTAATTTCAAATTTAACTTCGCGCATCTTTACATGTAAAATGTTTTTCCACCATTTCATCCTTAAAGAATACCTACAGTTCCCTTCCCTGTAAAGTCCTTGGCTTCACAACACTTCCTTGGCTCCTCTTTCCTTCCCTCTTTTCTCTTCTGCTTCCCTTTTCTCCTAGCACTGCCCCCACACTTGTTTTCAAATATGGAGAAGCTCAACTATCTCTCTTCTCTTTTTTTTTTTTTTTTGAGTCGGAGTCTCACTCTGTCACCCAGACTGGAGTGCAGTGACTGATCCCGGCCACCGCAGCCTCGACCTGCTGGGCTCCGGCGATCCTTCCGCCTCAGCCTTCCAAGTAGCTGGAACTACAGGCGCGCACTACCACGCCTGGCTAATTTTTTGATTTATTGTAGAGATGAGGTTGCCAAGTTGCCCAGGCGGGTCTCGAACCCTCAGGCTCAGGCAATCCACTCACGTCAGCCTCCCAAAGGCACAGGATTACAGGCTGAGCCGCCGAACCCGGCTCTCCTCTCTTTTATGCTAAGATTTTTGTAGACATGCGTCCATGCCCTAAGGATCTCATCGTCTATTCTCATTGGCTACTTTTCTAAGCAGAATCCTGTTGCAGCTGTGAAGAAAACAAAAATGTTACCTGGTCGCAATGGTAACAAAAGCAGGAAGCATATACTGTATTTTGTTCTTACTGTAATCCAAGCTCCAATGGTCCATTATGTTGTCTCCCACAACATAAACATATCTTGATTCCCGCAACAATCCAGTGAGCTCTGGCATCATTACTTCCATTTGCACAATGTTGAAATCAAATAGTAGAAATAGTTAAAAAAAGTTAAGGTATTAAATGTATTATCTGCATTTTATATAAAGTATAAACAGTATTGTTACCGGTGCAGGCTCAGTTACTTGTTGCCCAGAAGACACACTCCAGAGACAAGAGATAAAGGGAAGTGACTTTACTCCAAAAGCTAGCAGATGAGGAAATGGCCAGGCTTATGTCTCAAAGAAACCTTTTCGATTTTTAGGCTGAATGCAAGAGTTTACAAAGGGAGACTTGGAATGCAGGCGTGGCACAGGATGTATCTTACTGGTGTATCTTGGGTGGTGGTCCTCTGAGAGGTTTGGCTGGTGTTATCTTGGTTGTGCTCAAGTGATGGATCAACCACCTCCTGAACCCCCCACAAGTGAGAAGGTTCTGCAGTCAGGCTATTTTAAGATTAGCTCCAGGGATTTATTTTAAGGCTGAGATGCTTGGTTACAGTATCAAAGTTGTATCTTGAATTGATTACAAAGATAGTGTTCATTCATTAATGCAGCAAATATTGTCAAACATCTATTATGCCAGACACTACTGAATTAATATTTATTAAATTCTTATACACCAGGCACTATTTTAAGCACTTAATGAGATTTGTTTTCTTTTTGCATTGAATTCTTACAACTTTACTAGTTAAAAATAATTATCCCCAGAGCCGGGCTCGGTGACTCAGCCTGTAATCCCGTGCCTTTGGGAGGCTGAGGTGAGTGGATTGCCTGAGCCCGCGGGTTCAAGACCCGCCTGGGCAGCGAGACCTCTTCTCTACAATGAATCAAAAAATCAGCCGGGCATGGTAGCGCATGCCTGTAATTCCGGCTACTCGGAAGGCTGAGGCAGAAGGATCGCCGGAGCCCAGTAGGTCGAGGCTGCGGTGGCCCGGAGCAGCCACTGCACTCCAGTCTGGGCGACAGAGTGAGATTCCAACTCAAAAATAAATAAATAAATAAATAAAATTATCCCCATTTTACTGATAAAAAATTGAGACAGAAAAATTAGGCAATTTGCTTACATTCACACAATAAAGTGGTAGTATGAGTGGAAATCAGGCTGTTGGAATCTAGAGCTCAGGATACTGAGAAAGTAAGAAAGTCTTTTCAATGTTTCTCTCATAGCCAGCTTCCTAATTTAACTTCATGAGACCTTTCCTGGCTAACCTAATATTTCAGCCTATCCTCACATTTCTTATCTTTCATCCCTGTTCTATTTTTTCTTTATAGCACTTAGTATTAACTAACATGGGCTAAATGTGGTGGCTCATGCCTGTAATCCCAGCACTATGGGAGGTTGAAGCAGGAGGATCACTTGAGGTCAGAAGTTTGAGACCAGCCTGGGCAACATAGCAAGACCTTGTCGCTACAAAAATTCAAAAAAACTAGCCAGGCGTGGTGGTATGTGCTTGTATTCCCGGCTGTTTGGGAGACTGAGATGGAAGAATTGCCTGAGCCCACGAGGTTGAGGGTGTGGTGAGCCGTGATGGTGCCACTGCACTCCAGCCTGGGCAACAGCGTGAGACTCCAACTCCAAAAATAAAAATACTAACTAACATTTTGTATGTTTTAGTTATTTATTGTTTTTCTGTCCCCACTATTGGGATGTAAACTCCATGAGGGCAAAAATATTTGTCTGTTTTGCTCACTCCTGCATCCCTAGGGCCTTTAAGAATGTCTTGCACATAGTTGATGCTCAACAAGTAGTGACTGAATGAATGAATGGATGAATGAATGAATGGAAACTGCTTACATAAAGGGCAAGGCCTTCTAATTACTTAGGTTCCAGAGAGCCTTAGGAAAAATTCCTTTGAATGGAGTGTAAAAAGGCTCTACATTGCTGGGCTACAAATATGATCAAACTCATGTTGGGGACCCTCAGATGCTGTGCTAATTATCGGGTCCCCTCTCCACCCCTCCTCTTCTCTGCCTCTTCCAGCTGCATATATTTAACTGTCTCCATCCTTAACTGCCTTTCCTATGAGACTGATCTCCAAGATTAGAGAATATTCTTCGACTTGCCAGTTCACCTTTTCCATTTGTAAAATAAATATAATATTACTTATAACAACTTCAGCAGGATTTGTAAGAGACCATTGATTTAGGGCCCACACCAGTGATTTCATGTTAAATTCTTTACCTTTTTAAATAATTTGTCTCCAAATACGGTCACATTCAGAGGGACTAGGCATTAGAACGTCAACATATTAATTTTTGTGGGGGACAAAATTCAACCCATAACATTTATTCTATCTCTGAGTTCTTTGTGTCTCAGTTTACTTGCTTAAAAATAATAATAATGTCTACTCTACACACCTGTTATAAAAGTGAGGGTGGACCACAAAAAAACCTGGAATTGTCTTTTGGAAGATGGACCTTTTGTAGTACACTCAGAATTTGTTCCTCTAGATTAAACGGTCAACCAGAGTTTTTACTGGTTAGTTTTAAGACAGTTACATCATGACTTGCAGAAGAAACATCCCGAGTTGTGGCAAACAGGTGACTGGGTTCTTCCATCGTGACAATGTGTCTACCCACACTGTGCTGAGTGTTAAGCAGTTTTTTGACCCAAGATGGCATGACCTCTATGCCCCACCCTCCCTATTCACCTGATCTCACCCCAGGTGACTTTTTTTTGCTGTTTCCATGAATGAAAACAGTTCTCAAAGGGAAACGTTTTGCTGATGTGGAAGAAGTCAAACAAAAAACAGCAGAAGCACTAAAAGGCATCAAAATGGATGAGTTCAAAAACTTTTGTGCGGTGGAAAAAGCATAGGTGTATTTGATAGGTGTATTGCATCAAACAGAGAGTACTTTGAAGATGACTGAAGTTTAAACATGTAAGAACAAATACACATTTTTTTATAACTAAATTCTGGGATTTGGGATCTTCCCTTGTATTACTCAGTGTTTTCTTTCTCTACAGGTATTGCAGTGAGGTAGAAATAAATCTAGCTTTTGGAGTGACAATAATATTATCACAAATCATAGATGGGCCAAATTTTGCTCCAAGTTATACAAAAGCAGTTAAATGAACAATTATTTTCTAAGATTTAAGCTTTTTGGAAAATGGATATCACACAGCTGAGCATTTCCTAAAGTGTCTACAAAAATTATTGGCCCAGACTAAACTTTAAACTAGATGGAATTAAAAGTTATTTTTTTCTCAACCAATAACTAGAAACTTGAAAGATGAAAAAACAAAACAAAACAGGTAAAGTATAGGAGTTAAAGCCATCACTATTTTCAACACTATCATCATTGTTCTTATGGTTATTTTTACTATGACACATGGATGTTTTTACTGTCTCATTCCCTAATCGTTCTATCTTCTTCCCAAGAAGTTTGTGAAATCCTGTGGGTCAGAAGTATGTTTAAGACTGTTGCCCGTGTCCTTTTGTTCTTTGCATGGTGTGGGGCAAGAGCTGGGGCTTGATAAGCACTAGTTGGCCAACTGCATGGTGGTGGGAGAAGGATAGTAGGGAAAGGGGCTGTTGGCTGGCATGGCACTGACAAGAGTGGGTACCCAGGTGTGATGGTACCCTTGGCCTTGATCCAGTTGCTGATGGAAGTCACTATGGGGTTGTGATGGAGGGAATAAAGAGAGATGACTTTCCTGCTTCAGAGCAGGAATCCTACAGTCTTATGAAATATAGTCTTGTTATGGCTTGCAAAGGATCTGGATAGTTAGTTTCTTCTAAGCTTTAATCCACCATCACCATAGAAAACACAGATGGGGGGAGCAGGTAGGGAGAGAAGTGGAATCAAAACCGAGAGTTTCTGCGAACTTCTGCCCATGGTTATAGTAAAACATTTTGACTAGGAAAAGATTAATTTCTGTTTGCAAAATTAAAAAGAAAACATAAAACCTAACATGTGGAAAATATTATGTTGATGCATGTTTTGCTGAACAGATGGTGACAGTCCACAAACTTCTCAAGGATTTCCCTTATAGAATGAAGGGAAAGCATTTTAATTTGGTTGGTAACTGAGAGTCACTGAATCTCTATGATCTTGTCTGACTCTTTTTACAGAAATTCTCTATTACCAAATCATAGACTTTTCTTCCTAGTCATTTTTTTGAGTGGGATCGGAGTCTCAATCTGTACCATGGCTGCAGTGCAGTGCAGTGCAGTGGTATGATCATGGCTTACTGGAACCTTGACCTCCTGGGCTCAAGTGATTCTTCCGCCTAAGGCCCCAAGTAGCTGGGACTACAGGCATCTGCCACCGTGCCTGGCTAATTTTTTGTGAAGACATGGTTGCCAAGGCTGGTCTCGAACACTTGAGCGTAAGCAATCCTCCCACCTTGGCCTCCTATAAGACTAGGATTATAGATGTGAGCCACTGCACCTGGCTTCCCAAAATTTTTTACCAAATTACTTTAATCTGGAACACCCATCAAATGTGATGTTTATTTTTCTGCTAGTTTAGTGTTTCTCAGCAGGGAATACCTTATCTTTGTGTTAATAAATGTTCATGATTTTCAGTTTGAGTCCCTGAAAGCACATCAGATGTAATGAAGTGTGGCAACTTATTCAAATCTTCATTTTACAGCTGGGGAAACTGAGAGCTGGAGGTTTCCGTGACCCTTGGCAACAGTTTACAATGAGTCACAGCTGAAGTAAACATTAGATATAGGTTTTGACTCTCAAATCTTTGACCTTTCACTTGTCTTTTAGAAATTGTGATTCTTGTTGTACTTGAGGCAATTTTACATGTGTGTTTTCTTTATGGTTCTCTCTTTCTCTCTGTCTTTCTCTCTCTCAAAGACATAGGGAACAGATTTTTCCCTTATAGATTCCCTCTGCTTGTTGGTTTCCTTTGAAATGAAACCACAGCTTCAAGTAGAACTTCCCAGAGGATTTTTAAGACGAGTCTGCTATACAGCTGGGGTAGGAAAGAGGGATGATTGGTTATTAATCAAGCACTTTCCTTATGTCATAAGTCATTTCTTGCATCGGGGCAATTTTCTCATTAGAAAAGAAAAAAAAAGTTAAAATTAAGGACAGCAGGCAGCAGGCAACTGTTTACTATTGCTGAGGTTCAAGGACAGGAATTTAAGTTTTTATTTACTCTTTTGCTCCCAAATAATTGCCTTTCTCTCTTTCTTTTTTAAAAAAAAAATCTTAATTAACATATCTGCCCTCTATCTGAGCCCATCTGGACTGCCTCCATGAGCGAGATGGCCTTACAGAGATCCATGTGAACCTAGCCGCACGTCATTGATGCTGAGGTTCAGTATTTGGTGCTGATCACATGCATTAATTTGTGACTTTAGAGGACTCCAATCTTGTGGAGAGGCTGGGAGACTGTGATATAGAACTGTACTTGCTAACTGATTCTTCTTTCCCTTATTTAATGATCCTTACAGATTATTAGAGGGTGGTCCTAAGTATGAAGGGGAACCAAAATAAATAAATAAATAAATAAATCACCACCAAAATTATCCTTTGTCAGGTGGGCCCATTGTAGTACAGGTTTCCCTTGCTAGGTACGTGTTCTAGTAATCTATTGGTGTCAGTGTGCCAGCCAGCGCTGTTGTGAGAAGCTACACTCAGCTTTAGTGAAATTTTTAAAGAGATTCTTTCAAAGTGTTTGTCCATTTCTTGATGGGTGATTTATGATGAATGTTCAGCAGTTTTTGACTAAAAATGTGATGACCCTGTCCCTCCCTTCCTATTCACCTGATATTGCCCCAGTGACTTTTTTTTTTTGTATCCCTGGATGAAAAAGTCATCAAAGGGAAATGTTTTGCCAACTTGGAAGAAGTGAAACAAAAAATAGCAGAAACACTAAAAAAGGCATCAAAATGGATGAGTTCAAAACTGTTTTGAGCTGTGGAAAAAGTGTCTTGATAGGTATATTTCATCAGAGAATACTTTGAAGATGACTGAAGTTTAAACATATAGGAATAAATACACAATTTTTTATTGAATAAATTCCAGGTTTTTGGGGGTCCCCCTCTTATACAATAGCCACTTTTCAATTATTTTATAACTCCCTTTCACCTTTATTTTCCTTTTTTATTCCTTCTCTCAAGTATTCTTGCATGCATTCACACTTTACCTCTGTAGTGTCTCCACTGCAATTCATGACTTGAGGCTTCCTAAAACCAGGAATAAAAGAAGAAAGAAATGTTCTGCCACTGTTATTATGAGCAACTCAGAATAAATTTAGAGTGCGAGTGTATTAAAACCCAAACATGCTCATGAGTCTCTCTTTCCACCTCCAGTTTAGAGTGAAATATCAGGATTAAGTGAGGGAAAAAAAATAGTTGATGTAAGTAATTAAGAAGTGTCAGGTGGTTTCCGAAGACCATCTCATTTAAACCTCACAACAACCCTGTGAGGTGGTTATGAGTATTAGCCTCATTTTGCAGATCAGTTCATCAACTTCACCTAGGCAGCACTCTCACCTTTGTATTCCCAGGACCCAGCATGTGATCTTTAGCACAGTTAGTTCTTGATAAGTAATTGATCAACAAGTGGCTGAACTCTTTCTGAATGTATCCACTTTGGCCCCTTGGTCCTTATCTATCACTCACAGCTCTTTTTCCATCTTGCTGTTACACAGCCTTTTCTCCCCCTTTCACTACTCTCCATTTCTCACCCCTTTCCAAAAAGAATTTGAGGTGGCTTGCAAACATATACATATGCACACATATGCATGTATTATTCAACACTATAAAAAATAAATGAAACAATCAGGGAAAGTATGCACATTTTATTTATTTATTTTCTCAGATTTATCTTCATTTTCCTTGAAAAAGAAAACTCACTCAAGGTTTTCATGGCAGATTTTCTTGCATTTATACTAAATATATAGATTGGTTTTCAAAGATGCTGGCCAATTATTCTGTTTCCTTGTGTCGATACTCTGCCATCTATGTCACCTAAGATGGCTTTGAGAAAACACTTCTAGCAGTCTCTCAGACTAGCCAGTTGTCAGTCAAAAATTAACCATCTTATATGGGGTCAAATTTTCAGGTAATTTACTCTTTAGATGGCTGTGTGTTTTCAATTTATGACTTTCAAACTATGCTGCAAAGATCTTGGAAAGCTTCATGAAGATATGTCAGGACCAACTTAGAGGATAAATTGAGTTCAGACATAAGATGGGTTCTGGGTTCTGTGTCTTTACTTCAGCCAGAGAATTTTTACTTTCATCCCTTTTATATTTGAGTTCCCTGTGAAAACTTATTTGCAAAATGAATTTTACTTCTAAGTTAAGGATAAAAAGCAATAACTTTACCATTGTATTTTAATTCATCTCTATCTCTCATTAAATGTCCAAGTCATTAGTTTAAGTCCAACATCATGCATTACCTAGTTCTGGGTTCTTCGGAAGCTTCTGTTTATCTTATTTTTTATACAGAGATGGGATATTGCTATGTTTCCCAGGCTGGTCTCAAACCCCTGGCCTCAAGCAATGGTCCCACCTTGGCCTCCCAAAGTGCTGGGATTACACTGTGCCCAGCCTCTTCAGAAGCTTTTAAAATCCATTACTTCCTCTCCTCCCTCAGCTTGTATTCAAATATATGCCTGTTCTGCAATTTTTCTGAGTCATCTTTTTAATGCCTGGATTAAAAAAAGAAGATATGGAAGTGAAATCAAGAAATAACTTAGAGGTCAACACTTATTTAAATAATACCTAAGAATGGACAATGTGATCTACAGGGACACATACACATTACTTAATGCACTTGGGCTCTCTAAGGTACCTGGAAGTCTTCATGATATAAAATCTATATATCTTGGAATTAAAAATAAAAAATAAAAAACAAAGCTGGCCCACTGCTTTTGGCTGAAAGAAATGGAAATTTGTGTGTTTTTGTGCTTGTCCCCAGGAAGAAATATTGGTTCCGTTAAAAGTCTTTCTGACCAGGTGTGGTGGCTCACGCCTGTAATCCCAGCACTTTGGGAGGCCAAAGGGAGAGGATTGCTTGAGTCCAGAGGTTTGAGACCAGCTTAGACAACATAGCAAGAACTCTTCTCTACAAAAACAAAAAATTAGCCAGGCATAGTGGTGTGTTCCTTTAGACCTAGCTACCTGAGAGGCTGAGGTGGAAGAATTGCCTGAACCTAGAAGGTTGGGGTTGCAGTGAGTCAAGATTGTGCTACTGCCCTGCAGCCTGGGCAACCCAGTGAGACTCTAACTCAGAAAGGAAAAAAAAAATCCCTCCTATAGTAAAGTGTTACTTCCCTCCCACTGGTTGACAGTCCTCTCCCTCAGATTTCAGATTGGGTTGTCAGTACTTTGTTAATATCTTGCTTACCACCCAAATACCAATCGCCTTCCACATGTTTCCTTTCATTTCATTCTCCCGTCTTGTAACCAGTATGGTTCCACTATCGCATACTGACTTGCTATAATCTACATTTTGATAATTTCTTTTTCCATCTTGCCATTATAGTCTTTTATCCCCCCTTCACTATTCTCCAATTTTCACCTCTTTCCAGAAAGAATTTGAGGTAGTTTGCAAATATATACATATGTATACATACACATGCATTATTCAACAGTATAAAAAATAAATGAGACAATCAGGGAAGGTTTTTATTTTATTTTTTCTTCTCAGATTTTATTTTTTCTTCTCAGATTTTACTTTGACTTGCAATCAGTTGTATTTTCTGTGGGTGGAGAAACCCTGAAAAAGTTTGAGGAAATAGATTCATGGTTACCCCTGGGGATTTTATAGGAAGACAACGTGGGACCTGTGAGGAAAAAAACCCCAGAGGGATGTGAATTTGCAACCTGTCTGGGTAACAGATTCCTGGTTATGAATTTTTCAAAACTGTAAAAAGTAAGTCAAGAAACTCCCTCCATGTATGCAGTATATTTAGGAGCAAAATCAGCTGTTAAAGCATTCTCAAACTGAGGCTTGCGGGGGTAGGGGGTGAAGAGTGTGCGAGTGTGTGTGCACGTGAGTGTGTGTGAAGTGGATTTAGAGAGCCGTGAGGAAGAAGATGGTGATAGTTTTTAAGAAGTTTATTTGGAAAATGACCTGCACCTTGGTCAATCCTTAGAAAAGGGTTGGTCCGGGGGGCAAGGGGAAGACCCCAGATAGTGAAATCTAGTTAAAATTAGCAATTCGAAGGGCATCTGTGAAAGGGAAAGGGGGTCCCGGGTCAGAATACAGGTTGAGAAAAGTGGAGGAAATATAACTTCTTCATTTGCATTAGGGCTTGGGGAACTATATAAACAGTCAGGTTGTATTGAGCTTCCCCTAGATCTCTGGACCTTTTGGTGATATTCCTATCTTCCCTGTCTCTCCATCCTTCAGCCCTGTGATCTTGGCTTCGTGAAATGCAGGGGACATGTCCATCACTTCAGGCTTGTCTAGGGGTGAGCAGTCTTAGCCTTTATGCCAGACTTATTTGGTCAGCGAGCCAGAAATATTCATTTAGCATGTGTATTCAAATACCAAACCAAGTACTACTCTGTGAAATGAGCCCTGTCTGTGCTGGTGACTTAAGACTGATAATCTTTAAATATTTGTTTACACTCATTTAATTGGGGGGTCACTTCTTTAATTGCTTGTGTGATGGACAGAACTTCAAGTTGGCTCTGTGACTTTTGCCTCCTGGTGTCACTCTGGTGGTTGTGCTACTTTACAGGCAAAAGAGATTTTGCTGAATTAAGTGCATTAATCAGTCGACTATAAAATAGAGAGATTGTCAGGGTGGGTTTAATCTTAACATTTTACCATTTAAGAGAACTTTCTCCAGCTGGTAATGGAAAAGAAAGTCAGAAATGTAAAGCAATAGAAAGATCTGACTGTCACCGCTGGCTTTGAAGATGAGAGAGGCCAATACAAGGAACAGAGATCAGCCTTTCGGAATTGTGAGCAACTCTCAGCTGACAGCCAGCCGGGAAACAAGGCCCTCGGTCCTACAACCACAGGGAACTGAATTCTGCCTCAATTTGAATGCGCTTGTAAGTAGATTCTTCTCCAAAGTTCAGCCTTGATTTCAGCCTTGTGAGACCCTATGCAGGAGATTAACCAGGACCACCCGTACTTCTGACCTACAGTCTGTAAATGGTTGTTATTTTAAGCTGCTAAGTTCATGCAGATTCATTAGACAGTGACAGAAAATGAATACAGCCCATTTCCGGAGTTTTGGTGCAACCCATTGTTGCACTGGGCAGTTTGCAGTGTCATGAGAAAAGGTTTATGAGGAGGTTCTATTTATTTTTCAATGAATGTGTAAACATTTCCACTTGGGGTCCTGTCAACGTTGTTGTAAACAGTACTGTGGCAGACACTGTTGGTTGACTAGGTATTCTTTGCTACCAGGACAACCCCCCCACCTTTTTTTTCCAGCAGAGATTCTTTGATTCCTTGAAAGGTAGGCCCAGGTCTAGAGGTGGCCAGGCTTAAGATCCAACCTGGCCAATGAGATTTAAGTAAAAGTCTGCTGGGGGTCTTTAGGAAGGATTTTACTTCTTGATATAAGAGACATAAGCTGAGAGGAAACGCTGTGTGCAACATTGCCACTTGCTTCTTGCCTGTGGATGTGATGTGATGATATGCTGCAGCCATCTTGTAATTATGAAGAGAACAAAAGAATCACAGGGGTGCAGATTCAGGGCCTCTACGTCTTTAAACCCATGCCACAACTCACATCTAGATTTCTTGTTAGAGAAAAATATTTTCATTTGTTTAAACTGTAGTTAATTGAGTTTTAATAATTTACTGCTGAAAGCGTATCTAATTGGTAGAGAATTTGGGGTCCTGAAAGTGGTGTGCTGTGAGTAATATACTTTGCGAGGTGGGTCAGGGTAGAGATTTGAGGACTCAACTCTCAAACTGGGAAACCTCTCACGTGGCAAAAATTTAAGCAATCATTTGCCTGACCTAGCTTATCATTCAGACCGTAGGTTGACTGAGGTTGCAGTGGCATGGGAAATGAAAGGAAAAATTCAGGGTATTTATGTGTATTGGCTTATTTTAATGGTTGTTAGCAACACGTCCTACTATGAGAGGCGAACTTAAATGAGATAGCTAACTCTAATTCACAGGGAAGAAAGTATGACTCTGCTTAGAAAGGTGCTTTCTAACTGGTGTCCAACCTAAATGAACAGAATCCCATGCTTTGTAGTCTAACAGGGCTGGAGGAGGTATCTTTGGTACCCTGAGTTAAAACAAGCAGAGGTGGGAAAGTGGCCTACTTAAGACTAATAAAACTAGAGTTTCTCAGCACAAAGACCTGATTGTGTGAGTTAAATACCAGAGGATTTGGAAGAACATAGGATCTAACAGCAGAGAGACAAGAATTCTTAGCCTCAAAGACTATGTCTAGACGAGATCTTTCACTGTGGTTACTAAATAGACTGAATCTATTGAGTTTTTGAGAGGAACTTGATTGTTAAAGATGCTCCAAGCCTCACCAACAACTGCAAATAATTACTGAACCCCAAAGGCAATCCCTAGGTATCTGAGTTTATACTAATATGCTGGAGTTGCTAAAATCAGAGAAGAACTTTCTCCTAGATGCCCATCTCAGATACGGGCATTGAAAATGGTCATTAAAGATTGGAAATTATTAGAGGTAAGAACTAGAGGTTATGGAAGAAAAATAGAAAGATTTTCATAAGGAATAGAAGTAGGAACTGTCAGATTGACTACTCAAAGCTTTCTCCATTGAGAGGGTGAACATTTCTCACTCTTTCTAACAGGATACAGTAGATGCTAGTAAATATTAGCTACTTAGTCTTTCCCATCGACTGTATGTTAGATGTGTTGGAGGCAGGAAACCTGTTTTTAAGAGAAAACTTACAGGCAGCCTTTTAAGAAGTTAATCTGGACCAAACAAAGAGGATTGGACATCACTTAGAGATTCTAGATTTGGGTGTGGAAGTAACGGTTAGATGTGATGTTGTGGTTTTTCTCTCTCGGGAAGGAGGTGAGTGCACCTATACAAACTACATATATAGGAAAAAGGTTATGTGTGGATGTCAGATTGCCAAAAAGCTGGGCTGTGGCAGACATCATGAGTTGGCTACCTGCCTGACGTTTTCCATATTAACAGATCTTTATACTTCCCACTCTCCACACCAGCACTTTTTGGAAAGTTTCCCCTGGTTTCAGGGACAGGGAACTTAATCATGAAACCTGGTGTGGGAATATGATCTGAGTATGGCTGGTGATACAAAAAGAGAAATCTTCTAGAGGTAGACGCGAACACTTTTATATTATCAAGTTGCTAAACTCACAACAGCCATCATTCATGTCTTAGTTTGTTATGTGAGATAAAATAAACCCTTCTTTCTTCTTTCTTTTGAGTTGGAGTCTCCCTTTGTCACCCAGACTGGAGTGCAGTGGCACCATCACGGCTCATCACATCCTCAACCTCCTGGGCTCAGGCAATTCTTCCATCTCAGCCTGGGCTCCGGCAATCGTTCCGCCTCAGTCTTCCAAGTAGCTGGAACTGCAGGTGCATGCTACCATGACTGGCTAATTTTTTTGATTTATTGTAGAGATGAGGTTTCGCCAAGTTGCCCAGGTGGGTCTTGAACCCGCGGGCTCAGGCAATTCACTCACCTCGGCCTCCCAAAGCATGGGATTACAGGTTGAGCCACTAAACCGCCCCCTTGTTTCTTTAAGTCACTGTTAGTTGCTTGCTTTTAATTTCTTTAAGCAAATACTCTAAATAATACAATTATAAATTTATGTTGTTGTTATCTACAGCAGGGAGTTGCCAGTTATAGTGTGTGGGTCAAATACACCCCCCCACCTGTTTTTGTAAGTAGTTTTACTAGAGTACAGCCTGCCCCATTCATCTGTGTAGCCAATGGCTGTGTGGCACTACAGCAGCCAAATGAGTTGTTGCAACAGTAACCACACGGCCTGCAAAGACTAAACTATTTCTATCTGACCCATTATAGAAAAACTTTGCTGATTCCTGCCCTAAGGAGCCCTATGTAGAAATCGGTGTTAAGTGGGATCAAATATCATTTATTTAAATAATATTTTAGTATAGTTTTTCCCAAACTTGTAGAACATATGAATCACCTGCAGCCCTTCTCATACTATGTGCTACAAGGTCCTGTCCTGAGTCTACTGAATCAGTATCTTCAGTGGAGAACCTTGGCAATCTGCATTATTAACCATTTCCCCCACATGATTTTTGTGCCCAGGCAAGTTGGAAAAATGCTGTTATAGATTAGCTACTTATATGACCTACCATTGAATTGAGTTTGTAACTAGTTCCAGTCTGTAATTCACTGTAGGAATCCCAGTATGACTAGGAAATGGAATCAGATTCTATCAGAGCACTTAAAGGTTTGCTTATGAAGTGAGGTACAACAGATCAGAATTTTTTTTTTTTTTTTTTTTTGTAGTAAAGGTGACTGCAGTTCTGGATTCAGTTTCCCTGAGTTCGGTCTCTAAATTAACCTCTAATTATTTGACCATAGGCAAATTTCTCTCTAGAACCCCAAATACTCAACTATAAAAACCTCAGCAGGATGGAATGTCTCCAAGTTGCTTTTTGGCAATACGAGAAAAAACCCTCCAAAGAACCTAGAGCTTATTTATTAAAAAATTGCATATTTATTCTTACATGTTTAAACTTCAGTCACCTTCAAATTTCTCTCCGTTTGTTGCAATACACCTGTTGAGATGCTGTTTCCACTGCTCAAAACAGTTTTTGAACTTGTCAATTTTGATGCCTTTTAGAGCTTCTGCTGTTTTTTGTTTCATCTCTTCCACATGGGCAAACCTTTTTGCTTTGAGGACTTTTTTCATCTTGGGAAACAAAAAAAGTTGATCAGAGTGAGACCAGGTGAACAGGGAGGGTGGGACATGGGGATCATGCTGGTTTTGGTAAAAACAAAAACAAAAACAAAACCCGCTGAACACTCAGCACAGTGCAGGCAGGTGCATTGTTATGGTGGAAGAACCAGTCACCCGTTTGCCACAACTCAGGATGAATTTCTTCTGCAAATTGTGATGCAACCTTCTCAAAAATTCTAAATAAAAACAGTAGTTGACTATTTGATCTGGAAGAACAAATTCCAAGTGTACTACAAGGGGCCTGAGTTCCAAAAGATAATTCCAGTATTTTTCTGGTCCCCCCTCATATGATTTTAAGATGCAGAATCTAGGAAGTGCCTAAGAAGAAAACACATATAGTTTCTTTTTTTTTCTGAATCGGGTGTCCTCAGCCCTGGCTGCACATTAGATTTACCATAGAGCTTAAAAAAATACTGATGCTGTAGATCTCAGCCTGGATTCTGATTTAATTAGCCTGTGGGAGAGCCTAGCCTTTGGAATAAAAGTGTGATTCTTTTTGCTCAGTCAGATTAAGAGCAACCATCCTAGATGGCCTTAGGCTCTTTTTCTCTACTTCCTATTCAAGCTTTGTATATACGTACCAATTTCGCCATTTGTGAAGCATAATAAATCAGAGACACAAACAAGGTCTGGAGTTCTCAAATACTGGTGAGTCAGGAAGGTTACATATGATTCAGAGCAGAGCCTGTTCAAAAATATAACTCTGTAACCTCCACCAACGATCTTAAGCTCTAAGGCCTGAACACCTATATACGTTTTATCTCCCCAGGTCCTCCTAATGCACAACTGATTTGGAAACCATCAGGCCCAGTGATCTCTGCCACTCCTTCCAGCTTGTAGGAGGTGAGTTCCTATGTTTAATTATAGAAAGTATGTTTCAAGTTTAAGAATGTTTTGAAGAGGCAGTTTGTACTACAAGATTAAGACACTTTGAAAGTGATGTTATCAACTCAAGGAATGAGTCTCAATCAGGTGCTAGTTGATAAAATATGTCTTTCTTGGTTTATCGTCTCAGAAAGAGCTATACAATGTGTTCACACAGTTGAATTATTTCCCCTCAATAATACTTGAAGAGATTCTTGCTTTGGTCTCTTTATTTGCAACTATAGGTTTTAGTTGAAAAGAGTGAAAGCCTTGTTCTCTAATGAGTTACATATAGTTTATCAAACTATCATATATATATATATATATATATATATATATGGACATATGGACATATATATATATATATCCATATATATATATATATATATATATATATATATATATATGGCAAATTGCAAGTAAAATAAGGTATGGTCACAATCTGGTCTTGTATTTACAACTACCCTCCTCCCCCACACACACTTTTGAGTCAGAGTCTCACTCTGTCACCCAGGCTGGAATGCAGTGGCACGATCAGGGCTCACCATAGTCTCAACTTCCAGAGCTCAGGCATTACTTCCGCCTCAGCCTTCCAAGTAGTTGGAACTTCTGCTTCAGCCTTCGAAGTAGTTGGAACACCATCCCTGGCTAAGTTTTTGATTTACTGTAGAGACGAGGTCTCGCCAAGTTGCCCAGGCTGGTCTTGAACCTGTGGGCTCAGGCGATCTTCTTGCCTCCGCCCTCCAAAGTGTTGTAATTACAGGCATGAGTCACTGCAACCAGTCCAAAAATATTTTTGATTGTCTCTTTATATTGTTTTCTAATATCATTTTATATGGGAAGAACAGAAAGATAATTCAGTCTTTTTTCTACCTTGTTTTGTCAAAATTTATCTTTTTATTGTTGATCATGTAGAAAAATTTCCTTTCTGCACAACTCATTTTTGATGATATTGTATACAATTTTTAGGATAGTTGTCATTTTGGGAAAACTGTTCTCACATTTCTTTCTTTATATAAACTATAAGGTTTGTAAGAATTTTCCATAGACTAGCTTCTGGTTTCATACGTTTTAAACACTTTTTTCTCCTCTCCTAGCCATATATTTCTGGTATGATGAAGACAAGTTTTTATCTTATAACTTCAGGACTTGAACTTTGATGTCACAATGTAAGTTGACAAAGAGGATGGTCAAAATATTCCTTGAAACTATCCTAATGCCAGCAAAAAGTTTACATTGAAGTAACTGCGAATCACAATAATACATTTCACTAACTTAAACTAAATGCTTCTCTAAATCAATTTCTCCTTCACTGGGCCCCAAAGTGTCTGTGTCTATCACACACCACCTGCGACATTGAGAAATGTGACAGAGAGGAAATACAAAATAGAGAGTTGTGGTTAAAATATCCCATGTTTGCAAATTGGAAAAAAAAAAAAAGACCATATGAGTACATTTCCAGGGACCATTCCAGGGACTTGAAAGAGCCCTCTGCAACGAGATACCCAGAACCTGCAGCTTTATTAGCTTCAAGGATAATCTCCCTTTAGTGAAATGTGAAGTCATTGGATGGTTGGTGAAAAGTACTAACATGACCTAACTTTTGTTGTAAAAGGATCGTTTTACTTGGGGAGTCGACTATAGGGGAGCAAGTCTGGAAGCCAAGAGATCAATCTGAATGCTGAAGTTTAGGCTGCAAAGGAAAAGCAAAAATGCAAACATAACTCATTCTGTGAGTTCCCAGAAAACTGACCATTATCCACTAAGTCACCGATGTGTTTCCTAATAATTCATGCCTGCCTATGTCAGACTGATTTCCGTTCTTAGCTATTGCGATTCAGCAATTATAGAAGGTTCTCTTAATCTTTTTTCTTGCTCAAAGTCTTTGTGGTTCAAGTTTCATCAAGGATATTTTTAATATTATTACTATTTCTGTTCCTATTTGGAACAGTGCTGGCTGAATGACCATCCCGAACTTACACATTGGAATTCACAGTATCAATGCAATTCACAGTATCTGGGTTGAGAACTTCCAGGAAGATTCTTTTCTATTATTTAGAAACCCTTTAGAACCTGGCAGTTTATCACTTTACTGTCAAATATCCCTTTGCCTGATGAAGAACTATTCAACTCACATCTTCAAGTCCCTTAGAGTTTCATAATTTTATCTCATTATTTGGGAATTAATTTTCTGTTGTGTTGCTTTAGAACAGACATTGGCAAGTCTTTTTTTGTAAAGAGCTATACAGTAAGTGCTTTAGACCATATGTACCATATGGTTTCTATTAGAACTACTAAACAAAGCTGTAGTAGTACTAACGAAACTATGGACAATTATGCAAACAAGTAGGCCTGGCTATATTCCCTACGTTTCTATTTACACAAGCAGACCCTGGGACTAGATTTGGCCCACAGATTGCAACTTTCTTACCCTTGCTTTAGAAATTTTCTCTAGCTGTGTCATGTTTTGTTTCCAAATATCAATCTCACATAATGCCTAAGAGTCTAGTGTCTCCATCTTTAAAATAAAAACCCTAATATACACTCTATCTACCATATAGCATTGTTTTTTAAATTTATTTTTAATTTTTATTTTTTATCTTAAAAATGTGGGGTACAATTCAGGGTTAGGTATATAAATGTTCATTATGCAGGTACCCTTGTTGATGAGGTGTGCCCCTCCCTCCCCTGGCAGTTTCCCTCAATTGCCAATCTCTTTTTTATGTATTATGATAATTATACAAGGTCCGCTTATGAGTGAGAACATATGGTACTCAGTTCTTTGTTTCTGTATGATAGACTCTAAATCCATCCAAGTTGCTGCAAAGTCCATATGTTTGTCCTTCTTTATGACTGCATAATATTCCACTGTGTATATGTACCACATTTTTTTTACCCAGTCCAGTTTTGATGGGCAACATGGTTGGTTCCATGTTTTTGCTATGGTGAATAGAGCTGCCACAAATGTACATGTGCAGGTACCTTTTCTGTGGAATGATTTGAGTTCCTCTGGGTATATTCCCAATAGAGGAATTGCTGGTTCATATGGAAGGTCAACTTCTAGTTCTTTCAGATACCGCTACACTATCTTCCAAAGAGGTTGCACTAGTTTGCATTTCCACCAGCAGTATAGAAGCATTCCTTTTTCTCTGTATCCTCACCAACATCTGTTGTTTGTTTTATTAATGATGACCATTCTCACTGGGGTTAGGAGGTATCTCAGTGTGGTTTTGATTTGCATTTCTCTGATGATCAGTCAGGTTGAGCACTTTTTCATGTGTCTGTTGGCTGCCCGTATATCTTCTTTTGAGAGGTGTCTATTCATGCTTTTTGACCTCTTTTTAATGGGGCTGTTTGGTTTTTTCCTCTCAGCGCATTTGAGTTCCTTGTAGATACTAGATGTTAGACCTTTGTCAGATATACAGTTGGCAGATATTTTTTCCCATTCTGTGGGTTGTCTCCCTGCTCTCTTGGTAGTTTCTTTTGCTTTGCAGAAACTTGTCAGTTTGATGAGGTTGCACTTGTCTATCTTATTTCTTGTGGTATGGGCACTTAGGGTTTTGATCAGGAATTGGTTGCCAGTTCCAATTTCCATAAGGGTGTTTCCTGCATTTTATAAGATTCTTATAGTTTAAGGTTTTACATTTAGGTGTTTGATCCATTTAGAGTTGATTTTTGTGTATGGTGATAGGTAGGGGTCCTGTTTTCTGCATGTAATCAGGCAGTTTTCCCAGCACCATTTACTGAACAGGTTCTCCACTCCCCAGTGGTTGATGCTGGAGGTTTTGTCAAAGATGAGTTGATTGAGAAATTGAGGCTTTGCTTCCAGAATCTCTATCCTGTTCCATTGATCTATATGCCTGTTCTTGTACCAATACTGTTTTGATTACTGTAGTCTTATAGTAAAGTTTGAAGTCTGGAAGTGTGATTCCTGTTTGTTTCTTTTACCAAGGATTGTTTTGGTTATTCTTGGTTGTTTATGTTTCCATATGAATTTCTGTATTGAGATTTCCAGGTCTGAGAAGAGTGATATTTGTTAGTTAATGGGTATTGCGTTGAATCTGCAGATTGCCTTTGGTAGGATAACACTGTTATTATAAGGGTCAAATGAGATATTAATCATAGATATCTGCTATAATTTTTAAAATAGTGTATGTCTGTATATTTCTTTCTCTTCACTACTACCCTACAGCACATTTCCCTGCCTCTCCCCAAACACACATATAAAAATTTAGTTACAGAGGAAAAATATGCTTTGGTATCTTATCCTTACTTTAGCTTTATATTGAATGCTGGCTCCCCCAAACCTCACCAAATTTCCTGTGGTAACATAAAGCTGAGTTTGTTCTTAGGAAAAGAGACTATGTAACCTAGATATAGTCTTAATGGAGCCTCAGAAAAGGGAGAGAAAAGTCAGGACATTTATTGAAACTTTGAAGACTCACCTAGATGAAGATGAGTCTTTCAATGCAGGGTCTTCATTAGAGTTGAATATGGATTTTTGGTATAGCAGTTTAGGATTGGTGGACACAGTGAAGTAAAGTTTTGAGGAGCAAAAGTTCAAAGGGGTTTTGGGTATATACTATTATTTAGTACTTTCTATTGAAGAATGTATTGGTATTTTAGGAGGTTGCTGGAATAAGAAGTAAAGTTATTTGTAACTTTTGTTTTTGTGCACAAGTTTCCTGGAGTAGTTAAGTTGTGCTGATTAATATAGTCAGTAAGCTATGTGAATGTAGATGGTCTTGGAAGTATTTTGTGAAAGAGAGAAAAGGAGAGATATATTGGATTGCAGGATTTATTTAGAAAAAAACAGAGAGCTAATAGAAAAGAAGACAATGATATAGAGAAGAGGAGGGGAAATGGCAAGAATGTAAAGAGCTTCTTAGCCAAAGTTTAAAGAGAATTTTAAAAGTGAAGAGAAAATTTTGGAGGTTAGAAGCTGGGATTAAGCCATATCAAGAATGTCAAAAATCAGGAAAGATAATTTTTTAAATTGTCAAATATATATTGTTTTCAATTAGTTTCTCTAGCTGGACAGTTATGTTTTTGTTTGCAAATCTATGTGAGACTTGGAAAATATATGGGTTTGAATTTGAGAAGGTTACTTTTTTAATTTAAAAAATAAATAAACATTCAGGTGGGCATGGTGGCTCACACCTGTAATCCTAGCACTTTGGGAGATGGAGGTGAGAGGATTGACTGAGTCCAGGAGTTTGAGACCAGTCTGGGCAACATGGTGAGACCTTGCCTCTATAATAAATAAAAAAAATTAACCAGATGTGGTGGTGTGCACCTGTAGTCCCAGCTACTTGAAGACTGAAGTGGAGGGATTTCCTTATGCTAGCAGGTCAAGGCTGCAGTAACTGTGATTATGACACTGTACTCCAGCCTGAGCATCATTGTAGATTCCAACAAAAAAAACCCCAAAAACAAAACCAAAAAAATCCACACACATTCATGGTAGAAAAAAATGTAGATTTAAATATATATATAAGCAACTGGAAGAAGAAAGATAACTCTTTAAATATATATATAAGCAATTGGAAGGTGCAACTTCAATAAAAAGGACAAGTAGCAGTAAAAAAAAATCCAGGGAAATAGGAAAGGTGGCCTTCATTATAAATAAACAAGAATTTCTTGATAGGGGAAGAGTGGAGTAGAGACATGAGAGAGTGATAAAAGAGACAGCAGAAGGATAAATTAAGGGCACGTTGAGAGGCTGTTGGCAACTTTGTGGGAAATTGTCAAAGGCCATTGAATTTTTAGGAAGAAAAATATCTATCTTAAATTTTAATTTTTTTCACTGCTGTAATACTTCAGAGAGTTTAGGTCAACTACAAAGTAGTGGCCTCAGTCACCGGGACTATCTTTATTTCTGATACTAGTTGTGAGTTCACAGAGTTCCCTAAACCATCCTCAGTTTTGATAATTTTCTGGAATGCCTCATAAAACTCACTGAAAGTTATTCTGCTCATGGGGGAAGGACACATATGGCAGAATCCAGAAGAAGCAACAAGTGTGGAGTTTCTGTTCTCTTATTCATTTTGTCGGCATCGATGTATGACAATATGCATGGAGAGTTGCCAACCAGAGAAGCCCCATCTGAGACTCAGTTTCCAAGATTTTATTGGGCCTTGTATCAGTCCATTTATGTTGCTATAGAGGAATACTCGAGGCTGAGTAATTTATAAAGAAAAGAGACATATGGTACTGGTTCTATATGGCACTGGCATCTTCTCAGCTTCTGGTGATGCCTCAGGAAACTTTTACTCATGGCAGAGGGCAAGGGGAGCTGTCATGTCACATGTCAAGAGTGGGAACAAGAGAAAAGAGAGCAGGTGGTTCCAGAGTCTTTTTAACAACCAGATCTCACATGAAATCTTACCATGGGTAGGGCACCAAGTCATTCATGAGGGATCCACCCTCATGACCCAAACACCTCCCACTAGGTCCCACCCCCATCATTGGGGATCACATTTCAACAAGAGATTTGAGGGGACAAACATCCAAACTATGTCAGGACTTTATTTTGTAGGCATGACTGATCACCTACATGGTTGATCTAAGGCTCCATGTCAGTTTATACCATGTGACCCACAGCTCCCACTCTATATCACATTGTTGATCTTTCACCCTTATCCTAGGACCATATGGGATTGCCATCCTCTACCCTAAATTACATTGTTAGACTATTCAGTTTGATCCAAAGCCCCCAGACAAACACACACGTTCCTACTAGGAGGGCCTAGGGTATAGACCATATCTTTTCTTTGGGCAGAAGGAAATGCTTTCTTACACAGATATAAACTCCTTTCATTATCCTGCTCTTCAGTACAAACTTCTTCACTCTTATGAAGAAAAAAATCATTCACAATCCCATCAATTTGGCCAAAACACTTTAAGTATTTTGGCATAGATTTTTCTAGATAGATCACAGAAAGGCATAGCATGTTAACTCATCTTCTCATTTTCCTCCCCAAATTAAAGTAGATAACTATTAGCATGAGTTAGAAAGCTAAGCAGAAAAATAAAATTATCAAATGGGAGGGTTAGGTGAGACCTTAGACTTCATCTGGTCTTTTGGAAAGATGACGTGATTTGTTCAAGACCAAAGGAGTCAATGAGATAGTGCTGAATCAAAATTCTAGGTTCAGTGGCTTTTTCCTTACAACAAAGGGGCCATCAAAAGACCTCTTTTGGAACCAAAGTATCTTACTAAACCTTTTGAAAATAGAACTGTTTTGTTGACATATGGTTAAAAAAAAAAAAGAAGCTAATGCCTTTTTGATTGATTTGATTTTGCCCCAGAATTTGGGATGTTATCCAGATCCATATGTTAAAGTTTGTCTAGAAGACAGCTACTCAACTGCTTGCATATTTTTCTGATTAGCTGAGTTACATATGCTGCTGAAATAGTCAACTGGATTTCATGTTGTTGATAGAAGCAGCATGGGATCTAAAATTAAACACTATCTGTACCACACTAGTTCTTTGGAAAATTTCCCCTTCCATTTGCTGCCTCCTTGTTCTTCTTAGAAAGCTATTAAACTTTATGTTTTTCATATTCAAACCTGGAACTTAGTTTTCAGCTGCTTCCTTAGCCCCTCCTAATTGTATATACATTTAATTGACTTCTTTTAATGTGGACATTGGTTAGGGTGGGAGACTGTCAATCAATGCAAAAGGGTATAAAAAATGGGCCAGCACTTATTCTTCTGTCACACAAGCCTATGAGTTGGGGGTGCAGGGATCAGTGAATGTAGTCATTTTCACTAGCAAGAGCAGCAACCTGCATAGGCACAGTAGATAAAAGTTTACCAGGTCTCATTTCATTTGTTGGAAGTGACCTGCTGCTCCAAACCATTTCTACTCAATGGCCTAGATTTGCCTCAGCTCTGACATGAGCAGTGAGCAAATCATTCAGGCTAACTGGAGATCTGCAGTGCAGTGTCCGGATCAGGACTCACTGCAGCTTCAAACCTTCTAGGCTCAGGCAATCCTTCCACCTCAGTCTCTGAGTCACTGGGACTACAGGCATGTGCCATCACACCTGGCTAATGTTTTTTATTTTTTTTTGTACAGATGAAGTCTCATGATGCTGCCCAGGTTGGTCTTTAACTCCTGGTCTCAAGTGATCCTCCCGTCTGAGCCTCTCAAAGTGCTGGGATTATAAATTTGAGGTACTACACCTGGCCTGGAGATTTGTTTTTAAAAAGCAAAATGCAAACATCCCTGAGAGAAATTTTAGTACCTTAGAACACTATCAGTTTGATCATGTCTTTTGCATATGTAGCTGAAATCAGCTGCAGTGAAGACATAAAATTCTGATAAAATAAACTTGAAAATTGCTGTAGGGTCAGGCATAGTGTAGGACATCATAGGTCTTCAGAAAAGTAGAATCAGGAGACCAAAGGGGAGGGTTAGGGATATGGAGATAAGGAGACTCTCCACTTTTATTTGGTATGGTTCTGAACTGTGAGCTTAATGGAACTTCTTCATGAAGTATTTATAGAGGGGTTGACAAATGTCCTCTCAACTCCTTAGAGGAAAAATACTGTAAATGTCGATAAAGTGATAAAGCCAAAGTTAGACAAATCAGCTATGTACATTAGAAAGTACAAGTTCTGATTTGATTGGTTCTCCAAATGTGTGGACATGAAAGTTAATCTAGAAATACAGAAAATATGAAGAAATTTCACTGGTGCCATCTCATCGAGTGATCCACCTCAACCATGTCCTAATTAACTGTTTCTTTTCCCCTTCTGCTTTCCCAATACAATTAAGTCCTCTTTGGCTGTGCCTTTATGTTTCAGCCAGTGCTGCCCAGTAGAAATATAGTGAGAGCCACATACATTTTTTAAAAACTTTTCGAATAGCTGCTTTAAAATAATAAAAAGGAGCTTTAATGATATGTTATTTAACCTTACATATTCAAAATATTATTTCAATAGTAACAAATTATTAGTGAAATATTTTGAATTTTTTTTTCTACTAAGTCTTTGAAACCAGATTTTTACTTTACATGTGTAGAAAATTTCAGTTTGAACTAAGCACATTGCAATTGGTCAATAGCCACGTGTAACTAGTGCCTGCTGGATTGGACAGTGCAGCTGTAGATGAAAGATATCAATGCAGGGACACTGTCTCTTGACGATTATGAAAATTCATCAGTTAGTAAAAAGAAAAAATAAACTATTAAATAAGGCTTCGGCTGTATGGGCATCTATGATTTACTTAGCAAAGATACTGGAGATAGGGGGTTGTTGCATTTGTTCAGAGGATTAAAAATGTCATCAGAGATCCAGGCTCTTGCTTGCATTTCCTTTTATGGGTCTTCCTCATGATACTTGCTTTCCTTCTTTGTGCTTGTCATTTCATAGTTATAAGATGCCTATAGCAGCTCCTGATACTAGCCCTAATACCTGGAAAGGGAAAGAGCAAAAAGTCTTTTCTTCTCAAGTCTTTTTTATTCAGGAAGGAAAATATTTCGCCTAGCAAACATGTCCTGACATCTCATTGGCCATATTCGGATCACACAGTAGCTCCTACCTGCAAGGGAACTTGGAAAACTGAAAAGTTGCAAAGGAGAAGAGAATGGCTATGAAGGCTTTGCTTCTAAGAAGACCAGTTCTGATACGTTGCTGCCCCAGACAAAATCAGGTTTCTGTTAGCCTAGAAGGGGAAAAGGGATGGCCACCGGGCAAGTAACCAGTGATGTCTGCCACAGGGGCATTCTTAGAGACTATAATATTGAGTGATCTATCACAGAAACAAAGAATTGAGAATCACATGTTCTCACTCATAAGCGGACCTTGAACAACTATCATAATACTATAAGAAAGGGATTGACAGAGTGGAAAACTGCCAGGGAAGGGGGTGCACACCTCATCAACAATGGTACCTGCATAATGAACATTTGTATACCAAACCTGAATTGTAACCCACATATTTAAAAAAAAAAACGTTTTGAGTAGTAGAAAAAGTGTCTTGATAGGTGTATTGTATCAAACAGAGAGTACTTTGAGGGTAACTGAAGTTTAAACATGTAAGAATAAATACACAATTTTTTTTTTTTTTTGAGTTGGAGTCTCACTCTGTCCCCCAAACTGGAGTGCAGTGGCCGCTCCCGGTCACCGCAGCCCCGACCTGCTGGGCTCCGGCGATCCTTCCACCTCAGCCTTCCAAGTAGCCGGAATTACAGGCATGCGCTACCACGCCCGGCTGATTTTTTTATTTATTGTAGAGATGAGGTCTCGTTGCCCAGGCGGGTCTCGAACCCGCGGGCTCAGTCAATCCATTCACCTCAGCCTCCCAAAGGCATGGGATTACAGGCTGAGCCACCGAGCCCGGTAATCACAATTTTTTACAAATAAAAAAGAGAGAACAAAAAGACACAAAAATAAAAATGGTCTTATAATAAAATAATAATTGTTCCCATTTACTGTACTATGTGGCACGTGTGTTTAATGAATTACCTAACGCACAAACAAACATGGATTGCCTATTGCTACAGTGGTTACTGGTAAAGATCAGTGAAGAATTGTCAGATTATACTGTAAGGTCTCCAAGGACAGGAATCATGTCGTTTTATGGAAGGGTAGTGGTGGTCATTTGCATCCCACAGTACAGTTTGTCAATGTTTGTTAAATGAATGATTCCTGTTGTTCACTCAAGACATTTCATATCACCTTTTCAAATTTTGTTTCTAATCTGTGTCACATCTCTTCAAAGTCTGTGTTGCCCTCTTTAAAACCATTGGTACCAGGGCCCTACTCTGTTGCCTCAGACATGGGTCCTGGCAGTTACTGTGAATCCCCTCCCCCTCATCTCTCTCCATAGGCTGTCAAGTGCTCCTGTTTGGCAAGGGATCATGGCCAGAAACTACAGCCAGTCAATGACTCAGCAGCCTTTTCATTGGAGTCTCCTCCATACCCAGACTTTTTGGAAGCCATCAGGGAAGAAAAATTTATTTTCCCCACGCTTAGTTGATGACTCCTGGGTCTATGTCTTATGATCTCTTTTATTCTTACAAACTTTCCTTACAGTTTGCTATGCTCTTTCAGTTGGTAAGAAATAGAGATAAACTCTAGTTTCCTCAGTTACTGGGAGTTTATTTTATAGGAAAAAAGTTAATCTCCACCTGTCCTGACTCTATAGAGAAGGAGAGTGTTGTTTAGGATAAAACAGTAGCAGTAGCTCTAATAGTTCAACAGTAGCTGGGGCAACTCTCCAGCAATTTCTGTATTTTATCCCCTTTCAAATGGGCATCCAATGCTTTTAGCCTAGTGCTTGGTCATTGTAGTAATTCAGCCATTTTCTAATCCTGTTCCTCTCTCTACCACATCATTTCTTTTTCTTCTGCCTACTCATAGCTTCCATCTAGTCATCATGACTTCTACTGCCGCAGGTCTCTGTGCCATCCACTGTCTACTGAATTTCTCTGAAGTCTCCCTATACAACTCCCCCAAGAAAGTGTATATCTTTGAGTAGACCTTCTAGGATCCTTCCAGGATCAGGGCCTTCATTGGTTAGAGGTCCCACGCCAGGCTAGGTTACAGTTCACTGATTACCAGAGGTGATGCCTTGTATGGGGCACCTTTCTCTAGCTCCATAATCTGTCTTCAGAATGACACCATCCTGTGGTAAACAATATGGTGATCTGTGCATAAGTTAAATGTCTTAAGTGACTTACTATGACCAAACAAAAATAAAAGTTTGAGCCTTTCATTCTAGATGATCTTAGGAAGTACATTTATTTGTCAACTTTCCTTCTCCAATTTTTCTGCTGCTATCTGAAGAATACTTATTAATTCTATGAATCTTTGCTGCTTATTGCAAGTCAATTTTAGCCAGTCAAAACTTGGTTTTGGCTTCCCCTTGTATCTGGTGGTTGCCTTTGAAGGGTTGGGGAGGGTGACCTTGACAGGAACACCAGGGAAATTTTGGGGGTGCTGTAAGTTTCATTTTATCTTCATTGGGGTATTGGTTATTGGTTATTGAAGTCTGTGTGTTGTCAGTCATTACTGAAGTGGACGCTTAAGGTCTCTGTGTTTTTCTCTGTGGAAGTTATTCCTCAATACAATTGATTAACAACAACAGCAATGACAAAGTGTTTGTGTCAGTCTAGGTCTCAGCAAGAAACAAAGGCATTCAACTGGGTAATTTGAGTAGTTTAATAGAGAGTCAGCTTACAAAAGGGTCAGTACAGTATAGCACCCCA
This sequence comes from Cephalopachus bancanus, assembly GCA_027257055.1. Taxonomy (NCBI): domain Eukaryota; kingdom Metazoa; phylum Chordata; class Mammalia; order Primates; family Tarsiidae; genus Cephalopachus; species Cephalopachus bancanus. The sequence goes on along the minus strand of JAPVLO010000300.1, from coordinate 97,529 downwards.
GAAATAGAAGCCTGAGTTTCCATGACCATTCCTATAGTGAAGAAGCAAGGAAAGGAGCAATTATCAGAATGTGGAGATAGAGAATACTGCATGGCAAAGACCACTTGGCAGAAGCTGGGACCTTTGGTCAAGGATGCAACCAGTACATAGTAATCCTATGGTGAGAGAAGTGGGGGAATAAATACCCTAACCTCAGACCCTTCCTCCCTTCTCCTTCTTCCCTTACTCCATTCCTTCCTTCCTCGCCTCCTCCCCCGTTGCCTTCCCCTCCCCTTTCCCTTTCCTTCCTTTCTCTTCTACTTTCCCTTTGGACAAACCCAACAGAAAGCCAGAGAGTAAAGAGGCCTGTAGATGTGGTCCATACATGCAGCTCAGCCTTGTGGGGGTACAGAGCAGGGTAGAGAGGGATGGAGAGCAGATTGGAGGGGCAGTCAGAAGATATCCAGCATCATGTTTTCCATTTTCCCATAATCGCTTCACTCCAAGTGTGGACATTTGTCCTTTTGTAATTCTTTAAAATATAAATAATGTAAGTAAGGCAAAATTATGGCATTTAAAATATTTTGCTGAAAGCTTGAGGATAACAGAGGGGTTTACAATGAACAAAAGCACATTGAAAACCTCACAATAACTCTCACAGGTCCTGGACCCATTGGCCATGCCTTTCTCTCTCTTTGGTCCCTGACCATGTCATGGTGAGAGGGCCAGTCTACCTCACCTTAGTGATAATTTCCTTGACCTCCTCTCTTCAGTCCAAATCTGATCCACTGAATGGATCCCCAGTTAAACCCACAAGAGAGAGGATTCTTCCTCTTTTTATTTCCCCGTACCTCTGTTCTTACCCAGAATAATTGATAATGGGAACATCCATTTCACTTGGAGAAACCAATATCTTCACTATAGGTCTAGCCATGGTACATATTCTTCCAATCAGTTGTGGTCAGAGTGTCATGAATGAGGTCCCAAAGTTTTGGATGATGAGGAGTCATGTCAGGATTGTGAAGAACACCAAGACTGCCAGTCCAGAACAGGGCCTGGAAGAAGGGAATATGGGTCAGGATTGTTACATTAGAGATCTGTAGGTGGGTACTCAGGAGCCTCTCAAAAGTCACAAGTTGGAAGACTTTGGATCAAATTCCAACTATATGACCTTGGGCAAGTGACTTGATTAATCTGTGCTGTAATTTCTATTTTCTTTTTCTTTCTTTCCTTGTTTCTTTCTTTCTTTCTTTCTTTCTTTCTTTCTTTCTTTCTTTCTTTCTTTCTTTCTTTCTTTCTTTCTTTCTTTTTCTTTCTTTTTCTTTCTTCTTTCTTTCATCTCTCTCTCTTTCTTTCTCTCTCTCCTTCCTTCCTTCCTTCCTTCCTTCCTTCCTTCCTTCCTTCCTTCCTTCTTTCTTTTCTTTCTTTCTTTCACAGGGATATAAAATGTACGTGAAATGTGGTCCAAATGAACATAAGCACTTCTTTTCTAGCAACTGTTCGTCTTTTTCTGTTGCCACAACATTCACATGCATAGGTACAATGTCATATGATAATTTTCAAGGACAAAAGCAAAGGTTGGGGAGGTGGAGGTAGAAATCTGTGCCTAGAGTTATATCATGAGTGGAAGCTTGGTTAGTTGAAAAAGCCTCTCTTGGAGATTTTGATACGAGACTATTCATAACATCACCTTTAACTGTGTCATATTGAGTTGTGAGTTGCTTTCTAGACAGAAAGTTACAAACTTTGGGGGGTAGAAGGGTCCAGAAGATACATTTTGTTGGTTTTCACAGAATTGTAAAGTTTTTGAATTAGGTGTCAGAATATTTAAAATGAGGAAATTTCACACACACACACACACACACACACACACACACACACACAATCATATTTATTTCTGCCTTCTCTTGTAATAATGAATTTCTGGCAAACCAAGTCTACATTCTTGAATACCAGAATTTGACTGGAGCTAAATAGTGGCTGCCCCTTTCAACACAGTATATATTCTCCAGCTGGCGTCACTTATTTGTGTCACTTGGCCACTTGATAATTCCTAATCTACACTATCATGGAATCATTGATACCTCAGAATGTCATAGGGCCCTGACTTTGCTTTCAGTGAGGTCAGGATTTGGTTTCCCCATTTAATGGTAAGCGTCTCCAGGTTTAAATGGTCTGCCCCACCCTACCTTGATGGGTGTGAACTGAACCCTGTGCATGGTGTAGGATACTGACCAGAATGGAGCTCAACTCCTTTCCAGTGAAGGGCTTTTTCCTGGCATGGCAAGCTCCCTTTCACCAGCAGATTACAGTTCCTGAAGTCCAGTCAGTGGGATCATTGTGAAGAAAGGTAAATCTTAGATGAGTGAGGCTTCTGGAGCCTCCCTGCACCAGAACACATACAGGCGCTGACCTGGCTGACCTTAAGCCCAGCGGCCAACCCTACCCATCAGATGTGGGCCTCACAGGAAGGGCTTTGAGTTCCCAGCTGCTAGCACCCTTGACCCTTTGACAGAGATCCCAGGCTGAAGAAACTCTTTGGGTTTTGTGGCATGGAATGGGAAAGAAAGATGAGGCTGAGGTAAGAGAGGAGGAAAACTGGGCTAGAGAGAATACTTTTTCCTTTTCTGCCAGTTTTGTGTCCTTGTGCCACACGTGCGCAGTGAGATTTTCATTTTCTCTCTTGTTTTCCAGTTACAGGATTGATGTGTTGCCCTATCACTGCGTGTTTGTTTTGGCCGCCAGAGAAAGTATTGACAAAGGAAGTGGGAGAGCAAACAGAACTTTTTAAGCAGCCGGCCTGAGAGGAGCAATAATGTGGAACTGGAGACAGTGTGTTGGGCTCGAGGTTCTTTGAGACTGTTTGACACTAGCATCCTGAAGCTGGTGGCCTTTGAAGAGTGAGAACTAGAAGAATCTTAGAGCTGGCAGTGATCACTTCTGAGAGATCTGTTGCGCTGTGCTTTGCAATTGATTGACAGGCTATTGTAGAGACCTTCGCTGGAGACCTCAACTTTTCCCCAACCCCTTATCCTCCTGCTGCACCAAATATTGGGGCAACAGGAATTTTTCAATGAGGAGAACATCTGTGCTAGGAAAATGTCTATTTTTGTGGGGTGGACGGAGGAGGTTGAATAATAAGATTAGGATATTTGACTATGACCCTACAATTTGAATATTTTAGAAAATTTGGTTTTATCTTTCATTATATATAGCTTTAGGAATTTTAAGAATATAGTAGCTTCTGAAGATTATTAAAATTCTTAGTGATTGTTTACTGGCATCTGAAAAGAAGATTCACTTCCCACTTTTTTCCAACCTAGCTAGGAGAGGGAGGAGACTTCACATACACTCAAGTGATGGTGCTAAAGGAGCTTGGCAGGTTTGAGAGACAAATCCAAAGGACTCAATTCTGAATGGTAAATGCCCAGATAGTATGAATTTCTTAGAACTTGGGTCAAAACCTTATCAAACTAAAAAGTTTTTGCACAGCAAAAGAAACCATCAAGAGAGTAAAAAGACAACTCATGGAATGGGAACACATTTGCAAGCTCTGCATCTGACAAAGTCTTCACATCCAGGATCTAAAAGGAACTCAAATGAATTGACAGAAAACAAACAAACAATCCCATTAAAAAGTGGGTAAAGGACATGAGCAGACACTTCTCAAGAGAAAACATCCAAGCAGCCAATAAACATATAAAAGAAATCAGCTTCACTAATCATCAGAGAAATACAAATCAAAACTACAATGAGATACCACCTCCCTCCAGTCAGGATGGCTATTATTAAATAGACAAAAAACAACAGGTGTTGGTGTGGCTGTGGAGAAAAGGGAAGCTTTTACACTATTGGTGGAATGTAAGCTAGTTCAACCTTTGCAGAAAGCAGTGTGGCATCTTCTCAAAGAACTAAAAATTGAGCTTCTATATGATCCAGAAATCTTACTTCTGGGAGATATGGAGCCAACACAGATGCCCATTGAAAGTGAACTAGATAAAGAAAATGTGGTACATATACATAATGGAATACTATGCAGCCATAAAGAAGAACAAAATCATGTCCTTTGCAGCAACATGGATGCATCTGGAGACCATCATTCTAAGTGAACTGCCACACAAGCAAAAAACTGAATACCACATGTTCTCACTCAGAAGCAGCCCTGATCACTGGTCACATGAGCACAAGGGAGGGAACAACAGACTCTGGGTACTGCTAAAGGGGAGAGATAAGGGGCACACAGCAGCACACTAGGTACCGGATACACTACTGGGGGAAAGAGGGTCTACTAGAAGCCAAATTTCACCTGCACATAATTTACATATGTAGCAAATTCTCCTATGTACCCTACAACCCTAAAATAAAATAAGATATATTAAAAAGAATTAGATCAAAACATGTCAGAAGTGGCTGAGGTACACTCTTTGCTTGAGGGATCAGAATGACACACACTTTTCTTTTTCTCCAAAAGGTGAATAAAACGGATGAAATCCATCTTGTTAGATGACTGCTGGGTGTCATCAGGCATTGAGACCTTCGCTGATGCTTAACCTGCTCCCTTAACCTCCGGAAATGAATGTGCCTACAATGGGGATGTTTTCTGAAGGATTTTCTGCAGCTAAGTAAAAGGCATAGATTTTTCTCTAGAGGAAGTAACCCAGATGTTAGGTAACAGCTCTGAAAGAAAAGCTATACTGTTGTCTGTGAAATCCTGGATTGCTTCAAGGGATATAACACTTTTATTTTTTCCTGCTTCCATAAACTGATAAGGGATGGGGGGTGGAAGGGAGGCGGCATCACCTAGAACAAAGAAGTTACAGGAAATACCACTGCTTTGTAAAACAGTACACATCTGCAGCAGTTAGGTGACTCAGCTATGTAGAGCCACTGGTTAGTTACTGTTTTTCAGGACAGGGCCTTTTATCCATGTGGATCTGGGCAGTAGGGCAGATGGAAGTGCTAGATAAGTTGGATGGAGAGGGCGCTTGTGAATGGGCAAGTCAGTGAACGTGTGAAAGACATCTCTAAACTCATATCAGTTCAAACTTATCTGTAAATTGGTACCAGCAGGTGTACCTGGCCGGCTAAGGTTTCCAGCTCTAGTAGGTCTCCTGGATCCCTGCTGAAACCATCACCTTAAAAAGTGGGTATGCTTTCACTTAAAGGGGTTTGGAGCTCTTGCCTACTGCTCTCCATGAGGGGAGGTAACCTTTGTACTGTCGCTTGAACTTTCATATTCTAAAACACAGAATCATTTGGGAATGACTATTTTTCATAAACTATACTGATATCTGTTTAATATTTGAGTTGACAAGGGAAAAAGAAGAGATCTTCACCAAAGAATGTGGAAATGGATTCTGGCACAAGTTCCAGAGACACTAGATTATTTTTGCTGGTCTGTTGGGAACACCACTTGCCAGTGCTCATTTTCACCTTTCCAAGTCTGTACTGTGGAGAGATATTATTGCACAGAGGTTTTTCAGAGATGGCCCCAATTTTGGATATTTATAGTTTCTGTAAATCATTTAAATGCCAGAGAAATGCCAATATTTCAATATTTTAGTATCTAAGCAATATGTTTTAGATTGAATTTTTTCATGACAAAACTTGGGGGTCTTTTTGTTTCTTTTTTCTTTTTTTTTTTTTTTTTGAGTTGGAGTCTCACTCTGTCGCCCAGACAGCGGCCACCGCAGCCTCGACCTGCTGGGCTCCGGCGATCCTTCCGCCTCAGCCTTCCGAGTAGCTGGAATTACAGGCGCGCGCTACCACGCCCGGCTGATTTTTTGATTTATTGTAGAGATGAGATCTTGCTGCCCAGGCGGGTCTCGAACCCGCGGGCTCAGGCAATCCACTCACCTCAGCCTCCCAAAGGCGCGGGATTACAGGCTGAGCCACCGAGCCCGGCTGTCTTTTTGTTTCTTAAAGCAAGATTTAATGAGATGTAATTCACATATCATAATGGCCATCCATTTAAAACTTTTAGCATTTTCACCAAATTGTACAACTCTCACTACGACCTAAGTTTAGAAAAGAAATCCCTCTCTGTGAGCATCATGCACCATTCTCCCCTCCTGCCAGCCTTTGGCAACTGCTATTCTTTCTGTCTCTGTAGATTTGCCTATTCTGGACATTTCATATAAATGAAATCATGCAATATGTGGTCTTTTGTGACAGGCTTCTTTCTCTTAGCATACTATTTTGAGGTTCATCCATGTTGCTGCATGTCTCAGTATTTAATTTTTCTTTATTTCGGAATGATGTTTCATTGCGTGACTATACATTTTATTTTCCCAATAATCAGTTCACAAGCATTTGGGTAATTTTCACTTTTTGGCTATTATGAATAATGCTGCTATAAACATTTGTATATACATTTTTGTATGGGCATATGTTTGTATTTCTCTTGGGAATGTACCTACGAGTGAATTTGCTGGATCACATTGGAATGCAATTTACTTGCAGAAGAATGGGATTGTGATTCCTAAAGAAAGCTGGAATCTGCAGGCTGGGTAACTTCTTCAGTCGTCCTGGAGCCCTCATGATGAAGATATCATTACAGAAGTGTGACAGACAGACCACATCATCCCAGCCTCCTGATGTTCACTATTTTGTCGCACCCACTTCCTCTGGCCTGGGTGGGAACTGTAACTTGCTTGTAACCAATAGACTGTGACAATGGTGATGGGATGTCACTTTGATGATTATGCTACATTATATAAGGGTTCATTGCCTCCTGTGAGACGCTCCTTGTGGGATTGATGAAGTACATAGCTATACTGGAGATACCCGCAGGACCTCAGGACAGCCAGAAAAAAGTTGAGGCTCCAGTCACACAACTGCAAAGAGATGAGTTCTGTCAACAACTGGAATGAACTTGGGGTGGATTCTTCCCGCATCGAGCCTTTGATGAGCGTGCAGCCCAGCTAAGGACTTGATTGTGGTCTTGTGAGACCCTGAGCAGAGGACTCAGCTATGTTGTATGTAGACTCCTGACCCATAGAAACTAAGATAATAAATATGTGGTGTTTCATGCAGCTAAGTTTGTGGTAATCTGTTACATAACATTAGGACACTAGTACTGAAGTCTAGGATTTGGTTCCATTGTGTAATCTGAGCTAGATGCTGCTGAGTTTACTTGTCAAGGCAAATATTCTGTTTCTTTATCAGTACGTTTATCACACACACACAAAATTGCCATCAAAGTTCAAGTATGTGCTTGATAGCTGTAATCTATACCTTTGGGGTATAATTTCGAATGGGAAAAAAAGAATGGCAGAAGTAAGAAACAGAGTTCCACTCTGCCTGCATGACTTACATGGGGCACACACATCTCTATAAACCCTATTTTAAGACTAATCACTAAATAATCTGGATAAAAGAGCAAAGACAACTTATGTAATGGGAGTATCTATTAAGGACCTTGGGAGTGAGAAGATATGCATGAAGTAGAGACCGTGTTGTGGTAGAGCTTGTGGAGTACTGTAGTTATAATTTGCTTACTTCATTGGGCAGATATAAGCTTGAACTTGATATTGGTTTTCCCTTATACGTCTTTAGCCAAATAATAACCAAACAATTCCAGCCTAGTGAACACCACTTCTATTTCGGGAACTTACCTAGGATGATTCCATCTTTCTTAGTCATCCATTTCTATATTTAGCAACTCAGACACTCAGAATTTTTAACTTATAGTTTGCTTGGATCCCTTATTCTTCAGTTAAACCCTGCATTTTTTTTCTTCTACCTGCCCACAAACAGATGGGGCAGCAGATGATGTATACTTCTGGACTGTCTTTGTCACACCATATTGTTTTGTCACATTTAATTCCTGACTGACTTAAGTGAAGAGAGTGAGCTGGATCTTATCCTATAGCACAGCGATACATGTGGAATGTTTCTTTACTTCCTCTGTGATCTGCCTTTAATTTCAAACACTGTAAAGATGACTCAATGTGCAGAAACTAATATGAAAAGTTGTGCTGCTTATAATGTACAGCTAAATAACTAAGCAGACTTACCTCAGATGACCTGGAAGTTTCCTAGTTAGAGGCACAAAACAATTTGAAACTGATGGGAAATAAATGTCTGAAACCCAGTAGAGTGAAAGTTTCCAACATCACTGAAATTTCCACCTTCTAAATCACACACCAATAGTCTCATAAAAAAGCAAAATGTAGGCCGGGCTTGGTGGCTCAGCCTGTAATCCCGTGCTTTGGGAGACCGAGGTGAGTGGGTTGCCTGAGCCTGCGGATTCGAGACCCGCCTCGGCAACTTGGCGAGACCTTATCTCTACAATAAATCAAAAAATTAGCAGCACGAGCCTGTAGTTCCAGCTACTTGGAAGGCTGAGGTGGAAGGATCGCCGGAGCCCAACGGGTTGAGGCTGCTGTGGCTGGCAGCGGCCATTGCACTCCAGTCTGAGCGACAGAGTGAGACTGCAACTCAAAAAAAAAAAAAAAACAACAAAAAAACGTTGTTTTGCTGAGGATGTAACCAACTGTGTTTCTCCTTGTATTCACAGTAATGCCATATTCCAGTAGCAAATAGGGATAAAATGACTGGAGTAATTTTTTAGGTGATAAACTTTACAGAACAACTTTACTAGGAGACAAGCAAAGATTATGTAGGGATAGCTGTTTTCATGAATCGGGTCTCATCAATTTTCTTTGTTTTTATTTTCTATATTGATAAAATAAAAAATGTGATTACCCTCCTACGGAGCAAACAGAATTGTGAGGAATGTTTATATTTACATAGCAGATTTCATTTACTTTTAACTATTAATTTTATTTTCAGTAGTCAAGAAAATATTTTTACCTCTCTCTGATGCTGGGACATTGTGTTGTGAAGCTGCGTTTTATTTCCATTCCATGTCCCGTATCTCCAGTTCTATAACGGAAGACCTTAATTCTCTACTGCTGGTCTGCATTTATTTCTCTTGACTACTGGTGGGAATTTTCTGGATGGCCAGTACCCTCTTGGTTGCTCTTCCTAGTGTCTGGGTCCTTGGCCCTCTTGAGCTGGGACCATCACTCTGCGAACCCTTGGTTCTACAATTGTAATTCCAAATACTTCGCAAATCCTTTTTTACAGTGTCATACACTTAATAATTTGGATCCAAGCAGAAATTAACTAATTTTACATTATAACTATAAATTATAAAGATATTCTGTACAGCAAGGTATTAAATAAATAAATGTGAAGTGTATACATTGTCTTGAAGATTAAACTGAGGTAGATGTCATGCTAAGCAGTTTGCTGCTTTCTTTCTCCTCTTAAATGTAGTTTGTGCTAGGTAATTTTTGTAGCATTAACCCTGCCTATTGCAGTTCACTCTGTGCTGTTACTTGTTGTTTATGTGTTAAATGCCACATTTAACAATTCCTTGGTATTTCCATAAGTATCATCAATGACTTAGCTAATTTTCAGCCTAATTTACTTTGCGAGTCTGACTTTGTTTAGCACTGTTCACCTTCTGAATTTTTCCTTGTAAGTGTCCCTGTTCAAGTGTCTCTTAAGCAAGAGGTATGTAAGGAAGTACAGTAAGCAAGAGGTATGTAAGGCCCCAATAGGCCTTATTCTCTTCAGAATATTTTTAGCTTGCATCCACCTAACAATCATTTCACTTCGTTTTGTGCCAACCACTGTGCCAGATACTAAGAATACAAAAATGAAACAAAACATTAGTTCCTGACCTGGAATAACTTCCAAAGATGGAGAGAGTTATGCATTCATGAAATTATAACATGATATAAGTCTTCTAGCAGGGACAGCAACACTGAATCAGCCTGGAGGAGTAAGAGAAGGTGGCATTTTAGTCAGGTTCTGACAGATGCATAAGGACTTCTCAGATTGTGTAGGTATGAGGAGGTGGTGGCTGCAGAAATGATTTCTAGATTGAGAAACAACATGAACAACAGTATGGAGGCATGAAAGGATATGGCTGATTTGAAAATATTGAGAAGTTGGATGTGGCTGACATGTAGGTGGTGTGTATGCGTGCGTGCGTGTGTGTGTGTGTGTGTGTGTGTGTGTGTGTGTGAGAGAGAGAGAGAGAGAGAGAAAAAGAGAGACAGAGAGAAACTCTGGGAGATGAGTTTGGAGCAGGGGGATTTGGAAGGTTAAAGAAGGGCTGGGCTCGGTAGCTCAGTCTGTAATCCCAACACTTTGGGAGGCCAGGGCAAGTGAATTGCCTGAGCCTGTGGGTTTGAGACCAGCCCAGGCAACTTGGTGAGACCTCATCTCTACAACAAATAAAAAATTAGCTGGGCTTGGTAGCGCGCACCTTAGTTCTGCCTACTTGGGCAGAAAGATCGCTGGATCCCAGCAGGTCAACGCTGGGGTGGCCGTGAGTGTGCCACTGCACTTCAGCCTGGGTGATAGAGTGAGACTCCAACTAAAAAAAAAAAAAACAAAAAAACTTCTGATTTGATTTTGTGGCAATGGAGAGCAGTGGAAGCCGTAAAATAGAATAGTTACATGATAAGAGATAGTACATAGTGGTGTAAAGATGAGACTACAGTTGGTGGAGATGGATCAGAGAGAGGGAGGTGCTATGAAAAGTCAACTAACATGCTGCCTACAGGAGACAGCTCCACAGAATCCTCCACTAGTAGATCGGATATGAAGTTTTTGCAACTCAACTGGGACTTAAACTAAGTCATAGGGAAGAAAATGCAGAGGAAGGGCTCCAACTGAGAAACATTTTGGAGGTAAAATTGTAAAGACTCTGACTGATGGGTAAGGGAGGGGAAATGAGGGTGACTCCAGTATTCTTTCCTTGGAAGACTCATTGGCTGGTGGCGTTTAAATAAAAATAAAGTACAAGAGAAGATAGGAGATTTTGCTGGGAGAGAGAGAGGGAGATAGGGTGATATAGCAAGCATATCTGGTGTCTAATTCATAGCCTCTTGGTCTCCCCTCTGTTCTTGACCATGGCTGGGGTAGGGCAGCTTCAATTCAATTCATACTTAAAGTATCTTGCCTCCTGTGAGTGTGCTGGTCTTCATTTTCTGTCCTGGGGCGTGCTCAGTCCAAGCACATAAAGTTTGGGGGTGTTAACACCACCACTACAACCATCAATCAATGGTGGAAGGAACCAAAGGATAAATGCTCCCACTTCCATCCTTTGGGTGGTCAGTCTTGAGGCATTCTGTAACTCCTCAGAAGCTCTGGCAAAATCAAGCCCTGTTGCTCACAGTGGACCTGCCATAGTGCACTCTGATGTTAGCTTTTCTCCTTCTCTGTCACATTCTCTCCACTCACGCACTCCTACTCCCTAGAATCACCTCTCAAGTAAACTACTCATGTGTAAATGTTTATTTTAGGCTCTACTTTTCAATCACCCAAAACTGAGATAGGTGAGGAGTAAAAGGACTGGTTTGGTTTTGAATGTGTTAAACCTGTGGTGCCCAGGTTCTCTGCTTATATTTTTGGGACTTGATTAAAGGGTACAAATGGAGGCTCATCCCACATGTCTAAATATTGAAAAGTTATATATCAAGCTTACATATCGTTAAAGAAGATGCTATGTTGCCCTACGTACCAGCACGTGTTTGGATGTAGGCTCCTTGAATTCTTCTGAGTTTCATGGCAGAGTGTGGCTATGTGAAAATGCCCAGACCCATGGCTCTCCCCTCGTCCCTTTCTATCTCCATCTCTATCCCACACTATATATAGACATTCCAGCCTGCAAGTTCAGTCTACAGCCCCAACAAAGAGCCACCATCATACCTCAGAATGTGTACAAGCTGATGTACCTTGCCTTCAGGAGAACCACCCTAGGAAGGAGGACTGTTGAGGATCTGGAAGTAGACCCTGGGTGCCTGGAGCATGGCTTAGAAGTGGGGTCATGGGCTTAGAAGTAGGTTCGGGATCTGGATAGACAGGTTTTTTTGGCTCGTAGAATCCTCATCCTTTAGGGAGGATCACACCCAGAGGAGAGCCATGGGGGAGATGGGGCTTTTTAGAGCATGAAATTTACAGGCTTCTTTTGGTGGAATTTAGGCATAGCATGCCCCCTGGACATCCTGGTGGAGCTGTCTGGTAGGCTATTAGTATCATCCAGGGTTTGGAGGAGCTGGAACTTGAGAGCTGGCAGTATAAGGATTGTCACTGAATGGTGGAAGTAGATGGACTCAACAATGAAGATGAAGTGGAATGAGGAAAGAAGGTCTAAGAACAGAACCCTGGGGGCGGTTGGGGAGATGGAGCCAGGGGAGGAGGCTAAGGAGCAACAACCTCTGAGAGTGACTCAGAGTGGTTCATCTTGACATTTTAAAGGAATTTTATTCCTCTAAGCTAAAAAGGCAAACATAAATTAATCCCTAAGGGAACAAGATGGAGCTAATGCATTCTGTCTTCTGTGCTCACTCAGTGTCCTGTGTATATAGACTCTCATATACATTATGCTCACCAAGGTGCTTGAGATTTGAGGACAGGGATTTATTTTAGGACTCTGGTGCTCAATGTCCACATGAACCAGGGTTTCACCTGGTGCTGTGGTCTGAATATGTCCTCCAAAATTCATATGTTGAAACTTAATTGTCATAGTGATAGTATTAAAGGGGTACGGCCTTTAGGAGGTGATGTAGTCATGAGGATGGAGCTCTCATGAGTGGGATTAGTGACTTTATAAAAAGGCTGGAAGGAACTAGCTAGGCCCTTTTTCCTCTTTTGTCTTTTCACCATATGAGGTCACATTGTCCCCTGAAGAGGATGCAGCTACAAGGCATTACCTTGGAAGCAGCAGCCAACTTTCACCAAATCTGGTAATGCCTTGATTTTAGGCTTTCAGACTCCAGAACTGTGAGAGATGAATTTCTGTTCTTTACAAATTACCTAGTCTTGAGTATTTTATTATAGCTACAGAAAATGAACTCAGGCAACTGGGGAGGAGTATAATGACTTTTTGAAGCATGAACATGATATTTAGACAAAGGATATTATGTAATTGAGAAGGATATCCCTTGGGATCTCAAACTCTCATATGTTTCTAGGTGTCCACTTCCTACACTGTAATATGAGATACAGTGTATCATCATTAGTTTATTGTGACACTCAAGCAAAATAATAGATAGAAAAGCACTTAAGTTAAATTTTCCATACAGATGCAATTAGAGAGGCTGGTTCTAATGCTTTAATTTGGAAGAATCTCAAAAGGAAGCTCAGTGCTGTAGAAGGGCTCTTGTGATCATATTATATGACTCTTTCATTTCTCACATAAGAAAAGAGAGAGTGTGGAAGAGCAAGGTACTTACCCCAAATTTTACAGCCATTTAGGGGCAAAGATCGGACAAGAGCCCCATATAGTCTACTTCTACTATTGCCACCCTTTAGGCATACCACTGAGTGTCCTTAGAGAGAGAAATGGGGAGAAAAAGGAAGATACAACATGCATACAAAAGGTGTGACAAAATAGTTCATTAGGGAAGTCAGAGAGAATGACTTTTGTGATACTTTGGTTTACTAACAATTCTACTCTTGGTTTGCTGAGCAGTCCCCTGATGATTACTGTCATGGTGTCTGCGGTAACCAGGCTCTGAAGGAATGATGCATGGCTAGATGCTGGGACAGCCTAGGAACATTGAGGCATAGTTCCTGTGAGATTTTAATGCCAGTGGAAAAGACGGAAATTAACAGGTAATTATAAATTACCAAGACTATGTAATTAAGCAAATTTAAGTGTGAATAATTAAGTGAAAGATTAATCTAGATTATAAACTTCATGAGGGCAGAATAATTCCTGTTTTGCCCCTTCCATAGTACAGCATTTGGCACACAGTTGGCATTCTACATCAGTTACTGAATGATACAATAGATGGAAAAAAGACTAAGAAGGAATAATGCCTGGTGTTATTAAAGTGTACAAAAGATGACCTAATTTGGTTGAGGGACAGGGAAATTGTATTTGTCTAATTGGCATTATTATAAAAAAAATACTTGAGACTGGGTACTTCATAAAGGAAAGAGGTTTATTTTGGCTCACAGTTCTGCATGGTGCCAGCATCTGTTGGGCATCTGCTGAGCTTCTGATGAGGTCCCGGGATGCTTACATTCATGGTGGAAGGTGGAAAGGGGACAGGCAAGTTACATGGCAAGCGTGGAAGCAAGAGAGGAGGAGGAGGTTGTCAGGATCTTTTAAACCATCAGTTTCCATCGCGTGAACCAATAGAACGAGAACTCATTCACTACCATGACAATGGCACCAAGCCATTCATGAGGAATCCACCCTCTTAACCCCCCAATAGGCACCACCTCCAATATTGGGGCTCACATTTCAACATGAGGTTTATAGGAGATGCCAATCCAAACTGTATCAGGAATCTACTGAGGAAATGCTATTTAAGCTGATACATAAAGCAATTGTCCCGGCAAAGAAATGCAAAGAAACAGCATGTGAGAAGGTCCACAGTCAAGAAAGAGGGAGACTGGTATGGTTCTGCAATTGAGAAAAGTCTAGCAAGGGCAGTGGGCTATGACAGGGCTAGAGCACTTTATATTGCATACAACAAATAACTCCATAGCTTAGTGGCATAAGGCAATAGCTATTTATTATTTCATAGTATCTGGTGTCCAAGAGTGGCTTAAGTGGTGATTTTGACTCAGGGTCTTTCATGGGGTTGTAATCAAAATATTGATTGGGGCTGTAGTCATCTGAAGGACTGACTGGGGTTGGTGTATCTGCTTCCAAAAAGGATCTTGTGTATGACTGTTGACTGGAGGCTTCAATTCTTCACTGACTGCAGAGACCTTGCTTCCTTACCACACGAGTTTCTCCATAGGGTTGCTCATGATATGACAACTAACCTCCTCTGAGTAATCAATCAGAGAGAGAGAGAGCAAGCAAGAGAGAGAACGAGAGTGAGAGAGAGAGAGAGAGAGAGAGAGACAGAGAGAGAGAGAGAGAGAGAGAGACAGAGAGAGAGAGAGAGAGAGAGGTGGAAGACATGATGGCTTTTATGACCTAGATGCTGAAGTGATATGTCATCACTTCTACTGTATGCTGTTGGTCACATAGACTAATATTGATACAATGTGGGAAGGGGTTTACACAAGGATGTGACTACCAGGAGGCTCATTGTGTGTCATCTTAGAGACTGGTTACTGCAAGTGGGAATGAAGTAGGCCAGATAAAATAGAGCTTTTGGGGCATATTAAGGGATTTAGACTTCATTCTAATGATAGTGAGAAGACGTGGAAAGATTTTAAGCAGGGTCCAGCCATGGGACTAGAGATTAGGGGCAAGGCTATTGTCCCTGAAGGGTGAAGGGAAAGGGGGGATATGAAGGGATGATCTCATTCCTAGGGCCTGGGTATTTACTAGTTCATTCAGCCAGACTTATGGTGGAGGTTGATGTGCCAGGATATGTCAGATGTAGGGATACAGAGGTGACAAGACCTACTCATACCTTGACCTCCTGGGGTTTACAGTCCAAGGGGCCGATAAAGGTCAGTAAGCAGATGCTTATACCCCAGCATAATTTCCATCATAGAGTAAAGTACAGGTTTCTGTGAGAGCATTTAGAAAGGCACATAACTCACTTTGGGAGTCCAAAAAGGATTCATTGAGGAGGTACTATCTAAACAGGGACCTGAAGGATGAGTGGGCAACAGAATATGTTCTGGACATGCACATAGGCCAGGGATTGAGAAAGAGAGTGGTTTGTCTGGGGAACTGCGAGTAGTTCACTGTGTCTGGAGACTAGTTGGGAAGTGGGTGTGGGAGGAGGGTTGAGCAATATGAAGTCAGTATGGTAATTGGGGTCACGTCAGGATGAGTGAGTCCTTTATTCTTGTTAAGAAGTTTGAACTTTATCTGGGGAGCAGGAGGAAGTTACTAAAGGGCTTTAAGAAGAGGATGAATAATTTAGGATGATATCTTGTGGCTGCTACATGGAGAATAATTTGAGGGCATCAAACCTGGAGGCTGGGAGAGGAATGTAGAGGCTGCGATAATAAGACAGGTGTGAACTGATAGTGGCCCAAACTGTGGTTAATGAGAATTCAGAAGATGTTTAGGAAGTTAAGTGAATAGAATCTGATGATTGTCCAGTTGGGAGATGATGAAGGGGAAATCTAGGGTAATGCTCAGGATCACAGCTTAATATGCATTCTGGACAAAGACTGGGACCGATGAAAAAGAAGGCAGATAGCCGGGCTCGGTGGCTCAGCCTGTAATCCCGCGCCTTTGGGAGGCCGAGGTGAGTGGATTGCCTGATCCCGCGGGTTCGAAACCCTCCTGGGCAACTTGACAAGACCTCATCGCCACAATAAATCAAAAATGAGCCGTGTGTGGTAGGGTGCGCCTGTAGTTCCAGCTACATGGAAGGCTGAGGTGGAAGGATCGCCAGAGCCCAGCAGGTCGAAGCTGCGGTGGCCAGGAGCGGCCACTGCACTCCAGTCTGGGTGACAGAGTGAGACTCCAACTCAAAAAAAAAGAAAGAAAAAGAAAAAGAAGGCAGAGAAGGAAACAGTGATCAGAATTGAGGTATGAGGTCTGGACTGAGTCTCTTTGATCCAGTTACTGAGATTCAACTGCAAGGGTAGGAGGCCATCAGTGAAGTTTGCTTTGCTTTAAGTCTTCTGAAAGTTTATCTCACAGACCTCAGGAAGAGGGGCATCAACAAAAGTAAAGTGACTCCTTCTTACCATAGAAACTGGAGGGCAGGAAATTAAACAGCCCCTAAACATACACATTTTCTCCAATTCAACAGCAAGCCAGGAATGAGCTCTTATATACCCCAGAATTCAATGAAATGAATCTTAAGAGGTTTTATATGGTGGCGAAGAAAAAGACTATTATTATCTGAGATATTTGATTAAAACCATTCAGCAACAGCAGGTTTACCTCCAAAGGAGTTCTACTTTCTTTTTATTCATATAAAAGCTGTCTGTCTATAAATGTGTGTCAGGTGTGCTACACTTTTCAAGCTTCTCAGTTCTGAGAGAGTTGAATTAGCAACACAATCCACTTTAAAATACTGGCTGTGCCTGGATTATACTTCTTGGAATAGTGAACTATCTGCAGGTAAACACTGAGCATGTGTGTGTACATGTACATGTTTGTGTGTATGCCTGCCTGAGTGTGTGTGTAAGTGTATTGTGTGTGTATCAGGACTGTATACATCATAGCAGCCAATGACACCTAACTGGCACTGGGAGTCAAGAGCTAAAATGATGCTAAACACAGAAAGCCAAATAACTTTCCATTTGCCTCTCTCCTTTCTCCACTTTATCCCAGTTCATCACTACTCCCACAAGTCCTTTTATACACCCAAGCTAGTCTGATTCATCTGCTTCTCTTTCCTCCTTGCCTCCTACAGAAACTGCTAAAATTATTTCCTATTGAGTTGTAACTATTTCTCTAGCATCTCAAGCTCCACCTTTAGGTTTCATTGAGTATAGACTCAAAGTTGAGGTTTCGTTTTGGATGATTTTTCTGACTTTCTTGTTTGTGTCAAGGAAGCCCTTTGTGGTCCATTATAGGATCTTATAGAAGTAGCTTTCAGAGCTCAGGAGGACTCATTATTTTTTACAAAATGAGCTAGGGATCCTCTCCAGCAGCACAAGCAGTCTCCCTGAGCTGCATGCTGCCCTCTCCCTTGTCCCTCACCTTCTCTCGTCACTGTTTTATTGACCCATCTGTCCTTGATTGCTAATGCTCCATTCGATGCCCTTTGGAGTAAAACTTTTATGCAAGCACTGTTATCTTGACTATTATTTTTTCCTTCAAAAGCGACTCTGCAAGCAAACCCTGTGCTTTACTCTCTTCTAAAATATTTGCATTTGAGACATTTCACAGATACATGAATCCATGAGGCAAAAGTGGGTTTGCACAGGCAGATGCATTTGCTGAGAATTGTTGAATGGAAGCTCAGCACAGGCTGAGACAGTCACCCAAGGCAGAGGCTCGTCCCAAGAGGCAGCTGCCAGACAATGAGCCTTGAGATAATCTGATTAGTGTGGAGCTAGTAACTTTACTTCTGAGCCCTTGAAGTCACTTGCTCAGCCTGTTTCCTGTGAAACCGGTCACCTGAGCTGGCTGTAACAAACCCACAGACAAAAACAAGTCTATTAAACATCATGTGGTCGTATTCACTGCCAATCTCAAATATACTTTAAGGTGTCTACACATGATCAGGTTTTATTCTCATTTTACTGATGTTGAAAGTGAGAACAGGGGTAGGGACTAAGTGAGTTCATCTAGTTACCCTTATGTTAAACTGAGTAAGGGATGGGCTAGAAGGAAAAATGAATTTTCTTAATTTGTGGTACAACACTGTCCTTTAACAACACTCCAAAACTAAATTTTCTTTTTCTTCAGCAACAAATGTTTATCAAGTACTTATTATATGCAAGACACTATGCCATGTGTTAAGAACAAAAGACACAGATCCTAGTTGCATGAACTTATAGGTGTGGCGATCTTGAGGTTAATGATATATGTAGAAAGAAATAAAATGAGAGTATATATGTCAAAGATGCCTCCAATGCACAAATAGTATGAAGAAGTATGTCAGGGTGGTTAGAAAAAGGTTTATAGATAAAGTAGAGATAAGACATGAGGTAGGATCCTTCTACTCACACAATTTTCCAGTCTGATAGTAGAAACGGTCTCTGGAGACAAAATGACTATTTTGGTTGAAGAATTTATATAGGGTGGTTGATGGGAGCTTCATTTCTAGCGGCTAGTAGGGCTGACCGTACAGTCTCCAATAACATACTGAGTGTAAACTTTCCTGTGAAAGTTACTAGCAAACTCTTGAAATCTTTGAGGAGAATGATGACTTTCCAAAATACATTTACTGAGTGCCAATTACATGCCAGACACTGTTCTAGGTTCTGGGGATTCATCATCAAATGAGACATTGCCACACTCTCACCAGGCTGGACGTTTAGTGCAAACAGGTAGAAAGGCATTTATAAAATAGCATAATTCTATAATGTAACTAATGTAGGTGGATCTGGAAACACACAGAGGAAAGAACTCTAGCCTCGGATTGAGAGGTTTGGAGAGGATTCCTGAAGGAACTATGATTGAAATAAGTCTTTAAATGAAACATGCTTTACCTCCTGATTGAAAAAATAACACACACATTTAAAATATGAAACTGTTGACAGGAAAACGGAGTAGTTTTACTTTTTTCCATTTCTCTTGCTAAGTTCAATAAAACTCTGGATATCATATATGAAGCAAACATAAAAATAACCTGAAAGATGGAGAAAAGAAGGCAGACTGTTTAGGAACCCAAAGAACAATTTGGTGATGAGTTATCTCTCTCTCTTTTTTCTTTTTTTGTTTTTGAGTTGGGGCTTTACTCTGTCGCCCAGGCTGGAGTACAGTGGCATGGTTATGGTTCACTGCAACCTCTACCTCCTGGTCTCAGGCAATCCTGCACCTGGTGAATTTCTTGATTTTTGTAGAGATGAGGTCTTGCTATGTTGCCCAGGCTGGTCTCGAACTCATGGGATCAAGCAATCTTCCTGCCTCAGCCTTCTAAAATGCTGAGATTACAGGTGTGAGTCACTGTGCCTGGTCCCCTGAGTTATTTCCTTTCTGGAACTGAGGAAACGAGTAACTTGGAAACACTGATGGACACTGACAAAGAGCCAACAAAAGCCTACTCTCTCTAGCCAAAGGAATGCGAAAGGTGTAGTCTAACACAAAAGAAAACACTTAAACACCACCTGTTTGGTCTACCAAACACCACAGGAAAACAGACAGACACATAGACACACACATACACATACCCATACATGCACCAAAAAAGCTGTGATCCAACCTTCACTTCCACCAGAAAATGCCAAGAGGGAAACTTAGACTTACACCCTTGCCAGTTATTGTTTATAACTAAGTAGCTTATAAACAATAGAAATTTATTTCTTATAGTTCTGGAAGCTGAGAAGTCCAGGATCAAGGTGCTGGCAGATTCAGTGCCTGGTGAGGGTCCATTTTCTGGTTCTCCTGTGATTTTACCTGGCTGGTATTATGGGGAAAATCTGTCCTCCCCACCCCAGACTTAGTGTACAGCCAATACTCTATAGCCACCGAAGGGTGTTGCAATCAAGGACTCAGATCCTCTGGCTGGTTATGCTCTTTCACGTGTTTAGAATTCTAGCCCAGGTGCCTTCATTCCTAGGTCTCTTTATCTGAGGCCTGGGCTGAGGTCCTCCTCAGGCACCTCTGCCAAGACATCCTTATGATAGAAGGAGGAGAAACCTTGAAGACACTTTCTCCCTCTCTGACTCATTACCCCATACTTTCCCCTTAGCCTTTGCCCTCTGCTTGACTCCAGAGTCTATAAAACTGTGGCATACTTTTGTTTGAGGTTTCCTCAACAGTGAGTCAAGCCCCACATGTATGCTTATCAAACTGGCACTCCACTGGGGCACAGTTCAATGGGGAAAATGGAACGGGGAAGTCAACAGTTCTCTGGTTTTAGTCTCTTCCTTATACCATCACAGTAATTAAAGGCTTGACTCTTGTTTTTGACTTGTTGCTAATCAGATCCTCCAACACCTGACAGTTCAGCTCTCTCTTCCAGCTCAGCTAAACTCCTGACACTCACAAGAGGCACATCCAGCACTGAGTCAACTGTCATGATGGGAGATGTCAAAGCAGGTACAACAGCACCAGTCAAATAAGACCTTTCTTTTCATTCCTTTTCCTCTTCTTGGAAAAGCCCAATGGCAGCATAGTGTTTGGCAGAAGAAGGAGTGGGGGCAAAGGAGAGGAAAACTAAAACATTAGACCATCATCCCTTCTCTACTGCTAATCAGGCCCATGCTGTGATTGTGTTACATTATGTACATTCTTATGTACATTAGGATGTGAGATTGAAGTTTTTATTTAGGTAAGACTGGGCTGTTTAATACTTGAAAACTGACATTCTCTTTCCACAGGATCCCCATGTCCTAATGTCTGAAAATGATTGAAAAAGCTCTGAGATCTTCTGGAAATATAATACAGGATTGGGAAGGGTGATAATAGAAATAATTTTGAAGGCTAGTATTATGATACAAAAAAGCTATTTCACTACTTTACATGACCTAGTCCTCTAAACATACCAAAATATTTTTCTTTAAGATCTTTTATACTTTTAAAATTGTTAGCCATGTGATAGTTACATTTATGCATGGTGTGAGGTAGGGATCAATATTTCCACTCCCTCATCCCCCAAATGCCTAGTCAATTTTCACTTTGCATTCTCATATATAGTAAATCAATACAAATTCTTTGCTACTCCTCTCATTGAGACATGGAACCTAATTCCTATCCACTTAAATCTGATTGGCTTAGTGATTTGCTTTACCAATGAAAAGTGGCAGAAATAACTGAGGCTAGTTCATAAAAACCCTGTAGCTACAGCCCAGGCCTTTTAGACTGCTTACTTTTAGAACATTCACGGAGCTCTGATTACCATGTAAGAAGTCCAACTACTCTGAGGTTGCTATGCTGAAGAGTTCATCTGAGAGACCATATTGAGTGGTATTAAGACTCCATGAAGAGAGAAGTGTCTTGCCAGTTCCACCTATTAAAACCCCCAGGACTCATATGGAGCACAGACTATTCATTCATATTGAGACTGCAGATTCAGGAGTGAAATATTCTTGCATTTTAAGCTACTATGTTGTAGAGCAGTTTGTCACTAGGTGACACCATGTGTATATATATATATATATATATATATATATATATATGATGTGTTATTGTCACCATGTGTATATATATATATATATGATGTGTTATTGTAGGTCCATCAGTTGTGAAAAAAATACATATTATGATAGTCTATTATATACATTATGACAGTCTCGTTCTGGACTTTATTTTTATCATGATCTATTTGTCTGTTTCTGTGACAGTGCCATGCCTAGTTACTGTTGTAAAGTTTGAGATCTACCAATTTTGTCTTCCAAAATTGTCTCATTATTTTTGCACATTGTTTTCAGATGAACTTTAAGCTCAACTTGTCAGGTTTCAAAAAGCATCAACAAAAGCCACTGGGATTTGTATTGGTATCATATGGAACAAATACATTAACAAGATAAATTGATTCTTTATGTCATTGAGTGCTTTCAAGAGAAAATTAGAATAATTCTTCTATTCAAATCTGTTTTTAAGTGATTTAATAAATTTTTATACCATTTTAATACTGATTTTATACATTGTTGTTTATCTCTAGGGTTTTATAACTATTTTTAAAATATTTTTTTAGAGAGCAGTTGTATGTTCAGAGCAAAATTGAGAGGAAGGTACAGAGATTTCCATATACCTCCTGCCTCCACATGTGCAATAGCCTTTTCAATTATCAACATTCCCCACCAGAGTGACAAATTTTTTTCACAACTGATGGACCTACAATGACACTTCATTATCACCCAAAGTCCAGAGTTTGCGTTTGAATTTGCTTTTGGTATTGTACATTCTGTGGGTGTGGACAAGTGCATAGTGACATGTATCCACCATTAGAGTATTATACAGAGTATTTTCACTGTCCTAAAAATCCTCTGTGCTTTGTCTATTACTCTTTTCTACTCTCTCTAACCCCTGGCAACTACTGATCCTTTTACTGTCTTCTTGATTTTGTCTTTTCCAGAATGTTATATTGTTGGACCCATAATATGTAGCCTTTCCAGAATGGCTTCATTTACTTAATAACATGCATTTAAGTTACCTCTATGTCTTCTTATGATATGATAGCTGATTTCTTCTTAGCACTGGTAGTATTTCATTACCTAGATGTATGGTTTACTTATCCACCTACTGAAGGACATCTTGATTTCTTCTGTATTTTGGCAATTAAGAATAAAGCTGCAATAAACATCAGTGTGCAAGTTTTTGTATGGACATAAGTTTTGAACTCCTTTGCATAAACACAAGAAGTTTGATTTTGCTGAATCATATAATAATAGTATGTTTAGTTTTGTAAAAAACTGCCAAGCTGTCTTCCAAAGATTTTATAAGTTTAGCTATATTGAATTAAAAAGCTACTATTATGTATTTTAACTGATTAATCTGTAATAAAATGTGGCTAATTTGTTTTTAAATTTTATCTTTTTAGACTCTTATATTGCTCAGTGTTTGGATGCTTTAAGTGATTCTTGTGGGGAAGACTGTTGTTGTCAGTTAAAACCTGTAGTGATCTATCACAGAAACAAAGATCGAGTACCACATGTACTCACTCATAACTGCACCCTAAACATTTATCATAATACTATAAGAAAGAGTTTGGTAGTAGTAGGATGCTGCCAGGGGAGTAAGGGAGGCACATAACATCAATAAGGGTACCTGATTTCAAACCAGGTGAAGTGGGGACCAAAGGAAAGCCCAAACTTTACCTGTACAATGGCCACTTTATGTACCTAATCCTGAATTGTACCCCACATCTTTAAAATTAAAAAAACCAAAAACCAAACCAAAACAAAACACCAACTATTCTTCTTTTCCTTCTGGACACACAGCTAGACTACATTGCCAAATACTCTCACTGTTAGCTCTGGCTATGAGACCAAGTCCATTAACAGATAGGAGCACAAGCAGTGGGAGTCACTTCTATGCTTCCTTCCAAAATCTCCCTGGTTGTGATATTATGTCCAAAGGGAATAGTGATGCCACAGGTAGAAATATGCTGCATTCTTGTGTTATATCATAGAGAGCTGAATGCTGATTGGAGTACTTTCTCAAAACCAAAATCAATTTCTTATCTTTTTTTTTTTTTTGAGTTGAAGTCTCACTCTGTTGCCCAGACTGGAGTGCAGTGGCCACTCCCGGCCACCGCAGCCTCGACCTGCTGGGCTCCGGCGATCCTTCCGCCTCAGCCTTCCGAGTAGCCGGAATTACAGGCATGTGCTGCCACGCCCAGCTGATTTTTTTATTTATTGTAGAGATGAGGTCTCGCTGCCCAGGCGGGTCTCGAACCCACGGGCTCAGGCAATCCACTCACCTCAGCCTCCCAAAGGCGCGGGATTACAGGCTGAGCCACCGAGCCCGGCAATTTTTTATCTTTTAAGCAACTGAAATCTTGGTGCGTGTTCATTTGTTACAGCAGTTTAGCCTACCTTAATTAATTCTTTGGATTTTCTAGGTGGGATAATCACATCACCTGCAAATTATGATTTCTGAAACAATGTTAAATTATACCAGATATCCTGGTCTATACCTTCATTTTAATGATATTTCCCATTAAAAAAATTTACGTACCAGTAACTATTTAGTTACTCTAGACTTCTAATAGGTAAGAAGTATCTGTTGTGTTCTTGTTTGCTAACACTTTTTGAAAATACTCAGAATGCAAATTTGTTCAAAATGTTTTTATTATTCATCTAAAAAATTACGTGTTTTGTATTTTTTTAATCTATCCAACAATGTGATTACATTGGTTTCTTATTGTTGATTCATTCATAGTTTCCTGAAATAAACTTTACTATATTAAATCAATAGTCAAGTGTACATAAAAGGTATTTCCTCTTAAACCAGAGTAATACTATGATTCCATTTTTTTTTTCCTCCAGGACTTGGTAGTTAACTCATTTTTATTTATTTGTTTATTATTTTTTATTTTCCCCAGTTTTAGTGAAGTATCATTGAAAAATAAAATTATATATATTTAAGGTGTAGAATGTGATGTTTTAATAACATAAATGATTACTATAGTTAAGCTAATTAGCATAATACCACCAACTCATTTTTAATTTGCTTATCTTACACATACCCATTGCTATGTTTTGCAAATCTAGTTACCTGTGTTTGAGTTTCAATCACTGCCCTTTTCCCCACTTCACTTCTTACGTCCCCTTCTGTGGTACCAAACACTTCTGAGTACACCTCATTCAGTGTCTCTGTGGCCATGTTACTTGCTTCTGCAGGACTGGCTTCTGTGTGTACTTATACTGTACCTTTCCTTTTCTTCCAAGTCAGTAACCAAACTTCCATATACTTTCTTCCAAGGGTTAGTTGAAGTTTCCAGTCTGGAGTCTTTTCTCCCCTGCCTTCACCACCTTCTTCTACCTCATGGCTTTTGCTTTTCAAAATTCTTTCTGTATTTTGATTGAAATTTGGAAAGAGAGAAGAACAATTTTTTAATTTAAAGCTGAAGCTCTACATGTCGTTGTACATTTTGTCCAAACACATAAAATGTTCAACACCAAGTGTGGATCTTAATGTAAACGATGAACTTTGGGTGGTAATGATGTGGCAACTTAGGTTTATCAGTTGCAACAAATGTATCATGGTGTTAGAGGATGTCCACCATGGGAGAGGTTGTATGAAGGAGTAGGAATATGGAAACGCTCTGTACTTTCATTCAATTTTTCTATTAATGTAAACCTGTTCCTAAAATTAGTCTACTTAAACAACTGAAACTTCAAAGAAACTGACCTATATTTTCCTTACAAGAATTTACTAGAATCCTAACCATACAAAATAAATATTTTAGTTAGCCTTTACTTCCCCTTTCCTCTTTATTCAAGTTGAAATTCTTGGGAATTTTAGTTCCAGGTTGCTTCAATTCAGAAGTATTATTAATTTCTATTTTAGAATCTCTTCTTAACAGTGTCATTAGATTTCACAAACTATCTGTAATCATTTAGCCTCAATAATTTTTACTGGTTTCTTTGCTCACTATGATTTTGTTTTAATTTCACATCTTCCTCTTTCTTGAATTCTTCACTATGATTTATTTATCATTTTAACAGAAGTCATTTTGGAAGCTCTTTTTTTAATCTCCCAGCAAATATAAGTGGCATGCTGAAAATATATTTTGCCTCCCTACATGAATGATAATGTCAGTTGCATATAAAGTTCATTCGTTTAAATTAATTTTCAACAGAACTTATAAACAGAACTCCATTGTCTTTTAACATCTAGTCCTGTATGTTAGGAGTCCCATGCCTGTCTAATTCTCATTTTTTATGCATGAATTGTCTTTGCATCTTTCTTCTTTTATTTTACATCAATATTCCTACTCTACACTTGCTGAATCCCTTTAATCTGAAGATAGAAAACTTTAGATCAGGTATTTTCTTCCTTTTTTTTTTTTTTTTGATTATTGCTTTCATCCATTTTCTCTATTTTTTTCCCTTGATCTCCTGTTAACATATGTGAGATCTTTTAGCTCTATCCTTCACATCATTTATCTTTAATCATTTCCAACTCTTTTTCTTTTTAACCCACTTTAGTAGAATCCTATGACTTTTTCTTACAAGCCAACAATTTTTATTAATTTATTTTTATTCTAGTATGTTGCCTTCCATCAAAATTTTATTTTTACTTTCTAGTTTAGTGGGGTTTATTTATTTATTTATTCATCCACTCATTTATTTATTCAAGAGTTGTGGAATACCTGTGAGAATTTGCTACCTAAGCAAATTACGTGGAGGTGAGGTTTGGGCTTCTAGTGAGCCCTCTCTCCTCCAGTAGTCGACGTGGTACCTGACAGGTGGTTGTGAGCCCTTAGTCCCCCTCTTCCCTCCATTTAGCAATGCCCGTGTCAGTTGTTTCCACCTTCATGCTTGTGTGCCCAATATTTATTGTCCACTTCTGAGTCAGAACACGCGGTATTTAGCTTTTTTGTTTCTGTGATAGTTCACTTAGAATGATGGTCTCCAGCTACATCCATGATGCTGCAAAGGACATGATTTTGTTCTTGTTTATGTCTGTATAGTATTCTGTCACGTGTATGTACCACATTTTCTTTATCCAGTCCTGAACTTTTATATTTATAATCATATTTTTAATTTCTAGAATGTACTTGTGCTCCAACTGCTTTCTCATTTTGAAGCTGTTTATGTATTATTACCAAATAATACCTACTTACCTCTTTCTGACAATAATTTTAAAAATTGCTTAACATTCTCTCCTATTTCTTACTTTAATTCTCTTTTCTTAACGATCAATTCTTCAGCTTAGTTATATTGGTGCCCTTCTCTCAGCTTATTGATTTTTTTATTGTCCATGATTAATTACAAGTAAAGGCTTGCATTAATTAATAATGCTATCAAGTGTGGGTTTCTTCAGAATTGTGAAAGTCACTGATATCTCTAAATAGGCCTCCCTGCTTTCCAGATGACTGGCTAAAGTGCCCTCTGGACACTCTCTACCCAACTGCAGTGAGTAGACAGGCACTTCCTAAAAGATGTGGTTTCCTCCAGGGTGTTTTAATGATGAACAGACTGACAGAATATGGGCTTCTCAACTAGAGAGGCAAGAATGTCTCATGATGGGGGAAATGCTTGAAAGCAAGAGTCCCCAACCTTTTTTGCATCAGGGACCGGTTTCACGGAAGACAATTTTTCCATAGCTGGGGGTGGGGCACGGGGATCATCAAACATTAGATTCTCATAAGGAGCGTGTAACCCAGATTCCTCGCATGCAAAGCTCACAATAGGGTTTGCGCTCCTGTGAGAGTCTAATGCCACTGCTGATCTGATAGAAGACAGAGAGCCCGTAGTTCGCCTCCTACTGGTGCAGCCTGTTTTCTAACAGGCCGCGAACACCGGTCCGGTTCTTTGCCTGGAAGTTGGGGACCTGGCTTTAAAGGATTCCTCTTTAGTGCTGAGTGTTTTTCATTTTTTTCTTTTTTCTGTTGTACTAATCTGAATTTGTATAAGGTACCACCGTCTTTCTGAACCTTCACTGGCAGGCAGGTTTCCATTTTTGTTGGGGAGTTTCTTCTGCTAAAAGCAACCAGGAGAGAGGCTACAACCAGCTTTGAGTGGGCACAAAGCAGTACTCCGGCTCAGTTCCTGTCACATACCCTACCGAGCATTCCATGACCCACTTCAGCTTCTTGGAACTTTAAGCTTTTCTGAGACTCTGCTGGGAAGCCAATCTACTCACACCTCTTCCTTTACTTGCATCAGACAACAGGAGTTTTGATAATTATTTTAGAAGTCGATTTGATTCTACATGTTTTTATAATGATCAGAATTCCTCAAGTTTCTGGTTGATGGTGGAGATTTCTTTGCTTTTTCATGTGCTGTATGTGTGTATTTATTGCTGTTTTAAATGTATTCTTTTATGTCAACGGAATTTTAGTGGGATGCAGAGAAATAAAACATGAACTCTGTTTACCATCTTCAGTGGAAGACCCTCGGCCATGTAAACACAGCATTATATCCCTCTTCTCCTCATTCTGTATCTCTCTTTTTCATCCCTCTCTTTATGAGACAGTGTTCTTAGAGGTTTAAATAGTTAAGAAAAAAAGTCTAGGTCAGTATGTTCAGGCCTTATGGTATGACAACAACAGGAAGTACAAACTTGATTCCTTTTTCTTACAAGCAGTTATGGGTGTGAATAAGCACAGATAAACTTTTTGATGGTATTAAGGGAAGGGGCAGAGAGCAGGTGGTCAGAAAGAGAGGACTATAGAGTAATATTTCAAAAATGTAAAGCAGGAAAACTCAGCAATTTCTATCATAACTTAGGGCTTATTATATACTTTTCCTTTGTACTTGGGGGCTAAACTTTGCCCGAGCTGGAAGACTAACTTACCACTGCTCCTTTCTGCAGCCCTGGAAGATGCCATAGGTGCTGATCCTGAGAAAGCTCAAGTTTATACCGGGGTCTCAGCAGAGATTGCTCTTCTTTGCACTTAGTCTTGTGCTAGCTCAGCACCCCGCAAATTATCTATCCTTTTGGGCCACTGGATTCTCTGTGTCAGGCTGGGTAACTAACTCACAAGTTACTTTAGGAGTTGATGAGGGTTCCCCATTACCCACGGGGCCTGATATAGTGACTCTGTGGACAGGTTCTCTATTACTCCTAGGTGGCATACATATTCTCATTGGTCTTTTTAATCTCTGCTTTTCATTATTCTTGGGGATGGGCGGGCTAATAGGAATTCTTTCCCAATTTCTTCATAATTCCATTTTTGAAAACAGACTTTATTTTATAGAGCAGTTTTAGGTTCACAGCAGAATGGACCAGAAGGCACAGAGATTTTCTGTATGCCCCCTGCCCTCACATATGTATAGTCTTCCACATTATCAATATCCCGCACCAGAGCGATACATTTGTTACAACCAATGAGCCTACATTGACATGTTATTATCACCCAGAGTCCTTAGTTTACATTATGGTTCACTCTTGCTGTTGTGCATTCCATGGGTTTCGACAACCATATAATGACATGTGTCCACCATTACAGTATCATACAGAATATTTTCACTGCCTTAAAAATCTGCTATGCTCTGCCTATCTATCCTTTCCTTCCCCCAACCCTGGCAATCACTGCTTCTTTTATTGCTTTTCATAGTTTTGCCTTTTCTAGAATGTCATATAGTTGGAATCATACAGTATGTATCCTTTTCAGACTGTTTTCTTTCATTTAATATGGATTTAAGATTCCTCCATGTTTTTTCATGGTTTGATAGCTCATTTCTTTTTATCAGTAAAAAAATTCCATTGTTTGGATATACTATGGTTTATTTATCTATTCACCTACCGAAAGATGTCTTGTTTGCTTCTGAGTTTTGGCAATTAAGAATAATGGTACAGGCTGGGCTCGGCGGCTCAGCCTGTACTCCCGCACTTTGGGAGGCTGAGGTGAGTGGATTGCCTGAGCCCAGGGGTTTGAGACCAGCCTGGATAACTTGGCGAGACCTCCTCTCTACAGTAAATCAAAAAATTAGCCGGGCATGGTAGTATGCGCCTGTAGTTCCAGCTACTTGGAAGGCTGAGGCGGAAGGATCGCCGGAGCCCAGCAGGTCGAGGCTGCGGTGGCCAGGAGCGTGCGACTGCATTCCAGTCTGGGTGACAGAGTGAGACTCCAACTCAAAAAAAAAAAAAAAAAAGAATAATGATACAATAAACATCTATGTATGGGTTTTTTTGTGTGTGTGAACATAAGTTCTTAACTCCTTTGTATAAATGCCAAGGAGTAGGATTGCTGGATTGTATCGTAAGATTATGGTTAGTTTTGCAAGAAGCTGACAAACTGTCTTCCAAAGTAGCTGTACCATTTTGCATTTCTACGCAATAAATGAGAGTTCTTTGTTATTCTACATCTTTGCAAGTGTTTGGTGTTGCCAGTGTTTTGAATTTGGCCATTCCAATAGTGATGCCTCATTGTTTTCTAGTTTCATTTGATTATCTGTCTCCTAATTGAAAACTGTCTTTGCCTTTCTCATCTTTAAAAGACTTAGAATTACTTATGCTTTCCACTTTTTCTACTGCTATATACTGTGAGACAGGAGAATAAAGGTATCTTGGAAAAAGAGGAAAACACAGTAAGCAATTGTAGACTTGTGGGTAGAACTCTGTGTGTGTGTGTGTGTGTGTGTGTGTGTGTGTGTGTGTGTGTGTGTCTGTGTATGTTGTGTGTGTATGTGTGTATCTGTGTGCCCGAGCATGCACTGAATGGCATCGTCTCCTCTATCAATTCAGGAATCCCTCTAACTCTTAGAAGACAAGTAGCTATAGAAATAGGTTGATAGTGTAACTAATGGCTTGTAGGAAGCTTATGCCATTAGGTCTAGCATATTTATAAGCAAAAAAATCTTCTATTTTATTGTTTACTAAAAAAGAATTAGAAGGAAGGTGAAAGTTGATTACACAACTATTTTTTGTTTTTGAGGAGAACCAAGAATATCTGGTGATCTAGTACAGCTTCTGAAAAACTGGAGCCAAAGTAAATAGGTTTTGAAGTTCTTTTAAACAAGTAAATATACAATGAAGCAAAACAAGGTAATATTCAAGAGACTTTAATTTTAGAAAGGATTGCATGGCAGAAAGGCTAATGGCCTCCCAAAGATATTCATGCCTTAACCCTCAAACCTGTGAATATATTACCATGCTTGGCTAAAGGAACTTTGGAGGTGTGATTTAATGAACAATATTGAGGTGGGAAAATTATTCTGGATTATTTTGGTAGGTCCAATGTAATTACAACAGTTCTTGTAAGTGGGATGCAAGCAGTATAAAGTCAGATAGATAATGTAAGGACAGAAGCAGAGTCAGAGAGCAGAGAAAATGATACACTGCTGGTTTTGAAGATGGAATAAGGGGCCATGAGTCAAGGAATGCAGCTCACCCCTAGAAGCTGAAAAAGGAAATGGATTCTTCCCTAGAGCCTCAGGAAAGAATGCAACCCAGTAGACCTATTTTAGATTTCTGACCACCAGAGCAGTAAGAGAATGAATTTTTGTAGTTTTAGGCCATTAAGTTTGTGATAATTTGCTACAGCAGTTATAGGAATTGCATATAATTGGTCTTTCTTAGAGGTTGGTATCTGGAAAAATAAATTTAAGAAACTTAATATTTAGAGTTATAGAAATCTTGATAAGTGTGTTTAGTTCATTTGCTGTTTTTGGTTACTGTATGTTGAAGTATTATTCGAGTAGCTCATTGGACCTACAACTTAACATGTTTCATAAGCTGGATTTAAAAAACGAAGTGATACCAAGCTATCACGTAGGGAATCATCTGTCTAAGGGGTCCCTGGATGTTAGCACTGTAGCAGAGCTGACACTGGAGCTCATGTCATATCACTGATGACAGATGTATGCCTGTTATTGATTTGTTGCCTCTCAGTTCCAAATCCATCCTTCAATGTCATGCTTGATAGCCAAGATAGGTCTCGTAAACATTTCTTGTTACCTCCTGGTGCCATGTCATGCTTTGTCAGTAGAGGGTAATGACAGAATGCTGCAGGAATTTTTCCTGATTCAGATGCTCTTTTCTCTCCTTTCTGTGGTGCCTGGCTGGCCTGCTGCAGGACATCCATTGGAGATGACCCCCAGCAAATTGTACTGGTGCCAACTGCAGGCAGTTTCCTAGAAGTGTAGCAGCTCCCTGTGGGTGGCTTCTGTGTGAATTCCGCGGGTGCTTCTGATAGCCTTTAGTGAATTCGGCAGCAGCCTCTGCTGACAGCTTCATTGGCACCTGATTCTAGGTTCCTGTCTACCAGTTTGCCCCATAATCTGTGCACCAACTGCGACTTCTCTGCCTTCCTGTAAGCTGACGTCACAGTTTCTCCAATCCCAGTCTTGAGAAAGAGGTCACCTTTCAAGTTTGTTCCTTTCTTGGATTCTTTCACTCAGACCTTAGGTAATCTTTAAATTTCTCTATAGTGAATCCCCTGTAAATAGTTGATAATTCTTTACATTATTCATTCCCTCTTCAAACTAATGTGTAATTAACCTGTAATCCTTCCCTCTTGACACTAAGACAAGAAGCCAAGGAAAGAATTAGTGCTCTGCAGGGGACAAGTGTATACAGTAACATCACTTCTCATCAGTCCTCAACACAATTTTATCTTTCTTTTGGATATAATTTTTTTATAGCACGTATTTTGATGCTATCCATAAACATGTCCTGAGTACATACTGTATACATGATAACTAGTCACGGAATCTGAAAGCAGTGCACACACATATAACCACTGCCATTAGAAGTTGAGATAATAGGCTCTAATATCAACTCTGACCCTAACTAGCACTGAGAATACCTGAAAGAAATCGCTCTGAGCTTTTCTCTCAGAGGACTTGACTAGATAAATTTAAAATATTTTCAGCTCAAAGGATCTGTGATTTTTGATCTAAGTGGTGTGATGTAGACAGTCAAACAATGATGTGTTAAGGAAACCATAGGATAGTTTTGAAGTCTAGTCATGGATTCTAGGGCTGGTGAAAGACATAGGGACATATAGACATAGGAAGTGACCATCAAGAATGAGAGATATTCTGGGCTGGTAGTTGCTCTCCTTGTGCCAAATGCAGAAAAATCTATAAAAAGCCTCTCATCATGACAGAGGCAGATAGAAGAAGCCATTCCTAGGCAACTACATAGCAGACATATTTTTCATAGTCAGAAAAGACACACATGGAAACAGATGTAAAGCTATAAATCTACATAGATATGTTTGATACTTCTTTTTTACTTGAAAGTCTGAGTTATAAGCATTTGCAGATTGAAAGACTGGGAACTTTTTCTATTAAGAATCATATATTATACAATAAGCAGACCAATGTGAATTAGATTAAGTAAGTATTCAAAAAAGATTGGCAGATGATGAAGAGCCAGGACAGCTATCAAATGAAAAGATTTTGTGCTGATAATTCTGGATAGTAAATGGTTTTAGACCTAGTGATTCACTTCTAACAAAGACAATGCACCAAAAGTGATGGAATATCATTTCTGAGGTTGAGTTAAAGAAGTTGTTGACTTCTGTCTTCCTACTCTCTCTCTTGCTCTCTCTGATGAAGTTAGCTACCATGTTGTAAGCTGTCTGAAGAAGAGGCACATGTGACAAGCAACTAAGGGTAGCTTCTGCCAACATTTCTTAAGAATTGGAGGCCCTCAGTCTAGTGGCCTGCAAAGAACTGAACCCTGCTTGGATCCTTCCTTGTTCAAGTCTTGAGATGAGTCCACAGCCTCTGTCAACACCTTGATTACAGCTTGTGAATCACCTTGAGACAGAGACACCTAGCCAAGCTCTACCCAGATTCCTGACCCACAGATAACTGTGAGATAACAAATGTTTGTTGTTTAAGTCACTACATTTTGTCACACCTCAATAGATAATCAGTACAAATACATAATAGTGGTGTATTGTTATGCTAGTTAACCTGTAAATGCTGTAAAAAAAAATCACAAATTTGGTGGTTTAAAACAAAACCAGTTTGGCCAGGGGCCATGGCTTGAGCTTGTAATCCCAGCACTTTGGGAGACCCAGGTGAGAGGATTGCCTGAACCCATAGGTTTGAGACCAGCCTGGGCAACTTGGTGCTACCTCAACTCTACAATAAATAAAAAATTAGCCGGGTATGGTAGTGTGTGCCTATAGTTTTGTCTACTTGGAAGGCTGAGGTGGAAAGATCACCTGAGCCCAGCAGATGAATACTGGAGTGGCTGTGAGTGTGTCACTGCACTCCAGCCTGGGTGATGGAGTGAGACTCCAATTCAAAACAAAACAGGATTTCTGGCAATATGGTGATGGGACAGGTTGGACTGTGAGCATCATCGCAAAAGCAAGTGTCCATAAAGACTCTCTGCCTGAGTGGATGTGTGCTGGTGGGTGAGTGAAAGTCCATTTGAGACTCAGGTTCACAAACCTGGGACTCTCCTCCAGAGGTGACTGCAACCCCCCATCACCCTGAGATTGGAGCCCCTGGCACACAGGATCATCTGCTGTTCTCGGGACTCTCCTGAGAATAGTCTGCCGAATACAGCTGATTCTCATCAGCTGGCACCTGGTCCATACCATCACCTGTGTCAGCAAAGTGTGGAGCCTCAGATCCGATCCATGGAGAGAGAAGATTGGGAGAGCTGGAAAGAAGCCACACCACCTGCGAGGAAAAGCCAACCAGAGCTATTTTTTCTGTCCTGGGACCAGACAGAGACCTGCATTGCCCTGCCTAGCTCCACTACACCCTCCAACTTGGGATCTAGAGGTAATCTCGTCAAACTCAGAGAGATAGAAGTCCCTCCCCCATACTGGATCAGACACAGACACATCAGATCTGAGTGGTAGATTTGACAGACAGCAAGCTGGGGAGTCCAGATCTGACCCACCCTCTTCCCACAGTAGGCCTGGAGCATCTGACCCACACTGAGAGCAACCCTGCCTGCAATGAGAGCAGAGGGGAGGGAAGGGAGATCAGAGCTGAAAGGAAGTTGGACTTACAGGAATGACCTCAGAGCTAGTTTTGTTTTTTTGTTTGTCTGTTTATTTTGCTCATTTTTTGTTTTACTTTTTTCTCTCTGTTTTTGATTACATTTTCGTGCTTGCTTTGTTTCTGTTATCTTATTGCTGTTTTTTTAGACCTCCTGTTTATGTCTGGATATTTTTGAGGAAGAGTACATCAGTAGGGCTTTTTTTGTCAGTTTGTATGTTTGTATAATTGTTTTTATGTTTTAGTTTTTAAAAATCTTTTGTCTTTGTTTGTGTCTCTTTCCATTTGGTAGTTGGTACACCTGTCTGTTTTCCCTCTTCTTCTTCTCTCTCTCCACTTTCCTCTCATCCCCCTCCTTCCTTCTTCCATTCTTTTCCTTATTCTTACCTCATTTTGCTTTCAGGGAGCAAACTTATACCCCCACTGCATGGACAGTTTGTAAGGCAGTGGGAAGTGGGCTCCAGAGCACCAAAACATCTGTCAGTGGATAGTGGGATCTGAAGGTAGTTTCTGAATCACAACTTCCCCCTAAATTAAATCCAAAATTTGCAAAAAGTACAGCCCTCCACCCATAGTCCAGCTTAAAAATTGAACAAAGCCAGTGAATCCATATAAGGTAGAATTGGAGATTGAGCAAACAGAAGTAAATGCTACCCTCCCATCCCTGAACCACAGAATTAAAAAAGAGGTTAAAAGGGGGGGGGGATCTACACAAATGGAGAAAAACCAAAGAAGAGTATGGGCTTCACGCAGAGCCCAAGGAGATCAGACACTGAGAATACAGACTTCTGAACGCAAACAATGAAGAGCCTCCAGAATGACTGGACTCAAACCACAAACACAGATATCAAGACATTAATAGAGAAAATACACAGACTTGAGGAGAGACAAGAGGAAAGAAGGAAGAAGTTGATATCAGAGAAAACAGCAATAAAGAATACAGTGAATGCAATAAAAAACAAACTGATAAGCATGGAAAGCAGAATTAGCCAAGCAGAAAAAAGAATCTCAGTGCTTCAGGACCAAATTATGAAACTAAACCAAACTGTTAAAAACATAGAAAAGAAGCTTAAAAAGACAGAACAAAGCCTTCAAGAGATGAACAATTACATCAAGGGACCAAACCTAAGATTAATTGCACTTCCTAGGACAGGAAGAGAGACAGAGACCACCCTGGAACAAACATTCCATGAAATTATCCAAAGAAACTTCCCTCATCTCATCAGTAACATGATCGACCATTCAAACACAAGAGATTCATAGAATCCCTGCAAGACAACAAATGAGAAGACACATAGAAATTTGCCTACACAAAGTATAAAAGAAAAATACCTAAAGGCAGCAAGAGAAAAAGGTCAGATAGCTACCAGGGAAAGCCAATTAGAATAGCAGCAGATTAATCTACAGAAACACTTCAGGCTAGGAGAACTTGGAGCCCAATCTTCAAAGTTCCCAAAGATAAACAATTTCAACCAAGAATTACCTACCCAGATAAGCTAAGCTTCATCAGTGATGGAGATTAAAATCTTTCCCAGACATTTAATCCCTAAGAGATTGCGCTGCCTCCAGACAAGTTTTACAAGACACTTAAGAAAGTATTAAACACAGAAGAAAGGAAAAAAAGAATGACAATGCCCTTCCCAAGAATGCAGGAAAAAGATTGAAAACACACATAAATCAACCCCCAAATCAAGATAAAGACAACAAACAAACAGCAGCAACAACAACAAACTCTATAACAACCTCATGACAGGGATAAACTCTCACATTTCAAAAATTAGCCTGAATGTGAATGGACTAAATGCACCACTGAAAAGACAAAGAATGGCAAAATAGATAAAATATCATGAGGCAACAATATATTGTCTCCAAAGGACTCATCTCACCAGAAAGTACACCCACAGACTCAAAGTGAGAGGATGGGAAACAAAATTTCAGGTGAACGGAACACACAGAAAGGCAGGAGTCATGATCTTAATATCAGACAAAATACCCTTTAAGTTATAAAAATTTAAAAAAGATACAGAAGATCACTACATAATGATAAAAGGTTCAATTCATCAACAAGAAATACCCATCCTAAGCATATATGCACCCAACATAGGAGCACCAACTTTCATAAAGTGACTTCTACATAAATTTAAAAAAGGTATTGACTCTAACACTGTCATAGCTAGGGACTTAAATATCCCACTCACAACCCTAGGCAGATCAAGACAAAAAATTAACAAGGAGATATGGAACCTTAATGTGATGCTTGACCAAATGGACTTAATTGATACCTACAAAATACTCCATCCAACAACCAAGGAATATGCATTCTACTCATCACCACATGAAGCATACTCTAAGATCAACCACATCCTCAGCCATAAATCAAGCATAAACAAATTTCATAAGATTGAAATTCTGCCATGCGCCTTCTCAGACCACAGTGGAATAAAAATAAATATCAACACTAACAA
The DNA here is from genome assembly GCA_027257055.1 of Cephalopachus bancanus. Lineage (NCBI taxonomy): Eukaryota > Metazoa > Chordata > Mammalia > Primates > Tarsiidae > Cephalopachus > Cephalopachus bancanus. Next base: position 60,468 of record JAPVLO010000300.1, on the reverse strand, counting down.
ATGTTCCCCCAAACCCACAAAGACATGGACACTAAACACCATGATGCTGAAAAACTCCTGGGTCAACATGGAAATCAAAACAGAGATTAAAAGATACCTAGAAACAAATGAAAACAAAGAAACATCTTACCAAAACCTCTGGAATGCCATGAAAACAGTACTAAGAGGGCAATTCATATCTCTATGAACACACATGAAGAAAATGGAAAGATCACAAGACAATAGCCTAACAAATCACCTAAGAAGCTGGAAAAGCAAGACCACCAAAACCCTAACTTTAGAAGAATCCAGATCACCAAAATAAGAGCCTAAATTCAGGACATAGAAGATAAAAAGATAATACAAAAAATCAATGAAACAAAAAGTTGGTTCTTTGAAATGATAAATAAGATAGATGGTCGCCTAGTTACACTGACCAAGAAAAAGAGAAAAAAAGCCCAAATAAACACAACCAGAAATGCACAAGATCAAGACACAACTGACCCCAAAGAAATACAAAAGATTATCAGAGACTACTATGTACACTAGTATGGTAACAGCTTTGAAAACCTAAAGGAAATGAAGGACTTCCTGACATCACACAATCATCCCAAGTTGAAACAAGATATCAAGACCTTAAATAGATCAGTAACAATACAAGAATTTGACTCTGTCATAAGAAAACTACCTATAGAAAAAGCCCTGGACCAGATGACTTTCCAGCAGAATTCTACAAAACATACAAGGAGGAACTGATACCAATCCTACTGATAGTATTCCAGGCAATAGAGAAAGATGGAGCTCTCCCCAAATCATTTTACAAAGCTAACATCACATTGATATCCAAACCAGGTAAAGATCCAGCACAGAAAGAGAACTACAGGCCAATATCCTTGATAAACGTAGATGCTAAAGTTCTCAAGATCCTAGCAAATTGGATTCAACAACCCATCTCAAAAATCATCCTCCACAACCAAGTAGGCTTTTGTTCCCGAGATGCAGGGCTAGTTCAACATTCGTAAGACCATAAATGTAATTAAATACATCAACAGATGTAAAAACAAAAAACATATGATTATATCATTAGACAGGAAAAAGCTTTTGATAAAATCTAACACTCCTTCTTGATACAAACCCTCAAACATGTAGGCATAGATGGAACATACCTCAAAATAGTAAGAGCCATCTACGAGAAACCCACAGCCAGCATACTGCTAAACAAAAAGAAATTTGAACCATTTCCCCTGAAAACTGGAACAAGACAAAGATGGCCACTCTCATCCCTCCTTTTCAACATAGTTTTGGAAGTCCTAGCTAGAGCAATCAGACAAGAGAAGGATATCAAGGGTGTACAAATAGGAAAAGAGGAAGTCAAGTTATCCCTCTTTGCAGATGACATGATGCTATACCTCGAAAACCCAAGAGAATCTGTCAAAAACCTCTTTGCATTGATAAGGGACTTTGACAAAGTCTCAGGGTATAAAATAAATGTGCAAAAGACAGTTGCATTTCTATACACCAACAAGAACAAACAGAAACCCAAATAAAAAGCACAACCCTGTTCACAATTGCCACAAAAAAATCAATCAAATACCTTAGCATCTTCCTCACCACAGATGTTAAAGACTTTCACAACAAAAACTGAAAAACATGCTCAAAGAAGCCAAAGATGACACAAACATATGGAAAAATATTCCATGCTCATGGATGGAAAGAGTTAACATTGTTAAGATGTCCGTCCTACCCAAGGCAATCTACAGATTCAACACAATACCCATTAAATTACTAGAAGCATTCTTCTCAGATCTGGAAATGACAATGCAGGAATTCATATGGAAACATAAATGAACATGAATAGCCAAAACAATCCTCAACAAACAAAACAAAACAAAAACAAAGCAGGAGGTATTACACTCCCAGACTTCAAACTTTATTGTAAAGCTACAATAATCAAAACAGCCTGGTACTGGTACAAGAACAGGCATATAGACCAATGGAACAAGGTAGAGATTCCAGAAACAAAACCTCAGATATCTACCAACTCATCTTTGACAGAGCCTCCACCACCAACCATTGGGGAGAAGAGAACCTATTCAGTAAATGGTGCTGGGGAAAACTTGCTTACCACATGCAGAAGATTAAAACAAGACCCCTACCTATCCCCATACACAAAAATCAACTCTAAATAGATCAAAGATCTAAATGTAAAAGTTGAAACTAAAAGAACCTTAGAAAATACAGGTGACACCCTTATGGAAATTGGAACTGGCAACCAATTCCTGATCAAAACCCAAAGTGCCCATGCCACAAGAGATAAGATAGACAAGTGGGACCTCATGAAACTGACAAGCTTCTGCAAAGCTGAAGAAACCATCAAGAGAGCAGGGAGACAGCCCACAGACTGGGAAAAAAATATTTGCCAACTGTATGTCTGACAAAAGCCTAACATCTAGGATCTACAAGGAACTCAAATGTGCCAAAAAGAAAAAACAAACAGCCCCATTACAAAGTTGGTAAAAGATATGAACAGATACTTCTCAAAAGAAGACATACTAGCAGCCAACAGATACATGAAAAAATGCTCGACCTCACTAATCATCAAAGAAATGCTAATTAAAACTATACTGAGATACCTCCTAATTCCAGTCAAGATGGCCATCATCAATAACTCAAAAAACAACAGATGCTGAAGAGAATGCTGTGAAAAGGGAACACTTCTACACTGTTGGTAGGAGTGTAAATGAGTACAACCTCTGTGGAAAACAGTGTGGCGATTCCTAAAAGATCTAAACATCGACCTTCCATATGACCCTGCAATTCCCCTACTGGGAATATACTGGAAGTACTCAAATCACTCTATGAAAAAGATACCTGCACACATATGTTTATTGCAGCATTGTTCACAGTAGCAAGAACATGGAACCATCTGTGCTGCCCATCAAAAGGGCTAAAAACATCTGATACATATATATGATGGACTATTACACAGCCGTAAAGAAGGACATAATCATGAACTTCACAGCTATCTGGATGGACTTAGAGTCTGTAATACTGAGTGATGTATTGCGGAAACAAAGAACTGAGTATCACATGTTCTCATTCGTAAGCAGACCTTGAACAATTATTGTAGTACTGTAAGAAAAGGATTGGCAGTAGCAGGAAACTGCCAGTGGGGAGGGTTGGAGGAGCAGGACTGGTAGTTATGGGAATCTACCAGTGGAGGGGGGACAAACCTCATCAAGGGTACCTGCATAATGAACATTTGTATACCTAACCCTGAATTGTAACCCACACCTTTAAAATAAAAAATTAAAAGAGAAAAAAATTTAAATTAAAAAAACCCACAAAAAAGTCAAAACAAAAATGATATCAGTTTATTCTCTTACAGTTGTGGAGGCCAGAGATCCAGAATCAATGGTACTAGGCTGAAATACAGGTGTTGGGAAGACGCTACACCCTCTGAAAGTTCTAGGGTGAATCCTTTCTTTGCCCTTTCCAGCTTTTATTGGCTGCTGAAATTCCTTGGCTCATGATGATACCATTGTAACCTCCCATCCTGGCACTTTCAAGTCTCTGTCCACCCTCATCTTCACATGGCCCTTCCTGGGGTGTGTGTGTGTGTGTGAAAACTCCCTCTGCTTCCCTCTTATAAGGTTACCTATAATTGCACTTAGGGCCCACTCTAATAATCCAGATAGTCTCCCCATCTCAAGATCTTTACATTAATCACATCTGCAAAGATGCTTGTTCCGTATAAGGTAACGTTCATAGATTTCAGGGGTTATGATGTAAATATCTTGTAAGGGGCCATTTCTCAAAATACCACAAATACTTAGCATTTAAAACTTGGATGGTATTCCAGATGCCATGATAAACACTTTAGATGTATTTTTACTTGCATGCATTTCACTTACATGCTACCATTTCTCATTTATATACAAAGAAATGGAGTCTTAGAGAGCCTGAGTGATCTCACATAGCTAGTAAGTGGTGAACCCAGGGTGAAGCCAGGCAGTTGGACCTCAGAGCCAGTGTGTCTAACTGCTATGCTCTGTTGCTTCCCCACCATATGCATAAGCTGACTAATTAGAAAAGGGTGTATTCATTTTCCTAGGTATAATGTACTCAGTGAGTTCTTACCAATGGTGTGACTTTTGGCATCTCTGTAATCCCCAGGTTGAAAGATCCCTTTAAGGAGAGGCACTTGAGCTGGGAGAATTTAAACATTTAGAATAAAATTACTATTGCCTGAAGGAGACAGACTAAGTAAATAGCATTTCTTACAGAATGGGTCATGGACAAGGGTACCACATTGACATAAACCCAATCTCTGGTGTTGAGGGTCTAAAGAACAGAATAGCCAAGCTACAGTCTTTTGTGCAAGACTTTCTAGAAGAACTGATTGCTTTGAACACTTAGAAGCACTTCTCTATAATTAGTTTTGATAGATTTGTTTTTACTTGTGTGGGAAAAGTGGATCTAGAGGTTACATTAGAATGAGGTTGGAGAAGAGGTGATTCTTGTGTTGATCAATGTTCAAAACGAGATTAAGTAATGGATTCCAGATTAGGTTCTGCTCAGCATTTGCTATGCTATTTCTTTAACAGTTTGCTGATTTTCTACATATGACCCAGTAGTCTAAAAATTCAGATCACACAGAGACTTCAGTCTTGTTTAGATTTAAGCTTTAGGACTATGAATCTTTTCCCATATGTTTCTGCATGTGAGCAGATTCCAGAATTAAGGAAGTAATGGTATTGGAGACCTAAGAGCTATTTCTTGAGCTTTTGTTTTTATTTCCATCCTATTAATAATAATATGGCCATCTCTTCCTCAATGTGACATGCCTGAGCAGGTGTGCAGATGGTTTAAGGACTCAGGAGATGGGACTTGATGGCAGATGGTGAATCCTTGCCATGGTTCCAACCATACTTTGAACATTCTGTCCCTCCTCCAACATTCATTACTTCAGATGGCAACCTCATTTGGAGGTGAATTGTTCCTCTCTGTGCTTTTCATGTTGGAGTTGACCTCATGCTTGGCACTGTGCAAAATGTATTGGCTTCGTTTTCTGCCCTGGAGATATCAGAGGCTTATTAGTATTTCGTGCAAGCTTTGTTATTTTGACTTTAGAAAATAAAGTCTGAAGAGATCTTCTAATCCTACTAAGATGACCTAATCACAGGAACTATCCTATTTACCTTGTTGCAGTATCCCCCCAAGGATACATGCTTCATGGATAAAGGCATTCTAAAGTCCAATAAGTTGGGATGCTTCATAGAAGACATTGTTTTGAGGCCAAATGAGTTTAGAAATTGTTAATTTCCTCTGTTCCCCCATCACCCCTGTAGCTAATTTGTTGACAGCCCCACCTTATCTCTTAGCTCCTCTCTGAATACAGCTGTGGTAGATGTTTCTGGCATGTTTATAGCTTCCATGTAATCCAGCTCTCTGTCTTGCTTGAGGTCTTTCTTTAGCCCTCTGGGAGTGGCTGTGCTCCCTGCAAGTACAATCTGGAAGGGAAGGACAGTTTATACCTTCAGGCCAACCTTCAACCACTGAGAGGTTGGACTTGTTAGAAATAAAAGCCTAAGCCCCTCCCCCACAACAATGCCAAAGTCATGCCATAGTTTCCTAGAGTTTCCAGCAGAATTGAGCTCCAGTTACTTACAACAGTAACTTGTTCATTAATACCATCTTATAACTTTTAAAATTTCCTTATCTCGATTTTCCTTGTCTCACTGTGTCTTCTATTTTTGCCTCTGATGTTAATTACCTGCACCCAAGTCTTTGAGAGTCTGTTTTTTGTGTGTGTGTGGGGGGAGGGGCTCCCATTCTTTGGCCAATTATGATTTACACTAGATTTGAGAAGTAGAGACATATATTTAATCTTGTTTCCTAAATGTGTCATTCCACAAATTTTTTTTGGTTAACTTTGACATTCTGTGTAGCTAAAGTTTTCCACAATATAATTTCTGAATTACTTTGACTCCTGGAGATGACTCAGGTAGTCTCCCATGAAAGAGAGCCTGCAGATTCCTTTCACAGCCTGTTTTTGTGTTTCAGTGTTCTTGATAAAAACCTCGTGGTCACAGATCCACAAGGAACCTTAGAGTCTAGTCACTTCATTTTATCCATGGAGAAACTAAGACCTGGAGTGGTTCAATTACCTGTGAGATTCTATAGGAAGTGTGCACCCAAATTCTTTAGCCCCAGGGTCAGTAAACTACAGCTCATGGGCAAAACTCAGCCTGCTACCTGTTTTTGTGTACTGTACAAGCTAAGAATAGTTATGGCATTTTTAATGGATTTAAATACATTTTTAAAAAGAACATTTCATGACACATACAAATTAATATGAAATTAAAATGTTAGTGTCCTTAAATGAGGTTTTGGTGGAAGGCAACCACACCTGTTTGTTTACCTCTTGTCTATAACTGCTTTAGTGCTACAATGGCAGAGTTAATTGGTTGTGACAGATATTGTATAACTTGCAAGCCTAAAATAACTACTGTCTGATCCTTTGCAGAAAAAGTTGGCTAATTTCTGCATTAGATTCCAAATACATGGTGAAGGGAATTGCATTTCTGCATAAGTCAATATAGTGAGACTAAGAAATCACAGAGTTGGGAATAGTGCACAGGAATTCCATTTCTTGCAGCGCTGCTAGCAAGCTTCATTGGGTTTTGGACAAGTGATGTAGTATCTTTAAATATATCAACTTCTCTATTTATAAAATGAAGGGAACAGACGGAGTGCTTTTCAAAGTCTCTTAATGTTCTGTGTTTTCTTAGATTCTGTATATGTCTATTTGGCATCCATGAGCCACAGGGCCAAACTAACAGGCATAGTTGTTCACCTGTCTCCTGTGACCCAGCTTTTGCAGGCATGCAAAATCATATTACAAACCCTCTAGCCAATCCTGAATCCATACCCTCAATCACCTCCTTTCTCTAACTCTCACATGCCACCACCAATATTCTTCCCGACCTAAATCATCCGGAGGCAGGTACCAGGCAACTAGAGATTGCTGCTATAGCCCAGAGCCCATGGACATTTCCCAAACCAGCCAATCCTAGATGTTTCTCCTGCCCTGCCTTGCCTTCCATGAAGAAAGCACAAGGTTCTGGGCCATGCTTTTCCCTCCTTCCTGCTTCTGCCTCCTGACTGACTTAGGTGGTTTCCCATGTGGGCTGTATGGTGGGCTGTGCTTCTTGTTTCTAGGGGAACTGGGAGCAACAACAAATTGTTTTTTCAATGGCATTGGCCTCTTGTATGATCACTCACTCATCATTATATGTTAAAACTGGCTACACATTAATACTTAAGAGCAAATAATTTAAAATTCTGTGCAATCATCTCAGAGGTTAATGTATACAATTCTAGAATATGATGTGTTGCTAATGGTCACCTAAGCCACATATCCTTTATTGTGATTCAGTTCCTTCACTCCTCCATGAACTGTGAGAAAACAGGCATTGAAGGCTGCATTCCTGCCACACGGGGAACCTTTGCCTATTTCTCAAGCTCATAGGACTGGTTAGTGAGTCTTGTGGTTTATCTCTTTGTGAGTCAAAGGGTTCAGGAAATCTTTCTCATCATGCTTTTTCAGTTGTCTTTTCCCCTCACACTGCTCTGAATCCTTGGAACTCTTTGTACTTTCTACTTAGCCCAGTGTTACCTGGACTATATTACATTTTCCCATAGGCTGACTGGGCATGGTGGCCCACGCCTATAATCTCAGAGCTTTGGGAGGCTAAAGAAGGAGGATTGCTTGAGGCCAGGAGTTCGAGACCACTCCGGACAACGGAGTAAGACCTCATCTCTAAAAAAACAAAATAGAAAATTAGTCATGGTGGCACATGCCTGTAGACATAGCCATTGGGGAAGCTGAGGAAGAAGGATCGCCTGAGCCTAGGAAGTCAAGGTGGCAGTGAGCTGTGATTGTGCTACTGCACTTCAGCCTGTGCAACAGAGTGAGATGAGAACCTGATTCAAAAAAAAAATTTTGTTTTCTCCAGATGTCTCCTTTAGTTCTGTCATCATCTATGGCCATGCTTCTTTCTGAAGGTTGTGTGCCTTTTGGTATTTCCCCACGCTATTTGCACTGCCATTTTTCTTTTAAGAATTCTCTCTCTAGGCGCCTCTTAGGAATCAAGATCTGTTAGAGTCTGCAGGGGTATGCTGATGGCATAAATCTGTGGACTGGCTATGAAGCAATAGTGATATAGAAATGGTTGTAATAGAAACTATTGTGAACAAATGGCCCATACATCACAATAACAGCTGCTATTTCTCAGTTCTGAGCAATTATTGTCACATGAGAATACTGTTTGATGATGAAAGAACTTATTTTTCAAAAAGAAGCCCCAAATCTAGGCTTTTAGATGACATCTCCAGGATTTTAAATATTTGCAACAAACACAAAAAGAAAAAAAAAACGGTGTGAGCTGAACAATGCATCTGTTAATTTGATTGAATCGGTGAACCATCACTTTTATGTCAGACCTATGATAAATAGAAAAATTCTCCCAAACTCCTTCTTGCTTGTACCTGAATGACCTGAAGTTATTCATTGACCCCAGAACGAAGGACTGCCAGACTCTGTTCCTTGTTGACATTTAGTTGTCCCATATGTCATCTCTTCAGGATCTACCTTGTGGCTATTTCAGGTTAAATTAGCCAGTCTAATGAATTCATTCATTTTAATGGGAATGTTTCCTTCAGTTTTTCTTTCTTCTCTGTTAAGATATATATTTTAAAGGCAAAGTTAAAGGGATAATATTCTTAAAAGCTCTTGTCTAAAGTTGGGAATTTTCGACATGTAAAAGGGTCATAATAGGCCACAGGGAAATGTTTGGGTTTCATGGTAAGTGGCACGTTGTGCCAGCTCCCAAATCACAGGAGTCATCAAGCTGCCAATGTCCAGGGCCAGGTCTGCAGACATTTTTGGACCTAACTGTATCACCGCTCATGGTTATTATTGTTATTAATGTCAGCAGCAGGTAAGGGCTGATTCTCTAAAGTTGAGAGTGCTTTTTGGTGTCGACAGTTACCATGTTTTAAAAAATTGTTTATTAGCCGGGCTCGGTGGCTCAGCCTGTAATCCCGCGCCTTTGGGAGGCTGAGGTGAGTGGATTGCCTGAATCCCCAGGTTCGAGACCCGCCTGGTAAGCGAGACCTCATCTCTACAGTAAATCAAAAAATCAGTCGGGCGTGGTAGCGCATGCCTGTAATTCCGGCTACTGGGAAGGCTGAGGCCGGAGGATCGCTGGAGCCCAGCAGGTCGAGGCTGTGGTGGCCGGGAGTGGCCACTGCACTCCAGTCTGGGTGACAGAATGAGACTCCAACTCAAAAAAAAAAAAATTGTTTATTTGTCTGATAGTTGGTTGAGTTTGGCATTTTTTATGTTACCTAAGCACTATTTAGCATACCTAATGAAATTCCCCTGACCTTTTAAAACATTTAAATGAAAGATTTAGATTCCATAAAAAGAAGAGGCAGCTGGTGAAACTTGGTCATTTGACAGGTGGAAAGCATATTTTTGAGTTTAGAAGCCCAAACCAGGCTAGGCATGGTGGTGGCTCACAGCTGTAATTCCAGAAATTTGGGAGGCCAAGGCAGGAGAATCACTTGAGGTCAAGAGTTTAAGACCAGCCTGGGAAACATCGTAAGGATCCCATCTCTATAAACAAAATAACAACAAAATAAGTTTAAAGCAGACTTCCTATTTTTCTCTGCCTGTTAACCTGGAAGTCACCAGTATTGAACCCATTTCTTTTTAAAAAATATTAAATTAGATATTTAATATCAGGTCAGTCTAATAATGTGCATACACACATATATGCATATGTGAATACATGTATATGTATATACATACATATTTGTGTCATATGTGCTATTTAAGAGGGACATTCCCAACCATCTCCTATTAGTCAACCCATTTCTTTCATTCAACAATCTCAGTGAAATATCTGTCACTCCCACACTGATTGACTGGCCCTCCGACGAGGCACCCAGCTCCCTCTCAGATGTAGTCAGGTTTTGAGCCAGGACTGCACACATCCAACAGTCCAGAATGAGTCACGTTTATGCCCTGGGGTTGGTAATGATTGAATTCGTGAACTGGAAAAAAACGGTGGTCAGGTTCCTTCCTTCCCCGTGGGAAATGGGGTAGGGATAAGAATGAAGATGAACTCATCTATTTTAGGTGATTTTTTGCAGAATTACTGTCCCCCTAGACAAGTGATGTCTGGACCCCGGTGTACAGCTTTGCCATTAATAAGAGGAAAGTGGAAATGTATTCATTTCTTCCTTGGAAGATTGAGAAGAGCAATTTTTTTGAGGCTAGCTCCATCGTGTGGATAAAGTGAGCATAAGGTTTTTCTTTTTCTTTTTTTTTTTTTTTCTTTTGGATTGCATAACAGGACAGAATTCTATGCCTTTAGAAATGCAATTCTGGTCATTTTTCTCATCTATTTCTTGCATCTTTTCTGAGTCATTGCAGAGCAGCCTAGTGATAAAAATAATTTTTGCAGTGGTGACATATACTGCTGGGTTCCCAAGGATCATGTGCTTCTACAAAATGATTGAAGAACTGCAGGGAGATGACGGTGAAAGATTCACGGAGCAGCTTTGTACAAGACCAAGCAAAAATTAGAGAGTGTGTCTGGGATTAACCACTGGGTTCTTCAGTGGAAGCTACCAATTTGGACTCTCTGAGAAATGCCGAGGCGTGTCACTGAGGCAACTGTGACTTTTTTTTTTTTTTTTTTGCTGAAGAGATGCAAGCTGAGAGAGAAGTAAGAGAAGTAAAAGTTGGGTTGCAGGATGCAAATGAATTTTATCAAACCACAGGATTCACCTCCTGTGGAATGGGAATGAGATGGTGTTTTTGTGATTATTTTGGAGTCAGAATGAAGAGGAAAGAAGAGAACAATGTAAGAAGCTCTATTGACTATGGCTTTAAGTCTTAAGAGTATGATGGAGGAGTGGCTAGCAGAGCTAGGTGAAAATGTTACCTCTGGAGTAGTCTTTCCTGTGTAGCTGGAACCAAGATCTCTAGAGAAGGGCTGGGTCTGCCTCTTTCCTTTTATAAGGTTTTTTCTAATTTCCAAATTGGCTGGCATGTGGGTGTTGGGCGTGAGCACTAACGGGTAGAGATAGGGAGAACTGTTGAGTATAAAAATGTAGCACCATTTAACACCTGACAGTTTACTCTTCCAGTATAATCTTTCCTTTGCATAGTTCCCTAATCCCAAGGGAAAAGGTTTTACTGGCATTTAAGACAGAAAGCTGTAATTGTAGAAATTTGAGGGAGTCAAAAAGAAATCAAGATGTGCTAACATTTGTTCTCTTTGATGAGCTACAAAAGTGATGGGAAAATGTTCAGAACTGTCTTCACCGCCCACCACTCACTACTGCTTTCACACATTCCCTTCACTCCTTCCCATAGCTGGTTTGGCTCCTACAGCTGTAGACATCAGTATATTTGGAAATTCATATTGCAAGCACTTCTTATGATTGAACATGGGCTGATGACAATCTGGAGGGAGTTTTTAGGAACATGTTATGAAGCTTTCCTCAGTAGGTGGTCATTTATGGAACCAAAGCGTAACTGGAAGCTGGGTGGGCCACTGACATGCTAAGTGAAGATGTAGGGTCCCAAAGATGATCAAACAGCTGGAATGAAAGGATGAATCCAAAGTGTGGCTTATTACATTGACTGTGAAGTCCTATATTTAGTGTCCTTTTGGTATCAGCCCTTTACACTGGAACACCCTTACATCCTATCTGAGGGTGGGGACACCATTGCAACCCCAGCTCCAAAAGTTGAAGCCTTGTTTCCTACCAGCCATTGGAAAATCTTGTCAGGCGTCTGCTCCTCTAGCTCCTGACTGTCTTCGCCGGATCCTGCATTTTTCTTTTTATTGTACCCCGATATAATTTGGAACCCTGCTAATGGAGATCTGGGAGCCTCTTGGCCCTCATCTCTGGGACCACTATTCTTTCACTGAAGGCTTCCCCTTCTCTGTCCCTGTGTTACTTTTCTCACTTTCCAGTTGGACCATAGGGGTACCAGCCGTGGACCCTCTGCTCTGAAGAGAAAGATTGGATGGGAGAGAGGTCTAAATTCTGTTCTTATGTTAGGGTTGTTTTCTCAAATCCATAAGACTTGATCACATTGAGGATTTTGGGAAGATGGTAGAGTAGTAAACTGCAGGAATCTGTCTTCCTACCTAGAAAACCACTGCACTGGCAAAATCTATCTGATGTAATTTGGGGGACTTTGGAGTCTATTTGAAAGTTTATACCTTCCAGGAGACGGTTTGGATGGCAAATTGTGGGTAATTTCAGTAAGTTTCATCTCTTAGCAGAAAAGCAGCTACCCATCTCCCACCCTTAGTTCCAGGGGCAGTCAACATGTGCATATCCCTTGTGGGAGCCAGGTGAGCCATAAGGACTCTCTCCCTCAAAACTTGAGAATCCAGCTTCTGACCAGTAATTGCTACTTCTGATCTTGCAGGTGCACACACATAGACAGGCAGCCATTGTTACACCCCCCTCCACACTGTTGCAAGCTTCTCCCTCTAAAGTTGAATCAACTCCCAGAAGACTTAAAGGTCCAGTACTCTTTTTATAATCTCCTCCAAGCCTCTATCCCTTTATTTTTATCTTTTTCTGTTTTTGAGAACCAGACATTTAAAGCCTAAGACATTTAAATGCAACCACATATACAGGGGGATTTAGAAAGTTACTGTGCATGGCCAGAAAAAAGTGTGGACTCAATAGATCCTAAAAGACTTTAAGTTAATACACCAGACTCATTTCTGGCATGGAGACAGCCTACAATAATCAAAACAAAACAAAATTCAGCAAACCCTGGGGGCAGAGAGATAATTTGATTTTTCAGAGCTACTACATTAATGATTCAAATGTCCAATTTTCAGGAAAAAAATTCACAAGGCATACCAAAAAATGGGAAAGTTTGGCCCATTCAAATTAGAGGAAAAAACCCCACCAGAAACCATTCCTGAAAAAGTCTAGATGACAAATTTGCTGGACAAATACTTTAAAGCAACTCTCAAAAAGATACTCAAAGACCTAAAGGAAGATGTGTGGAAACTCAGCAATGTATGAACATAAGAGATATATTGATAAAAAGATTAAAAACTTAAAAAACAAACAAATTAAAGGGAGCCAGGCACAGTCTGGTACTCCCAGCACTTTGGGAAGTCAAGGTGGGAGGATTACTTGAGGTCAGGAGTTTGAGACCAGCCTGGGCAACATAGTAAGACTTTTTATCTCTATAAAAAAATGTTTAAAAAGTTAGTTGGGCATGATGGTGCATAGCTGTAGTGATAACTACTTGGGAGGTTGAGGTAAGATGAGTGCTTGAGTCGAGGAGTTTAAGGTTACAATGAGCTATGGTTCTGCCACTGTACTCCAGGTTGGATGATAGAGTGAGACTCTGTCTCCTTAAAAAAAAAAAATCTGGAGTTAAAAAGTGTAACTGAAATGAATAAAAGACTCAGAGGCATATTTGAACAGGCAAGAAACATTAGAGAACTTGAAGACAGGACTATTTAAATTATTGAATCTGAAAAACAGAAAGAAAACCATTCAAGAAAAGTGAATAAATCCCAATGGTTCTGGGACACCATCAAATAGACTAACATACATATTGTGTAAGTCCCAGAAAGAGGTGGGGGAGATAAGGAGAGATGGAGGATGTGGGGGGGGGGGGGAAGAGAGAGAGAGAGAGAGAGAGAGAGAGACAGACAGACATAGACACAGACAGAAAGAGAAAGAAGGAGAGAGAGAAAGGCAGAGAGATTATTCAGAGAAATAATGGTTGAAAACTTCCCAAATGCGATGAAAGAAATAAATATAAGCACTCACGAAGCTCGAGGAATTCCCAGTAGGATAAGCTCAAAGAGACCCACATTGAGACACATTAAATCAAAGTGTCAAAAACCAAAGTCCTTCAAAAATTTTTAAAACTGTCCTTCAAAAGTGAGGGAACAATTATGATATTTCCAAATAAACAAAAACTGAGAGAATTCACTACCACTAGACATGGTCTACAAAAAATGCTGAAGAGAGTTCTCTGGTTTGAAATAAAAGGACACTACTTAAAGCTGTATAAAGAAATAAAGATTTTAGTAAAGGTAAATATATAAGCAATCATAAGAACTAGTATTATCTTTGGTTTGTAACTCTACTTTTTGTTTTTAGATGATTTAAGATTTTAAAGATTTTATTTTTTAAAAATTACTATTCTAAAAACAAATATTATTGTAACTTCATTGTGCAATGCTGCATTTTGTTTTCCATCTAGTTTATAAAATTAATACATAAAATTATTAGTTTATGTCATTAGACACACAATGTATAAAGATATAATTTTGAGACATTAATAACTGAAAGGAGTTGAGGATGGAAGGCTGTATAGGAGCAAAGTTTTTGTATGTTACTAAAATGAAGCTGATATAAATTCAAATTAGAGCATTATAACTTTAGAATGTTAAATGTAATCCCCATGGTAACCACAAAAAATAGCTATAGAATATACACAAAAGCAAATGAGAAGATAATTAAAATGCTTTACTACAAAAACTCAACTAAACACAAAAGACACTAAGGCAGGAAATGAGAGACAAAAATGCTATAAGACATATAGACAATAAAAAGCAAATGGCAGAAATAAGTTCTTCCTTATCTGTAATTACTTTAAATGTAAATGGATTAAACTCTCCAATCAAGACAGGAATTGGCAGAATGGCTTAAGAAAAATGATCCAACTATATGCTTCCTACAGGAGACCCTTGAGATCCAGAGATATAAAGAGGTTGAAAGTGAAATTATGAAAAAGGATGTTCCATGTAAATAATAACCAAAAGAGAAGCAGAGAGGCTATACCAATATCAATATTTATATAATTGACTTTAGATGAAAAAAGATTATAAGAAACAAAAGAGAATGTTTTGTCTTAATAAAAGTTTTCATACAGCAAGAAGATATAATGATTATAAACATTTAGGTACCTATTAACAGATCATCAAAATATATGAAGAAAAACTAAACTGGAGAGAGAAATAGATGGTTTTACAATAATCGCTGGAGACTTTAAAACTCACTTTCAATAATGTGTAGAGTTACTGGACAGAAGATAAGTGAGAAAATAGAGGACTTGAACAACACAACCAATTAGATCTAGCAGACATATACAGAACACTTTACCCAACAACAGAATTAACATTCTTCTCAAGTGCATATGGGAACATTATTCAAGATAGACCTATGATAGACCACAAATACAGTCTCAATAAATTTAAAAAGATAGCTATAATACAAAGTATCTGCTATGGTGTGAATGTGTCCCCCAAATTCATGTGCTGGAAACTTGATCCCCAGTGTGGCAGTGTTGGGAGGTGGGAATTTTGGAAGGATTCTTTCCTCCGGAATGAATTAATGCTGTTATAAAACATGCTTTCAGGAGTGGGTTCTCTCTATTCTGCTCTTTGGCCATGTGAAGATACAGTATTTATCCCCCTTTTGCCTTTCCATTTTCCACCATGTTAGAATGCAGCAAGAAGAGCCTCACAATGCTAATACCTTAACCTTAGACTTTACACTTTCCAGATCTGCAAGAAATGCATTTCTGTTCTTTACAGATGACCTAGTCTGTGGCATTCTGTTGTAATAGCATAAATGAATTAAAACAGTATTTTCTCTGACCACAGTGGGATAAAGGTAGAAATCAATAGCAGAGAGAAAACTGGAAAATTCATGAGTCTGTAGAAATTAGACACTTATACAACCAATGAATCAAGAAAGAAATTACAAGAGCAATTAGAAAATATATGAAACAAATGAAAATGAAAGTACAACATATCAAAACTTATTGGCTGTAGCAAAAACAGTTTCAAAGGGAAAATTTGTAGCTATAAACACTTGAAATGCAAAACATTTGAGAAAGATCCCATATCAACAACTTAACTTTATAGCTTAAGGAACTAAAAAAAGAACAAACTAAACCCAAAGTTAGCAGGAAGAAACAAAATAACAAAGATGAGATCACAATTTAATGAAATAGAGAACAATAAAACAGAGAAAATCAACAAAACAAAAAGTTGGTTCTTCAAAAATATCACCAAAATTGATCAACCTTTGGTTAGATGGACCTAGACAAGAGAGAGCGGACTCAAATTACAAAAATAAGAAATTAAAATATTACTGTTTCTACAGAAATAAAAAGTATTCTAAAAGAGTACTATGAATCATTTTAAGCCAACATGTGTGGATAACCAGAAGAAATAGATAAATTCCTAGAAATACAAAACCTACCAAGACTGAAGAAATAGAAAAATTGTAAGATTGAATTGGCAGTAAAAAATATCCCAGCAAAGAAAACTCTTGGGCCTGATAACAGCACTGGAGAAATGTACCAAACATTTAAAGAATTAACACCAATCCTTCTCAAACTTTTTTATAAAATTTTTTTTTTTTTTTTTTTTTTTGAGTTGGAGTCTCACTCAGTCGCCCAGACTGGAGTGC
Organism: Cephalopachus bancanus; assembly: GCA_027257055.1. Taxonomy (NCBI): domain Eukaryota; kingdom Metazoa; phylum Chordata; class Mammalia; order Primates; family Tarsiidae; genus Cephalopachus; species Cephalopachus bancanus. The sequence continues at coordinate 43,929 of JAPVLO010000300.1, read as the reverse complement.
AGTGGCCGCTCCCGGCCACCACAGCCTCGACCTGCTGGGCTCCGGCGATTCTTCCGCCTCAGCCTTCCAAGTAGATGGAACTACAGGTGCGCGCTACAACGCCCGGTTAATTTTTGATTTATTGTAGAGATGAGGTCTTGCCAAGTTGCCCAGGTGGGTCTTGAACCCATGGGCTCAGGTAATCCACTCACCTCAGCTTCCCAAGGCGTGGGATTACAGGCTGAGCCACCGAGCCCGGCACTTTTTATAAAGTTGAAGAGGAAGAAACACATTCTATCTTCTTCTTCTTTTTTTTTTTTTTGAGTTGAAGTTTCACTCTGTCGCCCAGACTGGAGTGCAGTGGCACGCTCCCGGCCACTGCAGCCTCAACCTGCTGGACTCCGGCGATCCTTCCACCTCAGCCTTCCAGGTAGCTGGAACTACAGGCACACACTACCACGCCAAGCTAGTTTAAGAAACACATTCTAACTCATTTTTATGAAACCAGCATTGCCTTGATATCAAAGTCAGGTATCACAAGAAAAGAAATGAAGCGTTCCATATTTAAAAAAAAGAAAGAAAAGAAAACTACAAAACAATGTCCTTTATAAAGACTGATGCAAACATATTTAAGAATATACTAACAAACTAAATATAGCAGCATATTAAAAGGATTAGAAACTATGACTAAGTGGGATACATTCCTAGAATATAAGGATGGCTCTATATATGAAAATTGATTAATGTAATCTATCACATTAACAGAATGAAGGGAAAAAAATATACACATCTTAACTGATGTAGGAAAAAGCCTCTAACAAAATTTAACACTCTTTTTAAAAAATAAAAACACTCAACAAACTAGGAATATAACTACAGCATAGTAAAAGCCATATATTAAAAAAAGCCCACAGCAAACATTATTCAATGGTGAAAGACTGAAAACTTTTCCTCCAAGATTAGAAACAAGGCAAGGATGCCCATATTTGTCACTTCTATTCAAAACAACACTGGCAATTCTAGCCAGAGCAATTAGGAAAGAAAAGGAAATAAAATGCATCTGGATTGGAAAAGAAGAAGTAAAAGTATCTCTGTTCACAGATGATATGATTTTATGTGTAGAAAACTCTAAGAATTCCATCAAATAAAACTGTTAAAACGAATATGTGAATTCAGCAAAGTAGCAGGAAACAAAAGCATACAAAAATCACTTACATTTTTATATACTAACACTGAAAAATCTGAAAAGGAAATTTAAAACAAATCCATTTACAATACAGCATAAAAAAGAATAAAATACTTAGAAACAAACTTAATTAGGAAGGGAAAGACTTAAAAAAGAAAATTAAAAAACATTGCTTAAAGATATTAAAGAAGACAATTCATAATTGGAAAGACACCCCACATTCATGGATTGAAAGGCTTAACGTTGCCAAGATGTCAATGTTCTCCGAAGTGGCCTACAGATTCAATGAAATCCCTATCACAATCCCAATAACTTTTTTTTTTTTTTTTTTTTGCAGAAATAGAAAAACTTAACCTAAAACTTATTTGGAATAACAAAGGATGCTAAGTAGCCAAAATAATCTTGAAAAAGTTTGAAGGACTCATACTTCCTGATTTCAAAACTTACTACAAAGCTGCAGTAATCAAAACAGTGTGGTATTGTCATGAAGACAGACATACAGGCCAATGGAACATAATAGAAAGTCCAGAAATAAATCCTCATTTATATAGTCAAATGATTTTTTGACAAGGGTGCCAAGGCCTTTCAACAGAGAAAGGTTAGTTTTTTCAATATATGGTGCTAGGAAGACTGTATGCCCACATATGAAAGAATGAAGTTGGACCTTAATGTAACAGGACATGCAAAAAATAACTCAAAATGGATTAAATATAGAGTTAAAAGTCTTAGAAGAAAACACAGGACAAAACCTTCATAACATTGAATTTAGTTATAATTAATTGGATATGATACCAGGGGCACAGGCAATAAAATAAAAAACAAGCGTATTGAGTTTCATAAAAATTAAAAACTTTTGTGCATCAAAAGACATAATTAACAGAGTAAAAAGGTAATCCACCAAATGAGAGGAAACACCTGCAAATTATACAGCTGAGTAAAAATTGATATGCAGACTATATGGATAACTCCTGGAACTCAACAACAACAAACAACAATTAAAAATGGGCAAATAAATAAACATTTCTTCAAAGAAGATATATACAAATAGTCAGTAAGCACGTGACAAGATGCTCAACATCACTAATTATTAGAAAAATGCAAATAAACACTGCAATGGGGTATCACTTCACACATATTAGGATGACTACTATAAAAAAAAAATATGTGTTGCCGAAGATGTGGAGCTATTGTAACTCTTATGCACTGTTGGTCAGAATGTAAAGTCGTGAAGACTGCTGTGGTAAACAGTATGGTGGGTTCTTAAAAAATTCAAAATAGAATTGCTATATGATCAGCAATTCTACTTCTGGATATATGTTCCCCAAATTGCATGCAAAGTATTGCGTTGACATCTGTATACTCCTGTTCATAGTACCATTATTTACAAGAGCTAAAATGTGGAAACAATCAATGTAAGTGTCCTTCAACAAATGAATGGATAAGCAAAATGTGGTATATCTGTACAATGAAATATTATTCATTATTCAACCTTAAAAAATAAAATCTTATATGCTACAACATAGATGAAGACATTGTGTTAAGTGAAATAAGCCAATTACAAAAAGAAAAATACTGTGTAATTCCACTTAAATGAGGCACTTAGAATAGTCAAATTCATAGAGACAGGATGTAGAATGATATTTCCCATGGGCTGGGAGGTGGGGAAATGGGAAGTTACTGTTTAATGAATACAGACTTTTAGTTTTGCATGATGAAAAGAGTTCTGAAGATGGATGGTGGTGATGGTTGCACAACAATGTGAATGTACTTAATGCCACTAAATTGTACACTTACACATGATTAAGATGATAACTTTTATGTTATATTTCTTTACCACAATAAAATGTTTGATTGGGTCAGGCATAGTGGCTCATGCCTACAATCCCAGCACTTTGGGAGATTGAGGCAAAAGGATTGCCTGAGTTCAGGAATTTGAGACCAACCTGGGTGACATGGCAAGACCTCCTATCTACAATAAATCAAAAAATTAGCTGATGTGGTGGCACATGCCTGTAGTCTCGGATACTTAGAAGACTGAAGTTGAAGGATCGCCTAAGAACAGCAGGTCGAGATTGTGGTAGCCATGATAGTGTCGCTCCACTCTAGCCTGAGATTCTGATTTTTAAAAAAGGTTTTATTAAAGAACACACACACACACACACACACACACACACACACACACACACACAGAAAACACACACACACACACACCACACACACACACACACACAAACACAAAACCTCTCCCCTACCCCCATAGATCTTTTAGCATTCCTCAAAAATATTTTTGTTTAATTATATTTCTTATTTTGAAAATGCTTTTATTGGGGGATTTTCCTGACAGTTTAGCATTCCTCAAAAAGATTTTTGTTTAATTATATTTCATATTTTAAAAATGCTTTTATTGGGGGATTTTCCTGACAGTTTTTAAGCAGAGACTGGATAATCACTAGGTTGATCAGTATATACATTTCTATTTTCATTTAATTTCTATTTCTTGAATGTGTACTTTTTGCAGGTCTCTCTTCAAAAAGACATTTTAGAGATTGAACTAACTGCCCTTCAAAATCGCTTATAAGCCCAAGTTTCTACTACTGTATTCTATGTGTTCTGCCTTGTAGTGCTAGTTAGCTATGTAGTCCATAAGTCACTTACCTTTTAATATGTAAGTCACTTAACTTCTCTGGCCTTGATTGCTTTCTCTAGCTCCAAAATTCTACAGATTTTGGAAGCTGAGAAATGATGATGATATATTACTTTCATTTTTGGACAATTGATTCCTTAAGCAGAAAAGCCTTCAACCAAGACATTAACTCTACAGAGAATACTGTAGAATTCAGATTTATTTTGGGATGACTAATGTGAATTAGTGAGAAATTGAGTTTCAGGATATTTTAAAAATAAATACAATCTCAAGAGCATAATTTGATTTTAGAGAAGATAACAAGATAGTTGAATAGAGTTGATTCATAGATAAGGATGACCAAGACAAAATTTCAGCCTACTCACGTGGGAATGAATATAGATTATAAATTAAAGGGACCTGAGGTAGTATAGGTCACTGTTCTATCTTGAACTTGTTTTCATGGTTCTCTGAGATGTGTCTAGAGGTGAGAAAGTTAACTTCCCGGATTACTTTCTAAAAATAGAATAAAAAGGAATTTTTAATTTTAAAAATATTTTTCTTAGCATAGTGGACTGCAGCATTTTCTGTAATTATCCACAGTACTTTAAAAAAAGCACAATGCTTGCTAGAACACCAATAGAAACTTAGGAATCTTGTGTGCTTTGGATGAAAGGTGATATAAAAAAATTATACAATATTGGTTCATTCTTGTTAAAAATATATATGTATTTTACAGCAGAGCATAGAATCCAATATAAAAATCAGGGAAAATCATACTAACTTTAGAAGAAAAATTACCACCACCCTACCCTACAACCTCACATTTAAAACCTGGTGGAATTCTTCTGTAGTCTTTCACATGATTTGCCTCCTGTGTGGTGGGAAAATGAGAGAGAATAAAAAGGGAAGAAGAGAATGACGCAGAAGAATCATCCATAATCTAGATGTCAGCAGGAGCCACCACATTCTTTGATACTAGCTAAGATTGCCTTGCCCAGCTCCCATTCCATGCACTATTTTGTTCTTTACCTGAGATTTTCTGCAATTATTTTCTCCTAGTTACTTCACCATTCTATAAACTTATGGGTGTTTCTTTCTCTCTGATCCAGCATTGATGTAAGTTTGAGACATAGCCCCCCCTCAATTTACTACATTCCTCCTGCTATAGCAAAATACCTTAGGCTGGGTGATTTATAGACAACAGAAATTTATTTCCCATGGTTCTGGACACTGGGAAGTCCAAGATTACGGTGCCAGCAGATTTGGTATCTGGTAAGAGTTGCTCTTTGCTTCCAAGATGGTGCCTTGTTGCTGTGTCCTTACAAGAATGAAGAGTGGAAGGCCAAAAAGGGACAGATGCTCTCTGAAGATTCTTTTTATTTTTTATTAATCACCTTACATAGAACTCGTCTTCTAATACCATTCCCTTGGTGATTAGGTTTCAACAAATGCGTTTTGGAGGTGCACATACATTCAAACCATAGTGAAGAGGTCATTGTACAGGCAAATATCTACAACAATGTGTATGTTACTGGTGCAGGAACATACGTTACAGCTCTGTTTAGAAAATATTCTGACATTGAATATTAGCTCTTTTGGTCCTCTGAAAGTTCATTTCCAACAACTTGTATTTCTTTTATTTTTTGAATTGGAGTTTCACTCTGTCGCCCTGGCTGGAGTGCAGTGACACATTCATGGCCACCCCAGCATCAACCGGCTGGGCTCTGGCTATCCTGTCTCAGCCTTCCAAGTAGCCAGAACTACAGGCGTGTGCTACCACACCAGCTAATTTTTTGATTTATTGTAGGGATGAGGTCTCACCGAGTTGCCTGGGCTGGTCTTGAACTCATGGGCTCAGGCAATCCACTCCCTCAGTCTTCCAAAGTGCTGAGATTACAGGTTGAGCCACTGAGTCCAGCCCAATAACTTGTATTTCAATGCCTTACCACATCCCTCAGCTTTCTCTCCTGCTGCCTCTCTGTCGCCAGTGGTGATACAAAAATGCTTCTATTTTATTATTTCAAAAAGCATTTCAGCTCTAACACTTACCGCCTCCTCCCTCATTCACACTTTGCATAGCTCAAGATTTATTAATGTGCTCTGTCATATAAAGCTTCATGTATTCCCAGTGTCACCCTTTCTTCTCTACCCTTCCCCCCATCATTTTCTACAGAAACCTGGGAGAAATATGGAGGTTTATTTTTCCAGTGGTAACATTTAGAGTACATAAGACTTAGATGAGCAACACACATCCTTTCATGTCCTCATAAGACATGAGAGGGTACAGGTGATTTTGGTTTTAAATAATAACTGCAGCAAAAATCTGTTAGCATACCCTTAGAGTTGAGAAATGTTGAGAAATACTAGTTTAATAAAAGAGTCACTGGTAAAGGACTCATGAGAATGGGTTTTTGTCCTGGTTCTGTCACAGGATTAATAGTTGTGTGATCTTGGGAAGGTACATCACTGGGTCTGAGGAGGAATCTAAATTTCTTGCCAATTCTGAAACTATTATTTGTTTGAGGGTCACCCTGGTGCTTAACTCTCCTATAAAATACAGTTAAGGTTGGGATTTCTCCCTTCAAAGGTAGATGAACTTCCTCTTACCCTGGGCTGTGTCCTAGCACCTCCTTGGCCAGCCATGTGATCAAAGCCTGCTGTAGAGGTTTTACAGGACAAGCTTTGGCACTAGAGCCAGGCATGGATCCTGGTTCTTTCAACTTAGAACCTAGGTTGTGTTATTTACTCTTAGAACCTGACTTTCTTATTTGTGAACTGAAAATAATGGTGTCTATCTTGGAATATTGTGAGTATTTAATACAAGGGTGCACATGAAGCATTAAGAGGAGTGCCTGGCACATTATATGTGCCCAATAAAGGACCATCATCATGTCGGTATAGGGGCTAGACGAGTATCATGACAAGTACATGAGATGTACTTTTTGGGTTTACTGAGACACTTGCATTCATGTGGTAGAATGCATGCATGTGGTTACTATACAGATAACTCTCACATTTGGATTTTGCTGAGTAGAAAATATAATTTGAGAGAAAGAGATAAATGGTTCTGGGTATCAATTTTTATTATTTTTTAAAAAGACTTTGGAGAGGAAGAAGAAGACAGATTGTTTAAAGAGGTGGGAGGAGAGAGGACTTTGAAAAGAAAAAATAAGCATGACTAAGGGGAACTTTGATCCAGTTTCTACAGTGTAATGAATGACAGGTATCCTTTCCTTTGTCTCCCTGAACAATTATGATTGTTATTGTAAGATGATATGTCAAATTATATATCCGATGTAAATTATATATAATTCTATAGTACATATTATATGTAATATAATTATTATTAGGTTATAGTATTACAATATTATTATAACCTAATACATGTGGTATTGTGGAGTGAGATGTTTTTGACACTTATCAAAATATGGAGTCCTGCTTCAAGGTGGTCATAAGTATTAGGACAGAAACTGTGAAAGAAATATACTTTCCACTCATGAGATATATTCTGAAGATTTTAGGCAGATTGTAATTGGAAATAGTGACTCAGCCCTTGCAATTAGGTATTCATATACTTTATCATCTACGGTCTTGATTTCAAATCTGGCTTGAGCCTATGAACCTGTGAAAATGGGACAGGCTTGCTGTTATGTTGAACTGTGGTCCATCTGGTCTGCATCTAGCTGAGATATAATTTACTTGCATAAAAACTAGCTTCTGAAGAGATCCTGCAAGCGTCGTGGAACAGTGCCCTCTATTGTTCATGAGGAAAATATGCAGCTGTGGTCAAATCATAAGGAAGTACACCGCTCCAATGGCTAAAGCAAGCTGCTCAAGTTGTCTGTAACAATTAAGACACCATTTGGAAGGCCAGCTGCTGGCACCTATAGCCAGTCTCTGCTGAAAATATCCATCAGGACAAACAAGACAACCAGCCAACAGCAGCTTGTGCTTCGACCTCATGCTGCACATGAATGTTCCCTTCCCAGTTTTCACAGCAAACGCAGAAAAGCTGCTGTGAGTTAGTTTTGCTTCTTTTTTTTTTTTTTGAGTTGGAGTCTCACTCTGTCACCCAGACTGGAGTGCAGTGGCCGCTCCCGGCCACCGCAGCCTCGACCTGCTGGGCTCTGGCGATCCTTCCGCCTCAGCCTTCCGAGTAGCCGGAACTACAGGCGCGCGCTACCACGCCCGGCTGATTTTTTGATTTATTGTAGAGATGAGGTCTCGCTGCCCAGGCGGGTCTCGAACCCGTGGGCTCAGGCAATCCACTCACCTCAGCCTCCCAAAGGCGCGGGATTACAGGCTGAGCCACTGAGCCCGGCAGTTTTGCTTCTTAACAGACAAATTTAACCGTCTATTTATTTATTTATTTTTAATTTTAAGAGCCAGGGTCTCACTATGTTGCCCAGGCTGGTCTCGAAATCCTAGTCCCAGTCTCTGGAGTGAGTGAGAATATAGGCACTCCACACCCTGCCCAGCTAGAAAGATTTTTTAAAACAGTGATTTTAACCATTGCTTCTGCTTTCAAAGATCTTGATTTATTTCTTTATTTATTTATTTTTGAGTTGGAGTCTCACTCTGTCGCCCAGACTGGAGTGCAGTGGCCGCTCCCGGCCACCGCAGCCTTGACCTGCTGGGCTCCGGCGATCCTTCCGCCTCAGCCTTCTGGATAGCTGGAATTACAGGCATGCGCTACCACGGCTGATTTTTTGATTTATTGTAGAGATGAGGTCTCGTTGCCCAGGCGGGTCTTGAACCCGCGGGCTCAGGCAATTCACTAACCTCAGCCTCCCAAAGGCGTAGGATTACAGGCTGAGCCACCGAACCCGGCTAGAACTTGATTTCTGAGCATTATATAATTAAAAGTTTTAAACCACCTTAAGAAAGTCCAGTTAATTGCTGCAGTGAAATAAGGGCATGTAAAGGTTTACAGTGGCAAGGGATTTCGCTCTCTCCTTTATTATTTTAAAATAAAACCATCTAAAATACCACTGAATCGCCTTATACAGTAATAATATTACATAGCAAAAATGATTTTGCCTGATTTTTTTGCCTTCTGGGATCAATTTTTTTGCTGGGTTTCTTTATATTCTGAGTAGACATCTGGGCTTTGCATTCTCCCCCTCAGCAACTATATTCTGGGTAGGACGCCAAAGATTGCAGTCAACATTTACCTTTACTTTAAACAACAAAAAGGAAAATTCTGTAGATTTCAAGCTGGCATTAGAGATTTGAATTTTCTACAATAACTTTTAAACAGTTTTCTCAGCATTATTCCACTTAGCTACAGCAGAGAAAATAGAGTGATGAATAATGAAATATTCATGAAAAGAAAACAATTTTTTAAAGTTTTCTTAAAATAAATGATTCTAAAACCACAATGTGTGAAAGTACTTTTTTTTTAAGATTCTGAGTTTCAAATTCATGAGTTAGGAGGGTGTGGATTTTTTGCTTTATCGTGTGGCGAGATGCTGGAAAATGGGAGTCTGCCACATCCTATCTTTTTTTCCCTTCCAAGAATTCTCTTATGTGCCAAGAATTAAGTCCAGTTTAATCAGCATTGGCTGCCCAGTGGGAACTAACTGCCAGGTTCCTCTGAGTCTTGGAGTTCCATTGCCATTTAGTGTAGAAAGAAATTGTATGCAAAATGCAGACTTTATTGGAAATCCTCAAGACTTTGAAACAGTGTTGGATATTCCCACTTAGGGTGACAGGGTTGGGAGTACATGCCTCAGAACTATTAGTATTATCAGAATACACATGCATGTGCATTACTCTAATAATTGCCAGGAGACGAGGGTTTGGTTTTCTTTGAAGTTGTGGTTATAAAGAATTTAACAATTCCAGACAATTTAACAGATTGAGACAATTGCTCAGTTGTTTGGTACTTCTATTTGGTTACTTCCATTTGAGACATTCACCTAGTATGGAGGATGCTTTTAGTCCTTCGGTAAAGAATGACTTTCCTAGTACATGGCCGGCTTATTTAGTACATGGCATGTCATTTTTCCCCTAAGTCTAGCATAATTCATGGAACTGATATCACCTCCTATTGGACATAAACATGGGGAATTGTTCCTTTCTCCATTTTTCTTTTACAGACTTATAATTGAAATATAGTGTGATATATCTGTCTCTTCTTCCCTACTTAAGAACAGATATTACATCTGCTTAGTCTTTACATTTCCATCACTCCCTTGCACTAGGGATTTCACAAATGTTATTTGTCCTTCCTTTCCCTCTTATCTTCACATATTATAATACGAACTCACCACTCGGAGAAAAATTATTTTGAAATGTAGGCGTGTAGAGATGTAGCCTACACAGGCCAATTGATAGTTGCTTGGAAAACTCAGGTTTAACCATAGAAATGAATGGCAGTCCAAACATTGCCTTTTAGTAAACCCATGTTTCTCCTCTCCGGGTGCAGAAGCTTCAAGAGAATGTGGAAATTGCCTGGAAGAAAGGTGTGGATCTTGGAGCCTTCCTTTGGTAGTATCATTGGGCCGTTTGTACTTGAGGGCTGAGTCTTCGGAAAGACTCCAGACATTTGGAGGCATGGATCTCCAGAGAGTAGGCTGACTTCCTGGACTGAAGGGCATCCTTTGGAGGAGGCAAGGGTAAGGGAGGCGGGAACTGGAAATGTTGATTCTCTGGTAATTGACTTTTGAGCACAGAGCTGGGTATCTGAATGGAAGGAGAAGTGTACCTTGAGTCTGGAACTGTGAGTCTAAACATGGGGCACCTTTAACTGCATTTAACACTTAAGAATGGGATCTACTTGCCTCAGCAAAACACACAGTGTGAACACGGTCTTTGACCTACATATAAAGAAACCTGGTTTCTCTTGTCCTGTCATAATTATGAAAGTGTTCCTTTCTATTATCAAATGTGTCTCAATTTGTACACTAAATTATTTGATCACCTTGTGTAGGGCTACTTTTCAACAGTGACATTGCGTGGTCTCATGAAGCAATGGCAGTGGACCAAGGAGAGTCATATTCAATCCTGGCTGATGTGAAAGCCAGAATGACCCCTTCCCCTTCTCTTGGACTTCAGAGCTCTCAGAGTTCCTAGCAATTTAGGAGGGAGGGAGAACTTCAAGAGAAGTTTGAATATACTTTCTTAATAAGGCATGTGAAGCTGGGCTAGGTGGCTCAGCCTGTAATCCCGTGCTTTGGGAGGCTGAGGTGAGTGAATTGCCTGAGCCCACGGGTTTGAGACCCGCCTGGGCAACTTGGCGAGACCTCATCTCTACAATAAATCAAAAAATTAGCCGGGCGTGGTAGTGTGCGCCTGTAGTTCCAGCTCCTTGGAAGGCTGAGGCGGAAGGATCGCCAGATCCCATCAGGTTGAGGCTGTGGTGGCCGGGAGCAGCTGCTGCTGCAATCCAGTCTGGGTGACAGAGTGAGACTCTAACTCAAAAATAAAATAAAATAAAATAAAATAAGGCATGTGAGTGTTTAGCAATTAATTGGAAAAATAAGAGGTGTGATCACATATACGCTACTGTGAGTTGATGAAGCAGTTTATACCAGTCATACACTATGTATTTTAGAATCTTTTCTTACTTTAGCTCTGGTGACCTGATTATTGACATGATTCCTAAACTGAACTCTTTGCAGTAGCTTTTCAATATCTCAATCTATGATCTTGAGAAGTTATAATTTTTATTGGTGGGAAGACTCATAAAGTGAGCTACAATTTTAAGAGTCTGTTTAACTGCTAGAGTTTAGTGATTCAGTGGACATCTGCTTTCCCTTTCTCTGAGAAGTGAGTCCCTTTTCCCGTAGAAAACACATGCCACATAGTTTAGGTGATTTTCTTACCTCTTTCTTTTTCCTTTATCTCCCCTATCCCTTAACCAAGGGATTGGACATATGACTCACACTTGACCAATCAGAGTACTCCCATCTCTTTGGTCACACTGATTGACAGGGGTAGGCAATAGATCCCAGATAGGCCAGTTTGTGTTCTTCTCTGGACTTTACTGCTCTTGCTATTGGAAAAGACTGTTTCAGTCTGCTAAGATTGCTCATCTGGCATGGGATTTAGGTTGCTGGCAGCCATCTGGCCACTAAAAGGAAAATGCTCATCCAATGAGAGAAGAAAAAGAAATGAAGTCCTGATGACATCGTTTTGAGGCTTCTGGCTCCAGCCTTGCCTAAAGCTTCAGATCTACTCAAGGACATTTTACTCCATGTTTATATTTAGATATGTAAATATTTGCTATAAACCAGCTTAAGCTAATATTACTTTCAACCTAAGAGTTCTAACTCATGTAAGTAGTGAGCAATCGTCTGCATTTCAGGAATTCAGTCTCTCAGATTTTTTAGATTCACTAGAATAATCAATCAACTCTAACTTTGCTTAGCATCGATATAATTCCCCAAATAGTCAAGTTTATTTACTATCAGGTACTATTCAACTTACCCATAGAGCCACAGAAACCTATTGACAGAGTTTTTTACTGAGCAAGGTTAATTCTGGAGAGACAACATGGACACAGAAGGTAGTCAAATAAGGAAACCTCAAGGGAAAAACTGAAGCAAATCTCTTCCTCTTGAAAGTTCCATTGTCTCCCACTACAGGCTCAGATCCTACTTGTCTTCCGTTGCTTCGAGACATTTCTTGGGGATCAGTGAGGTAATATGTCCTCAGTCTCAGTTGTGAGAGATGGAAAAAGGAAGCTCCCGAGCTTCCACAAGATGCTCCTGCTCAATATCTTGGGCAGGATATTGACAAGAAGATCTGGATTTACAAAACTTAAATAGAAAAGCAAGCAGCCCAGCAACCAGATGAAAAATAGAGTGTTGAAAAAGAGACAGCAAAAAATCCTGAAAAGAGAAAGCCAAGAAACTGTTAGCCAGAGATTACGAAACTTGGAACAAAAAACTAAACCTGCCTGAATGCATGTCTGGTCCTTCTTGATATTCACGTTTCCCATAGATGAGCTTCTCCTTTGCTGACAACCCTTTATAAAGTCAGCCCCATCCCATGTTCTGGCCTGCTGGTTATTCTCTCTCCGTCACCATATTTTATTTTCTTGGTAGCAGTTATCACTAAATTAATCTTGTTCTTTTAATTTTTTTTTTTTGCTTTATTTTTGTTTTTGTTTTGGCAAACTGTTTTCCAAAGTAGTTGCATCAGTCAGTTTATACCCCACCAGCAAGTAGGTTTCTGTGGATTCACATTCTCTCCAACACTTGATATTATCAGACTTAAAAAAAATTGCTGACGAAATGGGTGTAAAGTAATATCTCATTATGGTCTTTATTTGCATTTCTCTGATGAACAATGATGCTGAACATCGGTTCATAGGTTTATTGGTCTTATGTGCTTTTTCTTGTTCATTTATCTACGAGGCAGTTGAGGCTTTTCTTGTTGGTTTGTATGAGTTCTTTATATGTTCTTGGTATCAGTCCTTTGCCATTGTGTATATTGTATGCATTCTCCAAACTTTGTAACTTTCACTTGCTCTAAGATGTTAAAGCACAAAAGTTCTTAATTTTGAATAAAGTCTAGTTCCTCAATCTTTAATTAGATCAATGCTTTCTGTATCTTAGTTTAAAAAATATCATTCCCTACTCCAAGGTCTGAAAGATACCCTTGTTTTCTATTAAAGTCTATGGTAATTTTAAAATTTGTTTACAAATTCTTTGTTATTCCTCTTTCCAAGTGATTCCCCTCAGGTCAGGCACAGTGGCTCATACCTGTAATCCTAGCTCTTAGGGAGGCTGAGGCAAGAAGATTGCTTGAGCCCAGGAGTTTGAAATCAGCCTGGGCAACATAGTGAGACTTTGTCTCTACAAAGAAAAAAACAAATCAAGAAATTGGCTGGGTGTGGTGGTGCATGCCTGTAATCCTAGTTACTCGGGAGACTGAGGCCCAGGGAGAGATTATCTGAACCTAGGCGGTCAAGGCTGTGGTGAATGGTGATTGTCCCGTTGTTCTCTAGCCTGAGTGACACAGTGAAATCTCAATGAGAGTGAGAGAAAGAGAGGGGAGAGGGGAGAGGGGAAAGGGGAGACGGGTGAGGGGAGAGGGGAGAGGGGAGAGGAGAGAGAGGAGAGGAGGGAGAGGAGAGGAGAGAGAGGAGAGAGAGAGGAGAGAGAGAGAGAAATTGATTTCTCTCAATTGAAGTGTGGGCTGTATTTAATGACTCACTTCTAAAGATTGGAATTTGGTAGAAGTCAGAGTGCATGTCCTCCTAGATTACATCATAAATATATTGGAACTTTCTGCATATTCTTTGGAGGTAGCCACCAGTCATGTTGTGAGGATACTCCAGCAGCCCTATGGAAAGGTGTATGTGGTAAGGAATTAAGACCTTTTGCCAGCTGCCAGAAAAAACTTGCCAGATGTGCAAGTAAGTTACCTTGGAAATAGAACCCCTAGCTTCAGTCAGGCCTCCTAATGACTGCAATTTTGGCTAACATCCTAACTGCAACCCCATGACAGAAACGGAGCTAGAACCTCTTAGCTAAGCAGATCAGGATGTCTGCTTCACAGAATCTGTGAGATAATAGAAGTTTGTTGTTTGAGGCTCCTACATTTTGGGGTAATTTATTATGCAGCAATAGATAAATAATATAGATTTAAAGATTTTTAAATTTTCTTTTGACATTTACATCTTTAACACACTTGGCTTGCTTTTTGTATATACTGAGCCAATCTCTCTTTTTTTCACATATGAATAACCTTTTTTTCTCCCCTGCTGCTTTAATTGAACAATTCTTCCTTTCCCTATGACATGCAATGCTTTCATATCAAAGTTCTCCATGTGCACTGTTTCTGAGTGCTTTGTTCTCTTCCACTGGTCAATTTTCTTATTCCTGTGCCAATACCACACTATTATAATTAATATGCCTTCATAGTTGGTACACATATCTGGGAGGACATGTTTCCACTCCCTGACTGGTCTTTAAAATTGTCCAGGTTATTCTTGACCCTTTACTCTTCCATATACAGTATATTTTAGAATTATTTTATTTAATTTTATAAAAAAAAACCTCTTAGTGAGATTGATTGTAAAAATTGAATTGAATCGAATGATCTGGAGACAAATGGTATTTTTATGATGTAAAGTTTTCTATTCATGTTACATATTCAATTTCTTCCATTCACGTTATCATTAATATTTCCTAATAAGTTTATATAAACCTCCCTATAATGATTTTTTTTCTTTAACTGATGAGGTATTTAGGCCTTGTGGTTTCAGTATGACTTCCATGAGCAAACCTCCACCATTTTCTTTTCTATATTACTCTTACCCAGCTGTCCTGGGCTCCCTCTGCTCCAGGACACATTCATTACTCACTTCCACTCATCAGTCAAAAACAGCCCCTTCCCCACCAGTTTTCCACTAGGGCTGATCTTGGTGACTGGAGCCAATATTCTTCTTAGTATGGCATCTTGGTCAGAATTAGAATCAGAAGTCTTTGACAAACCTCTTCCCACCACATTATTTATGAGAAGGTTCTGGTATTGCATTCCCAGGGAAAATCCTAGGAAGAGCCTTACTCTCTTGTCATAGTACCTGATGTACTATGTACATGTACATGGTACCTGATGTACCAGTGTCCCACAAGATGTTAGGGTAGAACAAGAGGAAAGACATTTGAAGTTTGGCATAATGAGCTAGACTTGTAGGATATCTCTTGTCAGGTTCCATTCAGGATACCCTCTCTCTATAAGGCAGACAATACTCATTCTAGAAGGCTACACAGGCAATTCCATGCTGGCACTGGTGTTAAAGAGGGAAGCATAGGAGTCCTAGAGAAAATTCTGCTGGCTGTTTCAGGAATGCTGTAATTGTAGATACTGAAAACTGTAACACTATTTATTTGATATGAAGATAAATCTGGTATTCTCCTTATGCAAATTTTGCTGACAATTGGAGTTGACCTTTAGCACCAATAATTTTGTGTTAACCATTTTATAGAACTCTCTCTAAATTATATTTCATACCACTTTGAATATATGTTTCTTTATGCCTTCTTAAACAGAATCTATTCAACATAATCTGAACTTTTCTTGAAAATGTAGGGGCTTCACGATTACCAATTTTACTTTGCTATCACAGAGATTCCCTCAGGACTAATATCCACTCAGGTGTTTGAATCTTAAATTCTCATTCAGTTTAACAAGTATTTTTGAGCAATTATTCCATGCTGAATTTTGTTAGGTGCTCTTTCTCACAATTCTTCTCTCTCTTCTACTTGCTGTTAGGCAGTAGTATACTTGTACCTAGCAATCCTCTATTCAGTTCTAATCTCCTGATGCTATTGGGAAACCAGGTACACTAAGCTAATTCAAATTGTTAAAGGGAAAAGCGAGTAACATGAGATTTACCACATCCCTTTTATATAGCTTATCAGACTCTTATTTCTCATTACTGCTAGGCTGTTGACTTCTAATAAAGAAAGCTTGATCTTATTAATTGCCTTTAAATGAGTAAGTCAAAACATCAGAATTGAGAAATGTCGTCATTGACATTAGTTTGCTGACACTTCTGTGTGCGTGATCATGTGTGTGCCTATACAAGGCTCTTCTTTTCTAGACTTTGCTCTTTCCCAGGATGGCTAAGTAGAGCTAGTTTTCCAGAAAGTTTACTTGAAGATATTTTGCTTACCTTTTACGGAATGATATTCTCTTCTTTGGGACAGAATTGACCTGGGAGAGGAAGAAAGGACATTGATAAATAAGCAATGTCTGGAAGCTCTCATCACCATCCAATAATATTCAGGGTGCCATTAGTTACAATGTTGTATTTAGATAACATTTTACAAATTATTTTTATATGCATAAGCACATGTAATTTTCAAAGACAAAATTTTTAAATATATTTATTATTATTGTTACTTGTCTGACCTTTCTACATACTGTTATCAATAAACTAAGGCAAGAGAGGTGAAGTATGTTGTCCAGGGCCATATAGCTAGTAAGTGACAAGGTCAGGCCTAGAGCCTGGGTCCCTGAACTCCACATTCTTGCCTCTCTCTCAGCTATGCCATTCTACCTTCCACTTAGTCAGTGACCCTTAGAGAAGCTTACAAACTATGAAAAGTGCACAAGCATATCTTAAGAGATATGTTTTAAAAGCTATGCAAATCGAAAGATGAGGATATATCCTGGATTTCCGTGGTATCCCTATTTTGAATATTTTTTCAGTTATTTTATTATCCTTTTAACTTTCTTGTGAGATAAAAAGGAAGTGAATTTATCATCACATTTTGGGTTGTGGAAATGAGGCTCACAGAATTGGAATTAGAAACTTTCAGGATTATCCATTTGGTCCTACAGTGTGTATAAGATAAAGTGGCATGCCAGAAAGGCCACTGCTCACGCAGCCTCTCAATAGAGTTGCTCAGATATCACTAGGTCACTGAACCATCATGGGATTCTGATGAGCTTGATGAAGACTCAGATGAACCTGATGAAGACAATTCTATTTTGTTCTCTGATAGATGATTGGAAGGAATGCTTTGATGAGCTTCTGGGATTGATGGTGGGACACAGTGGAGATATTTAACTTAGCTCTAGAGAGGTGAGTTCAGTTAGTTTTGGGACGTTTTGTTTGTTGAGCAGAATATGCAAGTGTGGGGGCCAGAATAACTTGTTCAGGAAAATGGGAATTATGGACATGGTCTCACATGTGTCCCACAACTGGATGACCCCAGTACAATTGTCAATTGTTGATATTTGCTTTTAAGGAAGAACTGAGTTCTCTTTTCTGAGGTTATTAAGACCATTTATCTCAACTACATATAATTTCTGATAGTTGTCAATCTTGGCTTGAATGCCAATATAAATTACAAAATTTAAGTCCAACAGGAGTTTAACTTTTAACGCTAGATGTTTGCTACCACAAGACATCTAGCATAGCAGGCCAAGAGGACTGGTGCTCTATATTTAATTGTCCATCTCTGCCTGACCTTTGCATGTCTGTTGGTGACTTCATGATGTTAAATATGAACAGACATTGAAACTCCATCGTAAAGCAGCGATGGATTCCTATGTTTTAACTTGCAGGAAAACTCTGATTAGATAGGAACAGATGCCTGGTGCTCTGTGTTTTGAAAGATTTGGGACCGTGTTGGGATCATCAGGAAAGAATACTGTGATTGCAGGATATAGGACAGATGGTGCATGTGCCATGCATCGGCCTCTTTTCTATAGAGCATACCCTCAATTAATGTGTCTGCTTGCTTCCATTCTGGATTCTGTTAGGTCTTAGGCTAGTTCTTAAAGAATCTGTCACTTATATCTGTAAGACAGGAAAGTGGGTTGTTCCTTAGCATCTTTTTATTTGTTTAGAGTTGAAATGCTTTGGAATTACAGTTGGTACTGTTCCTGGAAAATGCACATTGGAAGATTGGGTAGGTATTTAGTGGCTCATAGTATTTTGGAAACTTCTTTGAAAGACAATGACATTTAGAGAAGCAGAAGGAGTAGAGTACTTACCTCATTATTTTGGCTGTAAGACTCTTTTCCTACAGAGATCATGCGCAAGACTTTTGCCCTAAGAAGAAAATAAAAAAGACAGGAATTGAAAAAAGTGCACTTAAATATTCATACTATGTGGTGGTTATTTAAAAATAGCTTTAGACCAGGTGTGATGGCTCGTGCCTGTAATCCCAGAACTTTGGAGGCCAAGGCAGGAGGATCGCTTGAGCCCAGAAGTTCGAGACCAGTCAATGCAACATAGTGAGACCTTGACTTTATAAAAAATATAAAATTAGTCCAACATGGTGGTATGTACTTGTAATCCCAGCTACTCAGGAGGCTGAGGCAGAATGATTGTCTGAGTCCAGGAAGTTGAGGCTGTGGTGAGTAGTGAGTGATCTTGACACTGTACTTCTGGGTGACAGAGTGAGATCCTGACTGACTGACTAACTAACTAACAAACGACAACTTTATATTCTGAAGCCACACTGTCCGATATTAAAGTTATGGGCTACCGTGGCTATTTAGCTTTTAGTTAATTAAAATAACAATTTAGTTCCTCAGTCACAGCAGTCATCTTTTATATACTCAATAGTCACATGTAGTTAATGATTACCTTACTGAATAGCACAGAAAATTCTACAGGGCAAACCTGTTCTAAAATCTTAACTCAATAGTCAAGGGCATAAACCACTGCTTAGCAGGGGTCTTAAATGTCTTGAAGGTGTCCTTTAGAAGCAAGGACCTACAAGTCCTAGGACCACAGCTTGTACTTGGCTTTTTTAGAGGCTATTTGCGGTTTTGGCGGTTTTGGTTTCTCGTTCTTGATCCCAAGATTCTCAAATATTTAATAAATAGAAATGCCTCTAAACTGAGTTAAGATTTAACATACAAAGAAGGTCAAGAAGTGCAGGTGAGGTTTTTGGTTTTGGTTCTCACCCTTTAGACTTTTTACAATCTCAGAATATTTTGGAAGTTACTTTTATTTATCATTTCTAATTTGTTACTTTTATTCATCATTTCTAATTTTAAATGTTCATAGTTCAATACAGTGTACAGTTCTGAATTTTATAATGTGGCAGCTGTAGTGTGCACTTAAAGATTAGTTTTGAGCCTATCCCACATGGCTGATTTTCCATATATTTGGGGAAGTAAGGATGGTATTAGTTTTAAGGCTTTTCTATGAAATATAAGAAATACTCGACTTACCATCAGGGTGCCTGACCACGAATCCTTTTTAAAGTACATGTTTCTATGTTAATATTAACCTAAATAATAATATGATAATGTGATAAAATTATAGAGATGTGTTTCTGCAGTCATTTATAAAGGATGAGAGAACAACTGGAACCTTAAGACGGTGTGACCTAGCAGGGGTCAACCAGATCACAGAAGGAAAAGATATATGGTGTTGGGACTCATTCAGATCCAGATAGAAACTGGTCTGAGCCCTATGTGCTTTGATATAGGCTGAGATGGAGTCACCACGAAAACCAGGATATTCCTTTGCCAAAGCTCACACTTCTCTCTCAAGGAACTGAGTCTCTACTTCTTCTTCTGTTTTCTTCAAAGTTTCTTGGTACCTCTTCAAAGAGAAATAAAGCCACAGTCACTTCTTCAAAGCTTTACAATCTCACTTAGCATAACAAACACTTATTACTACGTTGTATCATGAACGTGTGGTATTCCCACTACCACTTTGTCTGCTTTCATAGACCCTATCCTATCGCTGCTCCTGATCTCTTACTGTGTCTCACCATTGGGTAGGCTCCTTGGCATAATTGGGATTATAAATAGCAGACATGTGCATTATTAATTCAAGAGCACAGAGGCTGAAAGACCAGGGCAGTAACTACCAGGGAGTCAAAGGATAATAGAGTAACATTGGCAGTGGGGTGCTGATGACCAGGTCTATTGGTAGTACTATCTTGAAGAGTGAAAATTGTCCTAGATAGTTTTCTTTGAAAGCCTAGTTTCATTTCACCCTGTACCTTAACAAACTCTTTGCTATCCCATTACCAATAAACTGTACCCTTATGCAGAAGACTTGATTATCACAGAGCTGGGCCACAAATGCATGGTTCTTCATCACCTGAGAAATCAAAATTCAACTGTAAATTTCTTTCACTAAATTGCTATAAGAACACAAATAAGAACCAAGTTTTCTCCTGTGCCCCAGATCCCAAATGTGATTTTCTAATTGTTTTAAAAAATGTTTTACTGTATGATGAATTTATTTCCTTTTTTTTGAGGATAAATGAGTCAATTGAGTATAGTCCAAATGGAAGCTATTTGGGGGCAATTGGGAGAGGAACGAATACCAGAATGTGAAAGATGACTATAGAATGTATTCTGTAAAATACATTAGAGAGAGGGTAACATAGGGAACTGGATTCATTTTCCTTTTCTTTATCTCCTTCTAAGCCCCATCATGATCCTTAAACTGAAGCCTTATATGTCAGTCATTTGAGGAATGTCTTAGATTATCTGACCGAGGACCAAATTTCCCTTTCTTGGGGAGAAGTAACATTGAAGTTCCTGCCATTACCTTGACCAGTTCCTTCTCTTGGTCTGCACAGGAAGCTTCCAGCTGTTGTAAATTAACCTAAGGAAAGCAAAGGAGACTGGTAACTTAGTATGGTGGAAGCTGCACAGAAATGAAATGCTGTCCCCAGGATAGTTGCACAGGCTTTTGAAGAAAATCAGAAAAACCATTTCACATATCTTTTTGGTGAAAAAACAATCCAGTGCCCTTTGCAACTGCTTGGTGAACCTGTTCTTTTATACTTCCTACTTTTTCAGTGTTCATTTGATGCTACCTTTATCCCTAAACTTCAATTTTTAGCTGCCTTCATTTTCTTAGCTATTTTCTTAGAAATAACACTAGCCTTTAAAAAAATTTCTCTTCTTTTTAAATAGTCAGAATCTAAGGCGTTTGTTCACCTCTTTATCCCTCCCTATATTCATTCTTCCCTCTTCCATTTCGACAAATACTTGTCAGAAGACTATTCTGTATTGGCCATTATGCTGGAGTGAAGTGGAGAGGTAGCACTGAGGATACAGTGCAAACAGGATCAACAGGCCCTCTACCCTCACAGAGCTGATATTCTAGCTGGAGGACATAACAAACATGTCAGTGTGAAAATGGCATGTGTAATAAAGAAAATAAAAACAGGTTAATGTGATGTGAAACAGTGATGGTGGTGGTGATGTGAGTTTGGTGCGAGAGGCGGTGATAGGTAGTTGACAAAGGCCTCTCTGACAAGAGCTGAAGTCTAAATGATAAATACTAGCCAAATGGAGATCCAAAAGAAATGTATTCCATGGGGAGGTACAGCAAGGGTCAAGATCATGAAGGAGCACAAATTGGGTATGTGTGAAGAGGTTGTATAGCTGGAGCATAAGAGATACTGGTAGGAAGAATGTAAGGTGGGGAAAGGTTGACAGGTACTAGATTGTAGGGCCTTGTGGCTTCTAGAAGACATTTGGTTCTTTATTCTAGTTGCAGTGAGAAGCTAGGAAATGGCTTGAAGTGCTAAGACACAATCTAATTTATGCTTCTAAAGAAAAGTTTCTTCTGTGTCTGAAAAATGGATTATTTGGAAGTAATAGTTGAAGTAAGGTGACGACTTAAGAGGCTACTCTAGTTTAAGTAAAAGATTATGGTGGCTTACAAAAGGGTAATAGTAATAGTAGTGGTAGATAGAGAGGAGTGAATGCATTTGGGGTATATTTTGGAGGTAGAGCAGATATAACTATTCTTCCTTCCCTTTGCAGCTCTGTGGTTCCCACCTTCATGTAGGAGCCATTATTTCACACCTGGACTCTTCTAACAGTTGCTCCCCCCTCCAGTCAATCACATCCAGGACCAGTCAGCCAAAAATGAAGGGCTATAGTTTAACCCAATGGTGTGAGTCACAAGGGGTTGAAACAGTCATCTGTTGAGCCACTGGACTTATTGCTAGCATGCCAGAGGAACAGAAGCAAAAGAGATGCTGTATATAGAATTAGGGATATCACCTCAGAATTAGACAAAATAGTGGAGCAAAAGAGAGTGATTCAAAGGGATAAGACTCTGATGGCTGCCAGCAAAATAATAACCATTATTCTGACAAACTTGGGACTTGATTACCTGTCATAGGCAGCACAACCAGACTTAAAGTGTCACCACTTGATTCTGGCTGGACTTACCTTCTGGGAAAAAGAAGAGGTCTTGGAACAAATTCAGTCTTTTGAACACAGCAATCATACGGCCAGTGTAGCCAGGGGTCTTCAAAAACTTTTCTAGTCTTAAATCTATTTTCTTTCTGGTATACGAGGAGGGACTCATAAAAAAACCGGAATCTATTTTTTAAAAAGATTGTGTATTTATTCTTACATGTCTAAACTTCAGTCACCTTCTAAGTACTCTCCATTTGATGCAATACACCTATTGAATCACTTTTTCCACAGTTCAAAACAGTTTTCAACTCATCAGTTTTGGTGCCTTTTAATGCTTCTGAGTTTTTTTTGTCTCACTTTTTCTACATCAGCAAAACGTTTCCCTTTGAGGACTTTTTTTGCCCAGGGAATTTTTTTAAAAAGTCCCTTGGGGCAGTATTGGGTGAATAAAGAGAGTAGGGCATGGGGGTCATGCCGGTTTTAGTCAAAAACTGCTGAACACTCAGCATGATGAAGACAGGTTTTTCATGTAAATCTCCCATCAAGAAATGGGCAAACGCATTGAAAAAATCTGAAAAAAAAAGAAAACGAAAAAGAAAAATTCGCTGAAGCCAAACACAGCTTCTCACAACAACACACAACATTAGCTAGTACACTGATGTTGGTTGGTTCCTAGAATACTTATTTAGTGGGAGAAGCCTATACTAGAAGGGGCCTGCCCTCCAAAAGATAATTCTGTTTTTTGGGGGCACCTCCTCATATGCTCAGGCTTCCTGTCTCTTTCCAAATAACTTTCTTGAGTAAATACAGCCAAGCAAATTTACTTGGTAGCTTTTTGTTGGTGATGGTTTCTGTGGCCACCAACACTAAATTGGCCAGCAGAAGATAGAGGAGTAATTCTCTATACTTTCATTTTCTATTTCTACTTTCAATTTAAGCATATCTCCAGAAGCTCCATACATACAACAAAGATGGTAAAGAGAAGTTAGATCTAACAAGGAGAAAATGTCAAGAAAAATATTTATCTGGTTTCTGAATTTTTTAAAGTCTTGATTATTATTATTATTATTTTTAGCTCAGATAAATTGTGTTTGGCCCCAGCTTCTTAATCCTGGTACATAATTAGAAAAATGCCAAATAATGTATGATGTACTTAACAGATAGTGGTCTTTAAATATTTTGACTAATTGAATAAATCCTTTTCTTTGTTGGAATCAATGACAAGGCACATACATGGCCTAATATTCAGTAGACTTACAAATCCTAGTTCTGCCTCTATGAATTCTGAAGTATACCTTAGCAAGACTTTTAAACACTAATCTAGATGAGATTTTTTTTGAAGTTCCAGTCATTCAAAAAAGGCAATGACATTTAATATATACAATCTTATTTAATCTTCAAATTGAGGTTAAAAGGGAGTGATTAAATCACCCAACTTTACACACCAAATTGAGTGCTGGGGCCAGAATTTCAACTAGGGACTTTAGTACCTCAAATGTTATATGTATGCATTTGTGCCCTGTTCTTCCTAATAGAAGAGGGAACAAAATAATATGGCTTTAGAGTGACAGTTCTTACCGAGGACCCAGTAGAATTCAGAACTCAGTGGCTCAGGTTTAAGACTGATAG
Organism: Cephalopachus bancanus; assembly: GCA_027257055.1. NCBI lineage: Eukaryota > Metazoa > Chordata > Mammalia > Primates > Tarsiidae > Cephalopachus > Cephalopachus bancanus. The sequence continues at coordinate 19,900 of JAPVLO010000300.1, read as the reverse complement.
GGGCAGAAACTACCAAGAATTTATTTAGACTTTGACAATTGTTTCCACCTTAACAGCCTGTTTTCCGGTCACATAGTTCACATTCAGGATTGCTTCCTCATTTACCTTTGACTCTTCTGGAGCTTCATCTGGATTGCTTTGTTCACACTTGGTTATCTTTTGTGAATTCTTTGTAAGCTATAGTATCAAATAAAAAATACATTTCAAATAAAAATACATTAAATTAAAAAATATAGAAGGCAAAGACATTCTCTGAAGTGTGGGGATCAGTAACTATGGCTTGATAAAAGCTGCCAGGAGATGGTCCCTTGGTCGATATGTGCCCTGTGGAGACATCTTTGTTTTATCTCCATCTTCTTCTTGCTAATCTTGGCCACCAATGCTAGAGTCCACTCAAGGCAGGGGTACTTCCCTCAGTTCCTAATTTATGCTGAATTACTCAGGATTTTAGGCCTGGGTCAGAGAGTAAGGTAATCATAGGAAATACATTGTATTCTGAGGAGGTGATGAAGTATAGAAAAGGCCTAGAGAAGCCGGGCGCAGTGACTCAGCCTGTAGTCCCATGCTTTGGGAGCCTGAGGTGAGTGGATTGCCTGAGCCTGCGGGTTTGAGACTCGCCTGGGCAACTTGGCAAGACCTCATCTCTACAATAAATCAAAAAATTAGCCGGGCATGGTAGCATGCGCCTGTAGTTCCAGCTACTCGGAAGGCTGAGGTGGAAGGTTTGCTGGAGCCCAGCAGGTTGAGGCTGCGGTGGCTGGAAGCAGCCACTACACTCCAGTCTGGGTGACAGAGTGAGACTCCAACTCAAAAAAAAAAAAAAAAAAAAAAAAAAGGAAAAAAAAGGCCTAGACAATGAAAAGGGAATTGGACGTTGTGTTAGTTTTTTTAAAATTTGTGTTCTTGTTTTAAAAATCTCTGTGGAAAGTAAAATTAACCCTTCACCACAAAGGTCCCAGTCAACAGAGTGTCTGTTGGAATCCATTTTCTTGTGATAGAAAGACAAGTCATGAGACCACTCTTTTCACCTTCATGCTTGCAGAGGAAATTCATGGCATTTGAGTCATGAGCCTTAGCCTCAGGAGAGTGAATCAGAGAGTAGTACACACTCCAAGCACAGGCCTCCTTGACATGTGGGTTCCTCTGTAATTACTTTACCCCCCCTTGCCTCTTTGATGAATGGGGCTGGCTGCTGTGGGGGCCCTGGAGAAGGCAAGAGCCCCACCCACCTTTCTTTGAAGTTCTGTTATACTGTGGGCCAGCATCTCCTTTCTCCTTTCCTGTAGTGAAAATGAAGCAGTGTTAAGTCTGCATCTGTACACCATCAACTATTGATTGTTGTCCATTTCATCCAAGTAACATTTTCCTGCAGTAACTCCATCTTGAATAATGTCATGTATGTATTGAGATCAAACCATCTTAGGGACTTCCCAATACTAAATATTACCAAAGAAGCCCTGTCCTCCACACATCCTCTTCCATGCATGAACACATTCTATCATGACTTTGAGGTGACTATTTTTTTGTGCATGAAAAGGAGAGACTGCCATTGTTTTTGTTAAGCACTGGCTAGGCCATGTGTTCATTGGGCTATGGCTGCTGTGTTTTCCTAAGCTTTGGCCCTCTCCCCTACCTTGGGGAGGGGAATCTCCTCTCTCTCTCTCTCTCTCTCTCTCTCTCCTCTCTCTTTCTCTCTCTCTCTCTCTGACAGTTGACGGGGGACAGAATGAGGAATGTAACCTATTAAATGGCCCTTCACAGTTTCTGCTTACATGTCTGGCTGTTTCTTCCTTCACCTCCTGCAAAGCTCCTTCCCTTTCTATTGTGATGCAGTTCTCTTTCTCCCACTCATCGCATTCCACCAGGTCTCCAATCTGAGTGATCTCACTTTCCAGCCTGGATAACACAAGAATACACTGTGAAGACCCATGCTTGTCAGTTTCAGAACCGATAAAACACAGTATCAGTTGCAAGGGTGCTTCAGTGACAATGTAAATGAATCTCAAGCTAGAAACATTTCCTTACTGAATCCATAGAATTGGAGTCATTTCAAAGTCATGAGAAGACCTGCCTGATTCCTAAGTCAGACCCTCAATATTTTTTTCTCAACTCTTTTAGAAGCCAGTTTGAAACTTGCTATGTTTCAGTGTTCAAGCTGCAAAGAAATACCACAAAGACTGAATGAAGAAGGAGCTTTTTGCTACACAAGATAGAGATTTCTAGAGCAGACAGGAGAAATTCAGTTTTGTCTCTTCTCTTCCACCCCTTCCTTTGATTTGGGAACTTCTCTCGTTAAACACTAATACTCACCTCTGAATCTCATTTTCTTTCTCTTGGATTTTGAGAAGAAGTTCCTGATCTGCTTCATCGATTCTCTGCACGTCCCTTTCAAGGTCTGTGTTCAAACTAATATTGTTTTTCTTTGACAGTGTCAATCTTGAGATTTCCGTTTTCTCTGACCTGTAGACTCAGCCCCCAAAATGAACAAGGGCCAGTTATTTCAAGATAAAAAATTACTGGGCCGGGCAACCCCCTCGGGTTCCCTCCCACTGTGGGAGCTTTTCTGTCCTCTCAGTAAATCTTGCCTTCTAAAAAAAAAAAAAAAGGTACTGGGCCACAGGAGATATCTAGAAGACACATAGTTCATTAACCTTGCCCTTTTGGGGGGCATACCCTTACCTTTTCATTCTTGAAAAATTATATTTCTTAATCATGACCCACAATTGTTTGAATAATTCTCAATTCAGTCAGCCAGGGAGGTCTTTTCCAGGTTTTCTCCTCCAAAGTGCTTAATAGTGCACTTCCACTCTGATTTCATGAGAAGCTTTGCTTCCTTAAATAGTGCCTTGCATTAGAAAGAATTGTCTCTCTTAGATAAATTGTTCACAAAACGTGCTCATGCAGTACACTTTTCTTGAATTCTTTTATTTAGGCACATGGCACATAGCTTCTGGTTTTAGGCAGAGTCACAAGAGGTTTCTGCAAGCACAAAAGGGCTTCAATCTTCATCTCCTTCTTCCCACCTCAACACTTCTCCTCCACTTACCTGCTACAGAGTTTGGGATTCTACCATGAAAGTCATACCACTGAGAACACATAGATATGCTCCTGGTATAGCTTTCAAGAATGCAAACAACTTTTTAGAAGTAAATTTGAATTAAATAATGGTAACTCTAGAGTTGTCTGGAGAGGGTCCAGGGAGGAACTCTTTACATTTTTTTCTTGAATGTAACTTAATGTATTGGTTTTTCCTTGAATTAACCAGGAATAGGGTAGTGAGGCACTGGGACTTCTGTTTTGGATAGGAGTGAAGGATTATATTGGGGGGAAAAGCCCTACCTTGGAAGGGCTGGCTTGCATATTTATAATATTTGAACATTTGTAATAGTTATCACTTCAGGAGGTTATGGAGCACTTTCTAGGGTGTGGAGGTAGGTGAATGAATGGGAGCAGAAAGGAAGGTGAAGACTGTAAGATGAGGGAAGTGTCAATAGTAGATCAGCTTCACACCTTGATCCCAGGATTTGGCATGGCATAATCATGCCTACTTACTCACAATCTAGCTGATCTTCCTTGAGTTCTTCCATTGTAGAGTCCTAAAATGCCAGCAGAGATGTTTCTACTCAACATAGAATAACTAACCAAGCATCCCTCAAAATTGAAACCAAATTGTTTTCCTCCCTCCAATCCCCTCATTTTATCCATGACCAGAACTCAGTCCTCTGATTCTTTTCCCCTTGATCTGTTATGTCTTAGTAAGGATACAGTTAGGATACAGGAAAAATGCTGGAAAACACAATATATGTTCTCTTAGCAGATATAGTAGAGATGGTTTACCACCACAAAATCTTTTGGAAATTTATACAAGACAAGAGGAAGAAATAGAGATCACCAATTCTTAAGTCTCCTTTTGCTCTAGGCCCCTTGGCATGGTTGTAGGTTCATAACTGCTGTGGAAATCTCTGTTCTCTAGGTTGGTCTTTGCAAAAATCTCCCTGTATTAAGATCTTTAGTATTGAAGAGAGCTCAGAAAACCAAGCAGAAGTAAATTATTGGGCTCTCTATTCTCTTTAGTTTCCTTTTTCCCCCATTCCTTTTATAAACTCTACCTTCCTTCTGATGTGTCCTGTCTTCCTGATCCTGCCCTAGTCAATTAGCTTCTGAAGAATCTGATCTTTCTCCTCTGGAATCATCCAACAGAATCTCAGAACCTTCTGAGATGTCATGAATCTGCTTGAGATAGGATGGGTGGGGCAGCATGTCACAGTGGCTGGGGAGTGACACTGGTTTCTCATCATTTGTGGAGAATTCAGAGACTAGATGGGTGCATGGGTTTCATGGCCGAGTCTGCCCTAAGCGATGTAGGTTCAATGAATCTGACTTCTGGGAGGTTTGAAGGAGCAGCCTTTATCTTTTATTTCTCTGCCAGGCAGTGCTTCCTTCCTACCCAAGTGTAACTAAAACAGGAACTCTGGGTCCTGTGGCCAGCAGTCGGATTTCACCAAGCAACCAACTAACTACTACTACTCATTCATTAACAAATATTCAATCACTGAAAGAGCACCTATACTTTTCAGGATCTCTTCTTAGCAGTGGAGAGAATGAGTGAATAAAACAGACAAAAACATTCACTCTCATGGAATTTATATTCTAAAGCATGTGTGCGTGCCAACACGATCAAAATAAGTAAATATATTTCATTTGATATAAGAGAGGAGAAAGCTAAGAGTTAAAGACACCAATGACTAACAGAAATTCTTCTTGCAGGATGGCAGATAAGAAAAAGAAAAAACCTTCAACCTTGCCAGTCATCTTGGAACATATCTCTCATGCAAAAAAAAAAAAGAAAAAGAAAAAAAGAGCTGAAACTGATTGTAAAACTAGGTCCCTCTGCTTGTGAGATTTTTAAAAAATCTGGCTGAAATTGGTTGGAACCGATATGACCAACTGGAATCTGTGCAGAATGATCTTGCTGATGTCACAGCCCGAATTTCTACTTCATGTTTTACACGAACTCCCCCCAAATTTGCACATGTAATCCATCAGGAGGTTTAAAGAGAGAGAGATCTGCACATATTCAAGGACTTTTCAGACCTCTCTTTTTTCATCACCTGCTACTCTCAGAGTCCACGCCCTAAACCTTTTCTAATAAAAGTACTACTGCCTTAAATAGCCAGCACAGGGAGATAGATTTGAGCTGGACTCCTGTCTCCTTGTTAGTCAATTTGCAATACGAAGCTTTTCTTTACTCAAAACCTGGTGTTGTAGTATTAGCTTCTAGCACATGGGGCAGTGAGCACCTTTGACTCGGTAACATTGCTGTGGAGAAACATAAACAGGTGAAGGAGCAAGGGCAAATGCTGTGTGTACATATGTGTGTGGGGGTAGGGTTGGAAGAGGTTGCTGCAGCTTTAAATTGGGTGGTGCAGAGAAAGCTGCTGAGCATTCTCAGACCTGGAAGTGGGATGCAGATGTAGAGAGAAGCTTGGTGGACAAGAGAAGACTTTGGGTTGTGCTGAAGAGGACACAGAGATCAGCAGATCTGGGAGTACCAAGAGGAGGCATGAAGACCCGGAGTTTTCGCATCACCTCATGGATACATAGATTTTCTTTGTACCTGCCACCATGCTGGAATACAGGGGAGCTCAGGAGAGGAAGGATCTCCCTAAAAGACTGAGAAATTACCCAAAGGACATTTTTAAATTGGAAAAGTCTGTGATATTTCAAATTGGCTCCATTGAGTCTTTCCTGACAACTTTAGGAATAAGGCCTGAAGGGGAAGATAAGGTCAGTTGCAGAACCTGAGGAATATATTTCTGCTTACCTGAGTGTGTGTGTACATTTTGACTGGATTCTGCACTATTTGTAACTTTTTATGTGTGCAAGTCACGGAAACTTGTAAAGTTTCGGATCTCTACTTAAAGAAGGACTGCACTGAGTTGATTTGTGAGCCAGAGTGACTTTTTAACATACTGTAGTTTCTAACAAACTATTTGTAAAATTAATGGCCTCTGATGACCCCCATTACCATCTCCCTTCTTCCTGAAAGAAGGCATTTCATTGCTTTATGAAGCTGTACACAGAAGAGTAATTAAGTAACAATTCAGGCCAATGGCCTCTCCCAGGAATTAATGGTAGGGAGAGTTCATTAACCCCAGCTGGTTATAGCTTCTGCAGGAAATACCCTGGACCAAGGTTATCGGAGCTGTTAATGGATTGGACAGGGACTTTAACTGGGATAAAAATAAAGCTTGATCTCCTTCCTGGGGAGCTTTTCTCCTTGAGGGGCTACCAAAGGCAAGCTGGTATGAGTAGCAAGAACCCCAAGCTTGGGGCCTTGTGTGGGACGAGGGCAACAGATTGCTATCACTGGGGATTGTTGAATCAGGCTAAAAAAAGGGCCTTGGGGGCAAATTAAGGTCTTTGATATAAGCCTTCCTGCTATTCCAGAGATGGCTTGATTAACACTCAGAGCAGCTTTAGAGCAGCTGTTTTCGCCTTGTTAACTTCTCTATGCCATGCTTTACCCTGTGCAGAACTGTCATTGAGAGACATTTTACGGTTTGCTCTGCGGCTGCCTTTGTGTGAAAGTCTGTTGCAAAAACATCTGCTCTGTTTCCTGGCTGGGCATTCAGGCTCTGTTTGCTGAACCTTTGCCCTTTTGGTGCTTAGGGACTTGCCAGGTACTTGAGCCCTGAGTGGAAGCTGCCCAGGCTCTGGCCCTTCTGGCTGCCTCAGAGGGATGGAGAGATTTGTCTTCTGCTCACCTGGCTTATCCTCTCTTCAAACCCTGGCAAATTCTTCTTGGATATTTTTATAAGTGAGCCTGGTTTTAAGAATCACAACTAGGCAAGTCTCTAGAACCTTTCAGGTCATTGTTCTTTGAATACAGACTCAAACATGCTATTTTCCTTACATCCTTTCTTATTTTTAGTGACTATTTCCATACAAACTTTAGGCTCATGAAATCTCTTTAAATTTCCCTTCAGAATACTTCTCTTCACTTTCTTGGAAGCAGAAACTTGAATGAAAGTGAAATATGAGACAGAGAGAGAAAAAGAGAGAGAGACACAGGGGAGGGAGAATATACCCAGGTTTTTGTTCTTGTTTTTGCTTAATCATATACAAGTCAAAAGTTGCTTTTAAGAAAATCTAATATCCAGTGAACTATGTAGTTTGAATTGGCACAAAGTATATGTATAGTTTTAATTAAATGTTTCAAAATTTATTGTATCAATGCTATTATAACAACAAAAAAGAACTAAGATACCAAAGTTCACCAAGGGTCTCACATTACAGAGAAACAATGTATTTTTCCAAGTTTTCTTCTATTATTTATCTATTAACGACTCATATAGTTATCATAGAATTGATATGTTGTTGTGTTTTTCCTTTTCAATTAATATTTTTGTAAACATTTCCCCAGGTTGCTACATAATCTCTATAATTATCAATTCAATCACTATAAGAATTTCTGCTGAGTCGATAATATTCCTAATTAACTGGCCATAACTTTAATTACCATACTACTTACCTGTTTATGTATCTGTCTCCCCTACTAGACTTCAAGATTTTGAGGGCCAGGGGAGTGCCTGCATTAGTTTAGCTGGGCTGCCATAACAATTCACTACAGACTGGATGGCTTAAAAAACAGCCATTTCTTTCTTCATAGTTGGTTGGAAGTCTAAGGTCAAGGTGTTAGCCGGAATGGTTTCTTCTAAAGCCTCTCCTTGACTTGTAATGGCTTTTTCTGGTGTCCTCATGTAGTCACACCTCTGTGAATGTCACTGCCCTTCTTACAAGGACACCAGTCATATTGGATTAGGACCCATTCGAATGTCCTCATTAAAGGCTCCATCTCCAAATACAGTTACATTCTAAGGTACAGGGGTTTAGGATTTCAATATATGAATTTTGGGAGACACAATTCAGCCCATGATGGTGCTGAAATCTTTTTATCTTCATGGCATACATGAAGCACACAATGAACATTTAGCTTTGGCTAAATTTATAAACATTCAGGATGTTTCTCACTCCCCTGATATAAAAGCACTTCAAAGATTATATTTGTATAAGCATTTCAGTTTTCAATATAAACAAAAATGTCAAAAAATATACAATTATATTTTTACCATTTTTGAACATATACTCAAAATGAAAATGAAAAGGAAAATAACGAGAGAATAAATGTCTTGCTGAGATTAAAAACAAGATTTAAAAATTCCCCATACAAATGACTACACCCCTGAACATTTTCTTTTTCATTCTTCTGTGAACCTGGAAAAATATAGCAAGAAAAAGGAATCTCCTCAGTTATAGTATGGAGATGGCATTTCAGAGCAGTTATTCAGTGTCCCCTTCATATTAATGACATAATTTTTTGTTTTCAATCAAGCCACTTTTTCTGGGGCAACCGATGTTTGGTCTCTGCTTTAATAGTCCTTTGTTTTACTTTAAATTTGCTTCTCTAGCTTTACTTTTTAAAATTTGCAATTAGAAAGTGATCATTAAGTGGAAGATTCCTAAAAAAAGATTAACTGGAGCCTTTGCATGCAAACTTCTATAAAAAAATTTGGACTGAATTCTGATGCAACTTTATATTCTTCTCAAGTCTTCTAACTCTGTGTTCTCTTTGCCTTGTTATTTGGGAATCACAATCATTTACATTTTCTTACCAGCCCCATTTGATAATTGTAGAGAAGTCCTGCATACATTGAGATTTTGGGGAGTCTTTTGTTTAACCAAAGTAATATTGTGCTGAGCTATTCATGCTGTCAATGACATCATTAGCTTAGTTTGACTATATACCCATCATTCTTCATTTAGTCAACATTTTTTTGAGTGCCCAGTATGCACTGATCCAGATAACGGCATGATCCATAGAAGACTAGAGTACTCAGTTTCATGAGGGAGTTAGACATGTACATAGTCATGACTCTACAATGTGATAAATGTTACAGTGGAGGCAGGTAGAAAGTACTTTGGAATACAGAGGAGGAACATCCATCTTTAAGTGATTTAGAGAAGCTTCAATGGGGAGGTAACTTTGGGTTGAGTTAATCTTAAAGAAAGGAAATAACTTTAGCAGATAACAGGTAGGACACATTATGAGGAAGAAAACAACAGGTTCAAAGGCACAGTATGCTTAGTGAACAATAAACAATTCACTGTATTTTTGTCTACAGTGTACATCTCAATGTATGTTACTCGAACAATTGGTGTAACAGATGACACAGAGGTCAAGCTTTTAATTTTAAAAATTAATTTAAATAGCATTATGAAACATTTAGTAAAATATGAGCAGTATATTAAAACTTGATTTAAAGATATTGCTTAGAATGAAGATAAATAAGTAATGTTTTTAGAGTAAAAATACTGCTTGGTTTATAGAAAAATATTACGTTGATAATTTTGGAAGAACATATATATAACAAACACTATGAGGGTGGTATGTGAATGACTGAAGTTTGGGAGTCAGAGCTTCAAGAGAGAATGTGACATGGCACAGTGAGAAGGGACAGTTACGTCAGCTGAGGAGTACCATATGCCTGTGCTCCAGACTTCAGGGTTCCTTCAAAAGTACCTGAAGAAACACTAGACACTTTTAAGCAACGAGCAGCATGGCCATTGTGTTTGAGAAAGATAATTCTGGGGCAGTGAGGTAGATGGGAGGAAGAAGTCCCCTCTTCATCCCTGTGTTTTTTTATACAGTGAATTAAGATCACACATCTTAGGGACGATAACCTTATCTTATGTTTCCATTTGGAGTGGAGGTTCAAGGTTTTTTTCCCGCCGACCAAAAGAAGTACATCTGGAAATGTACTTATTTATTTTTGTCTTTCTTTTCTTTTTTAAACTTTATTTTGTTTTTAACTGATACATAATAATTCTATACCCGTATACAAGTTTTTATCATGCAGCTTTTCCTATCAGAAATCATATATTGCAGATTCTTCCTCCTTCATATTAGTTATTCTCTGTTTGGTTTATAAAGGCAATACTGAATGTTCTATGTGCACAATGTCTATCAAACTTGCCATGGATAGTTTTTATTTTTGAGTCTTCCACTTTGACCTGATGATGTCATCATTACCTTGAATAATTGTTAGTCGATAGATTGTTTGGTTTTTCATTGTTTGCATTTTTTCCCCCTAGGGATAATTTTTCCTCCAAATGAAAATTTAGCAGGCTCATGAATTTCTTCTGGCTGCTTCTAGTCACAAAGCGATGTCTCAGTACAGTAATCAAAGGGTATTGTACAAAAATTCAAACACAACTTTGGCACAGAGTTGAGTTTTTGGCCCTCTGGCAGCTGAGTCCTACTATAGGCAGAAAGGCTGGAACTGGGGAAGGAAGCTTTGTTAACTTATCTCTTTCCTTACAGAGCGCACGTATTCTTTCTTCCCACCAAGCTGGCTACAGTGTCATACATCTACCATGTAGAAGAGAAAAGAGGGACTTAAAAGTTCTTACTTGACAGAATTGCTGTGCACTGGCACCCTGTCCTCTAGGGCCTGGTTGGTGTTTAAATTTTCTTTTTTCTCTTGTGGGTGCTCTTGCAAATGTTTTGGAGATTGCCCATCTCCTACCATGGCATAACTGAGATCTTCAGCCCACATAATTCTCAGGACTCAGTGCAAAATAAAAAATTCAGAGTTCCTTGTTCAAAATGTTTAAGAATTTCAAGTCAGAATCAGTGAAACATTAAATCAAGCAGACTTTTTTCTTTTTAATGCAGGCTCCTGTGTGATTGCACAAGTCCCATGTCCATGAAGTTGTTCTTGCAGGTGGCTCTCATAAATAAGACGTAAAATAGGCTTATGCAGGTGCAGACCAATTCCTATTTTTTCACTCTGTTATCAAAGCCTTTTCTTACTGGTATCACACCCTTGGATTTTTTCAGATGAGAGCCAGGCAGCTATCTTCAGTGTTCCCAAAGATTTGGAGGACATATAGTAAAATTTCTTAGTGGGCTTCCTAAAACCTCTCTCTTGTATTAGTTTCCTATTGCCACCATGACAAATTACCATACAACTTGTGGCTTAACACAACACAAATTTATTACCATACAGTTTTAGAGGCCAGAAGTCTGACATGGCTCTCACTGGGGTTAAATCAAGGTGTTGGCAGAAAGGCATTCCTTCTGGAGCTTCTAGAAAAGAATCCATTTCCTTGCCTTGTCCAGTTTCTGAAGGCTACCTGCATTTCTAGGCTTGCAGCTACTTCCTTCACCTTCAAAGGCAGGGGCATAGAATCTTCAAATTTCCCTGGAACTCCCTCGCCTCTGCTTCCATTAACACATTACCTTCTCTCACCCCTCTTCCTGCCTCCTTCTTATAAAGAGCTTCATGATTACATCTGGTGCACCTGGATAGCTCAGGAAACCTCCCCATTTCAAGATGTTTAATCACATTTGCAAGACTCTTTGCTGTATTTCTAGGCTGTGAGGATTAGGACATGGACATGTTTGGAGGGTCTTTACTTAGCTTACATCATTTATTTATTTATTTTTTTTGAGTTGGAGTCTCACTCTGTCGCCCAGACTGGAGTGCAGTGGCTGCTCCCGGCCACCGCAGCCTCGACCTGCTGGGCTTCGGCGATCCTTCTGCCTCAGCCTTCCGAGTAGCCGGAATTACAGGTGCACGCTATCACGCCCGGCTGATTTTTTGATTTATTGTAGAGATGAGGTCTTGCTGCCCAGGCGGGTCTCGAACCCGCGGGCTCAGGCAATCCACTCACCTCAGCATCCCAAAGGCACGGGATTACAGGCTGAGCCACCGAGCCTGGCTACATCATTTATTTTGTGACACAGGGAGCAAAGCTCTCCCATCCTTTCCTTTGGTACTCCTGTCTCATTAGGTTTGGGAGGGGAATCTCTGGCACCCTTTTCTTTTAAAGATATCGACTCATAACACAGCCCTCTGAAGAAATTGTCCCTCCAATTTTGGCTCAACTTTATTTATTTACTTTATTACTTAAAAATTGTTATTTTTTGATGGACAAATCATAATTGTATACATGTATGGGGGTACAATGTGATGCTTTGTTATATGCATGCGATGGGACATCATTAAATCAAGCTGATTAACGTAACTGCCACCTTGCTTACCTATCATTTTTTTTTTATGGTGAGACATTTAAAATTTACTCTCTTAGTTATAGTGAAATACATTATTATTGACTATAGTCACTCTACTTTGCAATAGATCTCAAAACCTATTCCTCTTGCCTATTTGAAACTTCTTCCTTTAATCAGCAACTTCCCATTCCTTCCCTCCCCACCTCCCCAGACTATGGTAACAATTATTCTACCTTCTATTTCTATGAATTTAATTTTATTAGATTCCATATATAAGTGAGATCATGTGGTATTTGTCTTTATGGCCTGATTTATTTCACTTGACATAATGTCTTACAGGCTGATTCATGTTGTTAAACATGACAGGAGTTCCTTCTTTTTAAAGGCTGAATAATATTCCATTGTGTATAAATACCACATTTTCTTTATCCAGTATTATATTTATGGACGCTTAGCTTGTTTTCCTAGTTTGACTATTGTGAACAGTGCTGCAATGAACATGGAGTGTAGATATCCCTTTAAAATATTGCTTTCAGTTTCTTTGAATGTATACCCAGAAGCAGTGCTACTGGATCACATGATACTTCCATTTTTAGTTTTTTGAGGAACCTCCATACCATTTTCCATAATGGCTGTACTAATTTACATTCCCACTGATATTGTATGAGAGTTTCTTTTTCTACTATCCCCTCCAACACTTGCTATCTTTCATCTTTCTGATAGAGGTCATTCTAAGGTGATATCTCATTTTGGTTTTGATTTGCATTTTTCTAATGATTAGTGATGTCGAGCATTTTTCATGTGCTTATTGACCATTTGTATATCTTCTTTTGAGAAATGTCTATTTATGTATTTTACTTATTTTTAATTTTTTTTTTTTTTTAGTGATGGTCTGTTCAGACATTCTGTTTGTTCATGGTTCAGACTTGGTAGATTGTATGCATCTAAGAATTTATCCATTTCTTCTAGGTTATCCAATTTGTTGGCATATAATAGTTCATAGAAGTTTGTTTTGATTCTTTGTGTTGCAGTGGTATCAGTTATAATGTCTCCTCTTTCATTTCTTATCTTCTTTGAGTAGTCTCTCTTTTCTTCCTAGTGTAGCTAAGGGTTTGTCAATTTTGTTCATTTAAAAAAAATTAACTCTCAATTTCATTGATTTTTTATATTGTTTTCTAGTCTCTAATTTATTAATTCCTGCTATAATCTTTATTTCCTCTCTTCTAACTTTGGGCTCAGTTTTTTTTTCTAGTTATTGTGGTTTAATGTTAGATTATTTGCGATCTTTCTTTTTTGATATGTGTTTGTCAATATACATTTCTTTCTTAGGACGTATTTTGCTGCATTCCTAAGTTTTGGTATGTTGTGTTTCCATTTTAGTTTGTGTCAAGGTATTTTTAAAATTTTATTTGTGACTCATTGGTTGTTTAGAAGCAGGTTGTTTGCTTTATACATATATGTGTATTTTCCAAGATTTATCTTGTGATTGTGATCCAAACAGATACTCCATATGATTTTACTTATTTTAAATTTGTTAACATTTGTTTTGTGGACTAATATATGACCTATCCTGGAAAAAGTTCCCTATAAACTTGAGAAAATGTGTTCTGTTGCTGTTGAGTGGAATGTTTTGTAGATATCTGTTAGGTCCATTCGATTAAAGTGTTATTCAAATCCAATGCTTCTTTACTGATTTTCTGTCTAGATTATATGTTCATTGTTGAAAGTATTGAGGTCCCCTAGTATTAATAGCATTGTGGGCTATTTCTTCCTTCAGATAATTCAATAATTATTATATATTAAATTATTACATATTAAATGCTTTATATATTTAGGTGTTCTGATGTTGGATGCATATATTTGCAATTGCTATATATGTTTGGTGAATTAACAATTAACCCCTTTATCACTGTGTGATGACTCTTTGACTCCTTATGAAACTTTTGACTTGAAGTCTATTTTGACTTAAAGTCTTTTGGTTTCCATTTGTGTCCTTTTCCACCGCTTTACTTAAAGTCTTTGTCCTTACCAGTGAAGTGAGTCTCTTTCGGGCTATGGGTGGATTGTGTCTTTTTTAGTTCATTCAGCTATTCTATATCTTTTTATTAGAAATTTTAATCTATTTATATTCAAGGTAATTATTAATAGGTAAGGGTTTGCTCCTGCCACTTCATAATTTGTTTATATATATATTTAATATATATATATGATTTTTTTTTTTTTGAGTCAGAGTTTCTGTTGCCCACAGTAGAGTGCAGTGGTACCCTCACAGCCACCACAGCCTCGACCTGCTGGGCTCAGGTGATCCTTCCACCTCAACTTTCCAAGTAGCTGGGATTACAGGCAGGTACTACCACACCCGGCTAATTTTCTTGTCTATTGTAGAGACAAGGTCTCACCATGTTGCCTAGGCTGGACTCGAACTTCTGTGCTCAGGCATTCCTCTCACCTTGGCCTCCCAAAGTGCTGGGATTATAGGTGTAAAGCACTGCACCTGGCATTTTTCTGATTATTTTGTAGGTTCTTTGTTTCTTCCTTCTTTCTTACTATCGTCCTTTGTGGTTTGATAGTTTCTGTGGTGATTTGGTAATTTTCTTATAATTTGAATTCTTTCTTTTAATATTTTGTGCAACTATTATAGGTCTTTGCTTTGTGGTTACCATAAAACTTACATAAAATATCTTATCTTTAAAACAGACTACCTTAAAGTCTTAACAACTTGCATTGAACTGATTGTAAAACGCTATACTTTCACCCCCTCCCCTTCAACTTTTATGATTTAATGTCAAAATTTACATTAAAAAACTAGTATCACTTAAAAATTTGTTGTAGCTACAGTTGTTTTTAATAGTTTTATCTTTTAACCCTCCTTGTAGGGGTAATACTGTTTTACACATCATTCTTACAGTATTAGAGAATTCTGAGTATGAATATGTATTACTTACACCATTTAGTTTTTTACTTTTTATGTTTCATGCTATTAATTAGTAGACTTTTGTATCAGCTTAAAGAACTCTCTTTAGCAGTTTCTCTAAAGCAGGCTTACTAAAGATCCCTTAGTCTTTGTCTAGGAAAGTCTTTATTTCCTTCTCATTTCTGAAGGACAGTTGCTAAGCAAAGTATTTGTTGTCAGGTTTTTTTCCTTTAGCACTTTTAATATGTCATCCTACTTACTCTCTGTAGGGTTTCTGCTAAGAAATCTGCTGAAAGCTTTATTGAGATTCCCTGAATGTAATATGTTTCTTACCTCATGCTGTTTTTGGTATTTTTTTTTTTGTCTTTGATTTTAGATAATTTGGTTACAATGTGTCTTGGTGAATTCCTCTTTGGGTTAAATTTTATTGGTGACTTCTGAGTTTCCTATACCTAGATGCTGTCTTTCACCAGATTTGAAACCAGCCATTACTTTCTTAATATATTTTCTAGACCTTTTCTCTCTCTTCTCCTTTAGTAACTTCTGATGTGTGAAGGGTGCTTGGTGGTGTCCCATAATTCCCATAGGCCTTCATCATTCTTTTTCCTTTGTTTTTCTTTTTACTTCTGTGATTCAATAATTTTAAAAGTCCTGTCTTTAACCTCACTGGTTCTTCTACTTAATCAAGTCTGTCGTTGAAGTTCTTTATTGAATTTTTCACTTTGGTTAGTATATTTTTTATTTTTAGCATTTCTTTATAATTTTTCTGTTGTTTGTTTCTTTGTCACATTTTTTATGTTGTTCATAAATTGTTGTCCTAATTTTGTTCACTTTTCTATTTGTATTTTGTTGTAGTCCCCTGAACTTCTTTAAGAGGATTATTCTAAATTCTTTGTCAGTTATTACATAGGTTTTTATTTCTTCTGGGTCTGTTACTGGAGCTTTAGTAATTTGTTTTTGTGGTGTCATATTTCTCTTGTTTTAAAAAATAATTCTTGTGGTCTGACTTCAATGCTTGCATATTTGTAGAGACAGTCATCTTTTCTGGTCTTTGCAGATGTTCTTTGGTGGTGACAACCCTTTATTACTTAGTCTACCCAGGGATTCTGGATATGCTGAGTGGTAGCAACCTCAAATAGGCAGAACTTGGCATAGGATTCACTAATTGGGCTGGTTTGCTTGCTGTACTCTAGGTCAAATAGCATTGCTGGCTGTGCTCCATGATCTGGTGAGACCACTGGCTTGACTCTGCCATCAGGTGGGGCTGCTGGCTGGGTTCTGTAATTATCTGTAATTGGGCACAGTTGCAGGCTGTCTTCCCTGAGTAGGTAGTGCTATTGTTTGGAATCTGTAGTTGGGGCTGTGTGATGGGCTCTGAGGCTGAGTGAGGTCTCTGTGACCGCTGTGGTTGCGGCCATGCTGGGTGACAGAGCCCGAAACTATGCTTCACAGATTTGTATGGACTTATGCTTTCCTACCTGACTAGGGTAGGCTTTAGCAGAGCACTGAAGTTGGGTGGAGTCCTCATTCTGCAGCTGGGGCTGGGAGGGGCCATATGATCCCTGGCTAGTTAGGTATTTATATCTGGAAGACCTGTCGAGTGTGTTTCTTATAGTGTGGTGCTGTTGGTTAGTTTCTTTGGTGGTTGCTTCCATTGGCAGAATGCAGAGCACCCATCATGATGTGTGTTCTGGTCACTATGAATCCCTTACTCTCATTCTTCGTTTCTAAAGAATGTGGTCTAGCCATGCCAGTTTCCTATGGGATAATATAGGAGTGAACCTTCTTAGAGGAGTCCCAGAATGGTGGGGAAGCTAAATGTTCACCTCTAATTCATTTTTCTTACTGTAGAAACCATGGATTCAGGGAAATTCTGTGTGTGGTGCTGTGCCAGCTTGAGGAAGGGGTGGTGTGGTCATGAACTGATTTTCTGTTTGCTGCTTTTCTTGGTTCTTCCATCTAAGAAGGTGTCTCAGCCTACTTCCAAGTTGTGGGATATGTAGTGTGGTATACTTGCCTGTGGATAGTTGCTAATAGGATTTTGGGTGTGGAAGTAAAGTTGGAGAACTCCTATTTTGTTATCTTGCTGATGTCACTCCCTGACTCAAATTCTAACACTATGTGAATAGTTTAAGAATTATCTAAGCCGGGCTCGGTGGCTCAGCCTGTAATCACGCCCCTTTGGGAGGCTGAGGTGAGTGGATTGCTTGAGCCCGGGGGTTCGAGACCTGTCTGGGCAGCGAGACCTCATCTCTACAATAAATCAAAAAATCAGCCGGGCGTGGTAGCGCATGCCTGTAATTCTGGCTACTCGGAAGGCTGAGGTGGAAGGATCGCTGGAGCCCAGCAGGTCGAGGCTGCGGTGGCCGGGAGCGGCCACTGCACTCCAGTCTGGGCGACAGAGTGAGACTCCAACTCAAAAAAAAAAAAAAAAAATTATCTAAACAGTTTTCCAAATGAACTACTTACACTTGAGCCCTGATCTCAGAGTCTGTTTCAATTCATATTTGTCTTATGCTTTTGGTTTCACAGTTAAAATACTCCGGTAGCAACTAGGATGAGAAATTTAGTGCTTGTAGAAAATGTTATAACAGCAGTCAAGTAGGAAAACAATAATACATCATGCCATGATTTATAAGTTAAATAATTCTTTTCCTCTGTTGAAAAGTTTATTTTGAAAATTCTGGTATGTTGTTGTTTACTTCTCGCTGCTTTGAGTCCCGATACCTTGCAGTTTCCACATTTATATAACCTAATGTAAAATCTTCAAGTGGCATCTCAAAGAAAAGTTCTTTTCCCTTTGGATAGCTCTGTGTGACCTGTTTGATTTTCTTCTTCACAGTCTTATAGCTCCAAGATGCCACTCTGTTCTAGATTCTAAGGTCACTCCATCACTGATCATGGGAAGTCTAACTCAGGTAGAATCCAGTTGACCTGTACTACGGACTGAATGTTTGTGTTTTCCAAAATTCATATGTTGAATCCCTGATCCTCAATGTGGTTGTATTTGGTGGTGGGACCTTTGAGAGGTAATTAGGTTTAAATGAGGCCATGAGGGTGAAGACTACATGAAGGAATTAGTACTCTAATAAGAAGAAATATAAGAGATATCTCCCTCCCTCCTCCCTCCCTCCTCCCTCCCTCCCTCCTCCCTCCCTCCCATGTGATGATATAGCCAGAGGCAGCTCTCTGCAAACCAGAGAGGGTCCTCACCAGAAAAACAATTGGCTGGCACTGTGATCTTGAACTTTCACCCTCCAGAACTGTGAGAAATAAATGTATTTTATTTAAGTCATCTAGTCTATGATGTTTTAATGCAGCAGCCTGAGTAGATCTCAAACAGCCTGCCTTCCTGCTTTCATTGACTCTGTGTTCTCGGTCTGGTACCTGAGCTTGTGCTTCCTTCCTGTGATCAGTGTTCTAACTTACTCTTCAGCTTCAGAGTCTGAAATCCTGACCCGCGAATGTACTCCTGGCTACTCCTGGCTAATCCTGCATTTAGACTCTGTTCTTGTCAAAACCTTCAAGCATGAATCTCTGACTCTAAATTCTTCTCCTACAATGGGGCCCACTCAGTGCTTCTACATCTCTTTAAGGCCCTGCCTGGCCAAGTCTCCATGTTTCTACGGTTTTCCTGTTTAGTGAGGCATGCGCTGTTACCATCTGCTGAATTTCCTTGATTATAAACACCTGCACTGTCTCCTTCCTTTGCCGTTACTAGCTCTCTAACTCTCCAAGGCATCCTGTTCAATCATCCTTCCCTTTGCTGCTGAGTCAAAATCTTAATATCTGCTTTGTCCAAAAATTGTATTTTACTCGTTTCAGTTCCTCCTCATATGGAATACTTGCAGTGGATGAAATACTTGTTGTAATAATATTAATGTATGGATCTCATGAAAATGAAGAAAGAGCCGGGCTCGGTGGCTCAGCCTGTAATCCCGCGCCTTTGGGAGGCTGAGGTGAGTGGATTGCCTGAGCCCGCGGGTTCGAGACCCGCCTGGGCAGCGAGACTCATCTCTACAATAAATCAAAAAATCAGCCGGCGTGGTAGCGCATGCCTGTAATTCGGCTACTCGGAAGGCTGAGGAGGAAGGATCGCCGGAGCCCAGCAGGTCGAGGCTGCGGTGGCTGGGAGCGGCCACTGCACTCCAGTCTGGGCGACAGAGTGAGACTCCAACTCAAAAAAAAAAAAAAAAAAAAAAAAAAAAAAAAAAAAAAAAAAAAGAAAATGAAGAAAGACTTTAGAATTAGAAACATTTTGAAAAATCTATGCTAGCGTTGTAATCTAGTGACATTTAAGCACATAAATCATTGTAGAGAGCTATTTTCACAAATAACACATGTTTTCAAAGGCTGAATTATGCTACTGTTCAGGAGAGAGGGTGCTCTCCTTTAAAGTTTGCTTCCCCCCAATATTAATTGATTTTTGCTTGAGTCCTTGCAATATTTAATAGAACTCTTTCCTGAGAAAATGTAAATAAATAAACAAAAATACCACTGACTGTTTTCTTAAACCAATTTTACTTTTGAAGTTAACATCTCTGAGAGGTCAAACTCAAGATAATTTCAGAACTCTAAACAGGTTTTATAACCTCTATTGGTGAGAGATCTGTATTTGCAGAATCCATAAAGCTTTTAAGGTATAGTTGATATTGAAACAATAATGACCCTGGAACAGGATATTTCCTGGAGATTAATGACCAACTGGGAGGGGTTGATGGCCTGAGGTGTAGTTGAGGGCCATTAACCTCAGACAGTCATTAAAGCCCAGGAAATGTCCTATGTCTAGGTCGTTATTGTTATTATAAATTGAAAATGGAAAAAAGAAACAGGCATACAGATTATCTGAAGGGCAACTCCATTTCCAATGGTTTGAATGAGGAGCGTTCTGGGAGAATTTATTCCCT